>OX439475.1:31706305-32402238 GCA_949320105.2 Crepidodera aurea
CAAAGGTGCTCATATGCAGTGACGTTGAAAAATAGTAAAAACAAAATATTGTACAAAATTCTAAAATACATAATTCTATATATATTATAATAAAACCACTTTTTGTTAAAATGTGGTTATTGTTTCCACTTTTAGGTTAAAGTCGTTTTCAAAAAAAATCACAAACATTATGTTAACAACAGATTTTGACATCTTAGAATCTATTTCTTTGTCCCATGTTATCATATCTTGTGAAATTGCCCAATGATCTGTTTCTATAGTAAATTATTATTATTTTCAATAAAAACATTCCTTTCAAAAGTTTCACTCTGTCAAGAAGAGTATTGGCTGAGACAACAACATAATTTTGAAGTTCAGACGTCATTTCCATTTCCTTTTTCCCAAAGAAGTTACTTTTTTCCGCCAAAAATCGATCCTCCGAAATAGTTATTTACGTGTCAAGCTCGGAAAGTGATGCTTTACAGGGCGAGCATGCAAGTTTCAGGGCGTGAAAGCATGCGAGTCCTGTAAAGTATCACTTTCCGAGTGTGGAGTGTACAATATTTTCTGTGCAGCCCCCAATAATATAGGAACAGAATATATTGCTCAAAATTAATAATAATAATATGCATCAAAACGTCAAAAACATCTACTGACAGATGGCTACGGTATTGTCATGGCAACTGTGATATTTAACAAGCCCTTCAAAAATTCTCTCTGGCTTTAATGAAAATTTTGACGTAAGAGCTCGGGAAAGTAGGTACTTTGCCGAGCAGTTATGTCACTTTACCGACCTGTTCTGTCAATTTTCCGATCTAGACCGGCAACGATGCACTTTCCGAGCTAAAAAATGATCGGAAAAACGAATTTTCTAAAGTGGCGGCACAAAATAGAATTAGAATTGGAAATTACTACTTCAGAATTAAAATATGCCGATAACAATGCTCGAAATCCAAGAATGAATATGAAAAATCTACACAATGTTGAGAGATTGGCAAAAATAAAATAAAGCGGAATCCTTTTCTGAAAATGTTACAATTCTTCCACTTTATCGAAAATATATTCAATTTTAAAAGAAACTATAAATGTAAAACACAATAAAAAACAATATACTAATTGAAAATCAATATGGGTTTAAACAAGACACGAGCAAGGTTTGAACTGGTAAATAAAATTAAAAGTAATCTCGACAAAGGTAACAAATGTGAAGCAGTGTCTCTTGATTTGGCAAAAGCCTTTGACACAGTACCTCATGCCACACTCTTGAATGTTCTTGAATATTATGGAGTGAGAGGTATTGTGTTAAAACTAATAAAGAATTATTTATCTCAAAGAAAACAAATGGTCAAAATAAAAGATATGCTAAGTGACCCATATGAAGTAAAAATAGGAGTTCCTCCAGGAACAGTTCTTGGACCAATCCTGTTCTTACTGTATATAAACTCGTTATTGAAAGTACATGTTAAAGAAACAGTGATCTTATATGCAGATGACACTGTAGAGGTAAAAATCAAAGCACAACTTGGCTTAAATAAAGTTAAAAATTGGTTAGATTTTCACAAAATCTCCTTAAATGTTAGCAAAACTACGTTTATAGCATTTTCAATAACAAATATTAATCTAAATTGTAACCTACACATAAATAATAACTTTGAAATACATAGTTCTGAGAAAACGAAATATCTAGGAATCATAATCGACCAAAATCTCAAATGGAATGAACAAATACAATCTCTTTTAATAAAATTAAGAAGATTTATACACAAATTTTACCGATTTAGAAAGTTTATGAACCGCAAACAACTAATAATTGTCTATAAATCACTTCTTCTAATCAATTTTTCAATATGGCATAATTGTATGGGGGGTTTCTAATGATACAACCTTACAGCCTCTTAGAATAATACAAAACCATATAGTCAAAATAATCTACAGAAAACCATTACTCTACCCAACTGCTCTTCTTTACAATGATAAAATCGTATTGGTCTCACTGCAAGTAATCTAGATTGAGCAATGGCAGAGGTTTCGTGCTGCCACACATTTCCTGATGCATTATATTCATCTTAAACCCTTTTACAGGCTCCAGTAACTTCGACTCTTAGATTTTTACCTTTTATACAATCTAGCGACGTATACAAAACTTGCACAAACAACTTGATACCCAACAATCTGGTCTCAGTCAATAAATAAATGTATAAGAATTGTTAGGTCTCACAAATGGACGACTTATCTTGTGGACACTTCGACAAGAATTGATCGAAACTTTCAAGGAAGACATGAGATCGGCTACCGGAGCCGTGCATAGGAAAAATGTTTCAAATTTATTTAATTTTTGTAATTTTCAAGTAAGTTTTTTTGTCATTTATGTTTAATTGTTTACGCTTATTTTGAGTATTAATATTTGATTAAAAATTACTAAAAGTCTTTATTTAGTATACATAAAAGAAGTTTATTTGAGAAACTCCTACTCAAAAGACTAAAACCACTTATCGAAGAAAGAGAAATTATCACTGATCACCAATTTGGATTTAGAAATAAGCACTCGACGATCGATCAAGTTCATAGAATAACCAACATTATAGAGAAATCATTAGTGCTACTATCTTTCTTCATGTATATCTAAAAGATACTTTAGAATTAGGCAAGAAGAAGCCTATTCTGATCTTAAAGAAATTAAGTCTGGAGTACCACAAGAAAGTGCCCTAGGACCTGCCCTATACTTACTGTAGGTACACATGTGATATTCCAGAGAAAACAATACCATAGCCACCTCCGCCGACTACACTGCCATTCTAGCAGTGGGAAAGAGCAATGAAGAAGCAACCCACAAGCTGCAAACATGACTGGACGAAGAGATGGAAATTTAAACTTAATGAAACTAAATCACTTCACATTAACTTTACAAACGAAAGGATAGATCATATTCCAGTCAGAATAAACAATAACCAGATTCCATATTCAAACACAGCAAAATACTTAGGTATTACCTTAGATGCCAAGCTCTGATGGAAAGTGCATGTTAAAAAGAAAAGAGAAGAACTTGGACTGAAATATAGAAAAATGTACTGGCTAATTGGAAGAAACTCCACTCTGCCTCTACATAATAAGCTTATGCTTTATAAGCAGATACTTAATCCTGTAAGGACCTATGGTAAACTATGGGGATGCACCAAAACAAGCAACTTAGCAATCATCCAAAGATTTCAAAACAAAGCACTGAGGGACATAGTAGATGCCCCTTGGTACATTCGCAATATTGACCCCCATAGGGATCTGGAAATGGATCCTGTTGACCAGACCATCAAGAAATTAGCAAATAATCATGAAGAAAGACTTTATCATCATGTCAATGTCGAGGCTATCCAGCTCCGTGACAATACTGGGTTAGAAAGAAGACTTAAGAGGATCAAACCCTTTGAGTTAGTTTAGTGTTTTTAGTGCAAAGCAGAGCTTGTGTGTGCACGTTAAAGTTTAGTGCAATCCATTCTACAGAACTTAAGGAGCGCGTGTACCTTAGTTTTAAGTTTCAAACTCTATTATATTAATTTAGAAATAAATTGCTCATTGGTCACTGTTGACCAGTTTGGAATATACTAAATGCCTTTATGGGTGTTTAATAATAATAAAAAATAAAATAAAAGCCATTGACAAGATATTTTAGCCGTTGAAAAGATGTTTTATTCATATAACAACTGGAATTGGATTTAGGTCTCTATGTATAAAATCTCTTTTTTTTCATTTATGAATCATACCCAATCAAAATGCAAATATTGCACAAAAAAAGAATTCTGTTCATTGATGAATAAAAATTTCAATTGTAACATAAAATTTGGAACGTCGCATGTGAGATCAGTTTATATGAGATATACATCGGATGTTGAGTCATTTTTTGATTAAAAATATACAAAAAACAACAATAATTAGAAATTTAAAAATCCCAACAATTATTGGAATCCTCTACCACCTTGATCTTGGCAAAAAAACAAGTTCAGGGTTACACGTGTAGTATGACGCATTCTATATTCACTTAAAAAATATTTACACCAAATTTAGTTATCAAATTCTTTGAAATATTTTCGGTGCCAGTAGATATATAGTAAAATATTTAATTCGCAGAGACAAATAAAAACATGAGGTGTTAGTCGATGTTTCAGAGAAATTATGATTCGCATATTTTAAAAGCGATGACAGTGACTGACTGGAAATTGGTTACACTAGTGGCGACTCTTTGTACTAGACATAACGATATAAAATAGGTTATTTGCATAAGTTTAAATAGCATTATTAATTGCTATTATAATAATTATTTTATTCATAAGGCTGCATAATATTTATATTAGACATGAGCATGAGTATGGAGATCATTAATGAGTAAACAAACTTTGGTGCTTCCTGAATAAAAAAAAACAGTTAATTGAAAACAAGTTTACCAAATAGAGAAAGTTTATTTGATAGAATGGAAAATTAGCGCGGAAATTATAAAATCTGTCACATAATTTTAGTTTTAAGAATATTCTGAACATAAACTGTCCAAAACTTTGTAACGCCCAACGCATATTGGAAATGGTTTGCTTTGTTAAGGAGTTAAGTAATAAAATAAAAGGATATTGTAACTAGTAACACTTAGCATTAAGCGGGATAAGATTTACTCATCCTGATCCAGTCACACAGTATCAAATGACAAGTTCTACCCATATTTATACCTTACTCGAACAGGGCGATATCAATTCCTGGAGGAAGATTTGTGGCTTGAGCAGGTTTTCGTAAAAAGCATGTCGGATAAGGTTTCTTGAAGACGTAATCGCAGGGATTATTTCGACATTTTCTACTTGCCACATCTGTTTGATTTCTAAAGGTAATTCTGTAAATTTAACTTTGTTTATTCCTGACATTGGCCTCCAATATCAGTCCTATTGTTCGTCACTATCCCCTAGGTGATAATAGACCGATATTTGTAGAGGTTTTAGGTCTTAAGTAGCCCACATATGTTGGCCAACTTTTGGTCAAGGATTTTATAGATCTAATTATCTTTCTACAGGTAATCGGTATTATTTAAGTATGCGTGCAGCTCAATATTATGATCTAAATTGATAGCACTTTCTGCATCTATCCAAATCGACATTTTTACAAATAATCATTTAAAAATGCTTTCCTTTATAGACAATTTTCGTTTTTAGACGACAGTAGGTAGTGGATAGTCAGTGCTGCGATAACCGACTGATAAAAGTGATAGAATAGCCCCAGAACGAACGAAATCGCTAAGTTCAATTTTTTACTATTTTTGTGTTTACTGCACTCGTATATAAAACGGAGTCATATCTTTATCAAAATTAGGTTAAAAACTGTTTAATCAGTTTGTTTGCTCGCCATTGATAAACACGAATATAAATACATTTAAATAGAATTTGTACGCTTTTCTAACTTGTACAGGGCGGTTCATTATTCAACTCATAACAGGCGCCAATCCGGAGATCATTTTTTTCTTTGGAGAGAGGCAGGATGTTTCGTTGACATTATCAAACTTACTTGGATCAATAATTTAGCAATTTTTTTAGATGAAAAATTAAGCCAAATCATAAAATCGATGTTTGTTTTATTTAATTCTGCAAATTGTGTGGAACGAATAATGCAGGTGAGAAGAAATCGTCCACCGACGATCCTTCTGTATTTACTGTGGGTCAGTGGTTCGATGAATTTATTCATTGTGGTTTGGGGCCTCTGTTAGGTCTGTAGGCCACTGTCTTTTAAGTCTCCTTCTAATATTAGGTGGATTATTCATGTCAGCTATATATTGTTTTTCATTTCCCTGTAGTTTCTCTTTGTAAGTCGTTGTGTAAAGTAAAGTTGGATACATACCATGGGGCGTTTGTTAATGTGCGTAATACTTTTGATTGTAACCTTTGAATGATGTTTACGTTTGATGCTTTGGTACAGCCCCATAGCTGTTTCCCATAAGTCCTTAAAGGCTTTAATATGCACTTGTATAATAGCTTATTCTCAATGGACAATTTTGACTTAAGTCCTATCAGCCTTGTTTTCAGGTTTAGTTGCTGTCGTTTGGTTTTAACGTGTTTTTGCCAGGTAAGTTTTTGATCTAGGTGCAATCCTAAGTAGTTCACTTCTGTTTGAATTGGTATCGGTGATTTTTCAATTGATACTGGTGGACTTAGGGTATGCGGTAACGTTATTTGTGTTGATTTGTTCTGGTTAATTTTAATTCTCCATGTATCGACCTAGTTTTGAAGGGAATCGAGGTATTGTTGATGGTGGATCTTAGTTTACTGCTAATACGGCAGTATCACCTGCGAATGTAGCAATATTTGTATTGTCTAATACAGGTAAGTCTGCATTATAAACCAGATAGAGCAGTGGCCTGAGCACACTTCCCTGTGGTACGCCTGAGTATATAGGATGTCATCTTGAAACCGTCGTATTGTACTTTGTTTGGAAATATCTTTCAGAAAAATATGATTTCAATAGCAGATAATAAGAACTTGGAAAGGTCTGTTTGATTTTGTATAATAAACCCGTATTCCACACCTTGTCAAAGGCCTGGACGACATCAAGAAATGCGTTATACATTATGTTTTCTCTTCAAGGATCGAGATAATTTTATTAACAATTATGTGTATTTTTTGCAAAAAAAATATTCGATGTTAAAGTCGTTTTTTTCGGAACAAAATATATAGGAAATTATGAATTTAAAAAATACAGATGTTCACTTATTTAAATAGTTGATTTTTTATTTTTTTTTAGAAAAAAGGAAAATTCTGGAATAAATCGTACCAAATTCGAGGACTTATTTTGAATAAAAATTGATTTGTATTTAAATACAGGGTTTTTCCTAATTGAATGCCGATATTTCACGGGAAGATTCATGGTCCGAAAAGGTTTCCTCTTGAAGATACAGGATGTTGAAAAAAAATTTTACCGAATTTTACTGAACTTTAGAATGGTAGAACTGTACATTTTTTTGGCTAATCCAAATTTTTTCACTTACACCAGTGGCGTTTGTGTAACCAAGTGAAGACAATTTTTGAAGAGAAAACGTGGTACGCCACTGGTTTTTTTCCGAAATAGAATTTTTTCTTTATAAGTAATCATTTCTAAGTAAAAAAGGACTCTTGTCTTTTTTTCGTCTGATGCATTGTTTCAGAGATAACTAAAAAAACGTTATAAAATTTTTCAACGCCCTGTATCTTCATGAGGAAACCTTTGCTGGCCTACGGTCATATGACAATTTTATCTTAAAAATGCCCCAAGAATCTACCCGTGAAATTTTGTTATTCAATTAGGAAACATCCTGTATACTAAATGAAAAAATAATTCGAAAAAATTGTGAACATTGCGTGAAATCTGAAAATCGAGACCGAAATCTTTGTTTTTCAGAAAATATACAAAGAAAATTCTGGATTTTAAAAAATATAAATGTGAAATAATTTAATTAGTAATTGGATTTTCCTATTTTTTACAAGAAAAATGGAAATCGTACGGATTGAAAAATACTTACAAGAGGATGAAAAATCTATTGAGATTATTGTTACTGAAAAAGTGAGTGAATATGTTATAAATTAAGTCATATACAAAAATAGTTGCTCATTTAAGGGGGACCACCAGAATGTCTCGTCGAAAAACTTAAAAATACGACTACAGAATTAGATTCAGTCGACGATGATAAGATATACAGCGAATTTAGGAAAATCTAGCTTGGAAATAAAACTAACCATCTGTGACCTTTTTAGATAAAAGGAGATTTACAGTAGCAAAAAATCTAGGAAATAATCCTTTGCAAATTTAATTTTTTTACAAATAAAAACAAGTTAAAAATAAAAAATTTTATTACCCAAAAAACGACCGACTACAACTTTCTACCCATAAAAAATATATTTTAGGTATTTATTCAATAACTATTTATTTATTTATTCAATAATCACTTGTTTCGCATGTTATCATAAAACATCATCATCAACATTATAAATAGAATTATACCCAAAGACCAGACATCTGTATGAACCTTGACCGATCTTGTTTCCAATTAAGTATGGATATTTATTTTATATTACTTACTAATCTATTCAGAGTCGCTATCTTGGACTTTATATCACTCTCTTCATCCGTATTTTCTAAATTTATAATTAATTTATTCAACTTGTCGCTGTAATTTTTAATTAATTAAAGGACGATCGAAGAAAATTTCTTAAGAGAAACGTTCGATTCATACATACCGTTTTGATCATAGATTTAATCAAGTGGATTTTATTTTTCGAAAAGTGCCACTATCGTTTGATATAAAAAGTTCAAAGCACAGTTCAATTCTCAGTCCGCATCTGATTTACTTCAATTGAAATTATCCACATCGGTAATATTGACTTCAAGCTTAATTTAAGGAGGTAAATAAATAATCTCTACCAATGTCATCACACATATATTATTTTACACACTTTTAAGAGACATGCAATATATTTTTTTCTTTCGAAAAATATAAATTTTTCTTTATATGACATTGGTAAAACAAATTGTTTACCTTTTTGGGGGGTGGTTTTTGGCCGTTTGCAAGGTAGAGACGACTCGGGGAGAAGATCTATAACATCACCATCGCGTTAAACACCCTCGAAAACGGGAGATGACGCGGGTTTATAGCGAAAATCTAATTTTGTACCCTTTCGGGGGCGATTTTTGGCCGTTTGAGGGGTGGGTCAACTTTAAAACAATTGTAACCACCGCCATCGTGTTCAGCATCCTCTAAAACGGCGGGTTATGATAGTTTTGTCGGTGAAAGACGCGATTCACTATTTTTGGGGTGGTTTTTGACCGTCTGAGGGTGGGCCCAACTCGAAAAGAATTTTAACCTCCTCCATCGTGTTCAGCATCCTTGAAAACGGGGACGGGCGTATTTTGGGAGCGTCAAAATTTAGATAATTGTATTTTTCGAGTTTTTTCCGACTTACAGAATGCACTATACCTCTAATCTGCGATATAATTGACCAGAATCTATTGTTCTAAGAATCTAAGGCATAATTTAAGCCAATTTTTTTTCGATTTTCCATTATAAAATGGCGTTACCCCTTAATTTCAACAACTGCATCTACCAGAGAGCCGTCAATTACTCGTAAGCCACCTTGTATGACTAAAACGTTGTTTCATGAAAATTGTGCCAAATAATGCACTTATTACCACAAAAGTATAGAAAAATATACGGATTGTTATAAATAACGTACATGATGGTGACGCCAGAGGAGATAAAACGTCGTGTAGAAAATATACTTGCGAATTTTAAGTATTTTGTTAGTCCCTTTACTATATTAATTAATAATTTTACAGGAAAATTAGTATTTTTTGCTGACAGAATTTAAAAATCGAACTTAGTATCGTTTGCCTTGAAGAAACTTTAATGATAGAGTACGAAAGAAACCGGACTCGGGAAAATTGATTCTTTTCGCCTTCGATTGGCAATTATTGGTTGATTAGGTTTCGTATCAGACTGGGAACTCATTTTTGAGTTTAACAAATTTGATTTTTTTCAAAATTCTTAATTAATATAAATATATTCTTACAAATGCCGTTATCAAAGATTGAGAATAACTGAAAATGGGGAAAAGTATGTAAAATGAGAAAAAGGTTTGGAAAATTACGTCACATCCTAAAACTGACGCTAAAATTGTTACGTCGGCGCAAATGTAAACTCAATTGCTATTTTTTGGAAAATTTTCTAACTTTTTCAATGAAAAACAAAACCTACTATAAAATATCGTACGAATAGTTATTTATGGTACTAGTGTATTATGTTGAAAATAAGTCACGCGAGAAAATTTATACCACGAGGCCGTCAGTCTCAAGTGACTTAGGAAACATAACACGCGAGTGGCATACAATGTTTTATCCAACAAGTGGAAGAAATCGTTTTTTTATGAGATAATAATTAATAAGCTTTGTGATCAAATCAAAACTACTTGCGTCTCAGTACCCTTTAAATGTCAGAATGACTTGACAGTTACTTTTTTACATTTTGGTCAAAGTAGGTTGTTTGTTTGGTTGCCACGGGTATGATACATTGTTAGCAAATGTTTAAATAAATTTTGACACTTGTCAGTTTTCCTTTCAGAAAAGGGAAGCTTTTTTGAAGAAAAAAAAAGTATAGAAAATGGAGGAAACCGATGAAACTTACGTTCCTGAGGATATCCTGACGGAAGCGGAAGAAGCAGCGATGCAGATTTTGTCAGAAAAGTCCCGAGATGCTTACGACAAGGAGTTCAAAATGTTTGGGTCTTGGATGAATTCACGAAAGATAAAAGGTATTGATGAAAATGTTCTATTGGCTTATTTTCGACATTTGCAAAAAAAAATTAGCCCCATCGTCGCTATGGACCAAATACTCGATGCTTCGCTATCGACTATTTACCTTTATAAAAAAATCGACATTTCAAAATATGACAAACTAACGAGCTTTTTGAAAAGCAAATCACAGGGATACAAACCAAAGAAGTCCAAGACATTAGAACGACCTGAAATAGAGAAGTTTTTGAACGAAGCTTCCGACAACGAGTACCTGTTGATGAAAGTGGCTTTGCTAATGGGGATTAGCGGTGCTTGTAGATGCGGTGAATTGGTCCATTTTAAAATTGAAAACATTCAAGACCACTTCAGAAATGGCAGATCAACCCAAACAGCTGCCTATAAGTTTACTGAATTCATCTACAAATCTTTGGACGAGAGGCGGCATGTTGCTGGATTATGTTTCGATCTCTCACGGGCATTCGATCGTCTTAATTTTAAGTTTCAAGTATTTACATCTACAGATGCTTGTTACTTATCTATGATAACTTGAACAATATGACCAAACTTTCAAGTCATCACAACTACTCGACCAGACATGCAGACACACTCAGTGTTCCTATGCATAGAACTTCCAAGTATGAAAAGTCGCCAACATATCAAGGTATTAAATTTTATAATATTCTACCAGACCAATTCAAATGTCTGAGTAAATTCCACTTTAAAAAAGCGATAAAAAACATATTACTTAGCAAGGTGTACTATAGTGTTGATGAATACCTTCATGACAATAATTTTAATTATTCTGATGAATAATTTTAAATGTATTTTATTTGTTTTTCTTATTTCTTATATTTTTATCTATAGTTTTGTACTTTTATCTATTCGTAGATAGGTATATATATATATATATATATATATATATATATATATATATATATATATATATATATATATTTATTTTGTTGCTGTAATGACCTGTCCTATACATTTGTATAATGTCTTCAAGGATCAATAAATATTATTATTATTATTATTATTATTATTAAAGGGAAATATTTTCACGTAGTTTTGCCAGACACTAAAACCAAGAAATCGAGAAGTTTCACCATACTTGAAGAAGGATTTCTAGTCAATCCGATCAATTTGTGTAAAAAATACATGTCTTTGAGACCAAAAAATACTAGTTCTAGCCGCTTTTTTGTTTTTTTACAAAAATGGGAGGGGTACCAGCCAGTGTGTGGGAATAAATATGTTGTCTAAGATACCTTCAAGGATTGCAATGTTTTTGAAATTGGAGGAACCCAGCGCTCTACACTGGTCACTGTCTGAGAAGATCTTCGGCGACTCTTTTGGCCAATGCAGGGGCTAACATGACTACTTTGAAGCGTCACGGAGGATGGAAGTCCTCGACCGTAGCAGAAGGATACCTAGAAGAATCGGTGCACAACAAAATACAAATTGCAGAAAAATTACAAGGTTCTTATGGGTCGCGTCGGCGTCTTCCAGCACTACCAGCAGCTGTACCGGTATGACAGCGTCTGGTTCCAATGAACCAACGAATTTTACAATGCCTTCAAATTCGAATAAACCGTTAACGTTTTCCTTTAATTTCAATATTAATGTGAATTATGCTTGTAATAGTAATAAATAAATAGAATACTACTTTAAATATGAACGTGAGTTATTTGAGAGTTTACTTGTCTAAAATGACATTAATAATGACAGTCATAGCTGTCATGTGTTGGATAAACCCAAACAAATGGGTAATTTTTAATGAGTCGACGCCAAAATGTTTTTGTGTAAATAGTAATTTTGAAAAATCTAATTAACGGACTTTTCCGGAGTTTTTCCAATTTTTCACATTCAAAGTCGTAAGAAAAAATTCACACAACGTGAAAAAATTGACAGATAATCTAAAAATTTAGAAAAAATATTGGAAAGTGGGTTGATACAGTAATAATAATAATAATAATAATAATAATAATAATAATAATAATAATAATAATAATAATAATAATAATAATAATAATAATAATAATAATAATAATAATAATAATAATAATAATAATAATAATAATAATAATAATAATAATAATAATAATAATAATAATAATAATTGTATAATAAAAAAGAAACAACAAAATACAGACACGCTATAAGCGATTAAAAGACTATAAATATAAAAAATCAGCCATTGAATAAAAACATTTTTCGAGAAACAAAATTTTCAAATGCAATCGGTAGTTTATTGAACAATTTTGGACCTATAAAATTTGGTACATTATAGCTTATATGTAGCATAAGGCACATACAGCTGATCAACTTGTCTTGTTTGATAACTGTGAACATGTCTGTTAGTCACAAAATAACTTTTGTGTTTAAAGATGTACATGCAAATTTTAAAAATGTACAAAGATACAAGTGGGAGTATTCCATAATTTTCAAAATACGGTTTACAGGACTTTTTTTTTGAAATGTTTGCCATAACAAAGCATGCGTAGAGTTACCCCAGAGATATACTACGTATCTAAGTCGAAAGTCAACTTAAGCAAAGTACACACTAAGTTGATGAGATTGCAGCACCTCTCGCAGATTAATAAAAATATATTTTAGAGAATTCACTTTTCCCACAAGTTTACTACAAAGATAATTCCAAATTCCAATTAAGAAATTCATCGATATGAATCCCAAGAAAACGAACACTTTCGTGAATACTATCAAGACTGGAATTACCCACATCAACGCTAAAATCATCTAAAATATTCTGCCTATTATAAAACCTAATGGGGTATGTTTTATTAATGTTAAAAAACAAATCTCGACTTTTAAAATATTCAGAAGTTTTTTCCAGAAGAGAAGGGCTTTTAACTTTTAACGCATCACTGTTATTTGATGAAATGATCACAGAAAAATCACAAGCGTATGGTATTAAGGAGTCTACACTGTTGACATATAAAACAGAGTATTGGCCCCAACATTGACCATTGTAGAACACCCATATGTGTATCTAACAGATTAGAGTTAACTTCTTTAGTTCTGTTACTATTTTAAAGATAAGAGCATTATTCGATTTTTTATTTCATATTTTCACATATATACAAACTAGAGTCACATTTTTCAAAAATCTTAAACAAAACGTAAAAATCACAAAAATAACGCCTTTATCCGATAACTAAATAATTATAGAAAATAACACAAGCTTGAAAAATGTATACCAAATTTTACTAAAAATACATATACATTATCTAATGGTAGAAAAATCAAATAACTCACTTATTTTTCATCTAAACTTCAATATATTATACATTTTCGGAAAGGGAAAGAGTTCACCTTTCAGATAGAATAAAAATATATGGGGTGTGTCGTTAAAAAAAATCGACGTTATTTGCAATTGAAAAAGACCGTTTTTTTAAAACACCCTATATAAGATTTTACTAAATAAACATTTATACTGAAAAAAACTTTATATAAAAAGAAACTGTTCAGTGAAAACCGCACCTCCCTATCGTTTTTGAGTTCCGAGATATTTGCAGTTAAAAACGGTCAGAAACTTCTGGGACACCCGGTATTGTAAAGGTTCAGAAACTGACTGACGAAGTTTTTGTTAGCAAATAATATGATTAGGAATTTTCGAAAGAAAAATTAGACATTTTCGGCAATAAAATTTAAACAGTTTAAAAAATCTGCCAGTAAATCCGTCTGCATCCAATAAGGCACATTTCAAAAATAAACACTTCCGGCACATGCGCTCTTTGGAATATAAGACCTCCAAAAGTCGTCTAGTAAATAAATTTAGACCCCCTACAGACTAGTGATGAAACTCTAAAACTCCATATATTCCCATGAGACCCTCAAGACCTTGCAGCGGGCTTTACCAATGGGAACCGTCCATGAGAACGGCGAAGAGAATCGACAATGCTATGATTGCGAACCTCGCATGATACAAGGAAGGCCAGCAGCTAACAGGCAGCGGTCGTGGTTACACAACCGCCCCGGCAAATACAAACTGAGGTTTTTGACCCGAACTGCCGTGTGCGAAAAAATCCAATGGTGGTTTCACTTCTACCTAGAGAGAAAGTTGACCCACATCACGTTTTACCTCAAGTTACGCTGGTATAAATTATTGTTTTATAATATGAATAATGGTGGACGTTGTGCTGGTTTTGGGGCAGTATGTACCGATCGGAAATAGATTGAATTCTCATAATTTAGATCACATTTTTGATCAAATCGAGGATAACTGGGTTTGTAGGAGAATTTTTGATATTATAAAAACAGCCGTCGCCATTTTTTGAAAACAGTACCGAACTAATTTGTAAACGCAACAATTTTTCCAATAATAATAATAATAATAATAATAATTTATTTACCAAAGAAAATACACAGAAATATTGTATAGTTTAAATACAATTAACATTCAGTGTGGCAAGTAAATAAATAACGAAAACCCATAAAGGCAAAGCCTGTACGCGGGTGTTGGCTATGAATTAGTATACCTTATAAATAAATATATAAAACAAGAAAATAATTTAGTAAAATATAGTATAGTCTATAGACATTAACTTTTTTTTATAAATAAATCCGTGTTGTTGTGCCAGCAACGTAGAAAAGAAAAAAAAACAAAGACGAAATATTTTCTGATACCTTTATAATTATTTGGTCAGTAATTCTTCATATCAATTAGCTGATTTTTGTTCTCGGTGTATTTAATATCCATATTTTTATTTTGTTTGATTTTAACTTATTTCACATCATTTGTCCATTCAATTGTTGTCTTCGAAAAAAAAGACTGTATCGTGGGCAAAGCTTGTTATTTCAGCAGGGACCAGTAAGTCGAACAGTGAATTTACATAGAGAACGAACAGGATATGACCAAGCACTGTTCCCTGTGGAACTCCATAGCTGACTACTCTAGTGCTGCTTGCTTAATTTCCTATAGTGACGCATTGTTTTCGATCGCTCAAATAACTTCTCATCAATTGATATGCATTTCCTCGGAATCCAACGTTTTCGAGAGTTTCTAGCAGGTTTTGATGGCTGACCATATCAAATGCTTGGCCATATCAACAAAAAGATATATAGCAGGATTTTTCGCATGCAAGGCGTTATATATTTTCCGAGTTAACTATGCTATAGCATCTTGAGTTGATATGCCCTCCATGAACCCATATTGCTTCTCTGAAATCAAGTTATATTTTTTTATGAAACCTGTTATTCTGGACTTTATTCGATAGAAGCGATATGGGCCTATAGCATAATATAGTATAATAATAATAAATTCTTTTATTGCCAACAAATCAAATAAATTTGACAAAGCAACGTCAGTACAAGTTATCTAAAAAGGACATTAAAAAATGTTAAAACAAACAGAAAATATTTTTAAAATATAAAACATGTAGCCAAACATATAGCTAAGTAAGTAACTTAAAAAAAAATAGGTAAGTATACAAGCTTAAAAATCTGGTACACTAATATCAAAAATTTAAAATCTTAAAAGCACTTATCTCATAGAAATTTGGTGGTGGCTTTCTTGAAATTTGTCTGATTATTAATGGACCTTACTTCTAGTGGCAGTAGACCATATGTCTTGACTGTCATATAGTAAGGGTAAAAACATAGTGAAGCATCGCATCAAGCCTCGCCTCAAGCATCAAAAACAAATACATGTACTAAACGTTAACCATTCATAGCAAAGAATCGAGCATCGATTAAAGTATCGCATCCAGCATCGGCGTTTCCAAAGAATCAAATTAATTTGAATACCAAAAGTCTTCTCAGAACTGATGCTCGAAATGTGATGTATGGTTGGTGTTAACACTAGCCACTAGCCGTATTTTGTCAGTATCGTAGTTGTTAAAGTGAAAAGAGGTAAATTGCTTTTATAGATGCCCCACTATGTGCCATCTGATGCCTTGCTTGAGTCGATGCTTGATGCGATGGTTGATGCATGGCTTCACTATGTTTTACCCTACACTATGTTTTTACCCTAAGGTCGCTTCTCAAAGAATGCTGAGCTATGAACCGGCGCCCTTAGATCTCCCCCCTACCCCTTGTAACAACTGTAATATCAGTGCTGAAATGGTTATTTACCGAAAAGAGATGAGGGTGTTTCTTAACAAACATTACTAGGGACATAAAGTATAGTGATGGTTCAGTCATTGTGTTTAATGCTTTAAAGTTAGGGTTTACACGATGTTCTGGGGTGCAACCCCAGCATAGCCCTTATGATGAACCCCAGAATATTACACTGTAGGTGATAATTGACTGTACCCCAGCAAAGTAAAACTGCCTCATGGATTAATTAGTCAGTGAATGCTTCTCAACAAACCACAAAAACTATTCAGTCTAGGCTGAAGTAGCCTTATATGCTCGTCCCAATCAAGAGAGGTGTCCGAGGTGATCAACCAGTGGAATGGATTTTCCTTGTAATTTTAAGTACACCGATTCTGCCAATGTTGATTTTTTTGGAAAAGCGCTAGGTCTGTTTTTTCACAATTAAGCATCAGCCCTGCCCCAGCACGCCAGTCCTGCAATGCTCCCGCTGCACCAGAGCACACACAAGCCAGACTCGCTTAATCCTGCTCTGCCAGTATAGCTGAAGTGTCATCAGCACACCCTGTGACATAAGAACTGGCTTGGAGTAATATTATCTATTTCCTCCTTAGATGCATACCACTTGTTTTATTCCCTCCAGATAGGACCCCAACAAAGTAGCACATAATCACCGTAAGCCATAATAAAGTTTAATATTAAGAAGTTTTAAAATAACGTGCAGGGAAAAACAGTCATGCAAATATTCGATAAATCTGAACTGTTATGAAACTAATTTCTTCACAGACCAATTCTTACATCTTTTTAAATTGAATTTCAGATTGAGGTTATAGGTATATTGAGCAAATATTTTATTGGGCATCTGCAAACAATACGAAAGTACATTATGTCGTTATCATCAAATATTCAATTGTTTGAAGCAGTCAGCTCTAACATAAAAATAGTAAATGATCCTCTATCGAGGATAATGACCCTTTAAAAGTGAAACAATAAAGAAATTTAAAACAGACGAAACAAAAGTCACAACAATGAGGTTCTATTCTATAGAAGACGAAAGTAAAATAGTGAAAGTTTCGACTTCGTTGACAGTGACGAGTATCACAATAAAATGATTAATATGTGATATACGTTTCTATAAATCGTTCTGTATAACGATGTATTATTATTACCACATATTTAATTTGGTAAATTTCTGAATCTCCCACTTCAAGATAGTTCTACTGAACGAGTTTTGGAAATAAATAATAGATGTCGTTAATAAGGCTCGCTTTCTATCCCAGTTGATTTTTGTACATACTTCCTTCCATACATACTTCCTTCCATACATACTTCCAAAGGCGCCTGATTTGTTGAGGTAAAAAGAAAAACCGAAATTAAAGAAATAAAGTAAACTGAAGAGAGAAAGGAACAAACATAAAATTCGAAGGAAGGGATGAGGAACCACTAGGCTAAAGAAGAAAAAGGGGAAGTTGAAATAATGTGGTCCATAGTTGACAATAACGATAGAAAACTTTTGACAATAAAAATATCAACAAAAATTTAACATTGACCATTTAATTTCAGCTAAAACAAGAGGGATTACCCAATCGAGCAACGACCCGAGTTGAACTTCTAATAAAATTTTTTTTCCGCGCCGATAAAAATCGAAGTTATTAAGAGTGAATTGGTGCTCAACAGACCATAGTGCAAAGTCGATTATTACGTTAAGAAGAGAAAGTAGGAAACGGTTAATTTTTGAAAGTGAAATTTCGTCTGGTCGTACCGTTATTGTGTTGTACCCGTCATCGAGATGATGGAACTTTCACTATGTCGAGCTCGTTTACTTCCTCGTGGTCTCTACATTATGGAGGCGCGTTATTGTGGCTTTTGTTTAGGATAATTTCTTTGTTTTTTCTTTCTAATAGGTTATTACCCTCGACAGTGAATTGTAATGAATTTATACTTGTTTTGTGGGTCATTTTACGAAAATTTAGAAAAGACTGTGTGACTTGTACATACTTGAATTTAGCAACGGAGAAAATCTTTTGTAGCTTTGAAGAAATTAAAATCTCTTAAAAGTGTGTAAAATTTATTTAAAATTTGCTAAGAAGCGCTTTCAACTATACGGTCATCTTCAAAGCAGCATCGTCAAAAATTTTTTTTTAGAGATACCTCACAAAGGAGTTCCAAACTATTGTAACACATGGTTATATATGAAATTGATAAAATTGATAAACCTTAAAAAAATTTTTGATAAACCTTAGTTACGAAAAGTTGCGTAGGATTTAGAAATTGTAATCTGTGAGAGAAGAAATCTAACTTTCAGATTCGTCTTGTTATTTTTACCACACTACACGAATGTGGAATTTTTTGAACCATAAAAATTCCAAAAAAGGACCATGGGCGTAACAAAACTGCTTAAGGATGTGAAATAAAATCACACATGTTCCCAAGAACAAGGACATTAAAAATTTCCTACACTGCACCAGCATCTGGACTTCACCAACTACTCCTTGGGCTATATGCCCCCCAGGTATTGAATTACGAAAGTACAGACGTGGTTTGGTGCCCGACCAAGTCAGGGCTTTAAACCAAAAACTTCGATTTTGTTATTAAAGGAGATTGCCATTCTTAGACCGGTTTCGGCATTATTGTGCATAGTCCCGTCTCTAAAGGATGTCTGAAAATGAATTCGACTCGCCTCGTTCTTGATAAAAGTATTTGCGTTCAGATATCCTTTAGAGACAGGATGTCGAGCTAGCCTGCTTCTTACTGACGAGGCACAATAATGCTGAAACCGGTCTAAGAATGGCAAGCTCCTTTAATAACAAAATCGAAGTTTTTGGTTTAAAGCCCCGACTTGGTAATTCAATACCTGGTGGGGCATATAGCCCAAGGAGTAGTTGTTGAAGTCCAGGCAGTATTCTTACCACATTTAAAAATAAAACCATTAAAAGTCTAAATAATAAAAAACACTCCAAATATTCAAGTAAGGATTTTATAAAACAGAATGTGTATATAGTCTGCGATTTAATATGAAAGCAATGGTTGATTATCGAAATAATTATTATCTAACCTTTCATGCATATTCTTTGGATTCTTCGGGTGATAAACGACGAAAAATATATTTGAAAAGCAGTTGGAATCAGTTATCAAAATGCCAAAAAAGCTGTCTCTTCAGCAGCTTTGTTTTAATGCATTTTAGTTTTTTTATATTTTCTTAATCAAAAAGAAGATTCTGCAGTTATACTATTAAATGCGCAAGCAATCAACAAATATATTATAAAAAGTTTCTTAGAAGAGCCCAAACAGCTAGAGGATACTTTAAAGTACATAGAAGATACATATAACAAAATTGAGCATGAAAATGGAAGAAAAAACAGTATTAAAAATGGTTTGATTTTATCTAAAGAAGAACACAAATTTTTAGATCCTACCACAACAAGGCAAATAGCAGTTGTAGATGCGTTTAAACATGCCTGGAAAGGATATAAAAAATTGTAGAACAGTGGGCAGTGGAAAGAATTTCTTGAAACAAGTAATAACCATTATTCACCGATACATCTGGAATTACAGAACCGATCTACACATATTGCTGATCTTGATGTATCCCGAGGTTGAAACGTCGTCATTACACAACTTAAGTTGATGTTCTTGTGATAAACTACACTGAAAAAAACGAATCCCGGGAATTTCTGGTTAAATGAATTCCTGTTGTTTAAACGTAACTATTGTTATTATAACAAGAAGAAACCGTTCTGAGAACAATCTGTACTTGCAATCTAACAGGCAGATTCCAGTTAAAGTGACTTGAGTCGCATAACAGGAAAAACGGTAAGTATAGCAGTAATAAGGTACTGTTAATTTATCAGGAATATTTCATGTGTATATAAAAACTTTAAACTTGAGCATTCTGAATTTCATATTTTTTATAGCCGACCTATGTAGCACTTGAATGCTGACAGGAAGTACCCATGGTAGGACTAACCGGAAACTTCCAGTAAAATTCCATGGAAATTAAATAGGAAATGCAAGAAATTCCAGTTAAATACTAGGTAACTATAGGAAATTCCAGTAAAAGCTTCGAATATAACTAACTAGTACTGTAATGTATGAATGAAAGATCTTTAATTCAACGGAAAATTCCTGTTAAATCCATACTACAGTTCTGATTAATTACTGGAAACTCCTGTAAACACTAAAGTTCGAAGCTTCGAATACAACTATCTAGTTGGTTTATTAAATAGGAAGTTCCGGTAAAAGTAAGGTAGTTCGTTAAAATAACTGGAATATTCCAGTTAAATCAATGTAATGATTTTATAAATAGTAAAGCATATTCCGGTTGTTTCTAGAGGAATTATAAGATCGGAATCGTAACGTAAAGTTAACAAATATTCCTGCTGTCGCTTATATAGGGGGAATTTGAGTGTAATAAACTTTAGACACTCTTCAAAATGCTTCTAAGCAATATAAATATAAATATTTATGATATCTTGGTTAGTTATATACGAAAAACTAGACTTTATACCTATTTTTTACCCTTTTATAGGTAACTACTGTGCTTTTGTTTTATCCCAATATTCTACTTAGAAAGAAATATGGCAGATTGATTTTGTTTTGATAATACAGTAATAACCGCCATTTTTACTGCATTGTTTATTTTTAATGTATGATTGGTGTTCATTAAGTCTAATATGAAAAGGTCTAGATGTTTTTCCTATATAAAATTTATTATTATTTTGTAAATACAATTTTTTGTGTTTTGAATTTCATTAAAAGGTTTTGTATTTACTATTAAAGATTTTAACGTATTATTAGTTTGAAAAACTGTTTTTAAATTAAATTTATTGTCAATCCTTCTAATTTTTTCGGATAATTTTGGAATATAAGAGATTTTTACTATATTTTCATCTTTATTTTTGATGTCTCGTTAAAGTTCACGATTTATAAATTTACTTGGGTAGTTGTTCTTAATCAAGACAGATTTAACAAGTGATAATTGATTATTTAAGATATTGTCATTTGAACAAATTCTTTTTGCTCTATCGGAAAGAGATTTGATAATACCTCGTTTAACACAAATTGAGGGGTTTGAATTAACATTTAGATATCTATTTGTATGTGTTTCTTTTCTAAAAACTGATGTTTCAATATAATTGTTGTTATTGTGTATTAGTACATCAAGAAACGGTATTTTTTTATTATTTTTAATTTCAATTGTAGATTTAATAGTAGGTTCCGAATTATTAATATTATATAAAAATGTATCAATATTTTTTCAAAGAGAAGAATACTTGTACTGCAGTTGTGCTTCATTCAGAAATTATTTTTTTCTCATACAGATTAATTGGGATATTAATATATAATTTTTCAAAATATTTTGTTTCTCCACAGCTAATGTTCGAAGAACTCTATTCTTATTAGTAAATAAATACAATTGTTTTTATATTTTGCATCTATAATATTTTTCATTACGATACGCATTTGAGAACTATAATGTTTCATTAGAGTACGCAACTTTTTGTGTTATATGGTTGGTAATATAAATCAACAAATGACATGAATTGACATTTGTCTTGTCATTTATATCTAATAAATCTGTCAAATTTTAAAAATTCTATAACAGTGCTACCAACTCATTTTTTTTAAAGCAAATTTCTCTATAATATGCAAAGTATAAATTTATTAAAAAATTAATAAAATGGCAAAATATAAAAAGTATTATAAGCAACTTATTTCATATGCCACATGAAATGCGTTGCTTAATGTACTATTATTTCGGAGGATGGGTAATTTACCAATAATATGGAAAAAAAGTTAAAAAGGTGTGAAAAATAAGTCAAAAAATTGCTAAAATCGATTCCAATAACAAACGAAACCAAATAGAAAGAAAAAACGGAAAACTAAAAGG
The DNA here is from genome assembly GCA_949320105.2 of Crepidodera aurea. Taxonomy (NCBI): domain Eukaryota; kingdom Metazoa; phylum Arthropoda; class Insecta; order Coleoptera; family Chrysomelidae; genus Crepidodera; species Crepidodera aurea. Next base: position 31,728,504 of record OX439475.1, read on the forward strand.
AAATGGTATAGCATAACAGAAGATATACCAAGAGAGAGAAAGAAAGAGAGGGAGAGAGAGGAACTAACCAAAAGAAATACCAAGAGAGAAAATGGACATCAATAACAAAGAAAACCTCGGACACCCTAAAGATAGTATTTATATTAGAAAAACAGTTATGTAATAAATGCGTTGTTCCTTTCTTGAAAACGTAAGTTATAAATGCATGAAAAATTGTACGTTACTAGGGGAGATCACCTTGTGTTCGTTAATCCATTATTTACCAAACATTATTCAAACTCAACAACAAAATTGTTAGCGTAAATATCTGAAATAAAATGGTACATTTAACGACATTTATCTAGCCTTGCATCAGCCAATGTCGCAATAGTCGCAACCGATTTATACTTTTTTAATAACTACGTCATGGTTTTAGTCGGGGGATCAAAAACAGTAAACCATGTAATGAAGAGTAAATCATCTTGGATTCGAGATGAAGACCGATTTTTCAATCTTCGAGTATGGTATATTTTGATGTACTTCTGGTCAATTGTTCAATATCCTTTTACAGTTGGGATGCTGAAGTCGTTATATATATTCTTTGGAGCATTGATCAAAACTTTTATGCTGCATCCCCATAGGATATAACTCTATATATATATATATATATATATATATATATATATATATCTATTTGTTCAATTGGATTTGTTAATTCTTTTCATCTTAATGTTTCTTTCAGGAGAGTTTTTGGTCCAGATGCATCAGTGGGAGTTCCAGTTATCTCTGTGTCCTTGATATAAATTGGCGGTATCGCGATTCTACATAAATAAGTAGTTTTTATTTACCGTCTTTTGAGTCATTCTTCGAGTTGGTGTATGTGAATTATTTGCTTCAGTGTGACTTGAGATCTGGAAATGGACACTGTTGACCAGATCATCAAGAAATTAGCCAAGAGTGATGAAGAAATACTTCATCATCAAGTCAATGACGAGGCTATCCAGCTCCTTGACAATACTGGGTTAGAAAGAAGACTTAAGAGGATCAATCCCTTTGAGTTAGTTTAGTGTTTTTAGTGCAAAAGCAGAGCTTGTGTGTGAAAATTTTAGTACAATCCTTTCTACAGAACCTAAGGAACGCTGATTAGTATACCTTAGTTTTAAGTTTAAAACTCTACTAGATTAAGTTAGAGTTAAATTGCTCATTGGTCACTGTTGACCAGATTGTAATATACTAAATGCCCTTATGGGTGTTTAATAATAGTAAAAAAAAAGTGTGTCTTGAAAGCGCGTCTGTTTCAACTATTATGTCTTTGGAAGCTGAGAGGATGTAGAGTATGAGTCCCAAAATACTATTTTATGGAACTTAAAATAATTGTGAAATGGGTCGATATAAAGTTGTGCCATTAGTATCTTTTTCGGATTTTGGAAATAGAAATATTTCTGCAATCGTTAAGTTTAGCATTTTCTATGTTATTGGATCTATTTCTTTAATTTCTTTCAGAATACTTTGTTTTATTGAATGTCGGGGTATTTCAGATGATAAATACACTTTCGATAGATAGATATTAGGCAAATAAATCTTTTTCTGTATCGCTTCTACGCCATTTGGCTTGTTTACGAATTGGAGTTGTTTCAAAAATACAGAAAAAGTCATGAAAATTGCGAGGATGTCTGAAAAATTATGTGAAATTCTATTATTGATGAAAAAATCGTTTTATGGATGACATCTGTACTAAAACCTGTTTTTTACAACAATAAAAGTGACAAACTATAAATTTACTTAAAGTTAAAAAAGTTCATAATGTTGAAAATTGTAACGCTTTTTTTATCAAATTTTTTAAACACATTTAGAAAAAATTGCAAACATTTTTGGATGATTGAAACTCCATCAAAGTTTTTGAGAAACATTGTATTATCGTACAAATAAATAAATAAAATCGTATAAATAAATAAATAACACAAATATTAACTACATTAGCGATGATGAGGCAATTTATAGCGGGAAAGCAGAACATTAAACAGTTTTTTGATTTATTAGAACAGTTGGCACCAGACTAATTTATAGTTTTTCAAACCCAGCGTCATGTTATGTTGGTAGCATTGACAAAGCATAGGTCAAGTGAGTTTAAACTAGAAAACATCTAGTAGAAGGTTGCACTAAAATATCTATTAATGTATTATTAGAAGCCTCGCATACAAAGTGACATAAATAATTTTGGGTTGGGGTAGCCAAGAAAAAATTTTGATTTATCTTTAGATTATTGTTGTTGATCCTGTTGATTGATTTAGGGTACGTGCTATTTATTGGGTACATCATGTTAATTATGAAGTAAACAGGAGGTTAGTAAGTCCGAATTTTAAGGTCGTTTTTGTGTTTACAGAATTTAATTTCAGCATTTAAAATTTCCAGAAGGGATTAAGTTGTATCACTAAAAAAGCGGGTCTCCTTCTACTTGTTAAAATCCTTTTTTACTTTTTTTTATACAGGGTGTTGTGTACTTAAACTGACATACGTTAACTGTGGATAGAGGACACTTAGAGGGTTCAGAAACACTCATATAGTTTGAGTATATCTCGCTTTATTACTTTATAAATTTTGATCATTTCTTTTATACCTGTATATTCGGAACCACACTGTATATTTCTATGAAATTTGGCATGAATATTCTCCTTTACAAAGACAATCAATACAGTTACCGTATGTCATTTTATGTACGAAACACCCTGTATATTCTTTGGTTATAGTAATATAGTAATAATTACTTTACTATAGCAGGAAAATTCAAATGTCAATCATTTCTATTTAAATTTATATCTTATAATTTTTATTGAATTACGTCTGGTTACATAACGAACGACTGAAAGCGATCGAGCATTCCTTAGAGCTAATTTCCTTTCTAACATAACTTTTTCCACCACTTGATACCGACCAGATGCATTCGAATGCAAGCACGTAATCTAGGCCTGAAACTTACGTCAGGACTTTTAACTATGCATTATATGGTCGCCCATGCAACTTCCCAGTTCTAAAAGTGAACGTCCTAAATTTCGTGAAGTGCGTTTAATATTGACTTTGTAACCGCGAATAATGAGTATACAGGGAGTCCAGGCAACGTATGGGAATACAAAATAGGTGTATTAGTATGAAGAATTTTTTGTTTATGAAGAAATAGCCTTGATATCTTAAGTTACTAGCATTTTGGTGCATATTTTTTATAAATAATTTACGTGTACAACCAAAAAAAGAGTTAAATGCTTAAATAATAATAAATAACATTAAACGTTTGCACGCATAAAATAAACAGGAATCCCCAAAAAAAAGTTGTATACTATGTATTGGGCATCTTTTGAAACTATCCACCAATCGATTTAATTTCATACTTCTTCGTAAGGCCGGAGAAGTGCCTGTCAGCCAGGTCCAAATACTAAAAGTTATTTAATCAAATGTCTAAAACGCGTATTTTTGATGATCCGAAGCATCTTTGGAGCTTCGTCAAATCTAAAAAGGGTAGTTCTTCTGCTATTAATGCTCTGAAGGTTGGTAATCATATGGTAACGGATATCGAATATATTTGCCATTTATTTTCTGACCACTTCAGCTCAGTTTTTAACCCGCCTTGTAATGAATTTAAGTTAGACAACACTAATCCAAATCCACACCATGGAAACAGTTATTCTATTCCACATACCACCATCCTAAATAAACTTTTAGAGCTTCCAGAGAAGGCCTCTGGTGCTGATGAAATACCTACTACCTCTTTCTTAATGACCTGTGCAAATGAGCTGTCAGTAACACTAAACAGTTTGGAAAACAGCTCTCGTTGTTCCTATTTTTAAATCTGGCAAGAAATATCTGGTTGAAAATAATAGACCAATCTCCAAATTATATTTAATGTCAAAAATAATGGAATCAATTATTACCGACTTTCTATATGCAGATGTGAAATCAATTATAAATTAGGAACAGAATGGCTTTATGAAGAGACGTTCCATCGAATCCAACTTATTTATTTACGATAAAGCTTTCCGAAGTCGGCATACATGGCAATCTGCTTAGGTGGTTTAGTTCCTACATTAGCAACAGATCCCAATCTATATCCATCGGAAAGTTTCGTTCTCCTATTTCTAGGGGTTCCTCAAGGGTCACACATGGGCCCCCTTCTGTTCAACATGTACATTAACGATATCTCCTCTTGTTTCATTAATGCAAAATTTGCTGACGACATGAAATTTTTTTGAAAACTGCTTTCAGTGCCATCAATATCAGCGGATTCTGCTGAAACGTCAACTAGGAATGCCGTCGTCTCAGTTGATAGTGGAATTGTGGAAGGATTTAATTTGTCAAATTGTGTGAATTGTAACATAAGTATTCATGTTAATAAAGAAAATACAAATTATATGTAATTATACGGAAAATTTACTGTCAAAATGTGACGTTTACTTTAGGGCACTAGTCCTTTAAAGTAATAATTCGAAATAAAGGCTTAAATCGTCGGAAAACGTCTACAACATCGTTCATTTTAGCTTTCTCAAATGTATTTTTTCATTCCACAAAATCACAATATAAAATTACAATATTAAATAAATCCTAAGCGTTGAAAATTTGTTTTTATCTCAAAATAAACAGAAGTTTTAAAAAATATTGAATTACTAAATTTTCCAAAGCAAACAATTTATTATTGGGGGAGGCAATTTTTTTTATTTATCGATCTTCGATTTGTATGAGTTATTAGCAACAGAATTTAAATATATATTTAGTATAGATTGAGTGGATACAAAACTCTGAGACCCACAGAAATAAAACGGATTTTACTAATTTGTTTTTTAATTTTGTATAATTTCTGACATGAATAGTCGAGGTATTATACGATTCAAGATATTTGAGACGACCTCGAATAGTTCTTATCATGGTTGCTAAGGATTTGCATAAATTATTATGATGTACTTTCCAAAATCACAGGGTTGTAATATTTAGTTTTTTATTACATTCATAAAGAAATTAAAACTTATCTTCACATTTTTTCCAGACTTAGGACTAGCAAAACATAAAATAGTAATCAAAAAAATAACTTAAATACACTTTGTGAAATTTTTGAAAAATCGACCTTTTTGGGCTTAAAATGTTCCTTAGTATGTATGAAATTAAATGAAAGTACAGGCAATAAATCCATGACAAGAAATTTGCCCTCCTTTTGTGTTCTATTACCGCAAAAAATTCCCAAAAATGCCCTATTTTTTGGACATTCAAAGTGTACAAATAGCCAAGAGTAAATGTTAAAAGAGCAGTTGGGTTCCAAAACGGCTTCGAAAACAGCAAGTTAGATCGGACGTGCATATACCTTATGAAATACGGCTTTCAACTTTGCCATTAGAGATATGAAGATAAATTTTAAAAGCATAAAATAATTTATCTAATTTTGAAATCGATTCATTCAAATAACGAGTTGGTAAATATTAGGTAATCTTACTTTCATTTTTGCAAGCCCGCCAAATTAAAACCAGAAAAAGTATGAAAACAAAAACCTTCTTAGATTATAGTTAAGTTAGAAATTTCCCAAAAATATTCATTTTCGCAAAATTTCATTTCATCATTCTCTGTATAACCTTAAAAATTTGGAATACTTGGACAGGCAGGTAAAGGAAATTTAATAATTAAATCCTGGTGGTTAGTATAATATTTTCATGTTTCAGGAACGACAAATAACATTTTGAATTCGAATTCTAATATTTCTCTCACTGTCATTAAATCACTTGGTGTCTCTGTTAAAAAAAAAACTAAAATTTTTGACCTTATTTTTACAATCAAACAATTCTGCGGACTCGTGATTTTATCAATCAGTTTGTTTTCGTGGTTTTTCCAGTGAAATCAAATATGGATAGTTATTTTACAAATGTCATAAACATAAAAAATATTTAATACTTTAAAATAATCTATAATTTAATTATGCCTCTTTAAGTATTCAATTATTATTTATTTTTTCTCAGGCACAGCAATCCATGAAAGCTCATATTATTTTTGCCTTGAGGTTTTTTCTCGAGTGCACGTTCTTGAACTGCAGTGCGTTATTTGTTTTTCTATTGTCGATAACGTTATACATTTTATAAACTATCAGGACAACTCTAGTGGTAACGCTGGTGAGAATAGATCTGACATTTAAGCAGCTCTCGGACTTTAAAAGTTCATTCTTCTGTTAGCTTTTGAGGGTTTCTTGTAGGAAAGCAAGCAATATTACGGTAAAATACAAGTTTCAGGCAATATCTAATTCGTTAATAATGCTTCTTCTCCTTTAATTGGGATATTATATAAATAAATAAATAAATCATGTGAATTGGAAATATTATTGCAATAGTTAGCGAACAAAATAATTTACCTCAATTTAAGATCAGGCTTGAAGTTCGTCAACTTGTTTTGAAATATTTTGTAAAGGTCAAAAGTATATACAAATATGGTATATGGTAGGAGTTTTGCGATCTATTGCAAACATTTTTTAGAGAGATTCTTGCTGTTTGTGCGATTACTAGTTAGATAAATATTTGAAGCCTAAATAAATAATTAACTAAATGAATGTATTTATTTATTTTTTTGGGATTCACCCAATCGTGATTCGTCTGTAAGGGAAAAAACCTATAAATCTAACAACCAGAAAATTAAATTTATTTATTTAACCTCTAGTAAAACAACTAAACTATACTCCTTATTTTCATCAATTTTTTAAAACTTCTCAATTACTGAAATATTTCTTAACTAACTATTCTTTGACTAAATCCGGGATGTTTTTGCCAAAAAAATACGCGATACACCCTGTAAGTATATGTATAGTCGGTGTGAGTGTGTATAGTGGATGGTTGGAGTCCGAGTGAGTCCGGATTGCAACATTTGTCCTAGATGCGGGTCATTGCTATGTGAGAGCAACCGAGAACACGCTGTTAGTGCTCAACACCGAAATATATAAGGTCGTATGCTTTTGCCTATGCCGGCAGTGACTACTACTCCAACGCACTAAAGTAATCGTACGATAAAACACTTTTTTAAAAGAGAATGTTGCTAATTTTGGTGAAGGATTCTTTCGCGATTGCCGATTCGAATACTGACACTAAAATAAAGAATTAAAATTATAATCTTGTAACTGTAACAGTTTGTTGGGTCCATAATTAGAAGGTTCCCAAAGAAAATGAAAACAATAACTTTTTGTCCATATGATCAGTTATACATGAAACGGGACCAGTCAAAAGACAGTTTATAAGATGTGGAATACAAAACGTATAGCTAAAATTTAACAGTTAAAATGTATATGCCAAATATTCTTCAACAGAATAATTATGGTAGAAGTTATTAGTACGAAAATGTTCTAGGTTTCATTTGACATAAATTAAAAGTTCTAGAATATAAATACAAGGAAGTGGTAATATACGAAGTTCTCTGCATGACTGCCTATACCTCAGTGACGCTATATTTCTTAAAGCTTTTTTTGAAGTTTAAAAACCCTCAAAACATGAGCAGATGAGCCCCAAAAAATTAAACCATATCTAATGAGAGAATAGTAATGTGCTTAATAATATGCCAACAGAATAGATTTATTTGTTATATTTCTAAGCCTAAAAAGTGCAAAACATGCAGATGAAAGTTTTTTACACAGTATATCAATATGAAATTCCCAGCTTAAAGAGTTATTTATGTGAACACCTAAGAATTTTGTGGACTGTACTTAATGAATAGATTTTCCATCTATTCTCAATAGATGACTCTCAAGTATATCATTCACCCTAGGAGTACAATGAATAAACACAGTGTTTCTTTATTATCAATAAGTTTATTCTAATTTGTAAAGTATCATCGGCAAATAGTACAATACTGCCATCATTAACCGTCAGAGCTAAGTCATTGATAAAAAAAAAGAGGCCCAAAGACAGAGCCCTGAGGTACGCCACAATTAACTAAACGTGTTTCTGATAGACAAGAATTAACGACTGTTAACTTATTTCTGTCAGATAGGTAGGAACTCAACCACTCACCAACTCTTCCTCTAAAACCATACTTACAAAGTTTAACATTAAGTAGACCATGATCTACTAGATCAAATGCTTTGCTTAAATCCATGAAAATACCTACACTTTTTTTGATTTTGTTCAAAATATCATAGAGGTTATTAAAGAAGTTTAGGACAGCAGTTTGAGTAGATCTACCTGTCATGAACCCATGCTGACTATCATGAAACACGTTATATTTAAGAGCGAATTGTACCATTTTTCTAAACATAATTTTTTCCACTATTTTAGAAACGCTAGACAACATGGATATGGCCTATAATTATCCATACATGATACGTCACCTTTTTTGAATAGTGGTATTACTTTGGCAGTTTTAAATATCTTAGGAAAAATACCTTCTTGAAATGATCGTTTAATTAAAAACGAAAAACGAAAATAATATAATGGGCAATGTATTTAAGCATATTGGAATTCCGCATGAATTAGAATTCTTCAATTCAAATATAGATAATTAGACTTCTGTTTCTGTGATCGGGCCAATGAAAATAGTTGGTAAGACATCTCTGATTTTACAGGGAAATGTACAAAAGAAAAACAAAAAATTCCGTTTTGAGAGCCAAAATCTTAATGTAAAACGAAATCAAGGACGTTTCTTTCACAGCTTCTTGGAGGCCTAAGAATTAACTGCAGTAAAATATTTTATTCACAGTCTAGTTCTAGTTCAACAAATATATCCTGTAAGAAAAGAAAAACTACACCTTCTACTCCATAAGTATATATTTTAAAACCCTCTGAGTTTAATGGCCGTTTTATTAAAAAAACATTACACATCCTGAGAAAACAAATGTAAATTTGAAAAATACAAATATCTAATATAAGAAAAACTGTTGGCCATTAATTTCTTCAAAATATTTTTCTGACTACTGCTAAAATGTAGAAAACAATTTTTTCAATATTGGCTGATTAATCTATAGGTGCGAAAATGACCTTAGAGGAAGTCAATATTATAATTACAAAAAATGGTGAATTCGCTTAGCGAATTCACCATTTTTATCTTTCTCTCCCTAAAAATGGAGGCTCACGCTCCAAAAGTCTAATTCTCTACTTTTTAAAATTTTAGGGAAGTCGAGAGAATTAATAAAGTTAAGGGGGAGTGATACTTTACAAACTCAAACACCAGCGGGGCAACGAGTGAGGCGGAGGTCTTAAATTTGGTAGTTAATTTTTTTTTCTCTTAGAGCCGGAGATATTTAAAAAATAGTGAAGCAATCCACTCGAAAAATACCAAAAATGCCGTTTTTGGCACATATCTCGCGAAGCTCCAGCCCAAATTTATTGAAATTTTTTTACAAGCTTTTCTTTACGTATAAAATCGAAAAAATTAAAAAAATTTGACTTAGCTCTTACATTCATATAAAATTCTAGTTTCACTCCACTATTCGTTTATAGACTTCAACTAATGGATATCTAACACTTGCGAGGGGGCGTCTAAATTTTGTAGCCGTTATAAGCATGAAGATGATGATGGTTGAATGCATTTGAATCCAGCAAGAAGCAAAAAGAACTCAAATTTCATTTTAACCTTAAAAAAATTAAGGGTTAAAGTTGACTACGCTTAGTGAATATTCAATAAGCAAGAACTATGACTAGAAAGTTTTCTAAAGTAATGGATTTTCCAAAGCAAAAATCTGATGGACATAAACAGAATAATGACTATTTAAAAAAACGACTTTTGATGGCATCAGATAAAGAGTAAGTATAAATTAAGGATTTAAAAATAACGTCACTAACCAACAGCAAACAAGGAAATATATAATATTTTATTTATCACCGTAAGACATTTTTCTTAATATTAATTTCATGTCTTTTGGCGCGTTTGATTTATTGTAACAAATCGAATTTGCATAATACGAATTTTTTGTACATATATAGATGTAGATTATTTAAAAGTAGGTTGCAACTTATTATTACAAATGGCAAAAAATCAATCAGGATGGCAAATTATCTTTTTATAACATATTAATTAAATCAAATTTTTACACACTTCTTGACATCTCATGGTGAAGGTAATGTAGTAAGTGTTTGAAAGTTATTTTACATGGTCGCTTCAAGAATATATACAGGGTGGTTCACGAAATGGTTCTATTAGTCATTGAGGAGTAGAAACTGAAAATTTAGAATGGATGTTATGTTGATATTTATTTTGGAAATAATTAATTTACTTTTAATTTTCTGATTTCCAAATAGTCGATTTCCATTGTTTTTCATTCATCCAAAAATAATTTAATGAAAAATCTATCGAAATTTATATAAAAAATTGAAATAAAAGCGAAAAAATGTGGGGGAAAAATGCCTGGAAAATTATATCAAACTCTAAAATCTAAAATACATTAAATTAAAAAATTAACAGAATACGTCAAAACCGATCTTGGGACGTCGAATCAAATGAATTAAATTCGAAACTTCATATTTTTTTGACATCTAAATTAAAAAAATATATACAGTGCGCGCCTAAAGTATGGAAACTGAAGATACAATAACAAAATTTTGGTTATGTATTGACCATTTATTTTAAGAAATTAGGAAAAACATTTTTATTGCAACCGTAGATATTAACATTGTTAGAATTAATTCCAGAATTAGCCAGACTCTTTCCTGATGATATAAATTCCTATCTCGTACATTTGGCAAGGTCGAAAATATCAAATTTAAAATCGCTAGTCCATCTAATATACCTAACCAAAATTTTGTTATATATCTTACGGAGTCAAAGATATCTAGAAAAAAAGTCGAATTGAAAACAAAGCGTTAAAGATTGTTGAACGAATAGGACATCCAACAAGCAAAGTAAAACTGCATAGGTACGTGATTTAAAAATTTGGTGGATCGTGTTATATTTTCGCCAAAATTTTAAATTTTGTGCCTCTCCTCAATGTAACGGGCCAATCATTTCTTTAAACAAAAAAAAATTATTATGTGAAAAGAATTTTCCACGAATTCGGTTATTTAAAATCAGTTTGGCTCTGGTCTAATATGATTTCCAAATTTGCAAATAGTTTATTGATTTCTGCACAACTTTTAGAAAAATTTTTTAACATGGTTTTGTTAATTTTGTCTGGATACTTTAGTAATTAAAATGTTTTCGCTGAAGCTGCACTATAAATGGTTGCTGAGATATGGCAGAAAGCAAATATTATCGAACCACCCGGTATATGAATTTTTTTATTCAAAATTAAAAGAAACTAATTTATTTTTATACTTAGGCTTATACAATTATCATTACAATTCATAAAAAAACCTTTCAGATATGCTACATATAAAACGAAATAAAAACTATTTTATTCCTACTATTTGTTTTTTTAAATATTAAAGACCGAGACATGGCTATTTATAGGAACACTTTGTAATCTTAAACCCTATCCTCATCTATTTTCTTCAATTTACTACAATTATACGCGACCTACTTTTCAAATTATTCTTATCTGCAATGTCTATATGTGAGGTAACAAGTAGAATGCTAGACGAGGGGACAGTGTCGGGCTTAGCCAGTTTGCCACCCACACGGTAAAAATCATTTAATTTTTTTAAAAAGATCTGCCGCCAAAACCTTAATATATCTATTAGAAAACGAGTAAGGAATTTAATTTATCAGATTCGACATCCTAAGACCGGTTTCTGCCTTTCGGCTTCGTCAGTTAGGCTTTTCGAATCCAATAAATAAAATTCCAAACTCGTACAAGTCAGTAGCTATATCCGCTATAAGATAAAATTTTTAGATGTGCTGCCATCTATGATTTATTTAGTAATTAAAATGTTTTCGCTGGCAGCACATCTAAAAATTTTATCTTATAGCGGATGTAGCTACTGACTTGTACGAGTTTGGAATTTTATTTATTGGATTCGAAAAGCCTAACTGACGAAGCCGAAAGGTCTTAGGATGTCGAATCTGATAAATTAAATTCCTTACTCGTTTTCTAACTTTGTATTAATCTCTGAAAGGGATACGAAAGAAGAGAGTGACATTTTGACTAGAATCAGTCAAATAAAAGCTTTGCAACACACAATGCAAATTGTGTATGCAACCCCAATACACCGGGAATTTTTTGCTTTTAATAATTGTCAATACTCTCTTCTAATCATAGATGGCAGCACATCTAAAAATCTTAATATATCTGTTAGTTCCTTCTTCTTTTTTTCTAAAAATTAACATGAATTCCTGAATAAAAAAATTTCTAAAATCAAAAAAAAAAGGTTAGTTTGATAAAATTCCTATAATTAACAGAGTAATTAAATTTTAGGTCAAAAAGGGCACCCCTGGATCAGTTCAATGAGCTTCTCTGGATGTTAGGATCAGAGGGCCTCTGTACTTATACAACTAGCTACACCTGTTTTTTTTTGTGTTGCAACAACTACAGATTACACTTATTTTAGGATCTATTCAGTGAGTTGGCATTTACAATATTCCTAACGTTTCTAAATATGTTTTTTTTTAATAACATATAATTTATACAAAAAATCAGATCCGGCAACGCTGTAACATTTTAAAATTTTGAATTGAAGTTTTAGAATTCTTAAATATTTATCCTTATACACCACAGTGTTATTTCTCCATAAATAAGTGGAGTTGCACTAAACTGGATTTTCTCCAATTATAATATTTCATCGGATAACAGGTAAAAAATTACTTAGAGTTCAACAGAGCTTCATTCTGGGCCCTATACTACTTTTTCATTTATAAATGATGTCAAATAACAAGACCTGCATCTTTTACTAGTTATGTTGTATAAATCAGATGAAAGTTTTAATCAATTTCATGACAAAATTTTATAGAGCATCAATAGAGCTGATTTTTTCCAGGGCTTCTCTAACAATTACCAAACGAAAGAATAGACTAAAGGATGAATCTGTTTTTACCATTGTGTAAGATAACCCAGAATTCCCTATAAATACCATTTGGTGAATAGCGTATTATTTTTTTTACTACACAATAATGTTGTGTCCATAATTATCACAAAGCCTTGGCGAGGTTGAATAACCAGTAAAAAAATGAAATTACATTATAATTGAATCTTTCTCGCAATAATCAAATAAAAATTATCCATTTGGTAATGAAAAGTACATAAAAACCACGTGAAAGAGGTTAAAGCTGATCCTGTATGGGCCGCCATTTTGTTGTATTGTGGTATTAATGGATTAAACCTTATCTTTTATCTACCAATATAGAACGGGTTGCGTTATCAAAATGCATTTTTACTTCCTTTTTTTTTCGTCGTTTTCACCAATGTCGACGCGTTTTCCTATCGCAGAAACGCATTTATTTTGTTCTGGGAATTAGCTCATGGCCTTAGGATGTTTGTTTATACAGGGTAGATCAAAATAAGGTATTTTATACGGGAAGTAGAAAATATTTATTTAGTCATAACGGGGCGAATAAAGAATTCGTAAATTTAAATGTTTTATTTCGAGAATATATAAGTGATATTATTTTTATGAATAGTAGTGACATTTTTTGGTCAAATATGAACTTAAAAATCGATAAAAATTTTAAATAGTTTGGAAGCATTTTTAGGGCATTTCTTTTGGAGGTCATTATTTAATGCTAAGATTTTCGCCCGATATTCTAGCACTCATTTTAAGAGCCTATAAAATAATTATCCTTTATAATAACCTTGTCAAACCTATTGGTAAAAAATTTACGGATTTTCGACTTGAAAGTGGTGGAAAAAATTATATAGATTTAAAAAATATATTTGTTAAAAAAATTGCTAAAAGACAAACCACAAATTAAATTGTATTTACGTTCATTTTTTAATAACTAGTAAAATTTAATTAATAAATACTAATAATAAATGGAACTTACTTGAAATTTGTGCTTCTCCCATAACCTGAAAAAAGAAAAGTCCATGAAACATTATTATATTTAAATATACATATCTTTGGTCGTTTGTTATTATTATTTAGCTTTTAATGATGGAAATAAACCTTTAATTTAACAAAGCTTCTAATTATTCTCAAATTTGATTCGGTCGATTACTTCTAAAAGTCATAAACCTCGATAAAACTCAATTATTTTAAATTTATTTTTATCATATACTATTTTTAAAATGGAAAAGAAATTACTTAGAATTTTGACGTAACCAGTGGCGTGTACAATATTTCAAAATTTGTAAAAATTATTTAATTACTCAATTACATTTTTTATTGCCCCCACACGTGACTTCTACATACGTCACTGCGGATGGTGTATCGCTTAATTTTTATATTTATTTTTAAATTCTATTCGCACGTGAATCCAAATAGTTTTTGGGTCAGTCAACTTCTGAATCGATAGATATAGAAAAATTAATTCGATTTTAATATTCAGATAACGAGAAAAAATAAAAATGGCAGGTGTTTCGCCAAGGAATTACTGCAGCGATTAGTTCAAATAATTCGAGGTTCTACCTTTACTATGCTTAGATATTTTGAGATTCGCTTTTACGTCCACAAAAACTCAAAACCAATGAAACAATTTATAGTCTCTTTTGCAACTTCCCCAGATTACAAGCCTCCAAAAATATTTTAAACACACTGACGATATTAATTGAAAATGGACCAAAATTTACCCGGATCGAGAGTACCCCTAGAAAGGGGTTAAACGGACAGCGCATCATTTCCCTGTAAAAAAACGTCTTTTCCGCCGTTTTCGAGGATGCCGAGCACAGTGGTGGTGTTAAAGATTACTTCCTTCTTTTTAACAGTGTCCCCGTTTTCGAGGTTGCTGAACACGATGGCAGTATCAGAATTTCTCTTTTTGCCAGCCAAACCCCCTAAAACGGCCAAAAACTACCCCCAGAATTAATATTATATCATCAAGAATGATACCAAGAAATTTAGTTTGCTTAGACATTGGAATTAAATCTTTATTTACTTCTATTGAGAAATCAATTGTAATTGGTGATCTGGAAAAAAATTGCATATTTACAGTTTTATTTGAGTTCACAATCAAAGAATTTCGTTTATACGAAGTTGTAATTTTATTAAGTTTAATGTGAAGTTTTTGGGGAGTCTCCGCGTCTGCTGCAAGTGTTGTATGATCAGCATAAAGGGTAATACAATTCGCAATTATATATTGTGAAATATCGTTGACATATAGAAGAAAGATTAGGGGACCTAAAATTGATCCTTGTGGGACTCCCTGATTAATTTCTCTTGTAGCAGATAGGTGGTTATTTATTTTAACAGAGATTTTCCGAGATTCTAAATAAGAAGCAAGCCAGTTCAAGAAATTACCTCTGAAACCTAGGACAATAATGGTAATATCAATTGTATCAAATGCTTTTGTCAGATCAAATAAGAGTGCTGCCACATACCTCCTTTTATCTAACTGATTGTGAATGTAGTTGAAGAAGTCTGTAGCAGCACTCTCCGTTGACCTGTCTGGAAGAAAACCATGTTGATATTTTGTTATTATATTATATTGATTGAGGAAAGTCAGCATTTTTTTATATATACATTTTTCAAAAACTTTGCTGAAAATAGAAGATACAGTAATGGGTCTATAATTATCCAAAAGAGAAAGATCACCCTTTTTGTAAATTGGAGTTATTACACCTACCTTTAATTCATCTGGGAAAATACCTAGTTTGACTGACTTGTTAATTAAATAAGCAATATGATGTGCTACATTAGGACAAATAGATTTAATAATTCTTGTTGATGTGCAATCTATACCCACTGCATTGGTGTTTCTAAGATTATTGATTGCTTCAATTACATCACATTTATCAACCCCATAGAAAAAGAAAGTATTTTTCACTTGCATAGTAGTATAATTATCAAACTCAGTATTGGGAAAGTGAATTTCACCCGCTGCCTTAGAGAAATATTCAACAAAACAGTTTGCAATATCTTTATCATTCGAAATTTGGGTGTCATCCACTGTTACATGGGTTATACTACTATAATTGTTTTTACCAGTTAATGAATTAACAGTACTCCATATTAATTTTTGTTTTTTATGATACAATTTTATAATACAATTATATTTCCACATTTCAACTAGGTATTGTAAGTCAATATTTATATCTTGTACAGATCAACATATTTATCGGCTTACGTTTTTTTTACTTAAATTTTGATAAATTTTCATAGTCGGCGATGAAACATTTGAAAATGCCTACATTATTTTTCTCAACATTTTTCTTGTGCAACTCTATTACAACAATGCATTGCTGAATAGAGAATTGAATACTCTATCAGTATTAGTTTTTACTTCGTCACCCAACTCGCCTATGAGATTTAAGGACATAATACGGTCGGCACCCAATTAGCATATCCCCAAATAAATGGATATTTAATATCAAAAGGGGCAGTATATCTTTTAGAAATTCGAATTAGCCTTTCTTGTACAGGGTTATTCACTATAAAATACCCACCCCTAATTACCGTTATTAATGCCTATAGAAAAAAAAGTTGTATGGTTATAACTTTTTTTTGTTAAACTGCTATCAAATGTACAGTAGCGTGCCGATTTCAGGGGATACAAAAAAATTATATTTTTTTTAAATAGGATACCCTGTATATTTTTACATTTTTATAATCCTCTCGACGAGCTGATTTCAACAATGTATCACACTTGATGTCTAATCTGGATAATAAAGGATCTACAGCCACCTGAAAAACACATTTTTTGGATATTGGAAATCCCATCTGATTTTTAATCACCCTGTATACAATACTACTGAAGGGTGTGAAATAAATAACACTTGTTCCCAAGAACAAAGACATTAAATGTCCTACACTGCACCAGCGTCTGGACTTCAACGACTACTCCTTGGCCTATATGCCCCCCCAGGTATTGAATTACGAAAGTCCAGACGTGGTTTGGCGCCCGACCAAGTCCGGGCTTTAAACCAAAAACTTTGATTTTATTATTAAAGGAGCTTGCCATTCTTAGACCGGTTTCGGAATTATTGTTCCTCTTCAGTAAGAAGCAGGCTAGCTCGAATTTCTATCTCTAAAGAAATTCTGAAGAGTTGGTGGGTTCAAAGCGATCTTCAGAATTTCTTTAGAGATAGATATTTCTATCTCTAAAGAAATTCGAGCTAGCCTGCTTTTTACTGAAGAGGAACAATAATTCTGAAACCGGTCTAAGAATGGCAAGCTCCTTTAATAATAAAATCAAAGTTTCTGGTTTAAAGCCCGGACTTGGTCGGGCGCCAAACCACGTCTGGACTTTCGTAATTCAATACCTGGGGGGCATATAGCCCAAGGAATAGTTGTTGAAGTCCAGACGCTGGTGCAGTGTAGGACATTTAATGTCTTTGTTCTTGGGAACAAGTGTGATTTATTTCACAACCTTAGGTAGTTTTGGTACGCCCATGGTCCTTTTTTGGTATTTTTATGGTTACAAAAAATTCCACCGTCGTTAGACCCTGTATACAATATTTTTTAGTGCCACAGTATAGAATTTGAAAAGTTAGGATAGAGACCGTTTTTCTCGATTTTCAACCGTTTGGCTACTACAGCTACTTTAACTCAAAAAATGTGATTTTTCAGGTGGCTGTAGATCCTTTATTATCCAGATTAGACATCAAGTGTGATACATCGTTGAAATCAGCTCATCGAGAGGATTATAAAAATGTAAAAATATATAGGGTATCCTATTTAAAAAAAAATATTATTTTTTTGTATCCCCTGAAATCTGCACGCCACTGTACATTTAATAGCATTTTAACAAAAAACAGTTATAACCATATAACTTTTATTTGAAACTTTTTTTTCTATAGGCAATAATAACGATAATAAGGGGTGGGTAATTTATAATGAATAACCCTGTACCTGTGTAAAAAACACAATTCAAAAAAATCCAATTTAAATTATTAATACTATAAAAATATATTAAGATCGGTACTAGGGTGGACTGAGCAAGATGGCGGGCAAGCCCCAGCACTTAACATTGTAAACATAAGAAAAAAGATAGTTTTATAACGATACAATAATATTAAAGTTCGTTTAGTGATCAAATTTGCACGATACTAGTAAAAGGAATTCTTGTTTTCGGCAGGAGAAAATATGAAATTCCAACCGTGCAAATTCCCGAACAACATTGAAACTCGTGAAGGTGATTTATTCTGAAAATATGATTTTCAAAAAACAAGTTGTGTGTTACAGTTTCCAACTATGGCTTTGCATGGGCATGTCATATCTGAAATTTTCATTCCCGTTGTTAAATATTTTTCCGGTAATTTCATGAGCTTCCTTGCTAATCCCACTTGTTTGTAAACAAGCCTCCTGTTTGCTTTTGAGGGTTGCTTGCAGGGAACAACAAGGATGACGACCAGGATGACGATAAAAGACAATTTTAGACAAGACAAGACGCTTTTTTTCTTACCATATACCTTGTTTCAATCCTTTTGGATATTGAATGTCGAAAAATCGCTTCTAAGTGGATACCTACGCCGCTAAAGGATAGTATTCCTCAAAAGGGTAGTTTTCTATAGATTGTCTTGAAGCTACATATAATATATGCTTTCTAAATATGTTTGGAATGTTTTTCGCCTGTAGGTGGTTTAAATGATGAATTTTCAAAAGTATTCTTTTGCTCGTCAACCAAAATTTGAACGATTGAACGAAAAAAATTTGACTTAGCTCTTACATCCATATAAAATTCTAATTTCACTCCACAATATTACAAATTTTTTTTCAAAAAAACTATTTGGTTTGTCTGGAAAAAAGGGTAAACCAAATTAGTCAAAATATGAGAAAACATTCAGTTTGATAACGAAAAAAATAGTCCTTAATAAAAGAGTTACCTAATTGACAAAAGGATATCGGGAGAGTATCATGAGTTTTTTCGCAGAAACATTTTTTTTTATTACAATCGGGCACACCTACCACCCTTATCGGTTCATTCATTCTCCATTCTGCCCGAAATGTCAAAAAACAACACGTGATCTCCAACGTCAAAAAATACGTAAATACGGCTGATGGAATCGAGCAGGAGGCGGGTGGCCGTGTATGGCATGGCATCACCGCAAACTACGAACGGAACGGCACGGCAATGTTTTGAGGACGAACGTTGACCCCGAGATTCTGCACCGTGATCGCGATGCCTCATGCTGCATTCAATGGGGCCGGTTTTACGTAAAATTTGGGGTAACGGTTTACTGGTTTTTTGGATACGAAATTTAGGGGTTGATGGTTTTGGGAAACTTTATTTGGGTCACTTTTTTAGTTATTATTTGAGAACAAAGCAAGTTTTCGGGCATATGCTATTCAAGTTTGTAAAGTACACATGTTTGTGATGATTGTGTACAACTGTCTTTTGTTGCATTGAAAAACGGATTGAAAGAAAAAGAATAAAAATAATTTTCCAGCTTTCGATCATATTCACACCAAGCATAAGGTGTTTCCTTGGTCGAGATCCTGAATAAAATAAACTGGTTTGTTTAGGGCAACGAACGTATGAATATTGATTTCACATTTTTTAGTTTATTTATTTATTATTTATTTACAAAACACAACAGTAAGAGCAATAATTAAAATTGATAACTAAATCTGGCTTGACGTGAGACATTTATTGACGGTACTCTAAAGTCCAAGTGGTTTCAGGTCTTCTGGTTACAATCGCACTCTTTTTGCTATCATTGGTTGCTTTTAAGTTCATTTTGATATCCATTTTTATGTTTAAGGATGCTACAGCCCAATAATTCAATATCGTCTATCCAAATTGTCCCTATTATGTTTTTTTATGTGACTAATTTATTTGATATTTGTCAGGGTGATTTCCCTTTTCGTCCAATGACCAAAATTTACCTGCGTTGACCTTTTCAATTCCCCATTCGTCCAGGTAATTAAAAATGGTACAGAATGTATGAGGATTTAGATAATCTTATATACTTATTTATATTTAACTTAACTCTGTTAAAGAAACTAACTTTATATGCAGGCGTGTTTATGCGAATTTTTGCCTTTAGTTTTAAGGTAGTCAATATTTATAATAAATTTTATAGGTATATGTACATATTTACAAATTTTCGCCAAGTAGCTTTTTCATTAATTGTTGAAATTATTGAAAAATATAGGCTAACTGTATTAATGTTTCCTGGAGGTTTATTTCTTGTTCAAGCAATTTTTCTAAGGTTTTTATAATTCTGTGATCATGTTGTACATCTAGTCCAAGATCTTGAATTTTTCTCCAAAGGGATTGGCTAAAATGAAAATTGCAGCATTTCACTTCAACATCTTGAAATACTTTGAGAAATCCGTTTATGGCGGCTTTTTCAAAGTCGACGTGAAATTTTTTTGGCTTAAGTTCTGGAACTGGTTCTTTTAAAAGACTAAAGAATTTTATATTGTGTCACTCAATACCTGTACGAGCTCACACAAAATTTGAACGAACCTAAACCTTTGCCAGACTTTTAGGTTTACTTATTGCTTCTTGGCATTAATATGTGTCTTCCAGGCTAATTTACTGCATCGAAGTATATCCAGATATTTTATCTCTTCCCTTGATTGCAAAGGAGCATTATTTATTATCAGTTAACCTTAATTTTTCAGTTGTTTTGCGGTGTATCTAGGTGGTGTTGAAATGTCTGGAAACCGCTGTTTTCGTTTAAATCCGATGTATGCAGCATCATCAGCGAACGTGTAATTGTTGTGGAATCTGTTACTAATAAATCTGGAGTGGATATTAAATAATATAAGTATATTCCGAGAATGCTACCTTGTGGTATACCCGATTTTATAGATTATGACGATATATTGTGACTTGGAAATGCATGTCTTGTAAGTATGACTTTATTATAAATTAGGGCTAGAATTTTAGATAAAATAAGTACCTAGGGCATAAAGAAATTTAAACTTATGTATTTTTGATAATCGGTCTGTGTTTGTAGATTTAGATTTGAAAAGTAGTTTTATCAAAAACAATTTTAAAAGCGTTCTTTTAAATATAAACCGATTTGGATTATATAAAATGTTGTACTTAGAACACCTTTGACTACATTTGTGAACACTGTTAGTTCTAGATTTCAGCAAAACATTTATAATTATTTGAATTTAATATAATTTCAAGTTCATTAATTCGTTAATATTTATTTTTACTTTCGCTGATTCTTACAAAACTCAAAAGAGGTTGTTAGATTATGATAACTAAACATACATTTCACAATCTTTGTTTTTAAAAAATTTTGCACTTGACCGTGTTTTATGAAATTAATGCTAAATTTGCAAAAAATGAAAAGTATTAATTTAAAATCATTTAAGTAGTTTAATAAGTGAAGTATTAAAAAAATTTTGTTTAAAATATTATTCCACTTGTTAGAACTAAGAATACTTAATTTTTATTTCCTACTAATTTAAAAAATAATTATATTATCCGCTTTTCCATCCTTATATAGAAAATGATTTTTCAACGTATACCGAATTTTCTTGTACTATAAATTTCACCTACGATCTGAATCCAACGTAATTACCATACAATTGTTTTTTAATTATCCCAATGGATCGATATTAATCTTAAGAGGAGTAGGTGATGAACAACATTTATTTTGTGCACAGGAGATATTTAAAAAAGGAAATTTAAGAAAAATAATTATATTGTAATATTTTTTAAAGTTTCAAATTCAAATTATTTATTAATCCACACATTTGGAGCCAAAATGGCCATTGGACAATGTATTATTTGTTTGATACACCATTCTTTAAATAAACACAAAATAATTATTCTTTCAATTGTTTATGTCCGTAATTTTAATTTCATTTTATATTTATGAAAAAATAATAAACTAAAACATCATAAATTTATTTAAATTATATTTTTCTTGCTTTTTTTTCATTCAAGAAAGTCAAAACGTCAATTAAAGCCCCCTTTTTCTTTAAAATAAGTTGTTTTAGTTCCATTAGAAGAGAAACTGATAAATATTAGTTTGATTTGTCAGTTTTTGTCATTGTCAAAAGTAGTTAATTGTCAATCATAGATTATCGATGGAAATCACATCATATTTTTGGGTGAGGGGTATTCCAAAGCAACGTTCAGTAACGTAGTCCTGATACATAATGTTGGTCTAGAAGTGGTCGGCAAAAACTTTGGTGGAGTGATGATGGAAAATCGTCATAAGAAAATGACATATTTTTGTAAATATCAACGTCAAGGTTTGACTTTATTTAATTTCGCCATAATAACACAAATTTTGACAACTACTGACACGCACATCTCTGGGTAAACGTTAACAATATGGGGCCGGTTGGGATTTTCATGAAATTTTCACAGATGTTATAAAACATGATAAATTCAATATAGCGATAGAAATTTTTGCGCGGAAAAATATTTTTCACATTTTTTTAAAAGAAATATATATTGGGATACTTACTCCCAAGACAAACAAATTCAGTGCGTTGAAACGATTATTTAACATATTTTTCCAATACAAACGCATAGGTACATAACTTTTCTACAAATGCCCAAGTAGCAATTTATAAACAGAATAAGCCTGAAAAGTATTACAAAATGAAAAAATGTTCATGTTTTAGTTTTAATCATCTTTTTCTGAGTTAAATATTCGTATGTCTATGCTAGACTTTAATATTGAAACTCGGATTGTTAAATTTAATAAATTTTCGGGAAAATATTGTTTTTTCGAAGAACATAATGACTTTTTTTTTAAATGAAAAATGTAAATGTTTCTTGTCGTTATACAAAATGCAAGGTGAATCAAAAAATTTTGTAGGTCCAGATATTGTAATTTATATAGAGAGAAATTATGCAGAATTTTATGGTTCGTTTAAAAAATTGTCATCATATAAATAACCTGAATTTTTTTAATAAAAAAAAGTATCCCTTATAAATGTACCTATTTCCTATTAAAACTTTCAACGCGATAAGTTTAAAGCCATTTTCGGTGATATGTGGAGGTTAAATTTTATAAAATTGGTCGTGATATAGGTCTTAGATATAGACGAAATTTAAGAACCTCTGATAGAAAATGTACGGAAAATGTTCATATCTTCATTAAAAATATTAATACCATTTGGAATCAAGGATTAATCGGCTTTTGCGAGCATTTTATTGTAATTAATTTGTAAAAAATTGTACTTAGCCGAGAAATTTTAAATTCTCAGATCCTCAAAAAAGTGAGATAAAACTCTTTCGGATAAAAATACCTCTCAAAACATATTCCCTAAAAAATTGCAACACGTTGAAATTTTTTGCGCTAACAGTGCAAAAATTTAAATAAAATCTACGTTTTCATTTATACAAGTGTCGTTTAGATATTTTTAAAATTGTTTAAAAGAAATATTTGAATTTATCCCTAAATTTTCAGGATTTTTTTTGTTAATATGGTATAAAAATCATCCTAATGATAAGCAGTAAAACCTTTTCATATATATTTCGTTCCAAAACATACATTTTTTTAGAAAGGAAAATTTAATTAAAAAATATATATTTGTCACACCCACCAAAAGTCGAGAGATCATTGACTTTCAAATCTATTGCTACCGTGACGCTTTCCGTTTGAAATTTTCTATCCAAATTGTTGGTAATTTTTTTAATTGTCCCATGAAAGTTTTAGACGAGAGTAAAAAATAAATGTTACGTCAGGAGCGGGTCAAAACACCAAATTTATCAAGCCAAGGTCAATGACACCCGATTTGATAGCATGCCCAAACTGTTGGCATTTTTTCGGCAGCCCGTAAGCACTCGTAACGGTTGTTTTCGCACAACATGGTAATTTTTCAATAACGCCAGTGTCCTTGAGTTAGAGCAGGAGTTCCTGATTCGATTTTTTGGAGTGGGTTCTGGTCATTGTCATTGCGACGATAAATAATCTCCGAAAGTTGGATCGTTTGTATTTTGAGCTAAATAACTAAAATACACAAAATTATACCGGTTGTCCTGTTAGAAAATTAGATTTTCATATATGTCACTACAACTGGCATGAATATTAATGTCTAGGTCTTTGGAACCATGTCTTAAACAAAACCGTAAGCGGTTAACTCGTGCCGATGCCAGAAAAATTGTTAATTTTTTTGTTATATATGCCAATTTTTGACGATTTTAATTCTAGGATTTTCATTTTTCTTAGACAAAAAATCCTCTATTTAGATATATCATGTGTTCTTTGTTTGATTTTGTTTAAAAAAATTTCTTTGGTACATTTTGAGTAGACTTTAATATGTTTTTTATACTGATATGATGTATCATGATTGTTTTGTTTGATTTTGTTTAAAAAAAATGTATGGTACATTTTGAGTAGACTTTAATATGTTTTTTATACTAATATGATGTATCATGCGTTGTTTGTTTGATTTTGTTTAAAAACATTTTATGGTACCTTTTGAGTAGACTTTAATATGTGTTTTATACTGATATGACGTATCATGCGTTCTTTGTTTGAATTTGTTTAAAAAACATTTTATGGTACCTTTTGAGTAGACTTTAATATGTTTTTTATACTGATATGATGTCTCAAGAGTTCTTTGTTTGATTTTGTTAAAAAAAAAATTTATGATACACTGTGATTAGACTTTAATATGTGTTTTTACTGGTATGATGTGTCATGTATTCTTGGTTCTTGTATTGTTTAAAAAAATTGTATTGGAAAGAACCAATTTTAGTATTTTACGTAATGTTCCAGACAGTTTTACCATTTTTTTTATAGTTTCGCTTATTTTCCTCATTTTTTCATAATATTTTTTGGAAATTTTGATAATGGTAATTGTTTTTTCCTACATTTCGATGTTGCAATAAATTTTTAATAAAAAATTATTCTTTTGTGAGGATTTTTTACTTCATACAAGTACAATTTCATTTTTCTTCTTAAAAAATCGGAAAATACTGGAAAAAATTCGTAAATTTAACCATTGTTTATCTGCATTTTTTAAATTTTAAAAATTTTCCAAATCTTTTCAATATGTTTTTATCAAAAATTACAATTGTCGTACGCTTTTGATTAGTCAAAAAACATTGGAAATTTGTATTCTTTAAATTCGCAATTTTCTATATATTTTCGCGAAAAGAAACAACTTTGGCATGAATTTTAGCATTTTACGAAATTTTCCAGATATTTTCACTATTTTCTCTTATTTTTCCATCATTTTCCACTAATATTTCGACATCTGTATTTTTAAAATCATAATTTTCCAAGCATTTTTGTTCCATAAAAATTCCAAGTACGTCATAATTTCGTCATAATTAAATAACCTCAAATTTTGTAACTAATTGCCTAACTTTTCTAAAACACAATAAAAAACATAATAAATCCTTATCCTTATATCACGAATTAATCAATATTTACCAAAGAAAATTTCTTTAACTCGAGCAAGTTCATACCGCGTGTATTTTTACGAAAGTTTCTTGACCTCCAAAATAAAAATCTATTTTTATTAATTGCTCGATTAAACGATTCATAGCCAGGGAAATATTTGTGAACCACAATACGCGATGTAATTTATAATACTAGAAAAGTCATAAAAAAGTTTAAACTCGCAAAAAATGGGTTCAACGATCGATAGTAGGATTGTTTATTTTTACTTTAGTGATATATTTGTAAGGTAAAGGTACTGCGATAGGGTCAAAATCCGAGACTTGGAATTTTTGGCATTTTGATACGTTTCCACCCAACAAAATAGAAACTTGCTCGCTAAATCGAAACTAATGAAGATATCAAATTACTGTTTTCGATGTTCTATTTTTACGTCTTTTTTTTATCAGATCTATAAATTTTAGAACGATTAAACTTCCAAATTTCAAATAGTGAGCTGATTAGGCCAACCGTATCAATACCATAAAAATCCTTCTTTTACGTTTAGCTCGTCAAGGCAAAACTAATAGATATATTAATTCACTGCTTTCATTGACTTTTTACGTCTATTCCTAATAAGATATCCAAATTTTAGAAAAATCGATTTGTCGCATTTAAAATGGAAACTAGATCTTTCAACCGTGTCAAAACTAAAAAATTCACTTTCAGTTTTAGTAGCTTGCCAAATCGTAACTTGTAGAGGGATAAAATTACTACTTTCGCTGTTTGATGTTTACCTTCTTTTAATAGTATATTATCTATCAGGTTGAGAAATCTTTTATTCGGAAATTCGCCTCGGCTGCAAACTCAGGGCGAATATAGTATTTTTTTTAAGACTATTTCCCTCGTCTTAATTTCCACCAATCACAAACGCGCAATTTTGAATTACAAATGGTTTCCAGATGAAAAAAATGTATGACAGCTCCTGTCAGTAGTTTTATCGAGTTTACCCGCGGCAAAACTTGCAAAAATTACAATACCTTTGATAACAAGTAATTATGGTCTCCTAGGACACCAGAAAATGACACTAAACAATTTTTCTGGTTTTATTGTCAATTAATTTCGTAATATTGTTTTTAAACAGAGCTTAGTCAGCTTATGTAGTGAAAATGAGTCGCTTTGGAAGTGATTCTATGATTAATATTGATCTGGCGATTGAGGAAAGTGTACCGGACAATACCGTTAAAACCCATACGTCAATATGGAAAAAGTTTACGGAATTCTGCAAGGCAAAGAAATATGAGCTTTTGGAAACTACAAGTTTAGAGCAACTAAACCTAATCCTGAAAGATTGGGCGTGGAATATGAAGAAAAAACGGTGAAAATTACAAAGAACTAGTTGTGAACACAATGTGGAACACCGTTGCAAAAAAAATGCAAGAGATGTTTTTTATGAAGTGGAAAATTTGCAGATGTGCGCCAACAAAAGGAAATCGAGCTCTGCTTCATTAAAATTGGAAGATTACATTGCAATGGTTTTATTATGGGACGAAGACATTCCGGCGGGACTCCAGCGAAAATTTTACCATATCGCTTCAGCAGAACTGGCCCGGAGAGCTGGAGAAGCAGTCAATTGCAGAGTTTATTATTTTAAAGAGTAAGTGGATTAAAACAGGTAGATAACATAGTTACATATTTTTTAAAATAACTGATTTTCAAAAATCCTACTTTTTAGGAAGAGTAGAATATAATGCTCTCTTCAATAAAACGGCCTAGGGTGGAGAAAAAAAAAATGGCCGTTAGTAAATGACTGGTCCCCAACATGAAAAACCCTACCTTTTGTGCAGTCCGTCTTTTCAAAATTCTAATGGTTAAACGTTCATCTAGAATAAGAACTGATAGATTATTCTTAACAGTAAACCCATTATGGAACAAAGATCAAGTGGATGGTACAAAAACACTCCAGTGGAAAAAACGAACTTTCGAAATGGACTAAAGAAGCAGCAGAGAAAGTAGGATTAAATACAAAAGAAATAAAAATAAGCAAACCACTTTATGCGGTCGA
This sequence comes from Crepidodera aurea, assembly GCA_949320105.2. NCBI lineage: Eukaryota > Metazoa > Arthropoda > Insecta > Coleoptera > Chrysomelidae > Crepidodera > Crepidodera aurea. The sequence goes on from OX439475.1 coordinate 31,755,767, forward strand.
CAGCAGTCAGTAACCTGACTAAAGGAGGGGTGGGTGAATAACAATTTATTAAAATTACTGGCCACAGTTCAGCTAACTCAATTAAGCCTTATCTGCAAATGGATAATGAGCATTATTCCAACATCATAAACACCCTTAGAAGTGACGCCTCAGAACCTCCAGCTAAAAACAGAAAACAGAAGATCCTGCAGCCACTCCTCGAGCTTCTCACTCTACAGCTGGACTCATAAACAACATTAATGATTTACCTACACCCAACGTTATCAATGAGTTAACAAAGATTTCAAACAATACTCCTACTGTATTGCAATTTATATTCTAATTGTACCGTAAATAATTAAGTTTGTATGTAGCATTTTCTCATAAACTAGTCTTGTCAAATACCATTCGGGCTTATAATTTTTCCTGTAAAAAAACACAATGCAAAGTAATATTTTTTTTAACAAAATGCATTCGTGCACTGCAGGAGCAAAAATCTCGTCTTCGACTCGGATTTTTGTTGCCATCAGCACTCATACTTCCTGTTAAAATATTACTTAACAACGTGTTTTGTCGATTTTTTTCGGAAAAATTAGATGCCCTTATGATATTAAGTAAAATTTCATTAGTAAAAGCTGGAATGCGATAGATGGTGACACCTCGACAATGTAAATTAAATGGACTTTCATTATTGAACATGGAGTATAAAATTCAGAAATTTTTACGCGTGTGATATAATAGATTCCTTCTCAATAAATGCATATGATATATAATATTCATATTTTGATACGCTTGAAAAACAAAATTTCCAAATTTTAAAAGTAACCGTGTCAAAATAAGATTAGGTTTTGAAGCTTCGACGGTTTCTTTAATAGTTTTAATAAATATATTTATTTCACAAGACCTGCTTACCTCACAACATTACCAAATTTTTATTTTTCACAATCACTTATAACAACAAATCAAACAAGTATCGCTTAATAGTAACAAACGCCGAATAAATAAAATCGGCATCCAAATATCAATTATTTGTTTATCGTTAATCGCAAGAAATGCCAAGTAAAAATAACAAAAAACAAACAATCGAAAATAACCTTAGATGCAACCGATATTGCTCTTATCTTTTTGCAAAAAATGTATTTAATTTGAAAAAATGACAAATCATCACCGAAATTCAATTCGCACTCTGTATCTTATCAGGAGAGCGAGGTAAACGACCCTGCGGCCATTCATACCGCGGTACGTAAGCAAATCGAGATTTCGAGTTTGATTGATAGAAAAAAAAAGATGGGACTACCCCGCAATACGAGGGGCGTGCCCAATATTGTTGCAATGCAAAAAATTGCATAATTTCTATCCTGATTGCTTGGGATGCTTCAGGATATCGATCTGTAGGATTTTGTCCCTACAGGTACTAAATGAAATCGATTAAAATATTTTTTATTTCTATGAATACATTTGGTGATAAAAAATTTCAGGAAATGATACAAACACATATAGTAAACATAAAAACTGTTGGGTCAAGTAAAAAATAAAAACGTAAATGACTTAAAAAATCAATAAATAATTAAAACAAGTAATTAAAATCCCATACTAAAATAACTTTTAAGTTGATAAAAGAGGTTCAGCGACATAAAATGCTTTGCTTTATTTTTAAACAAAGAAAGTGTGTAACATATTGTATATTTTCCTCAGATGATAAAATATATGGGAGAAAAAGTAGTTAAAAGTATCAGTCTGGGGAGCATGAAAAGGATTGGGAAATTGATTCAAAATCCGGTACGAAAATTATAGAATGATATGTCTATTTCCAGTAGAATCAGCGAGTTTTGAGCTGGAAATAACTGTTAAATAGTTAAATTAATCAAGAATGCCAAAGAAAAGACAATACGAATCACCATTGATCATAGATAGTCTTTCCTCAACATTGATTTTTTAATGGAGAAATGCTTTTATGGTGGTACATATATTTATTTCATATTTAAGTGGTACAAAATTTGAAAAGTTTGAGGACCGCTGCAATAAGAAAACAAAGACTATGAAATTCAACGAAGAATGAAAAGACAAATATAAAGTAAAATCAGCAGCCAGAAATATATATGATGAGAAGAACCAAACAATTTTACGATAAAATGAAATAGAAAATAAGAAAGTGGATAATATAACACAATCAAAAATGCCATGCATTTACAATTACAACCAGTTGAGAATAAAATTTTAGATTGACAGTTCTCAGTTCTCATTCTAATCAACACAGCCACAGTCTACTCGATTTAACCAAAATAGTCATTCACTATGCGTCTACTTTAAATTCAATGTTATTTTAAACTTTAAAATTTTCATATTTTGGACCCCATTTTAAATGATTTCCCGAAGTGGTACGGAGGGGCACATCAAACACTAAGCTTACTTTTTGATGCTCTATCAAAATATGAAGTCAGAATTTTAAAATTCACAAAGACAACGAATCAACACATATACACAGATCGAATTCGGATACCGAACAATTTGTTCGGTGAAAAGAAAAGAACAATAGCTAATCACTACAGAACTGAAGTTTCTCAAGGCAATACCAGAGAAAATGTGATGCAACCGAATTAGAAATGGACATATAAGAAAAATGACAAAAAAGATAGCAATTTTTATGAAGATAATGAACAAACAAAAAGTTTGGAACCGATTGTAAACATTTTGTCCCCGGCTCCTAATCTGGAAATCAATAACAAGCTGTTCCTGTAGAAAGAACGCTGTTCTGCAGTATGCGTGCATTGATGTGTATAAACGCCTAAACTGAAGAAACAGAAAGCAAGAATATAGATCCAATGGCTTTCTTAATAAAGGATATGGAAGAATCGATAAATAAAAAACACATTGATAAAAGCACTAAAGAAGATAAGGAAGCTGTAAAGAAAACAGATGTAGAGGAAAAAATCGAATAATTTAAAAACAATCTTTTGTAGCAAAGTGCCACAGGCCTACTGAGGACACAACAAGAAAGCGTGCCCAGTACTAACTGTGGTGGTGTGAAAATAAATATTTTTTACAAGTAGTTTTACTGCACTTTTTACTCAAAAACACGGCTTGGTCGGACTTTTTTTTTAGTTTTTCCCTTCTTCTAAAGTCTAATTTAAAATTTAAAAAAGACTTTTTAATAATAATAATGTTTATTTGCAGTCAGTAAAAAAAATACAATAGAACAAATTATACTAACAAACAAATAAGCTTAGAGACGCTTGTATACTACAATTTATTATTATTATTATTATTTGATGCTCGATCAATGCTGCTTCTTTAACTTTGCGGTTATATAATTGTAAAAAGAGTTAATTGGAAAAAGGATACCCTCTATATCGGGATAGTATCATAAGTTTTTATTGGGTTTTTTCTTATGATAATATTATTAAGAAAACTTCATTTATGACGAATTATAAATTCTCTTATAATATGCAAATGCGCTATCCTTTTTAAAATTCGTTCCCAGAAACGCGACAAAAATATAATGGAAACAGATTTTGAAATCTTCAATTTCAAAATCTTTCTCCGTGTCCTATGTTTCTGTCATATTTTTGTAAGATTATCAAGTGTTCTGTTTCTATAGTACATTTTTTTTTATTATATATTTTGTTATGTCATTTTGAAAACGACTTTCGAACGTTAAATTAAAGCCTTTTTTCATTCAAATACGTGTTTTTATTTCCAATAGAAGAGTAATAGAATTAGAAGGAAACCACTATGAACTACAGAAATGGATTCCGACCAAATTTGTTCGGTGGACATGGATTTATTAGTTATTGTTACTTATAATTCGCTTACTTTTGGCGCTCACTGTATAAAAGATAAATGTATTGATGAATATAGCTTTGCGTAAGTCTTTGAGTTTTTAAGTTTACCTGGTATTTGCTTTTTTATTTATTTATTTATTTATTTTTAATTTTTAGTCATTTTATTATTTTGTCTTGCGTAAATGAAACATTACAAAAAAAAACTAAAAAGGTGTGCTGCATACTTTCATCAACCGAAACGATCCCAAAAATACTTTCTATGCAATAATTACGATTTCATCTGTATGTACCTGTCTAAAATTAAAGAAAAATTTTCAGAACTAGAATAAATATAGACATTAAAGGTAAACGACCTGAACTTTGATTTTTTAGCAAACAGATTGTGATTAAAAGCGTGACGCGGATTGAACGTCAAATTAAATACTTAATTCCATTTGATATGAAATACTAGATTAAAAAAAGAAACCGTTCTAATTGCCTTTAAAAAAGGAAAGTTAAAATGTTCCATTGTTAAGGTTGAATTAAAAAAAAACTCTGATATTAATTGAAATTTCTATCGAAATTTTAGTTCTGAGACTACCTTTAAATAATTTTTATACAGGGGAATATATAATCAGATGGCTGGTCGTGTTCGATTATTTTTATCCGAAATAATTTAATCGAACGACATAAAAACAATTCTTGACCCAAGATTTTATGAAAAATCGAATTTAGAGATACAAGTTTTATATAGAAGCAAACAAAAAGTTGATATTCGATGATGAATGGTACTAAATCCTTTGAGGTTTAAAACATGAGCCTAAAATTTAATGAGAAATCAAATGAAAATTGTTCCAAAGTCGTATTTTGTTTTTTTTTTCAAAAAACTATGCATTATTTTCTGATGTAATGTCAAAATGTCTCCTTGGAAAGTCAATTTTTTCAGGATAATCTTTAAAATATGACACATTTTGAAATTAATATTAATGAAATGTTGAATAGCGATAGTCATCCCCAATTTTCAAGCAAGGAGAAAACATTGAAAAATCAAACTACCGGCCAATCTCTGTATTGAGCAGTCTGTCAAAAATATTTGAGAATGTTATACAGAGAACACTAAATTCATTTCTAGATAGACACAAATTACTGTCACTGCCATTAATTTATTAACAGAAGGAATCTACAATAGTCTTGGTAAAGCAATGCCTCCAATTGGAGTGTTTGTAGATCTAGTCAAAGCCTTCGACACTGTTAACCATTGTATCCTCTTAGAAACTCTTGCTACCAACTATGGTTAGAAGAGAGTATTGACAATAAAATTTGACTGTTTCTAGTCAAGATGTCACTCTCTTCTTTTTATCCCTTTAAGAGATTAATACAAAGTTAGCAAACCAGTAAGGAATTTTAGTTTATCAGATTCGACATCCTAATACCGGTTTCTGCCTTTCGGCTTCGTCAGAAGAGAGTGACATCTTGACTAGAATCAGTCAAATTTTATTGTCAATACTCTCTTCTAACCATAGATGGTAGCACATTTAAAAATGTTATCTTATAGCAGATATAGCTATTGACTTGTACGAGTTTGGAATTTTATTTATTGGATTCGAAAAGCCTAACTGACAAAGCCGAAAGGCAGAAACCGAATCTGATAAATTAAAATTCCTTACTGGTTTGCTATTTGAAAGCTATCTAACCGATAGAAAACAAAATGTTAACATTAGCAGCACCACAAGCCAAGAACAAACTATCACATGTGGAGTACCTCAGGGGACAGTGTTGGGCCCTATATTATTTAATATATATTTGAATAATCTCTTCCTTCTACATACAAAATGTAAAATCATAAGTTTTGCAGGTGACAAGTGTTGTTCTCTGAAAGCGATAATTGGTACGACCTAAAATTACAATTTTAAAGAGATCTCAAAATAATCAAATCATGGTTTGACCGTAGGCTGCTGAGTATAAACTTAAAAAAAACAGTTTATGTACCCTTCAGCTCTAATAGCAACGCTCTTCCTAGCTACACTCTTATTAGATAATGAAATAAGTATTTTACCTACAAATAAAGTAAAGTATTTGGGTATTATACTGGACCATAACCTACGATGTTTATTTTTGTAGGCCTGATGATGGCTAATAGCCGAAACTAGTTGCCAATTTTTTGGTAAAAATTTTTTTCCAAATACATTCTGATTATATGTGGTACCGACATTGATTGGTTTTATTTATTTATTACACTTTGGCCACATTTGAGATACGGATAACCTGTTTAATTTTAATGTTTGTTCTTTCATTACACTTTGTTCGGTCTATGGCAATGCTAGAAGAGCAGTCTCAACTGGTTGCTTTTAAAATGCTTATAAGCGAAAAACACCTAGTTCTTAAGGTAATTTGATCCTTGTCCATTTTTAAATTTTTTTCAAGATTAATTCAGCAGTTTCGGGGAAACTTTATATTATCCACTTTTAGTATACTCTGATATTAACCAGGTCAATTCTGATACGAGTCTTGAAGTGGATCGAACGAATAATAGCCTTTATAAACTAGTAGAGTTCTATACTTCTTGTACGACTCTATCTTTATTCGAGGAATAATTACATAATTATATAGAAAACGTCATTAATACACAATAAAATTGACTTACAATTAAAAACAGCATTTGTTTAAAGTGGTTTGACCGTACATGGGGTTTTATTAAGTAATGCAATATGGGATATACTGTATTTTCTCTCAAAAATTGTTTTCTACTCATTTTGAACCTAGAAATATCACAAATGTTCATAATTTTCGACCAAGTTTGACCTCTAGTTTAAAGATTCGTCCACAAATATGCTATTTCGACTTTAGATTCACGTTCAGCGCCCCCCAAAACAAAGAAAGTAGGGTCTGGAATATGATTTTTTGGGTAATATTCTCAAAGGAAACATTTAAAAATCCTTCAGTCGACTTTGGTACGATTCTCATCAACGGCGGCCCCAATTGGGGGCCCCCCAAAGTCCGGCAATGAGAGGATATTTCAATGTCAAAATTACCGAAAAAAAATGTTTGGGCCATTTTTAATAGAAAAAGTGAGTTTTTTAGGATATAAATGGACATCTACAAAAAAATCAAAAAAATTAAAATTTGGTTTACGCAGAATGACTTTTGTATATGAAATGATTGACAATTTCAAAATTACCGAAAAAAAATGTTTGGCCATTTTTGAGGTAAAAAGTGAGTTTTTTAGGATATAAATGGACCTAGAATCTACAAAAAAAAATCAAAAAAATTAAAATTTAGTTTACGCAGAATGAATTTTGTATAAGAAACGATTGACAATGTCAAAATTACCGAAAAAAAATGTTTGGGCCATTTTTGATAGAAAAAGTAAGTTTTTTAGGATATAAATGGACCTAGAATCTACAAAAAAAATTAAAATTTAGTTTACGCAGAATGAATTTTGTATAAGAAACGAGAGGATATTTCTCAACAAACCCAAAATATTAAATATTATTATTAAATATAACTCTAAAAGGCGACGACGTTGCCCCCCCCCCCCCCAATCTCTGTGCTGGAGCCGCCCTTGATTCTCATTCGATTTTCCGGAAAAAGGAAAAAACGAAGTGTTCATACAACCAAAGGATGATTTTTATTCTCATTATCTATTGACTCAAAAAATATTTCTTAAAAACTAACGTTCCTTACAAGCAGGTAAAAAATAAATAACGATTTTACATTCGATATGAACTTTTTTGGGTTGGTTATTGACCTCATCGCGCTTTTTCGTTCCCCTCGCAAAACAATAAAATTTTATATTCTCACTCTCGTCTAGTGTCATGTCATATCATGTCATGGTACTTTTACGTAATCGGATAGTAGGTAAAAAAGATTGGCCTCTCTCATAACACTTGAGCTATAACATTCAAATCGAAAAACTTTCACTCGTTTCACTCGGTAAGCAACAGAGTCGAAGACTAGACAACATCATACCATGCCATGCACGAGGTCTATGGTAATATTTTCTAGTCACGATTTGATCATGTTTGGTTGCCATTCACAGGGTGTTGTGCAAATTCCGGATTGACCATGACTGGGTATCTATTTTGAAAAGATGTATTATTAAAAATGGACTATCCAACAAAGATGATTCTTAACATTTATTTTAATATTAGAAAATAGACACGATTCGGTAAACTGAGAAGTACTAACGTTACTTTCGCTTTCTTAAATCATTGTAGAACTCGACTTTTAAATCTTGAATCTTGAATAACAGACGAACGTTGGCAAATACACTATTTAAGTAAACTTTGTTTGGTATTTTTGATTTCATATGTACAGGGTGTTTCAAACACATATTTCTAGGAATGTGCCTAAACTTATTAACTTTTTGGTCAGTTTTTCGAAGCTAACATACACTTTTTCAATTTATCGGGAACATTATACGGGGTGGGCGCTTTGTTAAGTTGATTTTGATTTTGGAAATTGAAAAGTTCAAAAAGTATTTTTTTAATGGACCACTCCGTTTAATACATTTTTTTAAACAAAAAAATTTAATATTGTTGTAAGTAACGCTCCCTATACCTAAAAGTCAGTCGTTATTATAAATAATCAAAGAATTGTATGAAATTAACAGCATCTAGGGGGCTTTGATAGTTTGATAAAATTTGACTGACAGCAACTGACACAATAAATTCAACAAGTTTGCAGGAATTAAATTGAAAATTCCACACCTAACATTTTCGACCAATTAAAAGCCTATTTTTTGTATCGTTACCGTAGCAACTAAAAAATTCCGGAAATTTTTCTCCTTGGGGTAAGAAGCATTAATCACACTGGAAATTTTTTGACGTTTATAGGTAAAATGCCAGATTATGTCGAATTTATTCTATAAGTTAATAAGTAATAGTATAGTATGCAACGATCATGTAATGATAGCTATTAATACACGAACTTAAGGTAAATCTTAAGCGAGTGTATTAATAGCCATTACATGAAAGTTGCATACGCTATTTTTTCGACGACAAAATATAAATAAGTTCTTTAACCGGTAACAATTAATTTATTCGATACAACATTTGTTACAACAAGAATAATTTTGACATTAGCTTTCACAGAACTGTCAATAATAACTAATATCTATCAGCAACCTACTTGATTTCAACGTAGAAATTTCTACTGGTGCAAAGTTAGTTTTATAATAGAAAGCAGGGGTGCTATTCTATTGGTCAAAGTCAAACATACAAAGCATACTGTTTAAATTTCAGAACCACCAAAAACCGTCATTATCCTAGTATTTTTTTAATAATATTTCGGTGTGAAATTTTCTTACTGAATACCACTCTAGCTTCAATTAAACAGAAAATTTTTTCTCAAACACGAATATTTTTTAGAGGTAAACATGGCACCACATGTATTATATCGGAATTTTTTTGGTTGTAGGTACCCACCAGCGAATTAAAGTGGAAATTTTTTGACATAATCACAGAAAAACTAAAAAAAGAAATTTTCTACCACTTGCAGTAACTAAATATTTATCTAAAGTTAAAGAATATACTATTTTAAGTCTCAAAATTATATTTCCGTCTAACTACAATGAGTAGAAATCAATAAAAAACTGACAGCTTTGGAAAACATACTTTTTAGGTTAAGATTTTACTTTAGTTTCCAGGTGTGGAATTTTCTTACCAAATACCACTCAAGTTAAATTAATTGAGGAAATGTCTTCTCGCTCATGAATATTTTTATAAAATTATACCTCATCTTCGAGTCGGGATAATTTTCATGAGCTCAAAAAGTTTGCGGAAATGATTTAACCTCTTGTGGTATTACTAGTGAAAATATGGATAGTAGTAGTGAAGACACAAGCGAAACATTTATTTTAACTCCTCCAAACATCACAGAAATGTCCCAAATATCCTGTGTAAATTTATTTCCTCAAAAGTCAAAGAAAAAATACGAAAATGCGTACACTCCAAATTACATTTTTTGGTACAGCTCGACTTTCCTAGAACTGTTTCATTTAGAACGTTGTTCATTCGATGACATTATTTCTAGAATATTTTTTTTACTATACACTATACGGGTGAAACCAGGTTGTTTTTCGTTAATCACCAACTCTATAAATTCTTTTTTCCATATATTTTTAATTTTTTGCAGTTTTATTTTCTTCCTCTATCAAGATTAAATTTTAAAATGAATTTCACATTAATCGATTTCATTGAATCTGAAATAAAGATTATTACACCAAAAACAGTGTATTTTCTTTAAAAAACTATAATTTAATGCTTATATGTTCAAAAAATTTTGTGGCTTTTAAGAAATTGGAAACGTAAAATTTATAAAAATTTCGTCAACGTATCATGAGTTTTTTTTCAGGATTGAATTGTTTGTACTTTTTACAAATCTACGAAAAATTCTTCAAATCTTTCTGATTAAGGAGTATGAAGTCCAAATAAGATTCTATGACTCAATTTTTTGTTATAAGCACAGAGGTTTGCCGGGCCCTCTTTTGTGAATGGACTTCTGAGACCCCAATTTCATTGTTTTAGATGCCCAAAGTTGTTAAAGTTGAAAAATTGAAAATTACGAAGTTGTGTTTTTACCCATGTTTCCAAGGTTTTTGATGCTTATAACAAAAAATTGAGTCGTAGGGTCTGATGCGGACTTCATACTATTTAATCAAAAAGGTTTGAAGAAAATTGTTCACGAAATTTTCAGCCAATTTGACAGGGACGTTCAAATTATAATCAAATTATAAAAAAACAGTCCAACTTTCTTAATATCAGCCTGTATACGTTGTGGAAAGAAAACAATATTCTACTAAATTTCCATTGGTCTAAGATAACGTTATCTCCTGAATTTAAACACTTAACCTCATTTCCGAAACGTATACGCGTTTGAATTTTGATATTGATATTGAACTATGAAAAATGTTTTTGAACTTAAAAAAAATATACCCACGTATCGTTTTTCAAATCTAGGTCTAGTGGTCTATGACCTTGGGGTTGTTGGAACACTGTCAAAAAGCTTGAGCAAGTAATACAGGGGGAATACTGATAATTTCAGTGAACAATGAGTTTACGTAAAAAAATTGTAATAAGTAAAAAGGATTGCAATGCAATTATGTCAAATTACCAACGGGTAGAAATATATAATATATTGATATACATATTGAAATGAATATAAAATTTAAAGGTTTTACTTTTTTAAATATCCTTTATTTCAAATTTGTCACATCTCACATTTTTTTTATCTCCAATAAACAAAACATTTTTTTAAGACTGCTTTACATAATTCTTTTAAAATCATCATCATCATCATTTTGTGTTCTTTTTTAAACCATAACAATATATTGACTTGCCTGTTACATTTTTCCATTTAATGCCCGCTTAAGCTGGAAACATGAAAATTGTATGGAAAAATGAAAAAGGCACTTTCTACAGGACTTTCATATTGAGTTTTGATAAATAAAGTGCGTTTTTCAAAATGTATCTGTAGACCACAGTAACGGGTGTTAAAAGTTTATGGAACTGAAATATTTTTTAATAAAAAAAAATTAAAAAAAGCAAAAAAAATCTATAATTTAAAAGCTTGCGGAATTTGTACATTTGAAACAAGATCACCCTACTTTTCTACTATTCATTCATTATTTTTAGTCAAGAGACTGAAAAAATTTTTTTAATCGAAAAATATAGAGGCCGAGATGGTTTGGATCGTTATATATTCATTTTTTACTTGGATGCAAAAGTGGCATAAAAAATGTGTACCGGAAAAACGGCCATACATACATTGCAAGTTAATATAAAGGTTATAAAAATAACTTTGAAATTTAAATTCACCACGTAAAAGACCCTGAATCTAGGTTATGTCTGATACTTATTTTCGAAAAGCAATCTTTAAATTACTTTGTTATCAATTACAACATTTTCGATGTTACATGTCTTGAATTATGGCAGTGAACAATATTTTATCAGCAATGTTATCTACTAAAAATAATCTTCTCTTGGCCTAGTTTTGCTTTTTTAGAAAAACATCATATCGGCTTAAAATGTTTAAATATCCCACAAAAACCTTTTTATATTGTTCATTGATAAAATAACCCAAAAAAACAATTACTCAAAACGAATTTTCTAACGTTCACAAGAGTTTTTTGTTCATTACATACCGGGTGATCGAGCCCAAAGTGGACGACATACCTTAGAAGCCTAAACCAAAGTTTATCAGTAAAAAATATTCGGGGAAGGGGGCCCTACGATAAACAGAGACCAGATGTGTATCAGAGAAAATGGACGCCTTCTATTTCCATACTACTTAATATCTAATATAATATATGATAATAGACACATTGATGGACAGTTGAATCTCGTGTAATTTGACTTGTAGAATGTGAAAAACCGTTCAGTGTATCTCTTTTAAGATTTTGTTTAATATTTCTATTCCAAATTTGAATTATATTGAAAAAAATCGAATGGTCCAGTGTACCTTGAAGTAAAATTTTAAATGAAATTGAATTATAATACATAACAGTATTTTCGATAGTTGTTTTAAATTGAAAATACAAAAATACTGTTGTGTTTTGTTTACACAATGATTTAAATGATGGTATCTCTCTATCGTTGTGTGCCTTTTTTATACTAAGTCATCTAAATTATAAAAGGATGCTGTAAAATTACTTCCTTGAGTCAAAAAACAGTTTGTCGTAATCAGATAATAGAAACTTTTGTATAGTTAGGGGTCAACGGTCCTTCAAATTTTGGCGGGAGTACTATTATTTCTACTCACAATGTATTTCAATTATCTCCGATGTTGGCTTCCAAATTGTAAGTTACCATGTAATAGTGTTACGAAAACATTTAAAAAACACAATTTTTATTAAAAAAAAACCATGACACTGACAGTAACTTTTGACATTTCAAGATTCATGGTATGTTTTCTCATACTCTATTTTCAAAAGGGAACAAAGTATTCAAGTTCTAAAGTCGATGCAAAAATAACTTTTTAATATTTTTCTTCGAACGAAAATACATAGATAATTGTGATTTAAAAAAATACAGATGGCGAATTATCCAAATAGCAGATTTTTTAGGAATTTTTAAAATCTAAGAAATTAAAAATATACAACAGATCCTCATTGAAGTTGTCCAACCGCCACCTTTTTTGGCACATAAACCAAAAATGCAAAAAATGACAATCCTGATGCTATATCTAAACCTTTTTAACGACTGAATTGTCACTATATAAGGCCCCTTAGTGCCCCAATCCACTCTCTTGAAACCATTCTTCTGGTTTGGGTTGAATCCTGTTAAATTTTTGTTTTTGTGTCCGGGATATGCGAACCAGGACCGCTGCAAGGTGACTCTAGAGTCCCTAGACGATGGCAAAGCGTTCTAAGACGCTTGGCAATTGGTACAAATGTATATTTCCTGGTTCTTTTAAGATTATCTTATACATATATATGGAAAATATTTCCTAATAGGTGTCCTGTGTAAAAAATTAACGTTGGTAAACTAAGGTTGCCATAACTTGCATCATCTCGGGGAAGTACACGATGCTTTATTTGAGATTTATAACCCCTCTAATAATCCCCCACTTCAAATTGCCTGATATAATAGTCCTTTCAATCCTAATCCTGAATAACTACCCTAATTCATCTCAAAACATCTTACATTTTATATGAAATGTACACAATCAGAAACTATTTCATGCATTAGCATTTACATCGATTTCCGCATGCGGCGCTGGCATCTAAACATGATGTTGACATGAAAAAATAAACTCCAAAATTTTTATTAACTCGCGGATTCAATTTCACCCTACATCTTTGTTTTCCAGTCAAAACAAAATAGGGAAAAATATATTCTAATTCTGAAATTTTTTCACATCAATTTAGGACAAATACCTTGACTATCAATGCTTTAATGATTGTAATGACATTTCGTAGGAAAACTGCGCAAGTCGACGCCCACCATTACTGACCTACATTAATAGCGGGGTCATCAAACTCTACGAACGCTTCACTACATCGTGTGCGCCTTGGGTACAACGTTGCCGTGATGAAGATTCCTTCGCCAAAATTTGGAAAATTCAAAAATAAACTGGTTTGCTTAAATGCCGTTACTTTTTCTTGTTTATGTTTTTGTGTATTGTATTTAAAAAGGTATACACACACTTTAAGCTAAAATTAAGTGACGATTTATGAAAATACCTCAAAAATAGTTTTTATTAAATAAATATGTAGAAATCTTTCTCTTGATTATAATAACTAAAAAATAAAAATTGAAACTTATTTGATTTTTAATTCATTATTGTCAAAAAGTTTGAAATATAATGCAAATATTTTTGATATCTTTAAAATTCGGGGGACATTTCGATAAATTTTATTTTCATCATCAGGGCTCTTAAATGACAATGATTATGATATATATTATATAAGAATTACCATAGTATAAGGCGTTCTTTTTGATTGGACCTAAACCGACCCAAAATTTTATTTTCCCTGTATATTTTTCCCTTAAGTACCCCTTAGGCGTAAAATTTTATGAGACATCGAATGAAAAGGGTCCAAAAGTGGTACAATTTTTTTGAAGAAAGTTTCGACTATTTTCTGAGGGCATGTCAGAAATCAGAATCAGAAAACAAAAAATTTCGACTTCGATATTATGTAGATTTTTGATGTATTAAGTGAAAACCAAATAATAAATTTTTTGAAAAAAAAATTTTGTAAAATTATAGAAAAATTCATCTTATGTAAATGTAACATTATTTTTACTAATTTAAATTCATCGTCACACAAAAAAAATCTTTACGAATTGTTTTTGACATGTCAAGAGTCAATAAACTTCTAAATGCATAAATTTTTGTGTTACTAGTGAAAAAAAAATGAAAAAATAATGTGATAATAAAAAAAATTGGAAATCTGTGATGTGAAAATTTGACAACGTATTTTCTGGTATTTTCTTAATGAAAATTTAATTTTAATTAATAAAAACTAAATTATGACATCTAATGCAAATTTCTTAAATGAGGATGCTTTATTTGTTCCTTAATATACTTTTTAAATGTCTGTTTATATTTTGTTGTTACTGTCAAAAAAAGGTACAATGTTGTTGTTTGCTTATATTTATTAGGAAAATAATTTACTTACATTTTTTGTACCGTATATAAATCACCAATCAAAAAACACATATAAATTCCCATTTAACAGGACACTCAAAAAAAATCACAAGTTCTTTTTTGCACAATTTCAAAATTCAAAAAAATAAATTCTTTAAAAAAATGACCGTTTCAGAGGGGCTTGATATCCAGTTTTTCCAGCATTTCACTATCTTCCTCACAAACCGCGTACAAAATACCAAATGTAGGTTAAATTGTAATCATCAATTGTTTCTAACGAAAGTAAGCGAAAAGCACTCACTGTCACTCCGTGGCGAAGGTACAATTCTGACGGAGGGTCCTCTCGAAACTAGGGATACCTAACAAAAATTTCTATTACGTCACTTTAGTGTCAGATTCGGGAATAATTCTGAAAATATGTGAAATAAGTACTTGTGGAACATGGATTGGATACACTGGCTCTCACTGCTGTTCGCCGGGACTGAGCGGGGTGAATGACCTGTAGCTTACAACATCGGAGCGGTGGGGCAGAAGGGGGGTAAGGGAGAATTTTGCCGCGCGTGTTCCCTGCATTTTATTTCCTGCTTCTGTATGACGTATGACAAAAAAGGCCCGATTTTGAAGGTTGATGAATGAGGAAGAGAATGGATCGGGATGTTTTTTTGGAATGAGGAAACTATACAATTAAATTTTTCGAAAATGTTACCGGGACTGTACGAAAAGTTTGTCATTAAGAGGAAATCGCCATGTGCAGATTTTTTTGGGATGAATAAAAAAAAATTAAAATATTGCTGTTGTATCTGCAAATCTTCATCTTGCTCTTAATATTTCAAATCCACAATTTCCTACCCATTTACGCCCGAAAAACCGACTTTGGCTTCTGTTTTAGGATTTGAAGCGATTTTCCACACCTTCTCACCTTTCCAGACGTCCGGCATGGACATACCAATTTTTAACGTATGAGTAACTAATATTTTTAAAATGGGTGGTTTGGGATATATAAAAAAAATTAAAAATAATGCTGTTGTATCTTGAAATCTTGATCTTGATCTTGTTCTTAAAATTAATATTTTTAAAATGGGTGGTTTGGGATATATAAAAAAAATTAAAAATAATGCTGTTGTATCTTGAAATCTTGATCTTGTTCTTAAAATTTGGATCGGGTGTCATATATGTATTATTTTCCACACCACAACATTTTTCAGACTTCTTTCATATTTTTTCTCACGTTCTCGAAAAAAGTGCTTTCGTAAGTTTCATAAAAGTATTTTATTTGTTTATCTACTTATCTCGTATGATTTGTATTATAGAATTTGCATTTTTCTAGTCAATAATTGTATTGAGATTTCTGGATATTTGTATTTCTCATTTTCATTTTTTTTCTTCATATTTTAATGTTGAAATAAAGTCTGTTGAAACTCTATTATCCATCCAGGAATCAATGGCGGCGCCAAGGGGGGTAGATATTTCTCATATCTGCGCAAACCAAATTTAAATTTTTTTGAATTTTTTTTGTAGGTTCTAGGTTCTATAAAATAAAAAACTAACTTTTTCTCTCACTAATGGCCCAAACATTTTTTTTTCGGTAATTTTGACTTTGCCAATCGTTTCTTATACAAAATTCATTCTGCGTAACCCAAATTTTAATTCTTTTGATTTACCTAAAGCATTAAACATTTATATATAACCCTAACAGCCGACGGCGTTGCCCCCCCCATCTCTGGGATGGAGCCACCCTTGCCAGGAATTTAAAGACATTAAACATCTAACAGATTAGTAAATTAGTCTATATCTTCGTTCGATAATGTTAGAGAAGCCCTGACAAAATCTTCTCTATATCAGTTATTGCTAGAAAATCAATAGTTTTTGACTTATGTCAATTTATGTGTCAAAATACCGTCCACAAAAAATTCAGAACTTCAGAACTATTCAAGATATCTGAATCAACTTTTTTCCAGTCGATTCCTTAAGCTTACTACGCCTACTACGATTTCTTGAGAATGACAAATTACAAATAGCAATAACTCGACATTTTCAAATGCTCACCCTATATTTTACTACATCATTGCATGGATTTTTTTTGTTTTTTGCTGATATAGGGTTTGTGTAATTTATTTTGACGGTTTATTCGAGAAAAAAAAAGGAATCGAGTAGGCCGCTGTCATAAAATTTGACAGACTTTTGAATTTTGAAAAGAAAACAATTTTAATAACATCTACTATTTACAAGAACATGAAAAACCAAATTTTCGAATCAGTATTTGAACATTACTTTCCTAAGAAAGTTTAAAAACAAACCAGTATGAGCAGCAGAAATGAATTATTAATAATTATTTTTATAAGTTTTAATCAATTTATTTAGATGAGAGAATCGCAAAAATCTGATTTAGACCGGCAGAATATAGAAAGCTATATTATTCTCGAATCAAGATTAACTACAATCTTTTGTTCATCTGTTGGAAAGAAAGTTAAACATAGGTAAGATTCAGCTTGTTTTTGTTTTTTAAAAAAACTAAAATTCAATTTACAAATGGAAGTATTAAGAGCGCTATTTATCTTACAAATAAAGTACTTTCTACTTGTCTAAAAATTAAAATATTAACGCGAGCAAAATATATTAATGTATGTGTCTACTTTCAATCTGATAATATAATATTATAAATGGTGCTATTATTCCATTTCGATTAAAAAAAGTGAAGATTTGATCAAAAAGCAATTTATTTTTATAAAAATATAGAAGCCACTTTCTAATTTTTCAGCCCAAATTTTTATAAATCTTTGGAAACATTTATGAGTAGATTTTATAAAAAAAGATACAAAAATGTAAGATATTAATTATTGTTTACATTTTACTGGAATTATAATCCTCAATATACTTACATCTACATTAAATATACTCATTGAAGAACGCCGATTATAGATTCGGCCGATATAGTTGTCAACACAAAGAATTACATCTACTCTTGTTGACCTAGAAAAAGCATATGACAGAGTTCCGTGATAAAAAACATGCAGATGCTTTTTCCCTCTTTTATTGAACAGCAATCAGAAAAATACAGTAATATTCTTTAAGCTATTTAAGATATAAGACTTAAAAGTTTCTATTTGATATTTAGGTGCCTCACTGGCTTGTAAATACATCCTGAAATTTTCATTCCTTAATTTTGAACCTAACCTAAAAAAAAATTTTTTTAAACTAAAAAATCGCAACAAACGCTTGATGCGATTGGGCTGAAATTTGGTATGTGTGTATGGGATCATCGCGGAATGAATCCGTTTGTTTTTGGTTGAAATCGCCCAACCAGAGGGCGCAGTAGCCCTATGTACATTACAAAAAAATAAAAGACCTAAAGTTTTTATTTGGCATTTAGGTGCCTTATTGGCTTGAAATTTTTCATTCCTTAATTTTAAAACTAAACAATGGAAAAAAATTTTAAAATTTAAAATCCAAATGACATTTAAACAAAATTGCGACCCTAAAAAATTGTTTTACTTTTTTTTACTTTAAAAAAATTGGAAACGAATTTTTTTTTGGGATACCAAATATCATTTGATTTGGACTTAAAAAAATTTAACACCAAATTAGTTTTTTTAATTTTTATTTTATAACTGCCGGGAAAGTCTTGTGGCGACACAACAGATTTTTTTTTTGATTTTGGCGCCATATTCAAAATTTAAGAGTCAAAATAAAAATTAAAACTGTTATTACTTTGTGACCAAAGCCAGTGCAATATTCATATTGTAATCATAGTTTTTTGTATCACATCTACCAACCTACCAATTTTTCAGAAAGAATTTTGGGTCATTTTCTAGGTTAAAAGTATCATTTTTACATATTACAATTGACAACTTCATCTTAGATCTTAAAATTCAGGGTAACTTTTGATTAAAAAACAGTCTGCCTATTTTTTTGGTAGTAGGTAATTTCGTTCGTAGGTTAACTAACCATTTGGGCACCATTCAGACGCGGATTTATAGGTATGCGGACTAACCGCTCGCAAGGGATCCCGGAAAATTTTTAAATATCGTAATGAATTCAGATAATACTAGATGGTCTGTCAGAGCAGATGCAGTTCCAGC
This sequence comes from Crepidodera aurea, assembly GCA_949320105.2. NCBI lineage: Eukaryota > Metazoa > Arthropoda > Insecta > Coleoptera > Chrysomelidae > Crepidodera > Crepidodera aurea. Next base: position 31,774,677 of record OX439475.1, read on the forward strand.
TTTAAAAGATACCCAGAAAGACGTCATCCACAAAAGAATACTTTTGAGAATTTAAAGAATAGATTTGATAGAACAGGAACCGTCAAGTATGAAAAACATTCACGTGAAACTACAGCTGTTACTATTGACAACGAATATAAGGTAATGATCAGTATAGTTGAAGATCCCAATATAAGCACAAGGCAATTAAGCAATCAGTTAGATATTTCCAATACCACAATTAGACGCATAATAAAAAATAATAAATATCACCCCTATCATATCCAGCTTCACCAAGAATTGTTACCACGTGATTTCGCGCGTAGAGTGGAATACTGTAGATGGTTAATAAACAAGATAAATACAGAGCGTAACTTTTTAAACAAAGTTTTATTCTCCGACGAAGCCACGTTTCATAAGGACGGTTGTGTAAATAGACACAACTTCCATTATTATTCGGACCACAATGAACATTTATTTAAACCACATCACAGTATCGATGGTCTTTGAATGTGTGGGCGGGAATAATAGGTTATTATGTAATTGGTCCCTATTTCTTTGATGGGACTGTAAATGGAGCTATATTTTAAGATTTTTTAGAACATGATTTTCGCAACTTATTGCAAAATGTGCCTCAAAATTATCGCAACGGAATGTGGTTTCAATTAGATGGTGCTACACCACATTACCTATTAGATGTTCGCAATTGGTTAAATAGGGAATTTCAGGATCGTTGGATAGGAAGGGGAGGACCTATAAATTGGCATACTAGATCGCCTTGCCTTACACCTTTCGATTTTTTCTTGTGGGGTTTTATTAAAAATATTGTTTACAAAGAAGAGGTTACCACAAAAGAAAATATGAAAGAAAGAATTACTGCAGCATTTAGACAGGTGACCCCTGCAATGCTAAGAGATGTGCGTAAATCAATGAAAAAAAGGGCAAGAAAATGTATAAATGAAAATGGAAGACCTTTTGAATACCTACTATAAATTTTAACTTTCACTATTGTAGTTTTCTTACGATTAACCTCTGTAAAATTTTGTACTTATTAAAAATTGTGTTAAATATGTTGTTTGTCACTTAACGTCAATTATTAAAGTAAATAGTAAAGTTAGATGTGCAAAACCCTATATTTTTTTAATGCGTATTAGGGAGAGCTTCTAACTGAAGAAAAATATACAGGGTGTCCCATTTGAAAAAATTAAGTTATTGCCATTTGAAAACTAGACTATTGGCACGCCATCGGCAAACACCCTGTGCAACAGGTGAAGATGTTGTGTGATTATTGTGATAGGTGCATGTTTTATTTACATCATAGTAGCTTTTTTGAGGAATTTTTTAAAAAATGTGGTTTTTGTGCTAATATTTCTGAAGTGCTGTTTTTTCATTAAATCTGCTTAAAATAGGAATAACTTGTCAACGCCGCGTCGGATTTACAAATACAAAAAACTACCGTAAATCTAATATTAAGTAGAATCAGAAGACATACTCGTATACAAGGTGTTCAATTTAAAAAAACCAAATTAATTTTCATTCCACAAAAATTAGCTACCCTGTATACATCAAAATATTTTAAAATTGTAGTCCGAGTGACACTGTCTACCCCTACAAAAAAGCTTGTTGATATCTCTTTTAGTTTCGTTGCTAGAGATCGAGTGGAAATAATTGGCGCACCCTGTATATGGACCTAGAATCTACAAAAAAAATTCAAAAAACTTAAAATTTGGTTTACGCAGAATGAATTTTGTATAAGAAACCAACGGCGCCTCCAAGGGGGGACAAAAGGGTCAAGTAAAACACCGTTTTGGACCACTGAATTATACAAAATTTTCCATACCCTCAGACACTCCGGTGATGCCCCCCAAGGGCAATTCCTGGTTAGGTCACTGGAAAGGGCCCCCTTAGTGAATAGTGGCCCCTGAACTGTAAATACTCCTCTAGCACCATGTCGAATAATCTAAATTATTTTTCTCATAGGTTTTGTATATTTGTAAATCTAAATCAGGTTTTGGTAAACCCAAACGAGTCGCCTCTGATTTATAGAATTATTATTAATATATACTCTCGTTTTATTGCTTTACGTAATGCAGCGCTTGCACTTTTAGCCTTTTAACTTTCTACAATATGGTATAATAGTCAAGTTTACAAGATGAAACGTCCATTAAAAGGTCATGTTGAAATTAATTTTCGTAACAAACCGCTTTTGACTGTTTTAAAATAAATAAAACCATTGGCAGCGGTACGGGAGTAGATTAGAAAATAACTTTTTAAATTGACTATTAACTGAAATGATCCGATGAATAAAAATATTAAGATTTAAAAGATTTTAGTAACTACTACTGGCAATGTTTTTTCTATATCTTTCACAGATTTGCCCCATATAATTTTTATTGTGAAGAAAATTCCTGTTTTGCGTAGATTTTTATTGTGTGACAAATAAAATTTTTCCTTCCACCTGGTATCCATCTGATTAACAAAACAAACCCATTAATTATCTCACAGTTAACGGTTTTCGTGAGTAAAAGTTTAAAGACATCTCCAAGAAAGAAAAGAGTTCATTACATAAACATTTGTTTGATTTATGTCAGCCTGATGAATTAGAAATTAGATTTTTTTATATAGTTTCATGAATTGGATTCAAAGTGGTATCCAACTCAAATGTGCGCATGCCGGGAAGTCGGTTGTAGTGGAAATAGCACAATATGAAGTTGGGCTGCATTCAGTGGGGCCGGTTTTACGTAAAATTTATAGTGCAAGACAATTGTAACTCGTCCTGCAGACAATGGATAGAGTACGAAGTAAAAAGAATACAATGCAGTAGAACAAATAGAAAATATAAAATAGGTTGGATAAAAAGTTAACTAAATTATATGAAAAAATAAACGAGCATAATAGAACTTTTAAACCGAAAAGGTTAGGAATAAAGAACGAAGAAGGGATAGTAGTTATATTGTTATACATGAAGAAAGTGAGGGTGGAATATTTTAGGAAGCTATTAACAGAACAACAGCAGGGTGATGTACTTTTAAGAAAGGAAGATATGAATCGGGAGAGTCAATAAACTAACATTAGAAGAAGCAGAATTGGAAAATTGGGCCAATTCACAAAAAGGGAGTAAACGGTAAACCAACTGGCGAACATAAGTTTATTTATTTATTTATTGAAAGAAATACACACAGGACCATAAAGGACCTAATTACATGTTTTCTCTTACCTAAAACTAAAGAAATACATAAGTTGATTAAACGAACTTCATACAGGCTAAATTCACTTTGAAACATAAAATATGTCAATCAGTAACAAGGAATAATAATAATAACGTTTATTTAGAAAAAGAATTTACAAATTGTATACATATATAAAAAAGTAATAGAAAATTTTGACTAAATAAACATATTTTCATCACTATAACCCATTAAGACCATAGAGGTTGAGCGTGGGTGACAAGTGATGACCTATAATAAAAAATGTTTACTACGCTACTTTGATTTATTGCATTGATTTTTAATATAAGAAATATTTATTTTAATATATTTTTTGTTTTTTGTTTTTTTTTATCAATTTTCAATAATTTTTTCTATATAAGGTTAACCAAATTGCCAAATTCCAAATTCCAGTTAAGTAATTTTCGAAAAAATTTAATGGGAGTCCCCTTACCCCTGCAACATCTAAGACGTCTAATAGTTGTGAGTGATTCACAGTATCAAACGCCTTAGCTAAGTCTAGGAACAGTATGGCTGTTGGTTCAGTTTTATCAATCCAGTTATAGATTGAGGAAACCAAGATCTTAATTGCATCATTCGTTGATAACCCTTCCTGAAATCCAAATTGTCGCTCTGACAATAATTGATGCCTGTCTATGAATTCCATCAGTCTTTTTTTTACAGCTCCGTTATTTTTGCCAAAGTTCTGATTAGGGATATTGGTCTATAATTGGACATTTGGTCTTTTTTATCTTTTTTATATATTGGTGTAACAACAGAGGTTTTAAATATAGAAGGACAAACACCACTAGCAAAGATTAAAGGACCACGCACCATCCTAATGGAAACGGGAGCACTGTCAAATTGTCTGAATTTTTGATAATAGTGTCCATGGGCCCAATCCTATCCTATGGCTAGATTTCGATATAAAGTTCAAGATCCCGAAATTTTAAAATGTGTACCAAAAAGTCCCTGTAAAATATTTTTAAAAGCTTCTGGCAGATATATGTAGTCAAAAGACATACTTAATAAATAAAATCAAAATATATTACAGGGCGATTCATGTTACCATAGGCATTTTTGTTCAAAGTGTGTATTTTTAACATGCAGAAATAGCCTGAAATATCGATAAAAAAAAATCACCGTCAAAGTTTCTGAATATTGGATATAATGTAGATCTTGATGTCCTCCTTCAAAATTGTAATAGGTAAAATTGGATCGATCCTATGGCTTGTTTTCGAGAAATTAAACGATTAAACTGTAAAAATATCAATTTTTATCAATAGCAAATAAACGAAATATTGTAAACTAAATATTTTTACGCACTGTATTAGATTATATTGCACCGTTATATTAATTGGAGGCAGGCTAAAAAATCCACACTTACAGGGTGATCTCACTTGAGCTTGTAAGATGACAAAATCAACAAATATAAAACAGCTGCCAAACAATTAATAATAAATTGTTACCCTTTACTTATTTTTTAATAAGTTAATCTTAGTTTAAAAATCTATTTTATTAAATATTTTTGCTTTTTATTGAACCCATAATTCAGATTCTAAGCTCGTTTCCACAACACCCGTGAGGTAGAGCCGTAGGCGCGTTTTTTTAAGTGGTTTCCCCTTTTAGGCCTATTACACTGATATTTTTGTAGAATCATTAAATCAATTTTATGGGCAAAAACTAAAGGCCACCACATACGATCATAAAAAGCATAGTAGGTAGGTAATGTTAATAAAGTTTAAGTCCAAGGAAGGGTAGGTTAATAAAAAAAATAATATTTTGTAAGACTCTTTCAGTGTTTATACCAATGCTACCTGGTCTTTAGGACCAATGGGCAGTTTAATTATAACCTAAATTAAAACGTTTTAAACCTATTCTAAGATTTCCTCATTATTAGTCCTTATTTGTTTATTATATATAACACTAACTAGTGTTTTGTCTCGAAGTCTTAATTTAACAAGAGAAGCAAATAAATCTTTTTGCTCAATATGTTTTTTCTACCATATTGTTCAATTGGCTCTCAAAGTTGATTAGTTCTTGGAAGTAAATTCCTCTAAACTAAAAGATTCTATATCTTCCCAATTTTTGACATGATTGTTTGAATTAGAAGCAGTTCTTAAACTGGGCAAAAATGACTATTAACAAAACGCTAACCACCATGTAAATTATTCATTAGAAAACCCGAACTATCTAGATGAATGTCACAAATCTTCAAATGTTCAGGTACATAAATATTAGAAACTAGAAAAATATTTGCTCTACATTCTGCCGATATTTTTCTTACATTACCTTGCAGTTAAAACGTTATTTTCAATCTGTCTCAGGTCCTCTGCAATTCCATGATAACAATTTAAACATGATCTGACTTTTTCTAGATTCTCGGCAGCTTGCCGTCTATAAGTTGCCATGTTCAGAAAATCTATATTGTTTTCTTCGTTTAAACGCGTGGTAAGTCGAACTTGAAAGTTTCTATTACACACATAATAACAGTTTATCCTAATTGCAAATGACATATTTGCAGAAAACAGTATTTGAAACAACTATTTTAAACTATTAAACTCCTTAAAAACACAGACAAGTGTTATAAACAACTACAAATTATTTATTATAAAACTCAATGACAGATAGATGCGTATTTATTATGAAAATATTTTTTCATAGCATACTAGAGAAGTATAGCTATAGTTACATACAATATCCCGATGTCTTTACTTACTTTACTTACAGTAGATCTGTTTTAATAAAAGATACAAAAAAAAGTTAATTACCTACCTTAATTATTTACATTGTATTTTTTTTCAGATTATTCCATTTATTTATTGGGTTTAGTAAACTACACAGGATAAATATAATTTTCATGTGAAGAATCTCTCGGAAAAATTAAGAAACGCTATTAAATAAATGTATAGGGTGGTGTAATATGAGGTATTTCAAAGCTCTATGGAATAATCGATTTTGCACAATTGCATATGATTCTCCAAAAATATCAGTAAAATATTCCTAAAAAGGGATAACAAGTAAACCAAAACGCTAGGTCTCTAACGCATTGGTGTTGTAGAAACGAACTTAAAATATGAATTATGGGTTCGACAAAAAAAAACTAAAATATACCTACCCATTTTTTTATTTATTGGAACAATAAACCTTTTAATTGCTTAGCAGCTGTTTTAAATTTGTCATCTTACAAGCTCAAGTGAGATCACCCTCTAAGTATGAATTTTTAGCCTGCCTCCAATTAATATAACGGGGTAATATAATCTAATACAGTGTGTACAAATATTTAGTTTCCAATATTTCGTTTATTTTTTATTACTAAAAGTTGCTATTGATAAAAATTGATATTTTTACAGTTTAATCGTTTAATTTCTGAAAACGAGCCGTAGGATCCAATTTTACCTATTACAATTTTGAAGGAGGACGTCAAGATCTACGTTATATCCAATATTCAGAAACTTTGACGGTTACTTTTTTTATCGATATTGCAGGCTATTTCTGCATGTTAAAAATACATACTTTGAACAAAAATGCCTATGGAAACATGAATCGCCCTGTAAGAAAATATATTTTGATTTTATTTATTAAGTATGTATTTTGACTACATATATCCGCCAGAAACTTTTAAAAATATTTTACAGGGACTTTTTGGTACACATTTTAACATTTCGGGATCTTGAACTTTAACGCCCTGTATATCGAAATCTAGCCATAGGATAGGATTAGGCCCACTATTGATCAGGACATCAAGTATTATCACATATCAAAAATTCAGACAATTTGACGGTGCTCCCGTTTCCATTAGGATTAGGAATAGACCTGGTTAGCTCTCTCTGCAATTTTTTAAATAACTCGGGTATTAAGTTATCTATTTCCGGTGCTTTGTTTGTTTCCAGAGACGATATTAAGTCCCTGATCTCTTCCTCAGACACCGGTAACCAATAAAAAGTATTAGAATTTGTTTTTCTTTTTGGAGGAGGACTTATCGGGATTGATATTTTTTGAGCTAGACTATCTCCTACCGATGCAAAGTAATTGTTGAATTCTTCTGTGATCTCCTTTTTGTCTTCAATTTTTTGGCCCGAGTTTTCAATTATTTCGTTAATACTCTTGCTTGCTTTATCTTTTTTGTTAACCAGATTCCATAGATATTTTGAATTATTTGAGTTGCGGAAATCAGTAGTAACAGAAGCAAATATACAATATGACATCACAAATTAGAACTAAAAATAAAGGCTTGTGTATTAGAAATAAATATAAACAAGTGATATATAAAATAAAGTGTAAGAAAATGTGGAAGTGTCTAATTTTCCTGGAAGGAAAAACATGTTTTCGGGATTAAGCCCATACCGATTTCCCGTTTTGTTATTTGAGTCACTTTGGTTTTTAAATGCAAAACTCACTTTTTTTTGTATATAGTTCATTTACCTTTTCTAGGAATTTGCTTTATTTTTTAGAAGAAGTAAGCATATAATCAAATTATAAATAAATAGCGTCCGTCTGCTCTGTTACACATTATATTAGTATAACGAATAATGAAATACCGCCCATCTCTAGGATATCATAAACTACTGGCGGAGCTTGACGTTTCATTATTAGTTTATGGGCAGATCGGTGTGTCCGTTTGTGTGTGAATAATTTTTTTTTTATTGAATAAAACATCTCAAAGTCGGTACCACATATATTTATTAACGTTGGAAAAAAACACAAAAGGGACAACTAGTTTCGGTTATATATAACCATCATCAGGCCCATGGGTATCGAACAAAAATCAGAATGACATCAAAATATTTAAGTTAAGTTAAAAAAGTTTTGTTTGGTTTTTTCCAAAAGGGAAAAGAAAAATTGGCGTGAAATATCAAATATTCCAGAGGCCAGAACAAATTTAAATTTATACAACCGTACCGCTATTGTTGTTAACGGCAGCCAGCAATACAAAAGCTGCCCCATTAACAACAAAAATAGCAGTAGGTAAAGCACCAAAAACCAAACTTTTTGATTTTTGTTCGATTCCCATGGGCCTGATGATGGTTATATATAACCGAAACTAGTTGCCCCTTTTGTGTTTTTTTCCAACGTTAATAAATATATGCGGTACCGACTTTGAGGTGTTTTATTCAATAAAACTTTTTGCCCACATTTGAGATACTTACTCTACTTAATAAAATAATTGCTGATTGGTCTTTTGACTTCAATTAAAAAACAACTGTGTTTCATTATTATGTCTTTCATTATTATACCTGCAGGTATTTATAAATTATAGCATAATCCACTAATATTTATATAAAATCAATAGATAAATTGTAGGACTACGGAAATTTTACGTGAAAATTAGTATCTTTAGTCGTATTTCATTTTTTTTATTTACGTAATTCGATAATATTTAATAATATGCTTTACTATTTTGATATGGCCATAAAATGACCAATTACATTAACATAACAATATCGTTAGGTCATTGATTACCGTTTTCATTAAAAAATGGGATACATGACCTGGTACAACTACTTATAATTAACGAAAAAAATTCGGCATGGACAAAACGCCAGTGGCAGATCAAAATTTTTACTCCGAATAAAAAAAATGACTCTCTTCAAAGTATTTGTAAATTTTAATACGTTAACGAAAAATGTATCCATGATTACAAGTAGGTTGTGTTTAACAAATAATTTTTTCTCTCTGTCAACCCCACTCGAAATATAATATAAATTATATTCAAATTGGTTGCACCACGTCTGGATTGTAAACAACTACTCCTGTGACTAATGCCTCCACATGCAACAATCCAAATGTGTGTCGGAAGCTATACTATAATAGGACAACCAACCCTTTGATTTTGTTATTCAAGGAGCCGTCATTCTTAGACCGGTTTCGGCATACAATAGCACAAAATCAACTACTGCAACTTTAATTTTGTTATTTAAGTGAAGATGGCGTTGGGCTCTACTCCACTTACGTTGTCTCAACCAGTTGTTTTAAGTACCTGGTGGGTCCAATGCAGTCTTCACGCATCGTTTAAAGATTTGGTACTACAAAAATAATTTCTTTTCGATAATAAATTGACATATTTTTAAAATCTAGTTGTAAATATAAATAGTTAATGGTCAAATTTTAAAATCTCCGTTTCCATTCTATCCGTATTATCCACTGGTGCTGTCAAGAACTACAGAACTTGATTGATTAGATATCTAATTGTACCTTCAATCATATGGCCAACCGAATAGGCATTGGGAAAAAAATGACAGGTTTTTATAAAGCCTTTTTTTAAAGCTCGTATTCTGAGAAAGAATTATCTCTCATTTATGCGGATTTTTATAAAGAAAAATTATTATTTGAAAAATTAATTTGTTTGAGAAAAATTTAAACAAGTCTCTACCTTTGAAAATAGTAAACTTCATTGTTAATATTTTTCCGATTTAATTTATATTGGATGTTAAGTCCAGAACAATTCTTGTAACCAGGGTGTGCTGTCAAATCGTGATTATGATCGTGTTCACGTTGAATGGAAACATAGGGAGTCACAGATAAGCCTTCAAATAAGTTTTTCCTTAAATAATACACTTGTTTCATTCAAACCAAAAAAACTTTTTTTAAAGAAATTCCTAATGTTGAGAATGAGCCTTCTCAATTTTTTTTTGTGATGTCAAAGTTAACGAAAAAAATTAAGGAGCTATTTTGGAGAAAAAAATGGAGTTTTGTGGAATATAAACAAAACCAGAATCTACAAAAAAATAGATTTCTGGGCCATTTTCAATCTAGAATCAATGTCGATTAATCCAAAAACGTTCAAATTTAGGAAGCATAGAAACTGAACATGGAAAAAACGATTCGCGGTTTTAAAGTTAACAAAAAAAAATTTTTGGAAGTATTTTGGATGGAAAAAGTGAGTTTTTTGGTATATAAATACAATCAGAATCTACAAAAAAACACCAAAAAAGTTCAAATCTAGGAAACCTAAAAACTGAAGATGGAAAAATCGATTCGCGGTGTCAAAGTTAATAAAAAAAATATGAAGGTATTTTGGAGGGAAAAAGTGAGTTTTTGGGAAATAAATTTAACCAGAATCCACAAAAAAATCCAAAAAGCTCCAATTTAGGATCCATAAAAACTAAAGAATTAGAACAACCAGAATTTACAAAAAAATCTGAAATAGTCAAAATTTGGCAGAAAAACCGATTGGCGGTATCAAAGTTAAAGAAACAAAATTGTTTTTGGTAAAAACAGTCACGAAAACAAGATAGAACACAAATATGAAAAAGCTGCAAACTTCAAATATAACTCTGTAAGTTCAGAAATATGGGAAAGTGGGAAACGTCGAACTCTGCCACAGATTAAGTAGGGGATTATTTATGGGTGAATTCACCACAAATTGCGGGAAGGCAGAAAAGGATTATATCAAATACAGGTACCTAATAATTGGTCATGTGAAAGTCATTACTACAATTTGTAAACAAAATTATTTGAAATAATAACTTAAGGGCGTATAGGAACTGCTACAAAATTCTAGTTCTATAATACAGGGTGAGTCAGAATAAGACCGATAAACTCCGACTACAGATTCCTCGCCTCATTTCGAGGTGAAAAGTTGCTATCAAGGTATGTCCTAAAATGCATCTCTGAGATACAGGGTGTCGAAAGTACAAAAAAAATTAAGATTTAATTTGTTTTCTCCAAAATTCCTGAAGGAAAAAATTTGAAACTTTGTACACTAATCAAGGTTTATTAACGTGCTAATTTGAAGTTATAATTTTTTTATTTTCGTAAACCAGTGGCGTAGTTACGGTGGTATGTGGTCGTATGTTCCTTCATATTTTCTTGGGACAAGTGAATGGACAAAGGAGCGTTTGTCATCAGTTCGGCTCATCGATTCTCAACCTAAAAGTCATAACTTTCCATGTGCCTAAAAGTGAAGTTTCAAATTTTTGCCTTTAGGAATTTTGGAGAAAACAAATTAAATCTTAATTTTTTTCGTACCCTGTATCTCAGAGGGAACATAGGACATACCTTGATAGCAACTTTTCACCTCGAAGTGAGGTGAGGAATCTGTAGTCGGAGTTTCTCGGTCTTATTCTGACTGACTCTGTATATATAGAACGACAAATGCATGTGAATCGTTTCATGCAAGATTTAGTCCAGATATTTTTAATTTTATAAATATTTTATTAGATTTCCAAACTGAAATATATGTAAAAATAGACACCGCAAACAAATTTAAAAAAGTTTTTACAAAAGATGTACAAAAAAGGCAATGTTTTATTGAAAATAATATTAATATGTATCACAATAAAGAAATAAGTAGATGGATACTAGTTAAGAACTTAGGATTTAGGAATAATATGTAAATAAAAAATGTAATGTTTTTTTTTCTTTGAAATTTATCTTATTTTTTCATACTACAATATTTGTAATTTTACTACATATAATAGGTACTACAATAATTAGGATTAGGGAGACAGGCAGTACTAATGCGTTAATCGGATTAACTCTATTTTGTGACAGAGTTCGTACACGCCTCGGAAAGTTCCAAAAATATTCGTAAAAATGGCAGACAATTTCCGTTGGAGTTGATGACAAATTATTTCCGTTAAAGTGTTTCTACATCTACAAATTATTAAAAAAATACCCAATTTAATCTATTCTAAATATATATAATCTAATTCTAACATCGAAATTGGCAAATATTTATTTTCAAAACAACACCAACTTTATTGAATTTCCTCGACCGAGTGACATCTTCCTATTGATTTATGTTCCCATTTGTTCTCTTATATCACTTTTGGATTTATCCCTTAGGTAAATATATGTTTCGGCTTGTTAAAGTTGTCTCGACATTGAATCCTTTCAAAGATTTTGTAGAGACTTTGTTGCTACGTTGCGTAGAATCTTTCTTTTGAGTCCTCAGTACTAGATTAGCTCTATTCTGCGTCGTATGAAATATTTCGTTGTTCTCGTTTGGTCATAATGCACGGCAAATCATCAGTATATTAAATAGTGGTGTGGGTGATATTCGCAGATGCGGGGAAGGAATATTGGACTTACGTAAGTCCAATGGTGATAAATCAGGAGATCTAACTGGCCATTCCACTGGTTCTCGTCTTCCAATCCATCTCCCTGGAAAATTGTCCTCTAAGAATTGACGTAACGTGGACTGGCCCCATCTTGTTGAAAAAAGAAAAATATCTAAAAGATTATCTCCTTCTTCAAGAAGTTGAATTATTCTGGGATTCACCGCTGTGTCATGAAATTTAAAATACTTTTCTTTTTACTGATACAATCACAAATCTCTTATGTAATTATTGATTGCTTGATTGATTACTAATTCAAAATATCTTTTCTGACCTACGTTTGGGTCAATTAAATCCTAATATTTAGAGTAATAGGTAAAAACAGTGGAATAAAGATACAGGTATAACATTTTATCAAGATTTTGTGAATTCTTTGTTTAATAAATTTATTTATTTTAATAATTGTTTTGTACATTTTTTCTGAAATTTTATATTTTTACAATTTTGTTTTTCCAAGCTGCTATTTCTTCAGTGGAAGTTTTATAAGTTAATTTATTATTTTTTCGGCTGGTCCTCCTCTGTATATGTTTTGTTTTCTATCGGAAATGAAGCTAAATTACAATTAGAATTGAACCACGTACGCTTTTTATATTAGCAAAAACAATCCACTTACTGCCTAATAATTTAAACTTCATATAACACGTCATTTTCATTTGCTAGCTTTTTTCCTTCGCCACTGGGAAGCAATGTTCCTGGAACGTTGATTGGAAACATGTCCCATGTGACTTTTACATAAGAAGTCATCGAGATAATAAAAACTTTCATTATCCTGGAAACCATTTAGTCAACGTTTCATAATAAGCCGTTCCGCATTATATTTTGAAAATTTCTTTAAAAATGGCTCTTCTCTTTTATCTTGTAATTTTTCTACAATTTTTTTTCGCTAACAGTCAGAATAGTTCGAGCGAGAACGTGTCTGAGATTGTTGAGAAGTTTGAACTTTTGTGGCCGGTCGAGAGTTGGAAAAAATTCGGTTTTTTTGCGGACGATTACGTTCTTGAAATCAATATTCATTGGTTAAGATATCCACCACCGTACGACTCGAGTTTTTATACAGTTGCTGTATTGTATATAATTATAATGATTTTTGGAGTTTCTGGGAACTTTTTGGTCATATTTTTGTTCATCAAGTAAGTAAAGTACCGCTGGTAGCAAAAAATGTGATTATTATTCTGTTTTTTTTAGGTGTAAACAATTAAGGACTTCAGCGAATACGCTGATTGTAAACCTGGCTTTAAGTGATGGATTAATGACGATGAAAGCTCCAATTTTTATTTATAATTCCTTTTTAAGGGGACCTGCGCTTGGAGATAAAGGTATATTTATTACATGTTTCCCTTAATATGCATACAGAGTGAGGCAGAAGTCTAACACATCGAATGATCTCGAAAACTGTCCAAAAGAAATGTATAAAATTTAGTATTTGGGAGTTTTAGCATACGCCGGATCTGATTAAACTATTTGCATTGCTGCTAAATTTTCTGTTTTGAGTTTGCCTGTAAATCTACGCTTTACGCCACTTAGTCTTCCATTTTCCCATAACTAACGGTCTAGAACTCTTGCAGCACTTTTATTTTTTTGAAGTTAAATCAAAATACAACACTAATAATATTTCTCTCGAATTAACCAAAATAATTTTTTTCAGCTTGCCGCATCTACGGCTTCGTAGGTGGCCTCACAGGCACCATATCCATAATAACTCTCAGTGTAATATCTTTCGATAGATACTTCGTAATAAAATACCCACTCAACAGAAGTTTCTCAGATGTAAGAGTGAAATTATGTCTCACCATCACTTGGATTTACGGCGCTGTATTTGCGCTGATTCCGGCCCTGGACATCGGATTTGGAAAGTATACTTACGAGGGGTATCTGACAAGTTGTAGTTTCGATTACTTAACAGATGATCCTATGATTAAGAATTTTATTTTGGCTTTTTTCATCGCGGCTTGGGTTATACCTTTAATATTGATTTCATTTAGTTATATTAATATTATTAAAGTAGTCGTTGATAGAGCAAAATCGCAAAAACGAGGCAGAGATTCTTTTAGACACGTCAAGGAGGAAGATAGTAAGAAACAGGAGATAAAACTTGCCTTAATAGTATTCTCGACTATAATTTTGTGGTTTTTGTCTTGGACACCCTATGCTGTAGTAGCGCTTTTAGGGGTAAGCGGTCAAAAGGATTTGATTACCCCGCTTACCTCCATGATACCAGCACTTTTTTGCAAGACAGCCAGTTGCGTTAATGCTTATGTTTATGCCTTGTCGCATCCCAAATTTAAAACAGAGTTGAGAAAGATCTGTTGTAGGCCTTTAAAGAAGAAAACGGATAAAAATAACAAGGTTAGTTTCACGGAATATTTTTAGCAATCCAGCTTGGTTAAGGTAGTATTCTCGGTTTTAAAATTACCGTTCAAAGACTAGTCAACTTACTAAAGTTAAGGGAAAGTTTAGGTACAGTCCTAATTCCTTTTATTCATTATGTTTTCGTGGTCGCTGAACACGAATTTGAGGTTTGCTGACAGATATTTTGGCCGGAGCAGTGCAAATTTTGTCATTTTTTTAGTTTTTGGCCTAAATCTCGGTAAGTATGCATTTTTTACAAAATTAAAGGTGCAAAATTTCCCATAAGTTTCATAAACAACAATTTTTTCTACGACCAATAGTTGCGCCGCTAGAGTGCGTTGAAAAATGTGCAGAATTTCCAACAGTCTTCTTTCTTTTGTTGATACGGAACATGATATCCTCCCCATGTTTCTCTGTGAGTCTGGCCTTGACTGTTTTTGGTTCTGGCACATAGTCTCCTTTTATCTGTTCAATCAGTTCCTGAGAGATGGCATTCATCATTGCTGCTTTCAAGGTATGTATATACATACTGCATCGCAGCATCAATTTGGATTGCAAATGAAACACGCTTGTTTGATGCTGCTGGTGGTTTTTTTGCTTTTGCAGACAGTTCTGCACGACACCTGTGGTGATATTGTGCATTAAATGCAACTAAGTCTCATGCTCAATCCGGCGAAGGATAGCCCGTCCATATTCATCATTAAGATCTTGGACATCCTTCATAACAGATGTTCTCAAACTTTGAGTTTTATCACGAACTTGATACACAACATCCCGCTCATGCGGTGATTTTTTGTACTCTGCAGCCAAAAAATTATCGGTCACAACTCCACATATGAAGCAGTGAGATCTAAAGGAAAAATTCCTTGCTGCTGATCTGGTTAGTTGAGGTGAAGCAGTGTGTCTGGTTATTTCTCTAAAACTAACAACTCTACATCTTTCATTTTTGGAAGAGATGTTCAGAAAGGATGTAGAAATGTATTAAACATCATAATTATGTAGTAGGGGGAGGGAGGGGGGATATCGACCCGAAAAGTAACATATCAATACCAACATAGATTTGCGGTTACCCCCAAAAAAAGGAATCTAAATGAGTGTGATCCGGTGAACTTGAAGGTCATTTCAACAACAAAAGATACAAAACATAGAATAGGATTTACAAAACGCAATTTAAAATACACTTATTATTATTATTATTACTGTTTTTTAAATTAATTATTCATCGAACTAAAATTTCAGAACTCTTGTATCAAACATTGTTCAAAGAAAAAATATCTTTAACTTTTTAGGTTTGGACAACCGATTGCTCAAAATCGGAAATAAAAATCGACCGTTCGGACAGTACAAAAGTAGTACCAGATCCTGGTTCAACCTCAACGTTGACTTTCGAAGAAGTAACTGATAGCACGATCCTTGGTGACAGGCCACAAAGAACGCTGAAGAGACAAGGAACTGTGGTCGAGATGGTTTGTCTAAGGCCGTCTTTCAGTAATAAAAGTACCAATTTTAGAAAATTGGCCAGAAGGTGGTCGTCTAAAGACAAGCAGAAAGACGACGGTGATGACGGAAATAAGAATGTAGATGTGGTAAGTGAAATAAAATATTAAGAAACAGATAAACTTTTTTAAATATATGGAATCCCTTACCAAAATGTTTTTCATATTCTCTGTTTTCAAAGTTACAACAACATTTAATGTAAGAAAAATTTACTATTATCATACTTTACTACATTTATAATAAAATAATATAAAGGAATAAATAACTAAATAATTATAATCAGTAATTTTTAAAGTGCGGTAAGTCGTGTTATAAATAAATTTTGCAATCTTGTATTGTAATATTTGATATTTAACTTTTAAAGTTTATTTATTTATTTGTTTAGTATTATTTTCTTCTTAATTTTAGACAGAAAACTTTACTGCCTGATGATGGCCAGTTTGTAGGCCGAAAGCACTACTAATTGGCTAGTAACCAGGCTATATACCTTTCCTTTTCACTACTAGTTTCCTTTTATTTCTTAAATTATTTTTTTTTTCTAGGTTTCTGTTGAATACGAGTGATGGTTTTGGAGAATCCTAAATTTGCCTTAGGGGTTATACTTCTGAAAATAAAATAATTTATTAGTATTTACAACATGAAACCCATACAATGTGGTAGTTTTTAATGAAACAGTAATTGACAATACCAAAACACGGTGAAAAATCAGGTCAAATTTTAAATTCAATGCAGCGAACGTTTTTTATTTTTTTGACGAAACATTCTAAGGACCCCGCAGTTTTGATAGGAAAATGGCTTTCGGTGGATTTCTCTCAAACTTCGGAAATTTATTCTTCATCCCATCCCGATCAAAAGTGTTCACGGGCCCAACTCAATCCTATGTACAGATTTCGAGCTAGCGCGAGTTTAAAATGATTAGGGGGAACTCGATTTATGGGCATTTATCGGCAAGTTAGGCGTTCACCTCTTTACGTTTATAGTTTATATGATGGATATATGTCATACACACCCAGATACATACACACACGCACACATTTAGCATCTTTTAGAAGATTTTATTTTGATTTCTAAACTATTACTTAAGAATTTATTTTTTATTGACATTACTTTTTTCATTTTTCAATCACTTTGAAATAAATTAAAAAACTAAATAAATGTTCAATGGAGAAATATTTTTTGTAAGAGAACGCTTAACAATTAATATGTCCAGCACAAGCGTCACTTGTCGTTATCTCATCTAAACCCTACTCTTTTATACTCCTACAAGGGTTCCACGACTCGCATAGAGCAAAAATGCTGCATAATCATTATGTTTATTATTCTTATTTATTTATAGCACATGTGTTATTAATCTAACTACAATTTGGCGTAGTCTTTGGGAGATCAACTCGTCATATTTGTTTAAAATGAAGGATTAAAGAGGAACATACGAAAAACCATCTTGCCATCAGCGAAATAACAACGATGCTTATTTCAGCTCATTTTCATAGTGCTCTATTAAAGTAACATGTATTTAACTCTATGTTCTATAATCTAGACATCTATCACTCGCGGTCCACCTTCAATCTAATAATCTTGTTGACGGATCTTTCTAACATGAATTATTAAAAAGGAACATGTGAAAAACCATCTTACCCCGTACGATGGGGTATGATTGTGAAAGCTAATTTTTTTCACAACGAACAAATGTGCATTTCTTCGGCGTCTTCATCATTCACACCGACACAAACATTGTTACTCCAATGTTCACAAAGCTGGCAACCTATCCAACCTTCTAGTGATTTCAGAAAAGTATTTATTTGTAAAAAAATTGTGTCTTCATCATTGTTCTTTTGCGTTTTGTCTGAAAGTTTTGTATTTATTTCAAGGTGTCCGTCCAGCTGTGTTTAACCCTGTTAATGAAACGCCCATGTCGGACATAGTCTAGCTGTATTCATGGTAACAAAAAAGTGATTGAAAAATGAAAAATGTAATGTCAATAAAAAAAAATTCTTAAAAAATAGTTTAGAAATCAAAATAAAATCTTCTGAAAGACGCTAGATGTGTGCGTGTGTGTGTATCTGGGTGTGTATGACATATATCCATCATATAAACCATAAACGTAAAGAGGTGAACACCTAACTTGCCGATAAATGCGCATATATCGAGTTCCCCCTAATCATTTTAAACTCGCGCTAGCTCGAAATCTGTACATAGGATTGAGTTGGGCCCGTGAACACTTTTGATCGGGATGGGATGAAGAATAAATTTCCGAAGTTTGAGAGAAATCCACCGAAAGCCATTTTCCTATCAAAAACTGCGGGGTCCTTTATTTACTAAAAAGTAAAAGTGAAAATGAAACAGGTTTTATTTTAAGAAATTTTCAAATTTGCTGTTAACCACAATCGTTATGTCGTCGGCATACCCTAGTCCAGTGTTTCCCAACCTTTCTCAAATGGCGACCCACCTTTCCTTATCGTAATGCCTCCACGGTCCATTGATCAATGGTGGAGTAAAAAACCTTATTTGTATCGTTACCATCAAATATTGCAAATATATTTGTAGCAGTTCTGTTGTCTGCCCCAAATGCCAAAAATCAAGAACCAAGAAAACAATCAAAACGTAATTCGATTTGTTTCTATTTTTCTTATATTTTCTGATGGTTTGGGAAACACTGTCCTAGTCAATGCATGTCTTCAGATATTAGTTAGTCTTCGGTTGAGATCATCTCCTAGGATGGCCCAGAGAAGGAGTGATTTCTGCCCCAGCTGTTAGAATAGCGTCGCCTATAAATAATATGTTTACCCTCTATTCTAGGCTTGCTCTTATCCACTAACACAAAACAAATGATAATCCTTTGGTTTTTTCCGTTGTAGAGCTGAAAGATTTGTGTTTCAGGAGTAATCTCTTCCTGGTTTGCATAAATGGATAATTTTGACCTTGTTAAGGCAAATATAATGTATTCAGTTGCCAGATTTTCTTTTATTAAATAGCCTGGTGGAGACCCAATTTTTAGGTATAACACCTTCAGATGTTGTAGAACCTTTCTCAATAGCTTCGAGTCTTAATTCATATCGCCATTTACTCTTGAGGCGTCCTGGATGAGGTTATATCATTTGGAAGTTTGCCATCATTATTTGTAGTTTTATTTCTACATTCTTCTTTTATGAATGTTTTTTTAAGTAAGTGTGTAGGAAGAAGTTGGTATAGTTTTAAATGTCTTGGATTAAGAATGTTAAATAATATTTCCATTCGATTTACTGGCGCATCCCTATAATACAATACCATAAGGTCATACTAGTCTAATTATGTTTTTATACAAGAGAATTTAATTTCTTCCAAATAGACTAAATATATTCTCAACTTTATGGTCTTCCTTTGGTCTAGGAAGAGTCTTAAATATTTATCTTAATTTGCTCCTGGTATGTTTATGTTATTTAGTTTTATCAGTGGTCATTCGTAGTGTTTTAAAGTATATGCCACGGCCACATGTACTTTTAGTTTCTCTTGAGACGTCCCGGATTTTCAACCTGATGATATAGCATTTGGATGGGCTTTAAGTTGTATTATCTACAAATGTTCTTATCAGTGGCGTAGCCAGGAATTTTTTTCGGAGGGGGCCCACCATTTCTCGTAGATAATACTCACTATAAATACTTTTTTCAACAGGGATGGGATAAATATACAGGGTGACCCAGGGTCAATCGTTCAGGATCGATTTTTCAGGAAAAAATAATATTTTTTATTGCCATAATCCTGGGTCCTAACTTGTTTTGATTTTAGAACAAAAGAGATGTTTATGAATTGCTCAAAAAACAATTTGGTTAATTTTGATAAAACTTGGCACGCTTATTTGCGGCAATAATTTAAATATTATTAGAATTAAATTATTAATTCCAGTGACGTTTTTTGTATGTTCGTTACTTTTCGTGGATTAAACAGTTGAACACGCACATTTTTTGCTTCTTCAATTTTATTCGTATCTCGCTTAGTTTTTGAGAAAAAAATTAAAAACTCGGAAATAAAAATCTTATTTTTTCCTGAAAAGCCGATCCTGAACGTTTAACGTTTAACTCTGGGTCACCCTGTATACAATGTAGGTTATTTAAATACATTATTTTATTTAACAACAATTTGTTAATTATTAAGGTAAGATTAAAACTAATTATTAATATAAGATTGAACTTTGAATGACCATTATTCAAAGGCAATTCTGCGAGTTTGTCTATCAAAGCTAGGCCTGTTAATCAATTGGTAGATGCATTATTCCGAAAATATGATTTCAGTCTTTTCATCGTTGAGAAACTTGGTTCAGTTCGTTCTACAGAGGCAGTGGTAACGGGTAAAACGGCTAAAATTTGGAATAGCGTAAAACTGTTCGGAAACAAACAAGGATCTGTTACATTTAAAGTATCGACTGCACTTTGAGGAAGACAGGAATCTACTTTTTGGCATTTCACTGTCCAAATATCCCATTCACTGCGTAGAATAACCGTGTGTACTGTTTGTAAATCATCTGAATATAACTTAATCGCTGGCTAAAAACGTAAAATAATTATGATTTATATAGTTACCACATTTTCTTATAAACTTATAGAAGTTTCGGGGGGGGGGGGGGGGGGGGGCAGGGCCCCCCCTTGGTTACGCCACTGGTTCTTATGTATGCGTTATGTGTGGTTGGTGTATCTGAATTGTATAGAGGACACTTCCCTGCGGCACCCTTAGCACTGATTTAGTATTAAATTAGTTTGATAAACGCATTTGAGCATCAGTCGATTTAAAAAATGTTCAACCACCCTTTATTATTTACAATTGTTATTAAAAAATAATCAATATCTATATCTTTAAATGTGAAAAAATATTATAAAAAGCGATGACATATCTGTAAATATTTTATAACATTCGCATTATATAGTATCTCACTTATTTTATTGTAAGCAAAATTTTTAAATAAATAAATATTTAAAAACAATTTTCAGTCCATTTTTTTTCATAGTGCCGTTGTGAGACTTCAAAAATTAGTTACGTATTAACAAATTTTACCATTACCTTAGATAGAATTAATACTATAAACCAGATTATGTGATCCCTACATACAAGCAACATATTTTACAGTTGAAAAATTGAGTTGCCTGCATTCAAATTATTTCCCACTTGCGTTATCTTCTACGAGATGGCGATACAAGATCTACTTTACTTTAAATAGGCTAAAACATAAAAACTAAAAGCGCGACTACTTCAAAGTTTATTCGATGAAATCGAGAAATATGACCCATTGATTTTTTGAACAATTCAGCATAACATCACCTAAAATCGTTCTTATTTTAATATTGCTACAAAAGACGGATTAGGTATCTATTTCGTAAAATATGCTTTAAAATTCAACTTCTAGCCGTCCGTCAAATTAAAAAAATATTAATTTTAAAATGTTTGGGGAATGCTTGAAAACATCCCATTTAAGATTAATTTGAACTAATTCTGAACGCTGTACTTAATGGGAATAATTCATTAGAGGAAAAGAAGAAGTAATTCATCATAACATAAAAAAGAACCAATCTCCACATCGAATGCTTAAATCACTTACAACATTGATTTGAGGTTCCTTAAGTATAAGTGGTCTACACTCTGTACTGAAGGGGCACACTGGTGCCGAAACCGGTCTAGAGATGACTTCTTTAAAATCAGAATTAAAGAGGTGGGATTGTCCCGACATGGTTTGGTTCCAACACGTGTTTGGATTGATGTCATTCAATGCCTGTCGGGGCAGGTAATCCTAGGAGTAGTTGTTTGACATTCAGATACTTGGTAAGCTCTTTAATAAAAGAAATAAACAAAGTCAGTAGGCGTCCCCCAGTTAGCTTGTCTTTGAATTTTGAGTCCAGCTGTTGGGAAGTTCTTTTTTAGTTTTTTGTTTTGAATTACTTGCAACTTTCTGTTGATTTTCTAATATACGAAGCAAAAATTGGTCGAAATTCGATTTTGCGGTACGTGGGTAATTTTACATGCCCTAAAAATGCTAACGAACATTTCATTTTTAACTTATGTATCTTAGTAGATATCTATATTACCGACTGTGATTATTACTTGTCAGCCATATCGCTCTCGCTCAAAGTAAACTCGTGGCCAATTTTCTTGGCACTCTTTTTATGGCGTGAGTTAATTTGTATGCCATGAGTTAATTTCCATTGACGTACGATAACTTAATGATGGTCGAACAAGTTTTAAAATGAGATAAAAGTTATTATTAGTCAAACGATAAGATTTCTCAGAATAAATTTGAACTTTCAGCTTAATATTTTATAAACAAATATCGTAATTTTTAGTTTATTTATTTAATAACCCGATATTTTAATAACGTTTTCTTGGCAAATACAAAACATTATTTATGTTCTTATATGATACAATTTGTACATCAAAATAAAGTTTGGAAAAGTTTTATTTATATTTGTGAAAAATTATAAAGATCTTTTGAATATAAAAACAATAAGAAAGACCGTATATTAGAAAAGATACAAAGAGGGGAAGAAAAATTTGACCCTATATAAAGGGAAACCAAGACTTGGTGTTGGAAGAAAAAGAAAGCACATTTAAATGTAATAGAAGAATTCTAATACCAGAAGATACAGGGGATACAGAAGAAAATCCAAAAATATTTGCTCAGACGCCCTGGGGAGATGAAATTGTGGAAGATAACGACATTATAAGTAAGAAGAAGTAGAAGAAGAACAAGAGTGCTGGAAAAAACAACATAAGAGCAGAAATTTTAGAAAGCTGTGGTGATACGTTAATAATAAGAATATTGAAGTAAACAGAAAACGTTTTGAAGAAAAACAAGATGCCAGAGAAATGGAATAAAGCTCTGATAATAACCCTTCATAAAAAAGCTAAGGAGGAACGCAATACCTATCAAGAATTGCTATACAAGATGTGGCATACAAATTCTGAATTCTGGTGAAGGTGCTCCTTAATAAATACAGCGACTTTAGAGAAAAATTAATTTTCTTGGCGGAGAGCTATCAAGGAGTACCTTCACCAGAATTCAAAATTTTTATACTTATTAAAACCTTCAGTAGGTTATAAAAAATACTTTGATTAACACATAAATTAAAAACGAGCTTCTGCAGACCCATTAAAAAAATTAAATATCTCGCAAGTTTTCTGCTATGTAAGGTTATGCGATTTTTTTCGTAGAAATCCTTGGGCAGTACAAAAAACAAGAGAATTAAAGATCAGTGGCGGAAAAATGGGTGAAAGATGATCGGTTAAAGAAAATTTTGTTTTTTAATGCTGTATTTCGAAAAGTTAATTTGAACCCTCACTCCTCACATCATTTTGTCAAATTTTACGAGAGGTATCCCCAGGTAAAACACCCTGTATTTTAAATATAATATTTTTGATTGTTGCCTGCATCAATACTGCATTTTTATTGTAAAATAGAATAGAGTTCTCAGCACATCTTATATAGACGAGTGATAAATTTTATATATATAGTTGATATAATAATTTTAAAATAAAAGGAATGACTTAACATTATTTATGCTTATCAAAAATTTATTTTTTAAAAACAAAATCTTTGGTTACTTACAAATCTTACATGTTAATCATACTGAAGCGTATTAAATAAAATCTACATTGTAGGTACATCCACATAATTTTTCATACAAAAAACAAATAATTTAATTAAAAAGAAAAACACCTATTTTTTCATTTTGGAAACAATCCTACATACATAAATTAATTAATAAATATGTTTTTGTGTTTTATTGTTATATTTTATTTTGAATCAACATTTCATCTTCCATTCTTACTTTTATATTATGAAAACACTGTTAAATTAAAAACTAAGTTTTGTATATCGTATACATAGTTTGAACAATTTTTCTACTGTTAGAACAATACTGGGAAAAACTTAAAAATATACAGAGGAAATTTTTTAAACTAGCAATTTAGCAGGTGTCAGCATTCTCCTGGTTTCACTTCAGCGTAAACTGAAACAAAAAAATTCATTATCGTTGGTTTATACTATTTAAATTATATATCAAGTATTAATTGAAGTATGAAAATATGTAAATAGAAATAAACAGTCTTTCAAAGTTGTCAAAACTTTAAAGAATCTTACTAGACCAGGGCCAAGCCGATTTTAAATACCAGAATTCATAAAAAATTCTTAGCAGTATGTGGATAGTCGGAAAATTTAGGGTAAATTATAATTAAATTAAAAAAAATCAATTGGACAAATTAAAAGTTCCGGAAGGGGGGCGTTGGTAGGTAAATATAATTTGTGGCTGAAATATGCATATTATCGCAAAAAGTTTAATATAAAAGTTGTAGATTAAAAAATGCAAAACTTTTGTATTGACCATTTTTCAACATAACCTCAAAATTATTGAGAAAAAACATATTTTTCGTTTATAATTTTTAGCTCCCCCAAAAATATTTTTTTTTATAAAACTTAGTGAAAATGTTCTTCTTTTTGTTTTAAATAAGCTGTAATTTTTTCAAAACAAAATATTTATTTTTCGATTTTATACGAATTTAAATTTAAAAAAAAAGCCTAACTTTCAATCGAAACAGTACCCATACAAATTTTCAATTTTTTAACTTTATCAGTGCTCATTTTTTTCGCTGAAACCTCGACTTTAAGATGGTATGAAAAGAATATATTGTTCATATTGAAAAATATCCAACCAAAAAACCACTTTCTTCAAATCGATTTTTCAGATAATCTAGACAATTTTTTATTTCTAATTGCAAATAAGCATTGAAATTGATGAAAAAGATTAAGTTTCATGTAATATAATGTCATGTATATTCAATTAACTATTAATGGTTTTGAAATTACCGAAAACATTGTTTAAACAAAATTCGCAATTCATATAAGTTTGATTTTAAAATTTTACTAGTAGAATGAAATATGCAGTCTCGAAAACTTTGTATTCCCATTAAACGTTTTCTGTTATTTTCGAATATGCAACCCGATTTTAAAATTTTTTATATACAGGGTGTTGTTAAAGAGCAAAATCATTTCGATAAGCCGGACCTGGATTTTAATTTTGGTCACTATGTCTCTTGATTGTTCTAATGAAGTAGAAGAAGCTTGCCAAATATCAAGTAAATATACAAGGTGGTTCTAAAAATACGGGGGATAAAATAAATGAGCAAAATTGATAAAAGACCCTGTAACTTAGTAATGAAGCGAGTTAGATATATCAAATATGGGTTTTTCTTATTCGTCTAAGTGTCCTTTATCCACAGTTAGTGTATGTTCATTTACCTATGAAAGACCCTATATAATTAGAGGGACGTTTTTAAGTATTCGATTATTGTTTAAACAATGTTATCGGTAATTTCAAAACCATTATAATAATAATAATAATAATAATAATAATAATATACGCCCTGCAATTCACTCCCTTACGAGTGAACCCCAGAAGCTCTGCAGCTTGTGCGGGGGAGGGACGGCTATTATTATTATTATTTGCCGTGGCGCTCTGGGGCGACTTACTGATGCTTGATGGCGCATTGTCTAGATTAACTGAAAAATTGATTATGAAAAAGTCCTTTTTGGTTTTTTGCATTTTTAATGATATTTTTCCATACCAACAATATATTTTTTATACCATCTTAAAGTCGAGGTTTCAACAAAGAAAATGAGCACTGATAAAGTTAAAAAATTGAAAATTTGTATGGGAACTTTTTTTAATTTAAATTCGTATAAAATCGAAAAATAAATATTTTGCTTTGAAAAATTTACAGCTTATTTAAAACACAAAGAAGAGCGTATAAAAAAAATATTTTTGCGTGAGATAAAATTTAAAACCGAAAAAAAATCTATTTTTATCGTTTTTCTCGATAATTTTGGGGTTATGTTGAAAAATAACCAATACAAAAGTTTTAGATTTTTTAATTATCGACAACTTTTACATTAAACTTTTTCCGATAGGATGCACATTTTAGCAAAAAATCGTAAAATAACCAATAAACAACCCTTAAATTTTATATTTATCTACCCCCACGCTCCTTTCGGAACTTTTAATTTGTCCAATTGATTTTTTTAAATTTACTTATAATTTTCCGACATCCACATGCTGCTAAGAATTTTTTTGTTTCAAAAATTCAAAAACGATTGGCCCTGGTCTATAACATAGCTACATGGCTATATCGAAATTTGGGGAAAAAAGTGTTAATAGAGGAATGTGTCGGAAAATTCGAATCACTTTTGAAAATGTCTGAAAAATTACGTCTAATTAATAGAAAAACGTGAGTTTAAAAATTACAGATGTTAAATATTTGGATATATGAATCCTGTTTCATCAAAAATTAAAATTTACACTCACATGAGCCAAATCTGCAAAATGCCAGCCTGGCCGTACATCTATTGTCAAAAGTTTGCGGTAAACCTGATTCATCTATAGCGCACACTGGTCCTGAATCCATGTCACAGTCGTCGTTGAGGCACTCCAGCATGGCTGCTGGTGAAGGTGCCGTTTTGACAAAGGAAACAACTGAAAAAAAAATAAAGATTGTAAAGGTAATAAAACAACGCAGAGGGGGACTACCTGGTAAAGATACTGGATTGCTGCGTTTTTTTGTTTATTGTATTTACTTTAATTTTTGAAAGTGTTTCTTCCATCTATACAGGGTGAGTCACGGTGTAGACGCGACATTCCGTTGTGGCTAAACGGTTAATATTTTGAAAATTTTGTTTATTCATGGATGTGAGTTGAGAAAGGCTACATTTTAAAATTATTTTGAAATATACAGGTTGTCCCAAAAAAGTGTGGCGTATCAAAGTTATATTATTTCTTATGGAAGACTCTATATTTTATTGCATTTATAGATTATACGTTAAAAATAAGATCAACTTTCTCAAGTATTCGCTATACCTAAGCTTTTTAGTTTTCGAGATATTTTGATATTTATAAAAATGGAAGCACTTAAACCAATAACTTGGAAACCTATGGAATCAGCCAAATCCAATTTTAACTGAAAAAGATTAGACTAATAATTGAAAACAATAATGTATTTAGAGTTGTTTAAAATTATAGAGGGCGTCCAAAATGGGGCCATTCTTTAATGATGTATCCAAACGACAATATCGTTCTTATTTTAAATAGGACACCATGTATTTTATAATCCTATTATGTAGAAAATTCCATTACCTTTTAAAAATTATAAAGGTCTATTATGCCTAAATCTATTAATTTTGGAGTTATTTTTCATTTTGTTAAATTTTACATTTCCAAATTATTGTTATTCTTTTAAGTGCTTCCATTTTTAGAAATATCAGAATATCTCGAAAACTAAAAAGCTTAGGTATAGGGAATACTTAAAATATAGGGTCTTCCATAAGAAATAATATAATTTTGATACGCCACACTTTTTTGGGACAACCTGTATATTTCAAAATAATTTTAAAATGTAGCCTTTATCAATCCACATATACATGAATAAACAATATTTTCAAAATATTAACCGTTTAGCCACAATGGACCGTCGCGTCACCCTGTATATTGATAATTAGTTTACTGACGAATCATAGTAATGCCGAAACCGGTCTAGAGATCACTTGCTCCTCTAATAATTTGGATTAAAAAGACCAACATTGAGTGTAATTGATATTTTCCCTCTTCGTACAGATATAAGGTTTGTTCCAACATAACACAAAACCAGTTTTCGTACGGTCGGGATTCTGCGCAGACTAGAATCGGTGTCACCAAATCTAAACTGCGCAGAATCCCGGCCGTACGAAAACTGGTTTTGTGTTATGTTGGAAAAAACCTATAGTATTTGCAAATGGCCTTGTCCTTTATAAGTCAAATTCTATTTTTTATCAAGTGAATTGAAGTAAACAAAAATAAAAAAAGAATCGAGCGACAACGAAATTTTGGAAAAAAATAAATATTATAATGCCATTTCTTATGCTGCTCAGTAATTGTCGAAAATTTTATAAAAACTAATGGGAGGTTAATAAAATGCACTCTTTAAATTTTGTTTATCTGACAGTTAATCGTCGAATTTATTGAAATTTTTACTTTTTTTATTTTGATGTGCCACCATTTTAATACATTTTCTGAACTATCACTCCTTCCTTCAGAAAAATATTTTATAATTTCATATTTGCAGGAATTTTTATCGATTGGGACTGGGTTTTTGCTACGACATATTTGAATGAAAGCTAATAATACATCTATATCAAAATTTGAAGAAAAACTTTCTAGGGTACACATACATCCAATTGGTGCGCTTATAATGTCTGACAATTTTTCATCAATTTAATTCTTATCTTCTTTAATATCTAAATATAAGGCCCATTGTTCTAGTTTGTCCAACAACATATTTATCCATATAACTACCATTGGGAGAGAACAGTACTGATCACCTTCTAACAGTGTAGATAATGTTTTGAATGGTTTTAAATAACTGCAAGTACTCACGTACAAGCAGTGATGATGATCCCTACTCCTACGAAGTTTCATTGCATAATCTTAACAAATTGAAAGTGCGGCAGGTAACAATTTTCATATTTCAAACAGTTTGAAAAAGTTTAAAATAACGCGTAAGAAGTATATTTTGTTAGCTAATAATAAAATTATAAATATAAAATATTTTTGTAATATATCAAATTATTTATCTATAATGTCATTTAATTGTGATTTCTCATATTTACATTCCACATTGTTATCGTTTTCTGTAAATGATATTACCTAGATCCGAAGTATAAACTTTTTCAAACTTTGTATCTTGTACCAAAAGAACGTCATTATCACATCCGTTACTTGTTTAATATCTGATGATCATCGTTCCAAATTACACCATATTTACACAATTAGTACAATGAGTCGGCGTGTTGTAAAATTTCAAGAAATTTCTCAAAAACTGGGTCGAATTTGTTGTTGTCCTTGTTATGGCGACTGTTTTTGACGACAACGTAGTTCTTGAATTTAGGTTCACAAAAGCAATTCATTTAAAACTACCCAGATTAAAAAATTGTGTAACTTTAATATGCTAAAAGTATTTTGAACGCTGCTTTGGTCAAAAACTGGCGTACAAAGAAAAGCAGGACCATTGTGGTGGTGGTAGAACCAACTTTCAATGCAAAAAACAAATAAGCACCGTCTTGATGAGCTCTTTTTGGGGAGGTGCCAATGGTGTCCGCTTGATTGTTGTTTGGTTTCGGGGTCGTAACCCTTTCATCATTACTCGTTACCAGATGCTTCTACTTGACGCTCTTTTTACTGGTGAGTCAGTACCTAATTCACACATTTGGCAGCGACCTTTCTCATTTCCAAATATTCTGTTAAAATTCGCTTAACGTCCAGTTAACCCCACTATATTGTACATCTTCAGTTGACGAATTTTTGTCTCTTCGGGCAGTTGAGCGACATCCAGAACGAGGTTTGTCATCAAACGTCATATTTGTATGATGTTTTTAACATCACAATAGTTTCTACGGCATTTTTTCCGGGCAGGAAGCCGAATAAAAAGCAACAGCTCCATTACAGCTGGAAAAATACGCATCCACCGCGCAGGGCTGCGCTTTTCCGATTTTTTTGGGCCTCTCTCGTATATTCAAAAAATATGATCAAACCATCGTTAAATAAACATGACTTTTATAAGCATTATTTATTTTATAATAGCCCTAAGAAGATGGCTAATGCTCCCTAAACTGTTATTACTTTCAGACGGTCCTGTCTTCATCGCTTATTTAACATCTTCATATAAAATATTAAATCCAGACATGTAAAGTTTGTAGACAATTAAATAGTCATTTTAATAAATCTCGTTCATTAAACGAAAGGTCACATTCAGTTATTGATGGATTATGGATTCTGCCAGATGTGCAATTGGCTTACGGCCACCGACGTTGAACAATGCCAGACGCAGACGCGCCGTTTATATTAATAATAATACAAATAGAGTGAAAGTCCAAAAGAGGATATGCAGGGTACTATCAAAGAGTATGTAAAAGTAAATGACACTCTAAATTAATTTAAATAGAAAGAAACTTTATGGATACAAGTAATTTTCAATAAAAGGAGAAAGTTGAACAAAACATCAAAATCGCTGTGACTAACAATATTCTTCAATCAAAACCTTTATTCTGAAGATGATGCTTCCAGAAGCCGAATTTGGGATAAGACGTTCAGAGAATCGTAATAGGGAGGCTGATATGTTTCTACCAATAATAAATTTGATCCTTTTTTAGACTCCTCTAAGTCTGACGAGAAAGAAACTAAAAAAAAATTAACAAACACCATTCAGAATTTAAAGAAGAACTCAAAAGGGCGCTTACGGATTATTTATTTATAAAATACAGTATATACAGTATAAGTAGCCAATTTTCCTATAATTCTTCTATTAGAAGGTAATAAAACGTACGAAATTAAAAATGTATAATTTTTCAATGAAAAATCGGTTGGCCATATAAACATTTACGAAAAATTTTTTTCGGGTGAAAATTGTGAACTATGCAATAATATATTGATACGAAATGTCAAAAGTTATAAATTTTATTATAACAATTTCAGATGATAACACAAAAAAATAAAATTAAACGTTGCTGAAAATTACAAAACTAATTATTAACAAAACATTCACTCACTCTCTCATAATTAAATAATATTACACAATAGAAAACAACAAAATACTCTAACACTAGACACTGAAAGTTTTGAAATACCTTTGACCTGTAGTCAAGGTCCTTCTAACTCCATCTCCTCCAAAATCAAATTAGTCTTCTCAATTAAACTTCCTAGTTCAGAACTCGTACATTGACAAAACTTCCATATACCATATAAATTAATACTAACATAAATTATTACTCAATTGCAACTTTCTGCAACTCCTGGTGGATTTATATTTTCTTTTTTTAATATCTCTCAAATTTTCCAAAAAAAACCTTTGACATTCCCTTTCTTTTCGTCAATCAATCTCCCCAAAATCCTCTGTCACTCTTTTTTTTCGTTACCTCGTTACCTTCTATATACAAGGTGATTATTTAATTGCAATATATACAGGGAGTTAATAATTTACATAAATATTATTTAACTTAAAATGATTGTTATTTATTTGATTCATATGTTGATGAAGTATCTAGTTAATTTCACAAATAGTATAGAGTATTCCCAACTTTAAATAAATAACGCGTCACATTCACTATGGGTTTTATGTACTTTTATCCTTTACAAAAATTTGATTTTAGTTTCTTTTACTTTCTACTCCAAACTACACAATTTTTCATAAGAAAAGTTAAAAAAAATAAATAACAAAACACTCTGTATCTCAGCTATAATGAACTGTACATCCATAAAATGTGGGTTATTTGGAATTGCCTTAGTGACCCCTATGAACTGTTAAAATATTGCCCTTTCCCAATAAAATTTGAGTAAATATTGAATTAGTTTCTGTATTTGGAGGTCTTCAGTTGGGCCTTCACCTCAAGTAAATAAATTCAAAATTCGCATGGGCCTATTAGCAATATCGTCCTAACAGGATGATTTCTGCCATTGATCAGAAATCTGATAAATGAATGTTGTAAAGGCATTTACAAACATGTTTTCCAAATCATATATTTTTGATTGGTTTTATGTTTTTCGCAGAAACCAATCAGCAAAATGAATTAATTTTGAAAGTATTAATTATATTTGGATTCTACTTACTTTATTAATTTTTTTTGTAAGAAAGCTTACATAGAAAATTAGTAAAAATGGATTAAAAAGAGTAAAAGAAGTTGAAAAAATAACGAGATTCTGAGAGAAATGCTAAAAAATGCTACAGTAAAAACAATTTAACGTTATTAACGGAATTAAAATTATATACACAAATTACTTCATTTTTAATCCAAACATAAAACTATTTGCTTACGCAAATTTTCGAATGAAAAAGTACATCTATGACGCCAATCCAGTTTTAATTAATTTTCTCGAATTTAATAGTTTTCCTAATGGTCTGTTTTCTTAGGCATTAAATTAAAGTAAACGATTAATAGTCGAATTCTTTGAATTGAAAATTTACTACATCATTTCCTAAAAATAACAAAATCATGATGTAAGATATAACAAAAATTATAATCGTGCTTAATGCGCAATATTTGGCAAATTCTTTATGTTTTGGTTCGATTTGATTATTTTTGGTTGTCTTATTATTGCAATCAGAAATGGTGCAATTTCTTTATCATCTAATTCAATAATAATATCAAAAGTTTGATGCGCATTTATATACAGTGTGAACCAATAAATGTAGTAAACTACATTTTGACTTATATTGCTGTTGTTGTTTTTCAAAATTTGAGGCTTTATTCTCTTATTATTTTAAGAACTTTAAATAGCTGTTCTTTTGTAAAACGTTCTTCGGAATATAAATTTTCTTCATTCAAAAAGTTTTGTCCAATTTGACATTTTTTTAATTGTCTGGGTTCATAAGATGTATTATTCGGTACTATCACTGTATTATATTTACATTGTCAAGGTGTATTAAAGTTTATAATATGATAAGAAATAGTATCATTCTGCTCGGCAGCATTATACAACAAGTAGCCACATCCACATCCGTTTGCTCTATTATAAATTGTTTATAGAACAAAAATATAGTTCACATAATCTCATTGCAGCAATTTACCAAAAAGGATTCAGTGTCCCAATGGAAAAAAATTTGGAAAGGCATCACAAAAACAATAGTCGTCTATAAGAACTGCTTATAGACATGGTATAAGATATTCCTGCTGGGGATTCTTTGCACCTTATTGATCTAGGGGTAATGAATAGATTACTTAACAAAATGGTGTGCTAAAGTTATTAATCTAGTATCTGAATTTTTAAGAAGCTGTATAATGCCTTCATAAATACTCCTCAGCCACTTCGTACGAAGGCAAATACTTTCTTTTTAATTTACATGGACTTAGAAAAGTTTATACGACAATCTTGATCTAATACGTAGTGTTCCTCCGCTCTACAGGACATATTCCAACGTTTAAAATACAGGGTGTACACATGTAAGGTTAGAGGATCTAAAGAACCCTAACACACAACAACCGGCGTTTCTGAGGTCGGATTGGACGAGATTTGTAATAATATAGTATACAGTGCGGATCATAAGTGTTACCCCCCCTATCTAACTCGTTACTGGACTCTTGTTAGGAAAATCGCCGAGACAGGTCGACTTTTTATTTCTACAATGTACATTTTTGTATGAATAGTTTACCCCTAATTTCATCCCTTACTGGAGGGGAGCAACTCTTTCGAAAAATTTTAATAGCATGGGGTGGTGAGTGATAGCTCATTTGAAAGGGGGTTTTATTCTCCATTCAACCGTGCAAAAAAATTTAAATTTGCTTAATTACGTGTTGAGTAATTGGGTGAGGATCGTAAGAGTTACCCCCCTATTTAACTCGTTACTGGACTCTTGTTAGGAAAATCGCCGAGACAAGTCGACTTTTGATTTCTACAATGTACATTTTTGTATGAATAGTTTACCCCTAATTTCATCCCTTACTGGAGGGGAGCAACTCTTTCGAAAAATTTTAATAGCATGGGGTAGTGAGTGATAGCTCATTTGAAAGGGGGTTTTATTCTCTATTCAACCGTGTTTTTTTTTTAATTTTTTTATTTTTTTTATTTTATTTTTTTAATGTTTTTTTTGCAAAACGTCAAATCTGAAACTAAAAATAGACTTTATTTTTGCCAGGAGGTCAACGGGGAACATTTTGAACATTTATTGTAACTGTAATTGTAGTTTAGTTGCCTTCCTGTTTGTGGTATTTTGTTATTTTTAAACATTAATAACTCATCACGTAATAAAGCAAATTTAAAAATTTTTGCACGGTTGAATGGAGAATAAAACCTCCTTTCAAATGAGCTCCCCTCCAGTAAGGGATAAAATTGGGGGTAAACTATTCATACAAAAATGTACATTGTAGAAATCAAAAGTCGACCTATCTCGGCGATTTTCCTATCAAGAGTCCAGTAACGAGTTAGACAGGGGGGTAACACTTATGATCCGCACTGTATATACTTACACCCTATATTCTCAGAAGCGTATCATATGATTCGATTTTCATATAGAGATTGTTCTGTGAACCTTACGTAGTACCAATTAGCAATAAGAGTTGTAAGAAAAAGGTTTAAATCAGGCAACCCTCCAAAATTTGTGAAGGCACACTTGTTGTTTTAATTAAAAAATAGTTCTATAGCGCGTACTTAAACAACATTACAGGACTTTAATATCATATATAGAGTTGCAAATAAAACAAAAGAATTATATAACATGGAGCCATCTTTATTTACAGGTATAGCCGTTCAACAAACGCCGCCATTATGCAAAATTCCCTTAAATTTGAAAATTTCTTAATTTTTGAGAAAGGTAGAGACAACCTTTTCATACAATTTTATATGTAAAACAATAATTTTTTGTTTGTGAGAAAATGCATTGATTATGTTTAAAAGGCGGAAAATTCATTTAGAAAAGTGGATATATCAATGGAAAACTTAATAGACCCTATTAATAATAAACCTCAGAGAAGACAATGATAATGATACCAGTAGTTATAGTGAAGACAGTGACTTTTAAAGATAGTTCTAAAACTTTTTATTTTTTTAATCTTTGATTTTAGGTACTGAATAAGTGTTACTTTTAATGCCAAGAGATTAAAAAAGTTTAATCCCTTATGCCGGTAACTTCATTGTTTGACAGTTTAACCTAACTTAACCTTATTAACAAGTTTGTTGAATTGAATTGAAAAAGTTCGCTTATTAAAGAAGTTCTGATTGAAAAATGTCGCAACCAAAAGAAAAGTAACAAATTGTACATGTATTCTGTTAATAAAGAAAATAAAATAAAAAATGTTATATTTTTTGTCAGTTCAAGTTAACCCTTTTTTAGAGCCAATCACGAATGACACCACTATACTGTATAAAAAAACATGGCTGTCCTTTTCTGACCTCTTTAAACTTGTAACCTTCTGCTTAGCAGAATTTACATTCTTATATCTGTCATATTTTTATTGAATTCAAATAAAATACACACCATTCAATATTTTGTTTAAAAATTATCAGGTCATTATCGTCCATGGCATTTGCGCGTGACCTAATGATTTCTATATATAGAATACAAAAATTTGTTTTCTAAGTATTTAAAAATGTATAAATAAATAATCTCGTGTTCGGAACCAAATGATACTAAAAAACTATAAACTCAATTTTCTAAATACGTTATATAATCTTTGTTAAAAAATACTGGATCGATTTTTACAAGGTTAGGTCTAAGGCTTTTAAAAAATCACTGAAAACAACTAATTTTTAATTAACAGGATGGCACCTCTCATCACTAGCAATTTGGCAATTGGTTTCCATTTGTTAGAAATTTTTTGATAAACTTACGCAGAGGTAAAACAGGGCATTTAAGTTGGCATGAAAAAATAAAGAAAGCGCCAAAGATGTCAACTGTGCTTTTTCTATAGATGGTTTTAGTAGTAGTAGTGGTGGAAGTAAATACGAGGGTTGCTATTTATATATTGAGAACTGGCAAATACGTCATGGCCATCTTAAAGTTTCACATTTTTGACAGTATAAGTATTCAGAACGTTTTGACGTGCGACCAAAATTTGTGTTGTTTACAGGAAGTTGAAAATTTCATCTCGGCAGAAATTGAATTAACTCCCGAAAATGTTCGAGCTATAATTTACTATGACTTTCGACGTGGTATACCTCAATCTCAATCAACCTAATTCAACTTTTGGCGATGAGGCCCCATCCAAAGCCACTGTATATTTCTGGTACACTGAATTCAAATTTGGCTGTAGGTCCCCCACGGACGAAGTTAAAGAAGGTCGTCCAAAATCGGTCGTTGTGCCCGAAAATATCGATGCTGTGCGAAAATTAATTGAAGAAGATCGTCATGTGACATATGGTGAAATCGAGACATGTTTAAGCATTAGTATGACCAGCATCCATAAAATTTTGCACGAACATTTGGGTGTTCGGAAGTTATGTGCGCGTTTGATTCCACATTTGTTGACAGATGCTCAGAAAAATGATCATGCCATTTGGTGCCGTAAAATTATCAAAAAATACAACTGTGGTGCATACAGCTTTGTTACAGGTGACGAGTCGTGGATTTATGCATATGAGCCAGAAAGAAAAGGCCAATCAGCAGTTTGGGTGTTTCAATGTGAAGAAAATGCAACAAAAGTTACTCGTTCTTGAAGCGTTAAGAAGCAAATGATGGTGTGTTTCTTCAGGAAAACCGATCATGTGGCTACTATGGCTCTTGAAAATCAAAAGACCGTTAATTCAGCGTAGTATACGACCATTTGTTTGCAAGTTTTCAGTAAATTGAAAGAAACCAATCCAAGATGACGAATCATTTTGCATCACGACAATGCGAGCTCACACACAATACATGAAACAAGCGAGTGTTTGAACATACAAAAGATCGAATTGATGGGTCATCCGCCTTACAGCCCCGACTTGGCACCAAACGACTTCTTCTTGTTCCCACTAATTAAAGATAAACTGCGTGGACAACGATTTTCATCGCCCGAAGAATCGGTTGAGGCATTCAAAAAGTATGTTTTAGAGCTACCAACTTCTGACTGAACAAAGTGCTTTGAAGGGTGGTTCAATCGCATGCAAAAGTGTGTTGATCTTAAAGGCGACTATTTTGAAAAGCAATAAAAATATATTTTTTTTTAAATAATTTCTTTGTTCTTTCTATTTTCTACTCCAATATGAAGAAATTTGCGCCTGAGGCTTAACGAATGCTCTCAAATACTTATAGGGATGCCGCTATTAATAAAAGAATGCTTAAAGAATGGTGATTGTCATGTCCAAGACCGCCATAGCGGTTGAAGACAGAAGATTTTCGAAGAAGCAGAATTGGAGACATTACTTAATGAAGGTTAATATTAGAGTCAAGACTTAACGAGCAATTTCAAAACGCCTCAAAGACCTAGAGATGATTTAGAAGCAAGTAAAATTTTATAAAATGTGGACCACGCTAAAGTATGTTAAAGTTTATATGGAGCAACTGAAATATTTTACGTCCTGTCTAAACTGCTGGAGCTAGAAAGATACAAGTTGGCTGTAGTTGCCTTTTGTCACACCAAGAAGTGATTTCATTTTACTCATATGTACGTAAAAGAGGACAAATGACAGAACATTTGGTGTTAACGAAAAACTTGTAAGGTATAAATTTTAAATTCAAATTAGCAATTTGTATTATTTTCCCAAAAATCAAATGTATTATATTATGAACCTTAAATCTTTGAAAAAATCTCAATATAAACTAGAATATACTTAGGTTTTTGATAAAACCGGCACGATTTGTTCCTGGAAGTGATATCTAATCTAACATAGTGACCATGCGTACCTAATACTGATAATTTTGACTAATTTTATGAATATTGACAATATTGCAGCGGATATTATTTGTTTTAAGCAATAGGTCAATGCCTTAAACTTAAATTCCAGAACCGCATCTACATTTTTGTTAAGTAAAGAGGAAAATATTAACAAATTTGTTGATTTATTTTGTAGTAAAATAAAAGTATTCAGACAAAAAAAAACAAATTTTCTCCGGAGCAATAATATTTCTATCCTGAGGATGGTATTTCACGGTAATATTTATATGTCATAGATATATTATCAAATATATTGTATGAAACATATGAGTGTGTAATGTCCTGACTTTGATAATAGTTGAACTATGGTGATATTTCTATTTTTGTCCCTTTACTAAATCTGTATCTAACTCACGAGAATATGTAGAGAAGAACAAGAATCTACAAAATGCGTTCGCAGAGCATAAAAATGACAATAATATAAGAATCACAAACTGTTAGAATAAAACTCTCTTCAAACAAAGCTAATAGATCTGTCATAAAAATATTACCGTGTTATGGCTGCATATTAGTTCATATTTATATGCCACAGATCTATCATCACACATACGATAATATATCAGTGACATAAATATTAGCGTGAAATATCAGCCTTATAATGTATTTGCGAGAATTGAAAATAATATTTGAAAAGTTAACAAAAAGTCTTAACTTCTCGGCATTGCCCCTGCACGCACTGAGTCAAATATATCAAATTTAGCATCTGTCCCCAAATACAAAAATCCAAAGATTAGGGCTCTGGACAGTCGCACAAAATACGTTTGACTGCCTTGCCTACTAGCCCAGATGCTCGATAACTTTGGTGGTCTATACTACATATTTTGTAGGGTTGCTTATTTATTGAGTAAAATTTCGAAATCCGGTAACTACGATCCAAGTTGTCACATGTTTTTGCATGGTTATAGTTTTAGAAGTTACCTATTTCGGAAAGCGTCAGTGTCAGTGCAGGTTCAGGTGCTATAATGGGTTGATTGATTGATTGATTTATTATGACGATGACTGAGGTTTATAAATACCTCAATACTGCAGCCTTAAAACTTATTGTATTATGTCAGTTACATCGTTATGTTCAGGTGAAGAGGTTTGTTAGTAGCCTTTTCACCAGATTTTCTTTTGAAAAGTCCTCCTGTGGGTTTACCGGCTCCAGTATGCCCTTGGACCCATCTGTTACCTTATTTTGGTTGGCCAGAACGAGCAGGGTTTGTAGGCAGTTTCCGACCAATTTTGATCTGAGTTTGTTACATGATAAGGCCTGTAGTAGGGCAGCTTGAGCTATAATGGGTTGTCCTTACCCCTGTTCTCATCGCATATTATCAAAATTACCCCCTTATCCTCTTATCCATGTTGATTCTACCACATTTGATGCTTAAGAACTGGGATATCACTGCGCATTATTGCTGCCGATTCAGCCTGGAAGATTGTTACCACATTTGCGTACATTTTTGTAGTTGAAAGATCTCAGAGAAGATTCCTACATCTGTACTTATCTTAAATTGGCTTAAAATCAATTTATACATGTGTTTAAAAACACTTTTATGGTTTAAGCAATTTGCTAAGTAATGCAAAGAACCCCGCACAATAGCATAGAAAATTACATATGTTATTGGTGTTGAGTATCTGATCAAATGTTCTCCTGGGCCCTATCCTCTAAGACCAATGATTTAGCTCTGAGAACCGTATTTAGTATAGGTGTCCAATAGACAAAAAACAAAATTACAATCGATTAAAAATCAAAATAAGGAATGCTATCAAACTTAAATGTACAGTTTGTTGTAATATCTGCAATAAAAAACTTTGAAATAGTGGTCATTAAAATATTAATGTTTTGTAAATGACCGATTTCAA
The DNA here is from genome assembly GCA_949320105.2 of Crepidodera aurea. Taxonomy (NCBI): domain Eukaryota; kingdom Metazoa; phylum Arthropoda; class Insecta; order Coleoptera; family Chrysomelidae; genus Crepidodera; species Crepidodera aurea. Next base: position 31,813,991 of record OX439475.1, read on the forward strand.
CAATCAAAACGTTGTAGTTCTTATTTTTGCATGTTACTATCTTTCTTAAAAAACTACAAGATAAGTCCTACACAAAGTTTATAGGTTATGCCGACCATCTTGGATATTAAGATGGCGACCACTTTTGTTATGTACTCAAAGAAACTAATACATTCATCTTTCAAACGAGCTATCAACCACTGAAATAGGACAAGAAATAAGAAAGTTATAACAAAATCAATTTGATTCGGTTTCTTGTGGATCACTATGCAAATACTGTTTTACTAAATACGGTCTTGTAGGACAAAACATGTTTCACAGAGGACTGCTAGTAGACAAATTTTAATTCTAATAGGAAATAAAAAAATTATGGGCTTTAGAAAAAAGTGTCATTGTTTATTTGACACCTATAATAAATACGGGCCTGAGACCTAAATCATTGGTCTTAGAGGATTGGGCCCATGAGAACATTTGATCAGATCAGATATGTAAATTTCAGGCAAATCCCACTGTGGGCCAATTTCCTATGCTATTGTGCGGGGTTCTTTGTGCAATTTATTTTTTAATAAACATATGTTGATATTTAAATATATATAACTCAAAATGATAACTGTAATAGTAATAAAAGTTCCCATTTTATGCTGAACTGAAAAATGATATCTAAATTTACAGAACTTTGTAAAATTTGAATAAATGAAGTCACTTGCAATTACGGCGGATTTTTATCATTAAAGAATGTGATGAAAAATAAAAAATATTCATTAAAGAAGTAAAAACATAACGAGGCACTAACAAGAGTAAAATCGATTGGAATTAAAATACTTGTACTTTATGTGAAGTGAGACATAATTTTTTTTATTTATTATGCGGTTTTTTGGATTCAATTTGTAATTGTTTTTTAAATTTCAACTTTCAAACTTTGTTTATGGACAAAAAATTCAAATTTTATTTAAGAATAAAAAACACGAAACCATGTCCAAAATTTACCGAAATTTCGTCAAATAACTTGTTTGTGAACTTTCGTAAAATTTGCTCAAAAATTTCATTTTAAATTATAGAAATATACAAAATACCATGGAAAAGTGGGTAAATTTCGTCAAATCAGTTTTGTTTGGAGGAACATACCAAATAGCAAATTTCCATTGTTTTCAAAGATTTTTCCAATTTCCAAAATAATTTTTACCACGAAAATTTAAGAAATATAGACATTGTTCTTTTTTTTAGGAAAAATGAAAGTTCCGCAACAAAAATAGTACGAAGTTAATAATTCACACAAAAAGGTAAATTTGGGTAAAATTTGATTAAAAGAAAAAAAATAATATTGGAAAAATGGGGACATTTTGAAAATGGTAAATCGTAAAATTCATAAAAAAATTTGTTTTCATCAAAAATCCAAATTCCAATAAAAACATATTTTTAAAGATTGCAATTAATTTAAAAAAAAATAAATTTATTAAAAAAAGTACTAAAAATTCCTAAAATTACAATATATATAAAAAATTATATTTCAGATTTCAAATGTTCTTAAAGTTTTACAAAATAAAAAATAAAATTAGGGCACTCACCAATAAAAAAGAGCAGAACGAAGCAGATGCTTTGCTTCATATCCAGACAGTAGAACAGTCTATGTAACACTCAAAAATCGGCAACAAAACTCGACAATTGATTTATCCCAATCAAAAGTATTGACGTAACGTGGAATAGTAAGTATCGAATGAATAATGTCTTTAGACTGAACGATAAATTTCTCACTAATATATTGTGCTTCGATAAATATTCTAGTTTGATACTATTTTTAGAATGTGATGATAACGTTTCTTGATTTTTGTTCATCCAAATTCCGCAACAATTGGAATCGCAACATGAGACGTGGTTTTCGGAATTGTGGCGATTTTGATTTTTTTTCTGCACTTTATTTTGTCTCTTCGTTTCCTAGATTGCAGGAAGTAAAGATTCTGGTGGTCAGGGACGGATTCAAAAATTCTGCCGCGATATATTTTATTTATAAAAATATTTTTATGATATTTCAAGTTCGTAAAAGTTTAGATTTTCTCAGAAACTTTAAGTTTCTCTGAGTTACTTTAATACCCTTCAGGGTTTCCTGTGACATTACAAAAAGTGCAGTTGATACGTGTTGTCGTACCTTTTGAAACGATAATGGGTTTGACAGTACTTAAAAGGTAGGGTTCTTCGTGTTGGGGACCAGCCATTTAGTATCGGCCATTTTTTTTCTCCACCCTGGGCCGTTTTATTGAAGAGATTCTACTCTTCCTAAAAAGTAGGAATTTTGAAAATCAGTTATTTTATAGAATATGTAACTATGTTATCTACCTGTTTTAATCCCAGAATTATCCACTTCCTCTTTAAAATAATGAACTATGCAATTGACCGCTTCTCCACCTGTCCAGGCAAGTACTACTGAAGCGATATGGTAAAATAAATTTTCGATGGAGTCCCGCCGGAGTGTCTTCGTCCCATAATAAAACCATTGCGTAGTATTCTTCCAATTTTAATGAAGCAGAGCTACATTTCCATTTATTGGCGCACATCTGCAAATTCCTTAGTTTCGTATTACCAGCTTCTCTACTAGACTTGACGATAATATCTTTAAATGGATCAAAAATTATTTTCCACTTCATAAAATACATCTCTTGCATTTTTTTGCAACGGGTTTCCACATTGTCTTCACAACTAGTTCTTTGTAATTTTCACCGTTTTCTTTCTTCATATTCCACGTCCAATCTTTCAGGAATAGGTTTAGAGCAACTTGTAGTTTCCAAAAGCTCGTATTTTTTTAAAAACAATATTATAAAATGTATTGACAATAAAATCAGAAAAATTGTTTAGCGTCGTTTTCTGGTGTCCTAGGAGACCATAATTATATGTTATCAAAGGTATTGTAATTTTTGGTGACAACAGCTATCAAGTTTTGCCGCGGGTAAACTCGAAAAAACTACTGACAGGAGCTGTCATACAGTTTTTTCATCTAGATTGGTGGAAATTAAGACGAGGGAAATAGTCGACAGTAATATCCCAAGACCTTGACAAATAGCCGACTATTTTTATTGCATCTAAATTTCGAGTTTATTTTAGGATCAATTCGTCGAGACTTAATTTTGGCATTAATAATCTGAATAACTCCCGAGAGCTTTAGCTCGAGGGAGTTATACTTTGATTATTAATGCCAAAATTGTCGAGACAAATTGTAAAATATACGAGAAATTTAGTAGCAATAAAAATAGTAACTAATTTGTCAAGGTCGCGTTATATTTAATAAGATTATTTCCCGAGTCAAAAAAAATTCTGTACGTATAAATTATATTTATTTATTATCAAAAACAAATGAACAATATTAAAATTCTATTAAAAGTTAAAAACACAGTTATTATACGTGACATGGCCCGTATGAGTTATTTGAGCCATTTGCGTGGCATTTGAATTGGTAGCTGTATTTACCATAACTTCTTTTTCTTGCCCTCTTAATTTTTGTAGTATCTTTCCATGGTGTTGTTCATCCATTTGTAAATACGGTTGTATGGAAGATGAACTGGCATGTCCTGTTATTTGGATCAGTTGCTGCTCAGGTACTCCGGCTTTAGCTAACTGTGAAACTGCTGTGGATCTGCATGAATGGTTGGTAATTTTTAACCGTTTCGTATCAACACCTACAGATTCTGCTCCTAGTTTAGTCCACTTCGAAAATACATTTTTACCTACAGGCGAGTTCTTATACCACCATGAATTTTCGTTCTTCCAAAACTGATTTGGAGTTAGAAAAAGACGTGGACAAGTGATGTTTGAGCCTCTTTTTTCAATTAATTTTTTAAACAATTTAACCGGACACCGCTGAGGATTCTGTATATTTTGAATTAGCCACTTACTATGAATCATTCAACTCATACTGACGTTCCTCACAAAATTTGGTAAATTGTCTCCAAATACTAGTTTTGCTTTTTACTGTGTTGGAAGGTACGTTTAATTTAATTATATTATCAATTTCTTGAAGATTTTTACTACCGAATCTACTCATTGTTAATACTTTTTATCAAAATGTGTCAAATTTAATTCTGTAATAAACTTTAATGGCAAACTGTCAAAATTCAGATGACGCGCGCCTACTATGTTTGTCGTAAAATGGACGGTATTACATAGAAAGGAATGAATTAATATATTTACAGTTTCAGAAAAAGTGCGAAATCAGTTGGATTTGTGTATTTGCTACTAAAGATCGATAATTTGTTAACTATAAGCAACTTTATAATACCATTAGCATAGGTTTTATTTGAAAAATTTGAAATTTAGGGCGGCTTCTTTATTGTTGGATACCGTCCTTCAGGTAGCCGACTATTTACCACCAAGGTGAATAGTCGCTTTATTTTGTTTTGATTGGCTGCGTTAAAAATTAATATTTGACAGGCAAGGGAAATAATCTCTCCTAAAACCATTACTCGTCTAAGCACATGCATTTATTTATAAAATTTGAACGTTAGCATTTACAAAGTGTGGAAAAATTATTTCGTCGAAATTTTTATTGATTAAACAAACAGACGTAGAAAATCTAATGCAAATAGTTCCCACAATGTTTCCGTAGGTACATATTTTCTATGTTAGTCAATGTTTGTGGTTTCCTTGAATTTATCTTATATAAAGGAAGTATTCACGCAGATTTTAATTAATCAAAATCAACGACGAACAATTTCAAAATGAAAATTACATTTTTAGTCCCCCATATTTACGCACATGAGCAAAAAAAAAAGATAAAATGCATTTGACCTACGCATCAACATATATAACTTTTAGGATTTTTAATCTATTTCAAATTGTAATTAATATTATTATAATAATTTAAAATCCTGATAAAATAAATAATTACATTTCGCACAGAACAAACTAATAAACTCATTTCAATTCTTTTTCGCTTAATGACGAATAATTCGTCAAATCAATTCACAAATCTATATTTAGAACACATTTTAGGTGACCGCTGGCTGTTTAGACAGATAAAGTATCAATTTAATGATTTGAATTAGTTTGTTTGTAAAATATTTTTGGTAATTATCCAGCGAAATTGTTGTCGCGTCGCTAGGCGGCAAATTAATTTTTTTTTCGGTTACGAAAAGTCGTATTGTTGATGTGCCACTTTAGTTGTCAAAAGTGCTTTATTTCTTCACCGGTTTTGAAAGCTTGTATTTTTAGACAAAGATATATACTAAAGTATTTTACGTCCCTTAAGCCGGAAGAGCAAAGTATTAAAAATCAAAACAACTAAATTAAAATTTTCGGCTTCGCAAATTTTTGCAAAAATGACTGTTCTCTAGCTTTAACTTAAGTGAGCAGAACATGAGCGAAAAAGTGGTTGAAACAATAAGAATACTTATGCTTATTTTATTATTTGTAGGTATTATCAGATGGATAAAATTAAAATCGATTTTGTATGGGTTCTCTCTTCACGCAACTGCTGAACAAAATGACAATTTTTTATCAAGTTTTTAATTAGGTGATTTGATCAGCCTCTCATGACTTTTCAACGACTACACTACCGAAACACTGATTTCGCTGCAGAAAAAGGTTTCTCGCCATGATCCGCAGACCTTACCCCCGCGTCGCGACTTTTTCCATTTTCTCAAAAAAAGAAATTGAGCCTAAAATTCGCAATAAGTGTATCCTACAATGACCCATTAATAACTGTGCGAACAAAATTTGCAATTTTCATTGTTTTAACCACTTTTTCACTGCTCACTTAAGTTAAAGCTAGCAGAACAGTCATTTTTGCATTTAATTAACCTTTAACGAGACTTTAATTTTGCATGTATTGATTTTTAATTCTGCTGACTTTGCTCTTCCAGCTTAAGGGACGTAAGTATTTTTCCAAAATAAAAAATGAAATAGGTAAAGTTGCATTAAAATCCACATGCAACAAGTAGTTGTGGGTAAATTCGAGTAAGTTTTTTGTAATCGGTTAATATATGAATCAACTACAAAAATTCAAGTTCAAGTAAATTTAAATTTAAGTTGAGCTCTAACTTGTTAATTGTTATTCATTTCGGAAGCTCATAGTGGTTTGTATTTTAATTTCTCTCTTTCCCATAGAGCAAAAACAATTTGTTCAAATGACAACATCTTAAATAATGAATTATCACTTGTTAAATCTGTCTTGATTAAGAACAGCTACCCAAGTAAATTTATAAATCGTGAACTTTACCGAGGCATCAAAATTTAAATCCCCCAATAATTCATTCAAATATAGTAAAAATCCCTTATATTCCAAAATTATCGGAAAAAATTAGAAGGATTGGCAATAAATTTAATTTAAACACAGTTTTTCAAACTAATAATACATTAAAATCTTTAATAGTAAATACAAAACCTTTTAATGAAATTCAAAACACAAAAAATTGTATTTACAAAATTCCATGCGAATGTAATAAATTTTATATAGGAAAAACATCTAGACCTTTTCATATTAGACTTAATGAACACCAATCGTACATTAAAAATAAACAATTCGAAAAATCAAAAATATGTGAACATGCATGGGATTTTGGTCATAAAATACAATGGAATTCTTCAACTAGATTATTAAAAGAACCGAATAATTATAACCGCAAAGTTAAAGAAGCAGCATTGATATGCTTAAATAATAACGAATGTGTTTCTAATTGTTCGGTCGATATTTCAAAAATTTGGATACCTATTTTACAAAAAGAGTTAATTGCAAATAGGATACCCTCTATATCGGGATAGCATAAGTTTTTATCTGGTTTTTTCTTATGATAATATTAATAAGAAAACTTCATTTATAACGAAGTATAAATTCTCTTATAATATGTAAATGCGCTATCCTTTCAAAATTCGTTCGCAGAAACGTCACAAAAATATGATTGAAACAGATTTTGACATTTTTAGATGTGCTACCATCTATGGTAAGAAGAGAGTATTGACATTAAATTTTGACTGAATCTAGTCAAGATGTCACTCTCTTCTTTTTTATCCCTTTCAGAGATTAATACAAAGTGAGTAAACCAGTAAGGAATTTTAATTTATTAGATTCGACATCCTAAGACCGGTTTCTGTCTTTCGACTTCATCAGTTAGGCTTTTCGAATCCAATAAATAAAATTCCAAACTCGTACAAGTCAATAGCTATATCCGCTATAAGATAACATTTTTAGATGTGCTACCATCTATGGTAAGAAGAGAATATTGACATTAAATTTTGACTGAATCTAGTCAAGATGTCACTCTCTTCTTTTTTATCCCTTTCAGAGATTAATACAAAGTGAGTAAACCAGTAAGGAATTTTAGTTTATTAGATTCGACATCCTAAGACCGGTTTCTGTCTTTCGACTTCATCAGTTAGGCTTTTCGAATCCAATAAATAAAATTCCAAACTCATACAAGTCAATAGCTATATCCGCTATAAGATAACATTTTTAGATGTGCTACCATCTATGGTAAGAAGAGAGTATTGACATTAAATTTTGACTGAATCTAGTCAAGATGTCACTCTCTTCTTTTTTATCCCTTTCAGAGATTAATACAAAGTGAGTAAACCAGTAAGGAATTTTAATTTATTAGATTCGACATCCTAAGACCGGTTTCTGTCTTTCGACTTCATCAGTTAGGCTTTTCGAATCCAATAAATAAAATTCCAAACTCGTACAAGTCAATAGCTAATAGATGGTAGCACATCTAAAAATGTTATCTTATAGCGGATATAGCTATTGACTTGTACGAGTTTGGAATTTTATTTATTGGATTCGAAAAGCCTAACTGATGAAGTCGAAAGACAGAAACCGGTCTTAGGATGTCGAATCTAATAAATTAAAATTCCTTACTGGTTTACTCAGATTTTGACATCTTCAATCTCAAAATCTATTCTAAGTGTACTATGTTGATGTCGTATTTTTGCAAGATTATCAAGTGTTCTGTTTCTATAGTAAATTTATTTATTTTGTTATGTCATTTTGATAACGTCAATTAAAAACTTTTTTAACAACTAAGTGGTTTTAATCCAGTGAAGAGAGAGAGAGAGAAACTGTTAATTGTTATAAACAATAAAATTGTCAACAATTTGATAACCATAATAGTCAAAACACTGTCAAAAATAAAGTAAAATATTTTTGATTTATTTGGCCGAAAATATATATTTTTTTAATTATGGTTATTTGAGATTTTCCAGAAAGCGTGGGCGGGGTGAGGAAAACTATTTTGGAATGGATTATTTTAAACAGCATAAACTTGAACTTTGAATTCTTTGGCTAAATGTAATACCTTTGTATTCTAAATTTTCATTTGATGAGTCATTATTTACTGATATTATTAAAGGTGGCACTGTAATATCGATATCCAAGATTTTATCCAGATTCCACATGTTTTCTTCTTCTTCACATGCTCGATTGCCTTTTTGCCAATTTTCCTTCGTGATATATGGGGGTTTCTAACAATGCTTCTTTTAACTTAAATGTCGTATTATGTCGACCTACATGTCCTTCAACTTGTGCCCATATCAGTTCAACAGGATTTAGTTTGCAATGATAGGGAGGAAGACGCACAACATCAATACCATGTGTTTTCGCAAGTTCATCCACTATATAACGCAATGGAGGCTTATTTAATTTCACAGTTTCTAGTAGTTCTATTTTTATGGATTTTTCTGGAAAGTTAATGTTTCTGTCTGTTAGCCACTTAATGATATCATCTTTCTTCTATGAAGTATTTGGCACACGTTCAATTAGACGGGAATGGTAACTAGCGTTATCCATTATTATAACTGAACCCTTTGGTAAATGTTCTATCACCTGCTGAAAATATTCTTCAAAAACATCAACGTTCATATTTTCATGGTAGTCTGCAAATAACTCAAAAAACATTTTGTACCGAAATAATACTCAATAATACATATTCAAAAAAAATATATTTTTAAATGATGATTTCCTGTTCTGACAGATATATTACTCCGGCTCGATTGCGATTTAGGTATAAATTATATTAAACTTTTAAAATTTTTATAACTTTTTAAATTTATTAGACTGATGGCCGACATCTTGAACTGTTAATTGAACCTTGAAATGCCGCGTGACTTCGATTGAAATTCTCAAACTATACACCCGAGAACACCAGTGATTGACAGATGATCTGCAAATTTAATGTGAACGTTCTAGAATAATTTGTAATGTCCGTCGGATGTGACGTACCTATAGGCTTTTTCTAGCTGCATCACATAGATTTGTCGTCAGGACGTCAAAATACATCGGGTTATGATAATGATTACAAACAGAGAACTTATTTATACGCCTGTGTCATAATAGCAAAAATTCCACTTTTCTGCCATGTTTTGCTGATAAAACTAAAATAGAATCTAAGATTTAAAAAATTCTTTATAAACCACTCAGTCTAGAAATAATTATTCTTCGTCTCGCAGTGGAATCTTTCGATACGACCAGTTATTTCCTATGGTTTATCAGAGATCAAACACGCAGTATCATAACCTCGTTAAGCAACAACATAACAACAACATTGGAGGTAATTGACAGAAGAAAAAATGATGCAGATAAGTCTGATTCCTTTTTTTCATTCAAATGTGTATTTATATAACTTGTGGACTTTGAAATTTGTAACCTACTAAGAATCTTCATTCATGCTTATGGTGTTGGATGATTTTTAAAATATACTATAACAGACAAATAATTATGTGGGTTCTTAGAATTTTGTTTCTGTTGAGAAATAATAGTTTCTAAAATAGGGCACTAAATCTAGGGCAATATTTTCCGCAAGTCTCACTATTACTCATAATAAAGTCCTACGAGAAAAAATGTGACATCAAATCTAGGACTAACGTTTTAAAAAATATTTGAAGATTAATTTTGAAACTTTTATCAGCGCAAGTTGATACAAGATTCTAGTTATAGGAGAAACATACGAAACTCCTTGATTTTTCAGATAATTTTTTGATTATTTTTTTTTCGAGCTGTCAATAATAATTAAGTTGTGTCAAGTTTATAAGTATTTCTTTAGTTTAGAGTCAACTGTGTGTTGGTTTCTGGGCTGTTGTTATTATTTGTACAATTATTGTTTGAAACTGACCTAAACGGAGCGGACCCTCACCGAAACTGACATAACCGAAAATCCTCTTATTTGAGTACCTTCGGAGTAAAAATTAGTTCACTCCGTGATATCTCGAGGGGTAGGCCGGAAAACAGCGGTTTCAGTAGCTAGACTATCCTGCGGGCTCGAATATCCCATTGTTTCAAAATTCCTGCGGGCTCTTACATCCAGTTGGTTCAAGATTCCTACGGGCTCAAATATCCCATTGTTTCAAAATTCCTGCTGGCTCTTACATCCAGTTGGTTCAAGATTCCTGCGGGCTCGAATATCTCCCATTGGTTCATAATTCCTGCGGTCTCGAGTATCCCGTTGGTTCAAAATTCATGCTGGTTCAGAATTCCTGCAGGTTCTATATATCCCATTGGGTCAAAATTAAGAGAAACGAAAACACAACATTGAAATTATTTACCAGTGAAGAAAAAAAAAAAAGAGAAATCAAGATAATTTAATTTTTTTTCTTAGAATTCCACATAAAACTCTTAATTTCTGTTACAATACTGCTTTAAAATCACCACTTTCTTGCATACCTTGAATTTTTCCTTCGTTAAATTATTATTTAATTTTTTAGTTACTAGCTGGACAAAAAATGGAGTTCATATACATTTTTCAACTAAAGCGTCATCTATTTGATAGTTGATCAAATGTATCAATATTACATTTGTAAGCAACCAATAATACCCACAATCTGTTTAAATTATTGCATACTTTCTGTTTTGATCATCCGGGTTTTAGCTTGCCAGAAACATTAATTATACAGTGCGTCCATTGTCGTATAGTAGTCTTTATTAGGTCCAAAAAACATATATAACATCAATGATACAATAATACAGAGTGTGTCTCGTGGTCTCTATTTTTAGGTTAAGTCTGTCGTCCCCGCGTATGGCCGGTAACGTCGCTCACTGTCGTCAGTCAGTGGTGGTTGTGGCTACTGGCCCTACGTGCGGAATATTACCACATTACCCCCCCCTTCAAACAAAAAAAACTGAAGTAACAAACTATGTATATATAAAAAAAAACGATGTCATTCTCGGTATCTTGCTGGAAGAATTCTCTGACGTGGTGGGTTTCTTCTTTGCTGGGATAGCGTTTCCTCAACTAACACTGGTTCATGGACTTCTATTTGAGTGATCTGTTTTTGCCAGCTAGTTCCGGTATCTGTGGGTGGATGTGAGTCTGTAGGTTGGTCATCGCCACCCTCAACTACGTGGGGAATATTTGATGGTTGTGTCAGGTCTTCCTTCGCAGCAGTATGTAGTTTAGAATCTTGTATTATGTTTGACCCGGTACTATCAGATCTGTGATGGGAAAATATGCGTGGTCGAAGCTGGTCAGCATGTTTGCGCTTTAACCCATCCTCTGTTTTGACTAAATATGAATAGGGTGCTGTTTGTTTAATGATCTCCCCAACCGTAGATCCTTTTTTTGTTGGGTTGTTAACCCACACGAGGTCATTTTCAGCAAAGATTTTTGGTTTTGTTCCTTGATCGTTGTTTTTGATTTGATTCCATTTTTCCTTTTCCATGTTTCTTTGAACATCGGGTTTCAATTGATCAAAAATTCCTCTTGATCTTCTACTTAACATCAATTCACTCGGTGTTCTGCCTGTAGACCGTTGAATGGTATTTCTATAAGAGAATAAGAAGGATTGAAGGCGTAGGAACTGATCAGGTTCATCTATGATGTTCATTCTTTCTTTAAACGTTTTTACCATTCTTTCTGCCAACCCGTTCGATTGTGGGTGATAGGGTGTCACCCGGATGTGTGTGATACCTTTGGTTTTGCAGAATTTTGTGAACTCTTCTGATGTTAATTGGGGTCCATTGTCAGAGACGATAAATTTCGGAAGACCGAAACGTGCAAAAATTTCTATAAGTACTTTTATAGTGTTAGTTGACGTCGTCGAGGCCAACGGAACGACCTCTAGCCATCTCGTGTACGCGTCTACTACAAGCAACCACATTTTACCCTGGAATGGCCCTGCAAAGTCAATATGGATTCTCGACCAGGCTTCTGCTGGTGCGGCCCATGGAAACAATGGAACCTTCAGTTCGTTTTGTCGTGATTCTTGACATGGTCTACACTGCTTGACAAACTCAATGATATGATCATCTATTTGGGGCCAATAGACATGTAACCTGGCAAATGATTGCATGGCAGTCGTTCCGGGGTGCCCGTCATGTAACATGTGCAGTACTTGTGTACGTATTACACTGGGAATACAAATTCGTCCATTCCATAGTAGTATCCCTTCTTCAAAAGACAATTCATCTCTTTTTTCATAATAGGTCCTAAGTTCTCCCGAAATATGTTTTTTTTCTGGCCAGCCTTGCCGGATATATTTTAAAACCTCTTTGAAAACAGGGTCGGATGTAATGTTAGTTTTTATTTCGTTTTTAGTCACAGGTAATTGGTATAGTCGTAAGTGTAACAAATGTGCCCTTTTTGGTAAGCCCATCTCTTCTATAGGTGATATGTCTGCTTTTTCTAATGGTAATCGTGATAATGAGTCCGCTGGACCGTTGTCAGGACCTGCAGTGTATTTTATAGTGTAATTGTAGCTGCTTAAAATCATAGGCCAGCGAAGTAATCGGTTGCTAGCAATTTTTGGGCTCTCTCTCTTTTCACTAAATATGTGTTCGAGTGGCTTGTGGTCTGTAAGTAGGCAAAAATGGCGTCCGTAAAGGTATTGATGGAACTTTGAGATGGCATATATTATGGCCAATGCTTCTTTATCAATAGTGCTGTAGCGTGATTCCACATCGGTCCAAGTCCTTGAGGCAAAAGCCACTGGTCTTAAAGTGTTATCAGGATATTTGTGAGAAAGGACAGCTCCTCCTCCCCTATTCGATGCGTCACTGGAAACGTAGAGAGGGAGCTCCGGATTGTAGTGAACAAGAGTATCATTCGAAGAAAGTATGTTTTTCAGTGTGTTAAAGATTTTAGTGTCTTCATCTATCCACTGCCACTTCGTGTCCTTGCGTAGCAATCGGTGCAATGGTGCGCAAATAGTGTGTAAATTTTTGATAAATCTGCCATAGTATGTTATGGATCCCAAAAATGATCTCAGTTCTGTAACGTTTGTTGGTAACGGCATATTTTGTATTGCTAAAATACGTTCGGATGTTGGATGTATACCGTTTTTGTCTATTTCATGGCCTAGATATGTGACACTCGATTGGAACCACTGACACTTTGACTTCTGTGTTGTTATACCAGCCGATTCCAAACGTTCTAATACTTGCTCTACACGTTTTAGGTGTTCTTGATGATTTGATGCTGTAATGAGTATATCGTCTAGATAACAAACTGTGCCTTCGAGACCGGCCAACAGTTGATCCATAATTCTCTGAAATAGAGCAGGTGCAAATGAAACTCCAAAAGGTAGCTTTTTGTAACTAAAATATCCTTTATGTGTTGAAATTACTAAATACTTTCTAGAGTCTGGGTGTACCCTCAATTGTAAATATGCATCCTTTAGATCTATTTTGGAAAAATACATACCACCTGATAACTTTGATGTTATTTCTTCAAACCGTGGTAGGGGATAGTCATCGATTTGTACATGTTGATTAATTGTTACATTAAAATCTCCACAAATACGTACTCCACCATTTGATTTTACTACTGTCACTGTTGGTGAAGCCCATTCAACAGGGGTAAGTGTGGTGTCAACGGGTTCTAGAACGTCTTCTTCAACTAGACGATTCAGTTCTGCAGTTACTTGTTCTTGAAGTGCCATTGGTACTGGTCGGGCCCTAAACGCCTTTGGTGTAACATCATCTGGTATGTGTATCTTTGCGGTGTGTCCATTTATAGTGCCAATACAGTTATCAAAAAGTTTGGGGAATTTAGAGGTTAATGTTTCAATTATGCTTTGGTGTGTATATGATGTACACATTTGTTTGTGTATATTTTCTGTGTCTAGGCCTGGTCCCTTTACATTACATAGTCTCGACCCCGCTGGTAAGGGTAATCCAAATTCTAAAACCCAATCTAATCCAAAAAGAGGATAGTCATCTGAATCCATGACATATAATGGTAACACCTTTGTTTTGTTAAATGCTTTAACATGAACGTTTAACAGGCCTAACGTTTTTAACTCTACACCTGTGTAAGCAAACAGATCTCCTGTCCTAGTTAAGTGTGGTTTACCCAGTTTCTCCCAACATGAACGTCCAATGACTGAATGTGACGCCCCTGGATCATACAGCATTTCAATTCGTACATTTTCTATAATTACCATTAGCATAACTTTGTTGGGTGAATGTATATTGCGTATGTGCCTTAGGAAACTGTCTGTTGAAGAAAAACTATTCCTATCTCCCCCAGCTTGATCGTACGTCTCGCTGTTTTGTCCCTCAATATCGGCACTAGTCCCTTCGCGCACATGTCTGGTATTGCTTTTGTTCGCAATTTTTACCCGACCAGCTGACATACAAACTTTTGCAAAATGATTTATCTTCCCGCAAGCAGTACAGTTTTTTCCCTTTGCCGGACAACTGTCTCTGTCCCGATGTTTCGAATACCCGCAAAATATACACTGGTTTCTTTGATCGATAGAGTTTCGTTTAGATACCGTTCCCTCGTTTCGTTCTCTGCGTGTGTGTCTGTTTTGATTCACATTCACTCGATTTATTTGAGTCACTTCCGTTTTAAACATGACAGATAGTCTTTTACTATGGATTGAAGCTTGTTCTAACTGTAATGTAAATGTCTCTACGTCTTTCAGGGAAGCTTGGTTTGTAGTATACTTGAGAATAATTTCCTGTTGCCAGTCTGCATTATTAACACCGATTACCAGTTGGTCTCTTAAGCGTTCATTTAAATTTCCCCCAAATTCACACGAACCGGCTAACCCGCGTAATACTGTCATAAACTGCGTGATTGTTTCATCTTCGCGGCGCCATCTGAGAGCAAACGCAACTCTTTCAGATAATACATACGTTTTCCTCCCATAATATTTTGTTAGAACATCCACTAACTTTTTATACGTTTTGCTGGTGACTAGTTCTGGCTTAAAATGGTCAACTAGTATTTTAAAAGGATCCGATCCTACCTTAGCAAGTAGTAAGTTTCTTTTTTCTACCTCTGACTGATTAAAACCGTGGATAGAAAGCTCGACTTCAAATCGCTGGATATAATAGTCCCATTCTTCTTTCTCTGGACTAAACTTATCAAACTGGAATTGAGAAGGTCTCGAATTTGTACTGTTTGCAGTAGTTGTATCAGTTTCCTGCATGTTTGTTTAATTTCGGCACTGCTAACTTCACTTAACTGTGTTGATTTGTTTGTTTTAACAAGGATCCCATCCTCGTCGCCAAATGTCGTATAGTAGTCTTTATTAGGTCCAAAAAACATATATAACATCAATGATACAATAATACAGAGTGTGTCTCGTGGTCTCTATTTTTAGGTTAAGTCTGTCGTCCCCGCGTATGGCCGGTAACGTCGCTCACTGTCGTCAGTCAGTGGTGGTTGTGGCTACTGGCCCTACGTGCGGAATATTACCACACCATAATATTACACCTCCTTATTATTTCAGAAAAAGGTTGAGACATCGACATGCTACAAAAACAGACTGAAACTGGTAAAACATTGGCTGCTTATTAAGTCTAAAATATAAAATAGGACCTAGGGTCGAGTGATATCAGATATTAAAGGTATTTGACGGCTCTTTACATCCACATTTGTTATTTTTTATTTAATATTGACAAAGTTACGAACGGGAGATAAAACATATTACACAAACGACTTAAATAAAGTAAAGTAAATATTTCAAATGAGTACCAAGAACTAACTTCTTATAAGACGATTATAAAAGTTTTTAGATGTGCTGCCATCTATAATTAGAAGAGAGTATTGACAATTACTAAAAGCAAAAAATTACCGGTGTATTGGGGTTGCATACACAATTTGCATTGTGTGTTGCAAAGCTTTTATTTGACTGATTCTAGTCAAAATGTCACTCTCTTCTTTCGTATCCATTTCAGAGATTAATACAAAGTTAGAAAACGAGTAAGGAATTTAATTTATCAGATTCGACATCCTAAGACCGGTTTCTGCCTTTCGGCTTCGTCAGTTAGGCTTTTCGAATCCAATAAATAAAATTCCAAACTCGTACAAGTCAATAGCTATATCCGCTATAAGATAAAATTTTTAGATGTGCTGCCATCTATAATTAGAAGAGAGTATTGACAATTACTAAAAGCAAAAATTAAATTAAATTCCTTACTCGTTTTCTAACTTTGTATTAATCTCTGAAAGGGATACGAAAGAAGAGAGTGACATTTTGACTAGAATCAGTCAAATAAAAGCTTTGCAACACACAATGCAAATTGTGTATCCAACCCCAATACATCAGGAATTTTTTGCTTTTAGTAATTGTCAATACTCTCTTCTAATTATAGATGGCAGCACATCTAAAAATTTTATCTTATAGCGGATATAGCTATTGACTTGTACGAGTTTGGAATTTTATTTATTGGATTCGAAAAGCCTAACTGACGAAGCCGAAAGGCAGAAACCGATCTTAGGATGTCGAATCTGATAAATTAAATTCCTTACTCGTTTTCTGATTATAAAAGTATTCCCTTACCTTTCTTAATGTTTCAACATTGATATTTCTACAAGCATCTGAAATTCTTTGCTCCAAATCATCTAATAAGTGGAGTTATGTTTTCCACTGGAGAGCGAGCCTTTGAACCACACTAGAAAGCATCTGGGGAACAGGTCCGAGGGGTTGGGGGTTGAAGGAATGGTAGTAGGTTATTGAGGGAATGTTATTGACCCAACATTTGTTTATTGCATATGAGAAAACATCGGCAAAAACTCACAGCTGGTCAAGCGGCCATGGAGATAGAACCCACGAATTTCCGAATGCGAGACAGATGCGTTACAACAGAGCCACTTCGCTGGGTGTTATGTTTAAATAGTCTCACAAGAAAAAATAATGTGGCCAAAGATCGTTTAATGTTTCCTGGTCGTCCAATCCACATTCTACAATATAACTCATCCAAATATTCCTTTACGCTATATCCCTTCTTCTAAAGTCCTTTCAAAAAGGCAATTGATATAAGTTGCGACGCCTGGATATCATAATTGATCAACATTTGAAATGGGATCTACAAATTAAAAACGTAGTCAATAAAATCAGAGGACTTTTATGGCGATTCAAATACTTAAAAAGCTTTCTCGACACCAAACAACTGAAAACATTAAGTTTCTCTTTGATTCAGTCCCGAATCAGCTATGGCATATTAGGATGGGGAGGTGTGTATGATACATACCTACCTGACCAATTTAGACATCATTCAAAAGTGGATTCTAAAAATAATATATAATAAAAACCGTTGATATTCCAGTGATATGATCTTCGAAAACAGTAAAGTATTAGATGCTAGACAATTGTATTTCTGGAAAATTTCACTGAATGTATTCAACCAAAAGATTAAATTAAAAAAAATGCGTACTCTTATGGAACTACCCAGTAAACACAGGATATCCGATGGACATCCATCAAAAGTCCATAATGGACCAGAAAAGGACGTCCAATGGATGTCTAGTGGACATTAATGGGCATCCAATGGATATCCGGAAAAGTTGGTGACCAATGAATATCCATGGGATATCCACTGGACATCCCTTGTTCATCAAAGGACATCCAATGGATGTACATATTGTACGTTTTGGATGTACATTGGACATCCTTGTGTTTACTGGGTATGAATATATCGAAAAACTACTACTTACCTAGAAGAAACAAAACCGTAGGATGTAGATCGTTATCATACCTTGCACCTAGAATTTATAATTTTATACCAGAAGAAGTACGAAAAAACAAAACCCAAAATACTTTTAAACATTGCTTGAGGTACTGGCTGAATAACCAAACAAGACAAATAATTAATAATATAACAAATCAGAGGTAAATGATAAAACACTGGTTTGTCAAACCATCATCACGAATATAGCAATAACCTGATAAAAATTGATCATTGTAATCGATTTTGGATCATCTTATTATCTTATTTGTCTTTTTAATTTTAATTTTATTTACCTTGTTATTTATATTATGTACTATTATTTATATCTCACCACGCACAAGGGATATTTTTGTTAATATACCTTTTGTGGAATTTCTTACAGTTTATTAACTTCCTTGAATTTTTGTATACATATTCTGTATTTATTTATTATTCTAATAAACGTTTTTTTTATTTTTGTTTCATTTTTAATAATTCTGAATACTGTTTTGGCAATAATCGATTCATTTTGTGTTTGAGTCCTTCGTGCCAATCTCTATCGAAAGCTTGCACTACATCAAGGAAGACAACTTTTTTCTTCCAAGGTTTTTTCCATGATATTAGTTATTCTATGGACTTGGTCTATAGTTGAATGGTTTTCTTCTATAATAGGTTTTAATCTTTTTAGTCATATTTTTTCATACAGTTTCGAGATTACAGGAAGTAGGTAGACAAAAAATTGAAGCAAAAAATGTTTTATTAATTTTCGTCGATCTATTAATTGCAGAAGATTCCAGAATCGTCAATAATGGATAATGGATGGATAACTATTACAACGCTCTCTTATTCGAAAAAAGCTGATATAAGTGATTTGCTATAATATATGAAATTGCTTAACAAATTAAAACAAAATTAGAGAATATTTGTTTATATGAGAAACCAGATAGCGGTTATTAATTGAAAATTTTCCAAAAAGATAAATAATTCCTGCTATTCAATTAATTATTGTAATTCAAATAATTCTTGTTTTCATATGTTAAACACGGATCGTCCGAATCAATGCAGAAAAACTCAGTCAATTAGATCCAGTTTCCTGTTGACACACATGATATTTAACCGGTCTGAAAAGTAAAACAGACAGTAGGTGTAATATATGATCATAAGTTCTCTTCTCGCGGTCACCATGGACGAAATAATAGTTTGATTGTTGGGAATTTACTATTAGTCCATGAGCCACATGAGAAAGATATTAATCTGCTTATATATACTTCTTTCGCCAAAAGGAATATTTTTTACCTAGATTTAGAATAGAAAAAAATGTAAATCTCGCAAATGTGCCACCATCTATCAGAAGTGAGTTTTGACTACTTTCACAAAGTAACGAATTTCCAACTTGCATTGGGGGTTGTAAATCTAATTTGCATTGGGGTTGCAAAGCTTTGACAAGCAGTTTTCTTCAAATGTAACAGAAAATCAATGTTGTCCGCAAATCGTAGTTTTCATGCACATAATTTGACATGTTCAACGTTATGAAAAACTATTTTCTTGTATAAAACTTGTATTGTGTGACTTTGACAAATTGAAACACAAGAAAAAGGCGCGACTGATAGTAACTACTAGAGCCATCTAGAAGCATATTTACACACTTGATAGACGGATTTGAAGAAGTGCATGCAACATTCTATAAATAACGGCGTATCATTATCAATACCTTGTAGCACTCTGTACATAACAACTTGTTTTTATTCAATGTATTCAAGTAAATTACTAAATAACATAATATTTTATTGTCCTTTTTTGGAGTCGTTTTTAGAATCAGACCCAAGGACTATACCAGAGGGGATTAGTTCGTATAAAAGCCAACTTGACTGGGTTGACACGTTTATTATTCAAAAGTTCCCACTGTATTTAAAATGAAATTCGCCATTGTGCTCTTCTTTGTCCTTGGTAAGTTGAATTCTCAGTACTCATCATGTAGTTAAGCTTATTGAGTTATTGCTATTACTTAATTAAATAATCTGCAATGTGTAATTTTTTTTTTATAAAATACGGACGTCATCAGGATACAAATTTTAAAACTTACTGATTACATCAAGAATAATTATTAATAAAGTAAAGAAAACAAACATAAATTTGGTTACTACTACTGAAAATACTGAATATTATCATTATCGATACTTGATAATGTTAACTTTGTCACCGAAACGTTGGGAAGTATAAAATATTTCATTTTGGTGTAGTGGTTTTATTCATTTTCAAGTCCTTGACCATGTTTCATATAATTATAATTTTTAAAATTAAAGTATTAAATATTTCAATAAACCGATGATGACAAAAGCGCTCATATCTTTTAAAATACCTTGTATACAATAGCAGATCATTTGTTGTAAACACGGTAAGGTTGAGAAGACCTCAAGGTTCAGTATTAGGTCCAATTTTATTTTTATTATTCATCAACGATATCACAGACTTAAAAATAAGTGGAAGAATGACTTTATTTGCCGATGACACGAGTGTAACCTGGAGTAGTTCTGATATACAGACATTACAATCTAGCATAAACAAAGATCTAGTAACTATCAAGTCCTGATCTGACTCGAATAGGCTTTGTTTCAACTCCAGTCCAATGTCTCACAGAGGTACTTTACAATCTATAACTCTAAGCAATAATCCGATTCTAACGGTGAACTCAATTAAGTTTTTAGGTCTTTATATAGACAAATTCCTGAAATGGTCCACTCATATTGATA
Organism: Crepidodera aurea; assembly: GCA_949320105.2. NCBI lineage: Eukaryota > Metazoa > Arthropoda > Insecta > Coleoptera > Chrysomelidae > Crepidodera > Crepidodera aurea. The sequence goes on from OX439475.1 coordinate 31,834,568, forward strand.
CCTTGGCAAAAAAATTATCTTCTACAAGTTTTGCCATTAAAACTGTTTCTAAAGAGCTAACCTCTACTACAGCATTAATGATCTACTTTTCCTTAGTCGAATCTCACCTTCGCTATGGTTTGCCATTCTGGGGTTCTTGTACATCTTATACCACTTCGAATCTATTTTCGAATTACAAAAAAGAGCAATTGCTTTAAAATTTTCAAAATTTTAACCCTTCCTGATCTATGTATCTTTGAATCCGTCTGCTTAGTTCGCAAGCACATTTAAAAGTTATCGAAAAGAGCAACTCGTAGATATCCTACAAAAAATTTAGAAACTGATGTTTACTTAACTATTCCTACCTCTGACTTAATAAAAAATTCAATTATAGTTTAAGTAATCCCTACAGTCAAGCTATCTAACAATTTCTTTAAATTCGATGCCCGAGTGTTCTACTTTAATATATAGCTCGGGAGCCAGAGAATATTTCTCGAGTTGATAAAATAGAAACTTGCATTCACTAAGATGTAATCGAAGCTACTAAAGGCTCGGCCTCCCGACCAAGTCCTTGCGTCCCCGGCAACGTAGCGGCACCCTTTGCGGCAGTCTCAAAGGATGCCGGTACGTTAGAAGTTTTTTTGGTAGCAACAAAGGCGCCGCTTTAAAGCTGTTACATTGGGGCTACTATATGTATTACACGAACTATACCTACAATGCAAAAAAATTGTATAATAACCTCCCGATACAGTTAAAATCTATAAATTCATATGATAAGTTCAGAGGATCGACTATGGCTTTTATTCAAGAAAGACCATTTTACGCAGTGGCAGAATTCTATAACGTGTCTTAGACTTTTGGGTTGCAGCATATAGCAGAAATAATTAAATTAAATTAATTTGAAAATTTTAATTTGAACATTAAATTATAGTGACGGATATTGCATATCCAATGCTTTTCTTATCCATATTTTGTTTGTGTTTTGTCTAGTAGTTTATTTTTAGTATGATTAGTTTTAAATTTGCTTTGTCTATAAAAATTTTGTAATTTTTCTTTGAGAATAAAGCATATTCTATCTCTCTCTCAAGACTTCAAAAATAAAAAAATATACTGGGCTTTTCGTTTAAAATAAAGTAAATTTGGGTAACCCTTTTATCATGGCTAACCCTGTATATTCAAATTATTATCTTAATAAGATTAATTTGCGCGGTTCATTAAATAATTTATAATAATTAAAATTAAGAATAAAACCAAGATAATGCCAAGTGGGTTTTTTATTGATATTGAATTTTCTGTTTATTTTATAATTTCTATTAGCTGTGTTGGCATTGGTCCAAGCATTTCCCTCCAAAGGATCAACAAAGGCTTCGTTGAAGAAAAAACCAGCATGTCTCAAAGACTGCGGTACAGTTGAATATGCTCCAGTTTGTGGCGGAGACGGTACTGGCAAAGGCGACAAAAGCTTTGGAAGCGAATGTGTCTTGCAAAACTACAACTGTGAAAATAACCAAAGTACGTAAAATTGTAACCAATAAACCAATAAACAAAAGAAAAGTAAATTTAGCTGACAAAAAAATATTGCATCGCGCAACAAAGCGCTTGGTGTAAATTGGTGCACTTTTTCATCGCAGGGGATAACATAATTTGGACCAAATTAATAGTTAGAAAAACGTAATTTGGGAAATAATTTTCTTTTGTGACATAGACAGTAAGAAGAAATTTTTAGATTGCCTACTTCTGAAGGGGCGAAACAGGTTATATAATTTAAATTATGGAGACAGGACTTTGAAATTAAGTCTTGATTATTTTACTCTAAAGAAATCAAAACCAACGATATTATACGCTTAACCCAAATCGCTGAAGATGAAACATGAAATTTGACCAAGCAGATATTATTAATAATTTTTGGCACAAAGAGGTAAAAGAGGGTAAACTGAATTGGTCAAATTGGTAGAAAAATTACCTCTCAAATTTGATGTTTCCAACTCAAGCGATTTGGACCGGCCTTATTTGTTGAGTGGATATAAGGATGAATTTGTATAGGTATATATGGTGCCAATTTCTGTTTCCTTTTGCCAATTCCCACATCCCCACCTCCTTAATTGGAAAGGACCCCGCACCATTCTTATGGAAACCGGGAGCACCGTCAAATTGTCTGAATTTTTGATATGTCCTGATCAATAGTGTCCATGGGCCCAATCCTATCGTATGGCTAGATTTCGATATACAGGGCGTTAAAGTTCAAGATCCAGAAATTTTAAAATGTGTACCAAAAAGTCCCTGTAAAATATTTTTAAAAGTTTCTGGCGGATAAAGCTAGTCAAAATATATACGTAATAAATAAAATCAAAATATATTTCCTTACACGGTGATTCATGTTTCCACAGGCCTTTTTGTTCAAAGTATGTATTTTTCACACGCAGAAATAGCCTGAAATATCGATAAAAAAAGTCATCGTCAAAGTTTCTGTTTTGGAGACATTAAACGATTAAAGTGTAAAAATATCAATTTTTACCAATAGCAACTTTTAGTAATAAAAAATAAACAAAATATTTTAAACTAAATATTTTTACACACTGTATTAGATCATATTGCACGGTTATATTAATTGGAGGCAGGCTAAAAATTCATACTTACAGGGTGATCTCACTTGAGCTTGTAAGATGACAAAATCAACAAACCTAAAACAGCTGCCAAACAATTAAAAGGTTTATTGTTCCAATAGATAAAAAATAGGTATATTTGGTTTTGAAATACCTCCTATTACACCACCCTATACATTTATTTAATAGCGTTTCTTAATTTTTACGAGAGATTCTTCACATGAAAATTATATTTTTCCTATGTAGTTTATTAAATCCAATTAATCATTGAATAATCTGAAAAAAAATACACTGTAAATAATTTGGGTAGGTAGTTTAAAGCTTTATTATGATATTAAAGCTGTTTCTAAAACCATTATTTCATTTTTTTTTAATTATCAAAGTATCAAAAAAAATTAACTGAGCAACCCTGTATATATACAGGGTGATTGATTATTGTGTCAAAGCTCAGGAGATCTGTTATAATAAAAGATACGGAAAAATGTTATTTACATAATTTGTAGGCAGCTTTAAGTTTTACATTTTAAAATTACTTACAATGTTCATAACGGCCTGCCAGATCAAAGTTTTTAATGGAACGTCCTATGTATTTTAACATTTTTCTTGTGCACATTTTAAAATTTCGGGATATTGAACTTTAACGACCTGTATATCGAAATCTAGCCATAGGATAGGATTGGGCCCATGGACACTATTGATCAGGACATCAAGTACTATCACATACCAAAAATTCAGACAATTTGACGGTGCTCCCGTTTCATTTAATCAATAACAATAAATTATCCATTTCTCAAATGTTTAAAGAAAAACTTCTCAAATTCAGTATCACATAAAATAAAACTACAATATTTTTCCAATTTTCTTTTTTTGTGTTTAATGATTTAATTTTGTTTTTTCCAGACTTGCACTTGGTAAGCAAAGGTGAATGTCCAGGTGGTGGAAGCATCCGTCTTCAATAAGACTATATAAAATAAAAGATATTTTTCTATATCATTGAATATATTTCGAATTAATTTGAACAATAAAAAAACATTGTAATAAAATGATGTACCGCATTATTAATATCCATATCATAAACAAGCGCTAATATACATATATAAAACTGGGATTTTTGTTATGTTCAAAGTCATATAAAACATGCAAAAATTAAGTGGTTTAAATTAAAGATTACATCATCTTCAGTGTTTAATTCAGCAAATTTCGTATTATTACAATATTTCAGAGCAAAAGTATGTGCATTAAAATAGTAGCAAAGTTTTTACTAAACAATTAAGAAGCAGGTTTGACGTAATAAAACAATTGAAGATGATGTAATTAAAAAAAAACAAAGACATTTAAAGGTATGCACTAAGTTTTACAAGTATAAGGGTTAAGAAGAAACAAATTGCTTTGTAGACTTTTTAGGAAAAGTCAAGATCATTACTTCCATAAATTTCTTTAAATGCGAAAAAATAGATATCTTTTGGTGTTTATGACCTAAGGAAACATTTTGCGTGGATATTTTTTCATTTTTACCATATTTCTTTTGTTTAGGTACCCTTATATCCATGATTTTCATTTCTACTCAGAATTCTTTTATTTACACTCTTGCCTTTGCTTTATTTTCTTCATCTACGTCCTTTTTCATTGCCCGTATAAACCAACGATATCTTTGTGATTATTATTTTCTTCTAAAAATATTTTTCTTTACCTTCTCTGCTTTTACTCTTTCTGTCCTCATTTTCTAGTTTCTTCAGTACTTTAGGTTTATTTTCTTTATTTTTTTGTACTCTGTTTTCTTTTTGCACTTGTCCAAGTTGGTTAACTGGCTCGTTATCTTTTACATCATTTTCTTCTATGTCATATTTCGATTGTTTTTTATTTATTATTTATTTTGTTTCATTTAGTTTTCTCATCTTTTGCACTTTTCGCTTATTTTTCTTATCTGCTACATTTTCTCTTTAATTTATCTTCTTATGCATGGAGTCTCCTTTTTCATTTTCACTTTAGATACTCCCGCTGACAAATTTTATTGTCCTTTATCTCTTACAAAAGTTTTTTTTATAAGATCATTTTCTCCATTTTTATTTTTAATGTTAAATTTCTCAACGCATTTAGTTTTTACACCAAATTAGACTTTCGAATTTTGAGAAAAACTTGATAAGGCTTGTGATTAGCCCCTGTCTCATCCAAAATGTCTGCCTTTTATCAGATCCAACTTTATTAAACAAAGTATATTTTTCGCTCCTGAATTTTCAATCAAAATTTTGCAAATTACTTATGAAACTCCCTGAATGTACTAGAATTTTTAAGTAAAATATACCTCATAAATGGTTATATAAAATTTTACATCTATGATTTTGCAAAAAGATTAATTAGGTAGATATGTAAAAATATGTGCACATAAGCTGCAAAGATTTGAATTCTGAGTGTTACATTGGCACAGGTTTTTCTACAGCGGAAATACGTCGTTACTCATCCCGGAGCGGCAGGGCAGATAATAGTATTTCCTCCTCCGTAGAAAATTTCTTTCAGTAGTTCAATCATAAGGGCGTTAAGGGTAGGGTGTATATTACTTAGAATTTAGGCAGCACCTGATATCAACAAAAGAACGCACCTCAACCTTAGTTACAATGCAATTTTTGGGAAGAAAAATAATAACCTTGTAATTTTTACGACAAAATCTATTTTTGCATTAGCTAGAGACAGGGATATGTGTGACTTTTGGAGGCACAAGTTTTAGAAATTTTATTGTAAACGATAAACTTTAAAAGACTATTTCTGAGTAATATTTTGTAAAATTTTCACATTTGATTTAGACATATCGGTGTAATTATAAATATATAGATATAGAGTTATTTACTGTAGTATTTTTGGCACAAAGTTCTTATAAAATACTGTTTTACCCATAATCAAACTAATTTATTTAATGTGAGTTACAGTATGCTGCAAAAGTATGGATTAAGTTCCTTATATCAAGCACGATATTTCAATTCTTAAAGTCGCAGTGAAGTATCCATAAAATTTACGGTATTATCACCATCAGTCTAGTGACTTTATCTTTTGGAAGATCTTTTAATTTTTTATGACAACACTTTAATATTCTATTCAAGTCCAAGTCCAAAGTGTATAATAAATTCTCTGGAATTGACTTATATCAATATTAATTTTATTTTCATAAATCAACATTTTAATAATAATTATTGTGTACAAGTACAATTTTTTGTGAAATTGGGATAATTGATAACAAATTCTTCAAAGAGCATGGATCATTGAGTGTTAAACTTAAGCATTAAAAAGCTTTACTTTAAATTTTTCATTGTATTCACACTTGTATTATGTCATTAGGAAATAAATATGAATATTTTTCACGGTAGTATTTTAATAGCTTTCAAATGAGGGGTCACGTGATGTCTTTTAACAAAAACTGAAGCTTTGAATGTCACCATTTAATTATATAATAGTTTAAGTGATTTGGGTCATTAGTCCCATCTTTGATACCAAGGAAACAGCATGTAAAAATATATTTATTTCACCAAACAAATATTTGAATAAAACATATGTCTAAAAAGTCTGATTCTCTATGATTCCGCGGTGAGGCTCTTTTAACCAAAGGTGTCTTATTTTTATCTAACATCGAAAAGGTTTCAGTCCAAAGTTCCACGTAATATTGTAAACGCCCCTTGGTATGTAGTGACCTCCAAATGAGGAGTGTTAAAGAGGAAATATCTAACCTATCCCAGAAATATGCCCAAAGGTTTAGTCACCATCCTAATCATCTGGCAAGGAATCTAATGGAGATAAAGTTTTAAAAGACATACACAATATATTTTAGACAGACTTAAAAATTAAAAATTTATTAGCGTATAGAGCTCCTAATAATGATAGATACTGGGCTATTTCTCACATGTCTTGTCGATGTAACAACCTATTTGCTTATTGTATTTTCTCTACAGATTTCAAATAAAGAAATTAAAACGAAGTTTGTTATGAGGTAAAACACCATTTCTGTTGATATAGATACAGATAAAGAGGTAGAAAATAGATACAGATAGACAGATATAAAGCAGATATGAGAGAATTTCAACCTAGCTAGGCACATACCCATTAAAAAATATACAAGTCGTTTTTAAAAGTTTTTATTTTCAGAAATAATAGTGATGAAAATGAGTATTTTCAGTTTTTTTATATATTTTTGAACTACCTGATATTTTTTATATAAAAACATTGGGAACAGTGAATACGTATATGTCAAATGGCAGCACTTAATAATAAAAAAGGAAGAAAAAGTGAAATATATGTGTAACATTTTAGTACTATAGTTTTCCTAATATTTGGCTTTTTTTCACATGAAACATTTATACATTAATTATAATTTTCTCTGTCTAGTATTACAATATCACATTTCGAAGAGATTTGCTAACATGTAGATCGTCAAAATGCATATTTTTTCTAGAAAATATACAGTGTGTTCATATAGTAAACTAACACTTAATAAAAAAATCTGCATATCAGAGGTGCACTGGAGAGCCAATTTAAGTTTTTAGATAAATGTGTGGTAGTCAGGACAACTCGATGACAAAATTAGGTGTGAATCAATCTGACAGTTAAACTGTTGCGGTTAGACTTTAGATGGGTGACCCTGGTTCTTGATGCGGCATTGGGAAATCGCATTTAAAAGTGAAGTCCTACAGGGTCTAGCAAAAATGTCGGTACATATTTTTTAGAAAAAGTACTTAGTTAAATTTTTAGACTCTCTAGATTAAATACGTGTCGATATAAACGTTAGTTAATCTGTTGTAAGTTGACCAATTTACAGTACAGTTTTTAATGTATATACTTTGAAAACATAAAACTATATATATTTAAGATTATAATTAGTAATTTTTGCTTAAATATATACTACCTAATATTTCTAGTTCAGGTTATTAGGTTATTATTATTATTATTATTATTATTATTATTATTATTATTATTATTATTATTATTATTATTATTATTATTATTATTATTATTATTATTATTATTATTATTATTATTATTATTATTATTATTATTATTATTATTATTATTATTATTATTATTATTATTATTATTATTATTATTATTATTATTATTATTATTATTATTATTATTATTATAATTACTTAATCGTACATATATATTTATATTATGAGTTTTGTCTAAATCTGTCTCTCTTTATTGCGACACATATTCTTTTTTAGATCAACAGCGAGAATATAGTGGCCAGCTCCCAGTCATGTGGTATCTTATTATATTATTCATTATTGTTAGTTAATATTTAGGTCCCTATTTTCCTGGCAATGTTCCAAATTTTATTTTCCTTATACCTCTTCCCACTTCATCCATTGTTATATGGGTTCAATAGTGTCCTTATTGTATTCGTTTTAAATATGCTTTCCTTCTACCGTACCATTATAATTGCATTAACATCTAATAATCCTTTCAAATAGTCTTTGCATTATTTCGACTTGTTTGAGTTTTTTTTTCGTATATAATCTACCTCATTAGATATATTTTGTCTGCTTTTTCAGTACCTTACAGAATAAATTTTCATTGTTCCTAAAGTTTGTTTCCATTTTAATCAGCTCTGATAACGTTTTGTTTGAATATTATTCTATTTTGTTGTATTCTTCATATGTCTCTATTTTTTTAAATACTCTTCTTTCTAAATTTCTAAATAAAGTGGTTTTATTTATATTTATAAGAAGAGTATTTAATAAAGCAAACCACAATGAATTACAGAAATGAATCTCTATGGTTTTCCAGGCATTTTTTTTGGTTTTTATTAATGTTTTTTTGATTTTTCTTTTCGATGACTTTGTAGTTCTGTATACTCTGAATAAAAGAGGAGTGCAGTAAAAGTGGGGATATAACGTCACATTCCATAGGTGTACCTTGCAAAATAAAAATATATCAATAAATACACGGGTAACACACATAATATGTTGTTAATGAGATTAAACTTTTTTTAATCTCTTCGCATTAAAACACTTCAGTATTCCATTGCTATATCCACTTTCCAAAATGAATTTTCCACTTTTCACAAATGTTCTCCATTTACATCTCAAACTGGCTTCAAAAACAAATTTTGCACATCAGATAATTTAAATGTATTGTTTGAGAAACATAACCTTTTAATTGTGACCAGATCAATTCAATGGGATTTAACTCTGCATGGTAAGGAGGCAATTTCAATTCCTTTTTCTCGGGCCATCTCATCTTTAATATATTTTTTAATTTGTTTTTATGTTGCTTTGCTATTACCAGTAATTCTGCCTTCAAGGATTTAGGAGGACTGTCAATATTTTTAGAATGAAGTTATTTTGAAATATACAGTGTCATCACGAAAGTACGCACCATATGGCAAACTTTTTTATTAAGGGTTTCTCGACAAAAAGTTATTCTTGATAAAAGTTTGTGCATCCCCTAAAACATGCACAACCAAAATATAGTAAAAACACTCGTAATATACGAGGAGCCTTCAAAAATTTGAATTTGAGACAAGAGTAAAGTACCATTATTTTGAAAAATCTCGGGAAATATTATTTAGAAAAGTTGTTCAGCATTGAAAAATGCATCTAGATTTGAAGTCATGGCCATCTAAGTGAAGTTTTATTTTTCTACCCATTTTTTTAAAATGGGGACTACGAAAAAAAAAATTGGTAAAACGATAAATAGACAACATCCTGTATACGACGGTTTATTTAAAAAGCCTGTAATATTACAAATTACACAACTATTGTGTTAACCACGGTCAATTTTTTTGAAGAGTAAAATAATTTTCAAACCTTTTGGTGCAAAGTTATTTTTATTTTTTGTTAACACCGAAAATTGCTCAAAATTATACAGTATTTTAACAAAAACTTAATATTCAATAATATCAAATCATAAAACATCAAAATAAAATAAGTATTTCTGCACACTCATTGATTTTCTGCAGATTTTCTTGTTTAAAGGGTAAAAAAATAAAACTCCCCTTAGATGGCGATGACTTCAAATCTAGATGTATTTTTTAATGCTAAACGACTTTTCTACGAATGTTTTACTGTATTTTGTTGGTGCATGTTTAGTTTTAGGGGATGCACAAACTTTTATCAAGAATAACTTTTTGTCGAAAAACCCTTAATAAAAAAGTTTCCCATATGGTGCGTACTTTCGTGATGACACTGTATATTAATACAAATTCCGAATCAATTAAAATACATATGATACGGCTATGAATAAATAAAGTCTGACTTCTCTGTCAAAAGAACAGGTTTATTACAGTAAAAGCCATGGAAACATGATTAAATCAAACGAAATATTTTATTAGTCCGATCAAATGTATTAAAATTTTCATTTTAACTACAAATAAGCATTGAAGGATGAGGTAAAAATAAAATTTCTACCTCTTAAACCTGTACTACTTCTACAAATTAAATTACTGCACTCTTTTCTTCTCTAAATTATAGCAGTTTCCAAAAGATTGTTCGTAAATATTTCCTATAATTTTTGTACATTATATTTCTTCGTGAAGTTTACATAGGGTGGCAGATTTTGTCCTAATTTTTGCACTTTTTATTTCTTTTTTCTTTCCCATAATTATTTTTTATTTTAGTACGTTTTCTTGTATTCTTTTCGTTTTTATATCTATACTGGTAAAAATATCTCAAATGATTTTAAAAGCTGGGTTAGTTTACCGATAAATTAGTCAAATATTGTCAATACAACCTGTGAGAGAAATAAATATTTGAATAATATAAGTACGATACAAAAAATTGAAATTTGAATAAAATAAAATGATAAACATGGATGGTGAGTCACTTAAACCATTTGGACGAGCAGTAGCTTCCAGGGCATAGAAAACAAACACTATTCTAATTCAAAATGAATGAATTAATTAAAGTTTGACATTTGACACCTTTGTTCGCTCTAAAGAATTACACTGGTGATCAAGTAACTTCTAAAGTTTTGAATGAAGTTAAAGTGTTCCATTATATAATTTTAGAGAACAACCTGTCAAAGTAAATGTGGATTCTACTTAAATTACTTACTTCATTAAATGGGTAGTAAAACCACTTATTTTATTAGAAAGTTTTTAATTTTGACGTTTCGACTTTTTGTTCGAAAGTCGTTTTCAAAACAGAAAGTAAGTGGTTTTACTATCCATTAAGAAGAGCATTAAATTATTTAATGTTAATTAAAGACATTTAAAAGCATCCCGAATCAGTTCATCGAAAAAAAATTATTTCATAAAGTGATTATAAATAATAAGGGATTATTTGTCCTGCGAGGACAGACTAATGTTGCCGACCAAGAATTAATTTAGGTATAGTACCATATTTATACGAGTCTCATTCATTCTAAATCATTTTTATTGGCAAAAACCTAATTTTAAGTATTGGTTATATTTAATTTGGCAGCATTGCTCTATTATATAGTCTGTATTATACATTTTTCTTTGTTTAGTAAGCGATTATACAAATTATTTTATTTTACAACAATTAGTTTCCTACTCGATAATTATTTCTCGATTAAAAGGAAAGTCGGCTTTTGACGTTTGTTCGTAGGGGGCAAAAGATCATAAATATGCCGAAAAAGTACTCTCAGGACAATGCGCTTCTGATTTGCAGATTTATCTAATGTTTTTTGTCACAATTTCTAGAAAAAAACAATATTTGGCGAACTTCTAAATATATATTTCTATCTAACAATAAAGAATATGATATACCTTTTGAAAAATACATTTTTAATTTTCAAAACGTAACTCAGTTTCGTATATATCCAAATTTTCTAAGCTATATATTTATTTATTTAGAATAAATTATAATTTACACACTAATTTAAGGAATATTATTTGAAGACACACTAATACTCTTTCTACTAATAATATTAGTTTAAATAGTAATAGTAATAGTTGGTGTTACAAAGATATTTAAGTATTGTTTTAATATTAACTTTGTTACTACAGCTCTCACAATTCATTTTTAACGTTCGACAAGAAGCGTCAAATTACCATCACTGTCAAATTCTTTTGAATGCTGACATTTGACAGGTGTAGATCAGTCAAATGTCAAATAGATCCCCTTTGCTACTTTTTACGACATTTATAGCTATATTCTATTAATACGATTATTTTTGGTATTTTTGAGTGTGTCTACAAACATAATTCCATTTTTACATTTAGGAGAGGATTTCACCAAGTCTTTGCTTCAAGTTTGAATATTTATACTGGGTCGATTTCAGGATACTGTTTCGACAAGATCATGTGAAAATTTATATTTCTTTAAATTAGAAATGGAAATGTACAAGGTGTCCCATCAAAAATTATACCACGTAAAAAACCGACAGAAAATTTTCCGCATTTTTACAGATCACTTTTTCTTAGTGATTCCCAGAATTTAAGTTGGTTTATAATCTAACATACATTTCTTAGAATCTTTTATTTTGAAAGTTAGATGATAAATAGAACTATCAATTCCTTTTATTGTATTTTCTCTAAAAAATAACGGAAAGAGAAAAATATTGTTAATATAACGGGTGGTTCAGCACGATTAATGACTACGACAGAAGGCTTTACATGCTCTCCGAGGTATGGTGGTTTGCCGATACCGAAAACCACTTGATTTTGTCGAGGATCAAACTACCTCAGCGCCAATGGCATTTTCGAATGTTGAATGTACTGATATGGTTTTGGTTTATGGAACTGCCAGAGAAAGTGCACGAGAGGCTTAAAATATTTTTTCGCCTATCATTTATGAAAATGAATCAGACCGAAACTAATATTTTCTGCCCTCGGGCCGCAAAAATCATAATGAACACGATTTTGTAGTTTTTCACCATCTACGCACCTTTGACTTTGACGTTTCACATAAATTTTCATTAAACGTCAGTGTAAATCAAAGTCTGGAATCAAGGGAACTAAATTATAAAATAATACGTTCTGATTCTGAATGATTGTGATTGTGTGAATTAGTGAAAATCAATAAATAGCATTTCAGACAGTGATGAAACATTTACGAATACTCCACCAGACTTGCAAGGAGAAGATAGAGAAATGTTAAGAAACGGTAAGAAAAGTCCTATAAATTGTTTAACAACTGGAAATAATATATAATAAATAAATTGGTACATTGTTAGTACTTAAGTTTCTTATTAAATTCTGTCTGTATTTATAAAATTAAAGAGTTTGTTATATTTTCCAATTTTCACCGAACTTTGTTCGGTAGCTGTGTGTTGATTCTTTGTGTTTATGAATTTTAAAATTCTGACTTCAGGTTTTGATAGAGCATCAAAAAGTAAGTCGTGCCTCTTCGGGAATATCTTCAAAATGGGGTCCAAAATATGAAAATTTTGAAATTTAAAATGACATTGAATTTAAAGTAGACACACAGTGAATGACGATTTTGGTAAAAGTGAGTAGACTGTGGCTTTGTTGATTAGAATAAGAACTGTCAATCTAATGTATTAATACTTAAGAGTCAGTCACTTGCACACCGCTCGGGGATCTTTCCGGGGTCGCCGAGTGCGCAGTGGGTAGCGAGGTTGGGCGGATCTCAAGCTATTCCCATTTCGCCAAATTTTGTAGTCTGTGTTTAGTCCGGCATGGGTACAAACTATTGTTGGATTTGCTGGCTTTGATGAAATATCTTGATTGAAAAATGAAAAATAAGAAATGAAAAAAGAAAAATGAAAAGCGAAAAATAAAAAATGAATTAAATTGTTGGTAGAAAAAAAAAATGTGACGCCGTTAATGGTCTTCTAAACGCGTCAGCTCAGTCCCCAGACCTTACACAATGATTTTCTTATACATTTTGTAATATTTTTAAAAACAAACTTCGTAGGCTTCAAAAATGAAAACCGATTTTTTAATTTTCCCCGAATTAATCGTAACATTTTAAATATTATTCCCAATCTTGATTGATCTTTTAAAAATGCAAATTTTTTCCCATTTTCTATTATTTACGATTATCCAAGATAGTAATGTTAACCCACGAGAAAAAAACACCTTGTATACACTATTTATTTACCTATTCGTCCCAGTACTAAAGACTCAAAAAAACACTTAAAAATTATTATATCACGTCAGTTCGTACTGCTTCCGATGCAACATGTTAACGCTATCGCTTTGTTGACCACTTTTCACTACGATCGGGATCGTTACACTACTTTGATAGTTTTTCGGTGGTCCTCTGTATACTACCGGTACCGGATGTTGCTGGTTCTGGGCCAGTACCTGTTCACGCGCTTCTTTGTACTGCTGGTATTGCATCGAGTGCTGACTGTACAAGTGCTGTTGGAGGAGTTCTCCATTCGTATAAGACGGTTTGTACTGGAAGAAACAACAATTATTTAAATAATTGAACAGCAGTATAAAAATCTCGAAATTAGTGTAAGACTTCGGACACACTAGCGTTTTTTCACGCTGCGTTTCAGCTTGTTTTCTCGTCGCCGTCGCCGCTACGATTCTCGCTCGTTTTTATTTTTTTCATCCATCTCTCCCCACTGTTCTCCGACTACGAGCACTGTTATTGCTTCCCACGCATTCCTATATCGTAAAGTTACAAATCTGGATATTTTGGACAGTGGCAGATAGCGTTAAGTTTTTTTACATTGCAAAGTTTTTGAATTGTTTTCATAAAACAACGCACCCCAGTTTCGTAACAATTGGTGTAAGAAGTGGGATGTTACTGAGCAATTGAGGGTGAATACAAGAAGTACAGCCTACGACGACATCGAGGATATAGTGGAAATAATTAAACAACAGTTTGCGGCGCAAAAGAAAGAGGATGAGGAACGACGGCAGAAAGAGAAACAAGAGGAAGAAGAACGACGGCAGAAAGAAAAACAAGAGGAAGAGGAACGTCGACAGAACGCAAAATAACAGAAGAAGTTAGTGCAATACGAGAAGAAGCAAAGAAAGAAGTGTGGGCGGTGCGAGAAGAACTAGAAAAGAAAATCGCTTCACTGAAGATACAAGATCAGCGTGACAGAGTTGCCACATTGCACAATTCCGTAAAACCACCGATTTAGGATGGTCAGTCAGCATGGTCCCTGTACCGTAAGCAGTTTGAAGCTGCGGCAATAGCCAATGGATGAAACGATGAAGAAAAACCTACTGGCTTTGAGGGGACCTGCTTTGGCAATGTTACAGACCATCTCAAAAGACCAAAACTGCAAGTATGGGGATCTCATTGCTGTTTTAGAATTGAGATCCGGCAATCAACATCGAGAGTAACTGTATCGAGCACAGCTAAAAATACGAGTGCAGAAGTCTGGTGAGAGCCTGCAGGAGAAAGTCATCGAATACTATAGCAGGACTGATCATGCAGCCCTGAAATGGCTAGTGGAGATGAAAAACCCGGAGGGACAGATAGCTAGATGGATAGAAAAACTGAACCAGTACCATTTCAAAATCAAACATCGCCCAGGACGGCTGCATAGCAATGCGGATGCATTATCTAGAAGACCATGTTCAGAAGCCTGTAAGCATTGCCAGCGTATTGAATGTCATGAAAGAGTCGCCGATATAAGACGTACGACACTAATACCTGAGGATGAATGGACTACCGAACACATGAGAAATGACCAAGAAACAGATCCAAGCATTAGGGACTTTCTACACTGGAAAGAGAACGGAACTCACATACCCTCCTGGAGAGATATTTCGGATAGAGATCCCATCTTCGAGGCAATGTGGGCACAGTGGAAATCCGTGGTTGTGGAAAATGGATTACTCAAACGGGTATGGGAATCAGCTAATGGAAGGTCGTCAATTTCAAAATTGGTTGTTCCCAGGAAGAGAATAGGTGAAGTCTTGAAAGAAATTCATGAAGGAAAATCAGGAGGACATCCAGGAGTCAATAAGACCTTGGACAAAATCACGCAGAGATTTTACTGGGTCCAATGCAGAGACGATGTAAAAGGCTGGTGCAGAAGATGTCAGGAGTGTGGCGCCACAAAAGGTCCCAAGACAAGGTACAGGGTAAAAATGAATAAATACAATGTAGGCGCACCATTTGAACGGATTGCCATTGATGTAGCTGGACCCTTTCCTGTGACGGACGATGGCAATAAATACATCCTCGTTACCATGGACTATTTCAGCAAATGGGTGGAAGCATATGCCATAGCAAATCAGGAAGGATCCACAGTAGCCAGGTGGACAACATGTTCTCAAGGTTCGGAGTACCGATGGAGTTACATTCCGACCAAGGAAGGAATTTCGAGTCCAAGTTGTTCAAGAAAGTTTGCGAACTGATGGGCATCAACAAGACCCAGTCGGATGGAATGGTCGAAAGGTTCAACCGAACTATGGAAGAACATCTTTCCAAGGTGGTGGAAAAACATCAGAAGGACTGGGACAGACACCTTCCACACCCTTTTGGGAAGGACCGTACGAGGTTAAGCAGAGAATCAACGACGTGGTTTACAGAATACAACGCAGTCCTGGTACCAAGATGAAGGTTGTTCATCTGGAAAGATTGAAGCCCTATCATGATGAAGTTTTTGATCGGGACGATTAAAATTAGAGGGGGGGGGGGCAATTTTACAAATCCAGACTACGCCCCTGGTATATGAAACGCCACTATATATTTTGGACAGTGACAGATAGCGTTAATAAGTTTTTTTAGTGGTCGGTTGTATTCTTGGAATAAATGTACATTGCAAAGTTTTTGAATTGTTTTCATAAAACAACGAACCCCAGTTTCGTAACAATACAATGGAACTAGCAATGCTCAGATGTTTAAATGCGTGTGTTCCCACTAGTGTGTCCAGAAATGAGCGGGAAAACGAGCGGGAGACCTTCAGAATACGCCACATCGGGGGGAAAATACGCCGTGTCTGGCCAGCCACGTCTACTTCATAGATGCCTATTTTTGTTGCGTTTTTTTATGTTGAAACACAGCGCGAAAAAACGCTAGTGTGTCCAAAGCCTAAATCTTAGAAGATTAGTAAAGATTATGCTGCAAAAAACGGAAAATGTGGGAAAATTCGTTATAATCGAGTCATGTTATTATTATTTTTAATTGACACTACTAAACTTACTCCCATATCATTATTCTTCTCCATGACCATAGGCGGCGGCGGGGGCGCCGCCACTGGTAGTCCGTACAACCTATGGCTCGGCGAATACGCCACCGGTTGGTCATACGGTATATGATTCGGCGAACTGTTTACATAGCTCTTGATAGGGCTGGCGTGCTGGTTGTAGTTTGGATACTGCCTCATTGGAGGAGGCTGGTACGTCGGTTGGTTGGTGTACATCGGGCTGAGAGCCTGGTACTGCATCGCCGAGGGGTACGTCATTTGATGGGAGGGGCTCTGAGTGACGTAATTGGGGTTGTTGTAAGTAACTTGACGGTACTGTGGTTGGGCTACGCCGTACGATTGATGGATGACGCTCGGTGGAATCTAAGGAATATGTTTTGTTAATATTATCTTGAAAATAATTAATGATTTAGCCAGCAGGGATCACCAGGGTTTGACTTACTACAATGTTTTCAAAAAAGGGCCTATTTCATCGGACGTCGATTAAAACATTTAAAGGGCGGCTAAAAGTAAAATATTTCAATGTTTTGCACAATAGAGCCCTACATATGACAAAATTGCTAAATAAATCCATCCTCTACATCGTTTGTTAAGCATAATAATAAAAATTAATGAATACTCAATCCGGCCTTTCAAATTCAACATTTCGAGTTTGGCATTCAAGCTTGTGCTTGAAATCGTCTCTCTGAAGATTCATTTGGATTTGGAGAAAATATAAGATGCCGATTTAAAGGAAAACTCGAGTGCCTTTGACATTTTCCAAGGTAAAACAAATTTGTGTTTGCCGGCAATCAAAGTTAGCAGGAATACAGAGGCGTTTTTAGATATTTATTTTTTAAATCTTAACACCAATAATAATTATAGATATAATAATTATAAATAATTATTGAATCTTATTAAAAACAAAGTACCTGGAAGCCTTTTTACGTAACTTGCAATCGAAAGTGAAACATGCGAGGTCATCGGATGCTAAGGTGCTGACAACTCGTCACATTATTTACTCTAAAATATTACAGATATTTGGATATCTTATTTTATTATAAAATTGTTCAATGTTGTTTTTAGGGTGCTTTAGGGGTGGAAATTCACCTCCAAAGTTATCCGGGTCATTCTTTGCTGTCCTGGAGGAGGTGCTCATTAAAATTGGGTAGTTTTCCTGGAATGTTCTTTATTTTCTTTACGTTTTTTAAGTACCTTTGATATAAGGGTTATTATCTATAATTTTTGGGGTGGGGACCCCAACAGTTTCCACACAGTATGAGTTCCTACTGCTATAGAATGTCAGCACATCTGGCATTTATGACACTGGATAATTGGGGTTGTGTGGGTGACTTCCAGCCACCATGCGCCTTTAAATTCAATATATATATACGCCTGATGCATTAGCCAATATTGTAGACGATACTCGTCGAATTGAATGGGGTTTATTGATTTGTATGTGGGATTTTTAGAAATGTCGCTATCTTATGAGGGATTTTGGATATTGCGTAATTGTCTACTACTTGGTTTACCTACGCATCGGCCATATCCTTATCAATAGACGAAGCAATTTTAGGGCAAAGCATTTTTGTTTAAATTTTCTGATACCTACCTTTTTCTATTTTTATGTTGTTATTTTCTTTTCTTCATTATATTTTGAATTTATTTCATCGTCCTCTCTCTATTCTAGTTATTTTTTTGACCTGTTGCTTTATTTACAAAACCAAAGCCAACCCTGCTCAAGCGATAGGACAAAATTGCGAAATTCAACCAGCTGAAAATACTTTTACATATATAGAAAGATGTTCTTTGGTTTCGTCAAGATTAACTGAAAAAACGTACAATTCCTCCGAATTCTTCGAACGTAAAAAATATTTTATTTGTCGATTTTATCCTCGAATTGAATTGAAATCTTGCCGAATTTTTGATATATCCAAAGTGAACAAGTAAAATATCATCTGAATTTTAAAGAAATTACTGTTCCAATATGAATTTGTCCTTAATTAATAATAAAATGCCTTTATTTGCTTGTAATATAGAATACAGTTTTATGGAAATATTTTAATGATAGATGAAGGTCACCGAGGTGGTTCTAAATAACCTATGAACAGAGATATTTTAAAGGTAGAATTAATACGTCTTCCGGGTGTGGACCGTGTCATTTCGAGAATAGGTCTCGACGTTTCGCCTGCCATCGTAGGGGGCTTCTTCAGGAGAATGAGTTACCGTGCTCTGGCAAATTTTTTGAATTGTGAAGTCCAGGGAGGGTTTAATTCACAATATGTTTTTTCTAAATTAAAAAAATTTTACTTTCAGTTTCAAAATTTTCCAATTCGAATCGATGGCGGGATAACAACAACAACTTGTTTCAATTTAGTTTTTTCCCCTCTATTCCAATCTAAATTGGAAATATTAAAATTGTGATATACAGGGTCTCTATTTGATATTTTTATTATGTTTCAATTTTTCCTAAAGCTGAACCTGGATTATCATATCTCTCAATATTTCATTACATTATTCGTTGGAAGTGTAATCTGTATGCCAAAAATAGAAATGATATACTAAGTGATTCAAAAATGCTGGCCAAATGAATAATTATGCGTAATTGATAAAACACCCTGTAACTCCGTTATGGAAACCAAGAGACGCGATAGACGCGACAGTTCATTGTGGCTAAACGGTTAATATTTTGAAAATGTTTATTCATGGATATGTGGGTTATAAAGGCTACATTTTAAAATTATTTTGAAATATACAGGTTCTCCCAAAAAAGTGTGGCGTATCAAAGGAAGACCCTTTTTACATTGACATATTATACGTTAAAAATAAGATAAAGTTTCTTAATGATTCCCTATACTTAAACTTTTGAGTTTTCGAGAAATTTTGATATTTCTAAAAATGGAAGCACTTACAAGAAAACCAATAACTTCGAAACCTATGGAATCAGCCAAATCCAATTTTAACTGAAAAAAATAGACTAATAATTGAAAGCAATTATGTATTTAGAGTTGTTTAAAATTATACAGGGCGTCCAAGAAGGGGCGATTTTCTAATGACATATTCGTTCTTATTTTAAATAGGACACCTTATATTTTATAATCCTATTATGTAGCAAATTCCATTACCTTTTAAAAATTATAAAGATTTACTCTGCCTGAATCTATTAATTTTGGAGTTATTTTTAGTTTTGTTAAATTTTACATTATTTTTCCACCGTAATGCCTAAATATAACACCCTGTATTTGATCAGCTTAGACTATGATCCGAAAAAATTATCTTTGAAACTAGTTGTTTAGGTTTTGACCAGTGGCGGCTCCTGAACTTTCTCATAGAGGAGGCAAATGGAAAATAACAAAAATTTGCCGTAGTTCAGTCTTATGAACTTTATAGCCAATGCTCGACAAATGCTAAGTAATGCATACATAATTATAAAATTATTATTTAAAAAATAGGAACACTCATTTTAAATTTTATTAAGTAATTTAATTATTTAAAAAAATTCCAACTTAATCTCAAACCCAATCGTACAATATAAACACAAACAGCCACAGAGAATTGATTTAAGTAATTTATTTTATGCGCATGATTAAGATAGGACAATTAATGTCCAATCCACTCGTTGGCTATGAGCAATTACATCATAAAATCCGCGTACCGCCATTGGTTGAGGCTGCAATTTAATGTATTATAGCAGTGAAAGCTCTGGAAATAGTTTTAGGATCAAGGGTCGCGTTGTTGCCATATTAAAAATATGCAGTAAAATCTGGGATAACAGAGAAAATTCTTTAACTGTGTTTTGGACTAAAATTAAAAATAATTAAAATAAATAGAGGGTCTATTGTGTAAATATTTCAGAGGAGGCTCAGCCTGGCTTTGACATTATTAAAAAGATATTAGACAAAGACTGATGTTGCAATTGGATGGTGCTCCGGCGCATTTTTCAAGAATTGTACGAAATTATTTAAATAGAAAGTTTCCAAATAAATGGATAGGGAGAGGGGGGCCAAATGGTTAGTCACCTAGAACTCCAGATCTGACTCCCATTGACATTTTTATGGGGTTATGTAAAAAATATAGGTTATACCACTCCTCCTACAACACCAGAAAATATGAAACAACGAATTAGTGAGGCGTTTCGGACAATAATACCAATTATTTTGTGTATGTGGTGAAAAAATGGGAAATTTCACAAAATTAAAAATAACTACGAAACTAAACGATTTAGGCATACTAGACATATATAATTTTTAAAAGGTAATGGAATTTGCTACATGATAGGATTACAAAATACAGGGTGTCCTATTTAAAATAAGAACGATATTGTCGTTTGAATATGTCATTAGAGAATCGCCCCATTTTGGACGCCTTGTATAATTTTAAACAACTCTAAATACGTTATAGCTTTCAATTATTAGTCTAATTTTTTTCAGTTACAATTGGATTTGGCTGATTCCATAGGTTTCGAAGTTATTGGTTTTCTTGTAAGTGCTTCCATTTTTAGAAATATCAAAATATCTCTAAAACTAAAAAGCTTAGGTATAGGGAATACTTAAGAAAGTTTCTTATTTTTAACGTATAATCTATTCACGCAATAAAATATAGGGTCTTACATAAGAAATAGTATAACTTTGATACGCCACACTTTTTTGGGGCAACCTGTATAATTCAAAATAATTTTAAAATGTAGCCTTTATCAACCCACATATCCATGAATAACCAAAATTTTCACAATATTAACCGTTTATCAACGGGACACCCTGTAGCCAAAGTTTAATTGTTGAGGCATATTTTTATTATTAAATGAATATAATTCAATTACGCGTTTACCCTTATCTTGAAAAAATGAACAAACTCCGGTCATTCTTCCCGGACTACGGCCTTGGTCACAATATATAACGGGAATAAATACGCGTGATCGGTCACTGAAAATTATCTAAATAGCTTCTGTCACTGCAATACAAAAAAAAGCTTTTTAAGAGCTCCCATAATAGTGTTTATTTTTGGAAAATAACATCAAAACATTCGTAAATGTTACCGAACTCATATTTTCACCCCATATCCAGATATAAAATAAAAGAGCCGCTAGAGGGCATTTTATTTTTAACCTCCCAAATATCCCATCGAGTGAAGCGAGTTAACAGGAACGTTTTTCGCTTTACCTGCGATACATAAACCCTCTCCGGGGCCCTCGGTGGCAATGGCACCTCACGCGCTACTTCCGGTCTCATCCCCTCGCGCGCCACATCCGCGGATCGCATCCCGTCGCCCCGCACCCCGGGGACGACAGGCCTCTTCTTAGGGGTGGCAGGAAGGGATCTGGAACCGGCGCTCGCCGTCTCCCAATCTTTCAAAAGGGCTTTGAGTCTGGCCGTTTCTTGGGCCCTTTCCGATTCGCTCTCAGAGTTGTAGTCTGGACCCTGAAATAGAAACTAAATTAGAAGTGAAATGCGTCAGGTTTGAAAATGACTATAATATAATTGGAAGTAGAGTGTTCTTTATATACCTGAAAAATAGATCAGAATTTGAGTGTTTTTCCACATATAGTATAAAATATCTGGACTACCATGAATTTTGTATGACGATAAGAAACATTTACATTTTTCATTTAAAAAAAAAGACACGATGTTCTTCGCCAAAACGATATTTGCCCGAAAATTTGTTAAATTTAACAAACCGAGTTTCAATATTAAGTCTAGCATAGACATACGAATATTTAACTCGGAAAAAGATGATTAAAACCAAAACTATTACACATATTTTTAGCACATTTTGACAAGTGTCCAATTTAACAGTGTTACTCAATATTCCATTAAATATTTACCTAAATCCATGATTTCTGAAATTGAGTTGGCAACGTTGTATCTTTAACTTTGAATTTATAAGATGGCTGTCATTTGACAAGCAAATTATTTATGTCCGTTAAATGAACATTTTTCCTTTTTTAATACTTTTCAGGCTTATTCTGGTTATAAATAGCTACTTGGGCATTTGTAGAAAAGTTATGTATGCGTTTGTATTGGAAAAATATGTTAAATAATCGTTTCAACGCACTGAATTTGTTTGTCTTGGGTGTGAGTATCGCAATATATATTCTTTCAAAAATTTCTATTGCTATATTGATTTAATCATGTTTTATAGCATCTGTCGGCCCCATATTCTTAACGTTTACCCAGAGAAGTGCGCGTCAGTAGTTGTCAAAATTTGTAGGTTATTATGGAATCTTCTATTGCATTGTAAAAAGCGGCAAATTTAAAATTGAATTCTTTTAGATTGAAACGCCAGAAATGAAATAAAGTCAAACCTTGACGTTGATATTTACAAAAATAGGTTATTTTCTTATGACGATTTTGCATCATCACTCCACCAACGTTTTCGCCGACTACTGTTAGACCAACATTATCGCGACTACGTTACTGAACATTGCTCTGGAACACCCATCGCACAAAAATATGATATGATTTCCATCGATGATCGATGATTGGCAATTAACTACTTTTGACAATGCCAAAAACGGACAAATTAAACTAATATTTATCAGTTTCTCTTCTAATGGAAATAAAACCACTTATTTTAAAGAAAAAGGGGGCTTTAATTGAAGTTTCGACTTTCTTGAATGAAAGTCGTTTTCAAAATGACATAACAAAATATATAATAAAAAATTTACTGTAGAAACAGGTTATATTATCTCTGTGTTGTCTGCAGTTGCTAGGAAATAAACTAAAAGCTTAACTTTTCTTGTAAATATCTCGGAAGATCGAATTTTCACAGACATGAGACCTCCATTTTTTGCCGTTTTAGTCTACCCTGAAAGTATCATTGAATTCTGACGAGTGGATTTTGAGATCCTCCGGACACACATACACACATACATACAAACCTTGCTCGTTTAATAGTATTTGATTCTCCAAACAATAATAAAATAATATAAAATGTTTAATATATAAATAAATCCCTAATAATGAAATTAATTACAGGCCCATGCATCTATTCTTTAGCCTCTATAGTCTCATAAGTGAGTTTTTTGCTTCTCATATATTAATATTAAATTCTCCTTTTTATCTCTTTTTATTTTTGGCTAAACAGTATTTTTCATATTTTTTGCCAGATTTTAATGAAATTGAATATCCAACTTTTTCTTAAACAAAAAAGCAGTAAATTCCTAATTAGAATTCAATTAGCATTTAATTAGTAATTAAATTTAATTAAAATTTAATCAGCATTTAATTGACATCTAATCAGCATTTAATCAGCATTTAATTAGCATGTAATCAGCATTAAATTATAATTTAATTGTACTTAGAAAAACGTATCCATTTCATACTTTAATCCTAATTTTGTGAAGCTAGAGGACGTACGATTAAAAAAACTGAAAAAACAATAAATTGCTAATTAAGATATTTAATTAATTATTCAATTATCAATCCACTCTACTCACTTAGCTAGGCTAGCTTGTTAGATGTACGATAAATGCTATGCTTAAAGAGAACATCGCTAAAATTTAGAGTATAAAGGATTTGGCTGAGTAATTACTAATTAAATATGCTATAATATATTTTCCGTTTGTGTTTACCCAAGTTAATTGTCAATTCATTTAGTAAGTTCAGTCTTTAATATATCAGTTCTCCGTTGACGTTTCGAATAGAGAACGATCGAAGGTTTCCGCTCTGCTAGAGCAGGAGCAGGATCTTCTAAGCTAAACGTTGCCAAAATAATTTAAAATAAGGCAAAATGTGTACTTATTTTCAAATTTTTTTGAAATATTATTAGAATAAATAAAAATAAATACGGTTTGAAACGAATATCATCAGTTTTGTTTGTTTGAATTAACATTCGGCAGTTATAGCAATTATTGAATATACAAGAAAATATTGAATAACTGCAAGCAGTTTTTAACTCTTTGTACATTATTTAACTGTTGTCCACTTCTTAAATTGCCAAGAGAAACTGTGATCTCGTCACGTGCTAGGGTATTAAGTCATTATGGCATTGTTATTGTTCTTCATGCTAACGATTACTGTGGCAACGGAGGTTTTTAAAACTTAAGAAAATTAAAACATTATTTACACAATTCAATAGGCGAAAAACGGTTGCATAATCTCTCTATATTAGAGAATTCAAGCGAAAATACGGAAATATGCAAGTAAATACATTTTTTAGATATTTTTATAATTTCTATATTTCTATAATTTATAATTCCACGAGGAAGAATTTTAAATATATTTTCTTTTAATAATTTTCGCATACTTACGTTTTCAATTTTGTCTTCCAGCATTTTGAAAAAGTCTTGTTGACTAGTAGATATTTCTCTAAAAAATAAAACATAAGACCGTAAAATTATAGAAACAGTTTTATAAATAGAATTTTCCAGATATTTCTAATTCCTCGTTAGATATATTTATAAGTTCGATAAAATATTTATAAATTTCATGGTATTGTGAAAAATCTTACGTTTGTGCTAAAAGTGGACCACCAAAAGGCTTGAATTTTATTGTTCTTTTTTCACAGTCTTCTAAATCTTCGGAATTTTCTGGTTCTGGTTCTACACCCTCTTCTTCTTCCGTTTCTATCTTTTCAGCAGTAACTGCAACATTGTATTAGGACATTTAGAAACTATAAATATATATCTAATTTAAACTTAAATAAAAAATATACGCTTTCTTATACATATCTGAAACTGATTCAAAATGGGTTTTTAAAAAATGTCGTTCCCACAAGTTTCCATTTTAAATCTAATAAGTCCCTAAGATTTTTTTTTATTTATTTATGCTTCTGTTATGCTGCCATGAATGTATGAATCTAACAGTCGTTTGTAACTATATTATATTTTTAATATTTTTAAATTACGTGCAGAAGGCAAAAAAAATATTTTATTTGGACGAAACCTGGGTGAATGAAGGTTACACAGTTAGCAAAATGTAGCAGGACACAAACATTCAATTTTCACAACAGGCTTTTTTGGAAGGATTATCTACAGGATTGAAGGTTCTTCCGATAAAGGACGACGTCAAATTGTAACTCATATTGGAAGTGATGACGGGTTTTCAAAACGTGGTTCTTTAATATTTCAATCTAAAAACATCGGTGACTACCATGAAGATATGAACGCTGATGTTTTTGAAGAATATTTTCAGCAGATGATAGAACATTTACCAAAGGGTTCAGTTATAGTAATGGATAACACTAGTTACCCTTCCCGTCTAATTGAACGTGTGCCAAATACTTCATGGAAGAAAGATCATATCATTAAGTGGCTAACAGACAGAAAAATCAATAAAAATAGAACTACTAGAAATTGTGAAATTAAATAAGCCTCCAGTATGTTATGTAGTGGATGACCTTGCAAAAACACATGGTATTGATGTTGTGCGTCTTCCTCCCTATCACTGCAAACTAAATCCTATTGAACTGATATGGCATTGGATATGTAGGTCGACATAATACGACATTTAAGTTAAAAGGTGTAAAAGCATTGTTAGAAACCTCCATATCACTTGTTACGAAGAAAAATCGGCAAAAGGCAATCGAGCATGTGTTAAAAGAAGAAGAAAACATGTGGAATCTGGACAAAATCTTGGATGTCGATACTAAAGTGTCACCTTTAATAATATCAGTAAATAATGGCTCATCAAGTGAATAGAGACTTTCACGTTTCCTGATCTTCGAGAGTAGGTAAGCATATCTATTTTATATCAAAATGTTACAATCATATTAGTAAAATGTTTTTCAATGTGTAAAAAAATTTGTAAAAATAACAAAACCTTATTTTTAATGCTAAATGCATGTAATTGCCTATCTGAATGTTACTTTCAATTCTGATCAACTTTTCTTAATAAAATTTTTCGATATTATCGAAAATAAAGGTACTTTACTCTAGAACAAAATTTAAATTTTTTTGGCGAATTTTTTATATTTGACGATTGTATTTTTGGTTTTTCATCATGCAGAACTTTTTATGAAGAACAACTTTTTTCCTAAAATTAATAATAAATAAGTTTTCCATATGGTTCCAACTTAGTGAGACATACTGTATAGTTATACATTTTTTTGTGGAAGTCATATTTTTCCAGATATTTACGCTAGAACGATCTAGTTTATTTTAACACCCATTTTTGAATTGCCATATCTTCCTTCGTATTAATCGTAGAAAAATAAAAAATTCATTTTAATTAGTTCATATCAATTTTTACGTAATACAAACAGATTTTCGGTGATATTTAAAAAACTTTTAGAAATGTAGTATTTTTGTAGTGAAAATCGTAATTTTCTTCGCCCTATAAATCGGGAGAATTCATTTAAAAAGGATAATTTATCGATTGCGGAAGTTTTTTTTTCCCTCACTTTTTGATTTTATAAATTATAATCATGGGGGGAGGGGGGTTAATTACCCCTGTACCCCCCGTAAATCCGTCCTTGTCTCTTGGTTCTTTAATAACAAGAGAAAAAAATACCAACAAACCTTTTTAATGAACCGTTCCATTCCAATTCCCCGCCCATGTTAATATTTCTATGAACTGTTGCATAATTTAAACCTTACTGATTAAGTCAAACTAGTTGTAGTGATACAACAAAAAATTACTTTAATATATTTTATAGTAATAATATTTATTTAATGATTAAAATTTAAATAATTTTAACCGAAAATATAGTTGTAAGAAAATTATTTAACTATTTAACACATATTTTTTTTAAAGAAAATTGTATGTACAGGGTGATTTATATAACCAGGGCAAACTAAACGATATTTTTAATGGGACCTATTTATTTTAAATATCGCTCATCCGCGATCAGGTAGATTTCCTTGATTTTTTTTATATTTTGGAGACGAAACTACCCTTGCATAAAAATTGAAACGATATAATTTCTATTATTATTCAATAAGTAATCCTTAAAAAAAAATTAACCATTATTGTTAGCAAATGTTCGCCAAAACATTCGCCAAAGAATTTTGTTTTTGCACGATAGATAATATCCATTTTTCTAGCCACCTTAATCATCAGAGTTAACTAATATTGACTTCATCAAATAGAATTTTGTAAAAAACATTCCAGAGTATTAATGAAGAATGGCTATATTGCTGTATTGATTTTTTTCGATTGGACATTTTGAACATTTATTATAAATGTGTTACTTTGAAGACAACTGGATGACTTTTTACCACTGGTTATTACTTTCTTACTATAATTTAGATAATTTTACGCTTTATAAATACAACTCACAATAATAATAATTTCACAAGATTTAAAACTATGCCTAAATCTATTAATTTTGGAGTTATTTTTATTTTGGTAAATTTTACATTATTTCTCCTCCGTAATGCCTAAATACAATACCTTGTATTTGATCAGCTTAGACTGGTAAAGGTAATGGAATTTGCTACATAATAGGATTATAAAATACAGGGTGTCCAAGGGCGCCCATCTGTAAAAATCTAGGACTGGGCAAGTATACATTTATAAAGTAGAATATGCAGGTGTAAGCAGAGAGTTGGTGGGGTTCGGGGTGGTAGGGAAGAATTGGTAGAGGGGGTGCGTAGCCACCGCGAAAATTTTCGGGGGGTGGGGTTGCAGGGGGCATGCCAACGGATTTTTGAGCGTTTTTTTTTACGTAAAAGGGTTTTCTGAAGAAGGAAAATATACAATTATTCGTAAAAGCGAGTCAGTAGAAGGTCGAGTTTGTTTACAATGCAGTAGGCGCACTAGGATGTGCTTTGGATGCGCGTTCTTATTTACCAGGGTTGGGATGGGAATATAATTTTAGTATGCATAGGAAAAATCAAGGTGTGGACAAGTGCCCTACCTTGCCCATATGTATGGGCGCCCTTGAGGGTGTCCTATTTAAAATAAGAACGATATGGTCGTTTGAAGATGTCATTAGAGAATCGCCTCATTTTGGACGCCTTGTATAATTTTAAACAACTCTAAATACATTATTGCTTTCAATTATTAGTCTAATTTTGTTTAGTTAAAATTGGATTTGGCTGATACCATAGGTTTCCAAGTTATAAAGTAAGTAAGTGCTTCCATTTTTAGAAATATCAAAATATCTCGAAAACTAAAAAGCTTAGGTATAGGGAATACTTATCTTCTCTTATTTTTAACGTTTAATCTATAAATGCAACAAAATATAGGGTCTTCCATAAGAAATAATATAACTTTGACACGCCATAGATGGGTAAGTTTTAGATAGCAAAATGCAGCACCGCTCCAACTCAGTATAGCGTAGCGAAGTCGTGATTCAACTAAAGAATAGTACAGTATTTTTAAATGTGTTTGGTCTATACATTTTTTAAATATTTGAAACGGTATAAAAGTTGTCTTAGTAATTTTAGTTATATTTTCAATATGTATATCCCATCTTAAATGTGAGTCTATAAATTCCCAATAATTATTTATTAAATTAATAACTAACTCAATTAAAAGTACAAATGAAACTGGCTTGGACCAAGCAAGAATGTTTAACGGTAAAACGTGTTCCCCAAAAAACCCATACCAAAAATTTATTCCAATATTTTCCCCACCAAATAAGAGATAATGAAAACTTCCAAATTGGTAAATAATAAAAATTAAATAATTTATTTAAATTATGCTCTTAAGTATAAATTAATCTATCTGGTTGTTTTCAGACTCTCTTATTTTCAACAAACTGTGATTCATTTTCGACAACTGGGGAATTACAAATGATACCCTCAGGTAATTCCAAATTATAGCTATTATCCACAGCAGTAGGTTAACTAATCTTGGCAGAGACAATGTCATTTAAGTCACTATGAATTTTAGTTTTACTTATTTGGTTTGCGTGTCGTTTCCAGGTAACATTCAACTCAGGAATTTTAACAATGTAAGTACATCTCTCTAGAATCTCTTTAGTATTACCCAAAATCCAAGTAAATTGATTTGGTATACGGTAATCTTTTACCAAAACCCTATCACCAATATCAAACATTCTATGCTTCTTCCCTCCAAAATTTTTAATTTGTTTTTCTTGTTTTTTTAACACTCTTTATTCACAGCACAAAATCTCGTTCGTAAGTCTCTACCGAACATTAATATAGCTGGGGTATTACGGTAATCAAACAAAAAATGGCTTAGGGCTAAATTAATGTCAATAACTTTATTTTTGCCTAAGTAGTTTTTCAAAGAATTTTTAATATTGTTCACGGCATTTTCCGCTGCACCGTTTGATTGTGGAAAATATGGCCCTGAGATGACGTGATCAATATTATATTTTTCTAAAAATTGTTGAAATTCTCTACTAGTAAAATTTCTGGCATTATCAGATACCAGTGTTTCTGGCAATCCAAATCTTGCAAAGGTAGATATTTTGTTTATTTATGTTCTTCGTTCTAAACCTGTCAAAATTTTGCGCAATAGTTATGTGATGTAATCGACTTCTCAAAAAATTATTCAGACATTCTCCTAAAGACAATATTCACTATTTGTTATTCCATTATTATTTATTTGTACAAGCCCAACCAAAGAAACAATACTGAAATTCTATTGTTCTTAGCATAGCGAAGTTTTTTTTTGCCAAAATTATTTAAAAAGGTAAAATCAACATTCATTATGCGTTAATTTAAGGGCCGTCAAAGTTTATTTTTTTCTTCAAAATTAATTGAGTTATAAGGAAAAAAACTCGGGTGGGGCTATTACCGTACAAAATTCGGTTTAAAAGGTACCGATCTCGGCCTACATCACGCCACTGTATATAATAGCCATTTGGTTGTTTGTTTTTTACTAAAATGAGCTTTACCTAGCACCATCTCTAGCGAGATTATCAGGGACGTGGACGTCATCTCCGAGAGTTTTCCTGACAAGATTGCCAAAAACAACCCGAAAATCATTGTGGGGGCGTTTTTTGGGGCGCTGAATCCAAATTTCACGTCGAAAACGACCCCGAAAACCTGGTGCACTAGAATCTGGACGTGGACCTCATCTCCTTGCTGCGAAGTTCAAGGAGGTTGGTTTGTCAAGCGAAGAAGTTTTGAGAATGGGGCGCAACTAATCCTGGCAATGTACAGTGCTCCACTGTCATTCAGGAAGGCGAATGCACCTGATGAGTACATGCCAAAATAGGACCAGTTACTATACATAAATACAGGTACAGAATGTACATAAAAACCGCTCTAAAGGGGAGAGTAAATTTAGGAAAAATTCTCCCCACACTAGACGCCATTCGACAACATCTAAAGATTGCAAGATTGGCTACACGGAGACCAGCTGACCATGGACCCAACAGAATGGGGTGGAGAAAGGAAGGCGACACACTGGTCCCTGTAGAAGTGACACAAAAACCTGCGCCCAAGAATATTTATAGATCTAATATTCTGTGAATGCGCAGGAGATTGTAATCTGTTTTCCTGTAGTTGTAGGAAGCACTGCCTCCCTTGCAATCTTGCCTGTAAAATTTGTGAAGGCTCAACTTGCAACAATATTGAAAGATATTCAGTTGAAAACGTTATTGCGGCCTTAGATGAGGAAGATGATCTAGTTACGAATACAGACTAGCGATGTGTCACTTGATGAAGAATTTGATATTTAGTTACGTATTTAAAAATTAAAGTTATTAATGAACGATATAAGGTAAAGTTACAGTTAGATCGTACTTATTTGATTTGAGTTCAATAAAAAAATTTTAAACGCCAATTACATAAATATTGACTTTCTATTCATTTGATTTATTTACTCCTCACATAATTTAACTAGAATCAACAATTCCACACACGTATTGCAGTATTGACGTCAGTCTCTAAGACATCAGGTAAAGGTTCCGGTGCACCAGGTGTTGGGAGGATCGTTTTCGATGTGAAATTCGGATTCAGCGCCCCCAAAAATCCCCCATAACGATTTTCGGTTCGTCTTTTTCGATTGTGCAAGGAAAACCCACGGAGATGAGGTACGTGTCCAGGTTCCGGTGCACCAGGTGTTCACGGGGTCGTTTTCGACGTGAAATTTGGATTCAGCGCCCCAAAAAATGCCCCCACAATGATTTTCGGCTTGTTTTTGGCAATCTTGTCAGGAAAACTCTCGGAGATGACGTCCACGTCCAGGTTCCGGCGCACCAGGTGTCCGGGGGGTATTCGCCGACGCCATATTTGAATTCACCGACCCAAAAAACCCCCAAACACCGAGTTTCTGTCCTTCCGCGCGTGAATTTTGGGAGAGTCCCACGGAGATGATGTTCATCGGCGTTCCTGAGCTCCAGGTCGGCTGTGGGTCAATTTGAACATCATAATCGTTATCAGCGACCTCGAAAACCTCCGGGCACCCTATTTGGGCCATTTCTGACTCTTAGTTACAGTTATTAAATCTTCCAAAAGCCGTCTCAAAAAATGCATGTTTTGAATGCATTTCTGGTTGCAGCAATGCAATTTCCGGTTTGTATGAGATACAAAGTAGGTACATTTTTTACAAAAAATCGCATTCCGATCCGTCTTAGTGCGAAAGATTCCGAACTTTTGTACTTCATTATCTCAACTACAGCGAGATTGTCATGTTTTTTGAAACAACTTGTTATATTAATTATTTTAAGCAGTAAAAGAAGTAGTGGGAAAGAAAAACTACGTTTTACCACCTCCAGTCCGTCAGTTCAGAAACTGGTAAATGCGACTACCGCTGGTGCTAATGTTTTAGTTAGGAACAAGTTTTGCAACGTGGAAATCCCCAAATAATACTAGTGCTTGCCGATCACAACATATCGACACTTCAGTATTAAAATTCTACAAATCGGCTTCGCTTGTGCCAATATTGAAGAAATGAGTATGAATATTTTTAGAATTATTGGAGATCTTCTCCATGCATTCGCAATATTTTTTTTGCCTATTAGTATTTCGAGTAACAAATCATATATCGGTAAGTTTTTATATGTAGTTTTATGAGACATTTAATTGCGTATGTAATTTTTATGATAATTAATTCTAAAAAAGTCGGATAGCTAGTAGATTGTGGTAAATATATGATAGTTGTAATACAAACAATGAAAATCATTCTGTTGATTTTTATTTAAAAAATTTTAACAAGTAAAGTCCAGGTCTTCTTCACAAGATTAATACAGTAAATGAAGGACTGAAAAGATAGAAAGCTGGGAATAAGTCGGGCATGAGTTCCCACATAGCGCAATTTGTAGGTCATCGCAGGTGTTTTAACATGAGAAAATCCTTAACGCGTTGTGGTCAAGGGGAGGGGCTGAAAATGGGCCCCAAAACCTGGAAAATGGGTTTCCCGCTAATATCTGGCTAACTATGCCAATTAGAGAATTTTTGTTCAGACAAAAAATGGAGATCAGCTCATTCTCTACAAAAATGGCCCTTATCATTTTCTTCGAAAATTCAAGAGTTTTCAAGATAATGGCACTCAAAAGTCCCCTCATTTCAGCTGCAGCTCTACCTTCAGGAATTCCGCTTTCTATGAATTAACGCGTAACCGGGCGGACGAATTGTTCAATATCTCGGGAAAAAATTAATATTTTTCGATGATTCAAAGTTCATCGGAATGGGAAAACCCGTAGCTACAATTCCATGTGACTTGAAGTCAGTTCGTATTTACCAAAAATATTTAAAAAAAGTGGTCAAAGTTTTTTTCAACAATATTTAGAGGCTGCTTCATTAATTTATTCATATTTTTTTTAAAAATAGTCATTTATTCTAATTTTGCCTTGATAATGGAACCTTAGGGGGTCTTGAATGACCTCAGAAATTTACTTTCATCTAATTATTAATCCTCAAGAAATAAAGAGCGGGGAACAAGAAATGGATAAACAAAAAAAGGCCGGTTTTGACTCGTGTGATCAATTTTCCTCATTTCTCGAAAATTATTAGACTATTAAAAATAAAAAAATATATTCGAAAAGTAGACCATCTAAGCTTTGAAATGATGTGCATTGGAAATCAATATAACGGAAGATTATAATTCGCGCTTGTTCCGAAGATTCTCTGGAACTCCGAAATCGGCTAAAATATGCAAATAAACAAATCAATTGTATAGTAGAACGCCAGAAAAGTATTGCAAAAAAATTTTTGAGGTCATTCAAGACCCCCTAAGGTCCCATTATCAAGGCAAAATTAGAATAAATGACTATTTTTAAAGAAAATATGAATAAATTAATGAAGCAGCCTCTAAATATTGTTGAAAAAAACTTTGACCGCTTTTTTAAATATTTTTGGTAAATACGAACTGACTTCAAGTCACATGGAATTGTAGCTACGGGTTTTTCCATTCCGATGAACTTTGAATCATCGAAAAGTATTAATTTTTTCCCGAGATATTGAACAATTCGTCCGCCCGGTTACGCGTTAATTCATAGAAAGCGGAATTCCTGAAGGTAGAGCTGCAGCTGAAATGAGGGGACTTTTGAGTGCCATTATCTTGAAAACTATTGAATTTTCGAAGAAAATGATAAGGGCCATTTTTGTAGAGAATGAGCTGATCTCCATTTTTTGTCTGAACAAAAATTCTCTAATTGGCATAGTTAGCCAGATATTAGCGGGAAACCCATTTTCCAGGTTTTGGGGCCCATTTTCAGCCCCTCCCCTTGACCACAACGCGTTAAGGATTTTCTCATGTTAAAACACCTGCGGTGACCTACAAAATGCGCTATGTGGGAACTCATGCCAGACTTATTCCCAGGTTTGACCCTTCAGTTACTGGACTATATAGGACAGCATCAAGTATGTTTAATTTTTTTATTTGAAATAGAGCCGGCTGAGATGGGCATCCAATAGGGATCGATTTTTGGCCAGATCCCTTTTCTAATGTACATAAATAATTTCAACTCAAAAGTCGAATGACTTAAAGATAAATTGCAAAACAAGTTGATGCGACTCATCACCGTTTCTTCATATACAGGGTGTCCCACGACGAACTGTACATAGTCCAACCATAAGTACTGACCGAGGCCATTTCATATCTGGTATTAAAAAATGCCTTGTTGCGTTTTTGACGGGCATACAGTGTGATATTTGACAATATGTGAATTATTCAACTCACATATTTTCAAATATCATCCTATATATCCGTCAAAAACGCAACAAGTCATTTTTCCATAGTACTTGTGATTGGACTATGTACAATTCGTAATGGGACACCCTGTATAATAATATATAGATAGTACATTGTTTATTTGCTTTAAGTTAAAGAAGATACAATAGAACCAAAATATACAAATTATACTAACATATAAATAAACAACAAGAGCCACGAAGTAAACAGGTTACTTGTTTGTGGCATGGTATGATTAAAAAAAAATAATAATAATTTTAAATAGTTAAAGATGAATATTAAAGTAGGTAGGTACAGGCTCAATTACAAAATATTTAGATTAGTATGAGAATAATATAGGATATGGTAGATGTATCTGAATTTTTTTTAAGTCACTAAATTTATTATTTTTTTTGAAAATTGTGACAATTTTTTATTGGATTTTTTATCAATTTTCAATAATGTTATGTATAAAACTACGTGGAATACTATGGACAATAATATAGTCCCCAACACTGTCCCCTGAGGTACTCCACATGTGATAGTTTGTTTCTTGGCTTGTGGTGTTTATATTATGTTTCATAGCCTTCTAAAATTATAAAATAGCGCTGTCGACTTTAAACTACAATTAATAAGTTTTCTTTTATTTAGAACTTAATTGGAGGAAATTTGATCCGTTTAGTTTTATTAATTTTTTCCAATTTTTACTATTCATTGACAGTTGTTTGATTTCTTCTATGAACTTTCCCTTTTTTCTGCATATTTTCTCAATTTTACCAGCAGTCATTTGTTGATGGCTCTTACTAAGTAATATAACTTCCATTACTATTTTAAAAATACGTATTAGATCAAAATTATGTTGTTTACAGTCCAAAAAGTTTTAATAGTTTGACGTAAAAACTTTGGAATGGTTGACTGACTCTATTGTATCCTTCGTCCGCTTTTTAATTGCAAAACTATTTATATGGAGGGTAGAGCTGCAAAATTTAAATTTT
Source organism: Crepidodera aurea (assembly GCA_949320105.2). Taxonomy (NCBI): domain Eukaryota; kingdom Metazoa; phylum Arthropoda; class Insecta; order Coleoptera; family Chrysomelidae; genus Crepidodera; species Crepidodera aurea. The sequence goes on from OX439475.1 coordinate 31,870,130, forward strand.
TCATTTCAAAAAGTATTAGTAACACTATCAGAAGCATTACCAAGCAAGGAAAATCTGTAAGGGATTTCAGACCTGAGGTTATCCCAAAGCTTCTAGTGAAACAGAAAAAATAAGACGTGAATTATCTTCTGAAAAAGTCCTAATGTGTTTGGAAAACCAACGAAAGTCTGTAGCAAAGGGAATAACATTTTAACGAATTCCATTTTTCCATATTGAAACAAACCATTTGAAAAAGTATTAGAGAGCAAAACTACTAGAGGCATTACCAGGCTAGGAAAATGCATAAGGGATTTCAGACCTTCTGAAAAAGTACTAAGGTGTTGATGGAAGACCAACGAAAATATGTAGCAAAAGGAACCTCTTTAATTGTTTAATCATTTAATTTGTGTATTTACGTTTGATGAATAAGAATAGTAATTATTATTTTTTTTCTGTGTCAACGGCTTCAACTACTATGGTTATTTCGCCTGGTGTTCTGTGTAGGCTTTGTTACTGTTTCCCAGCGCCACTTTACGAACAGCACTGTTAATTAGAACCCAACAGTGAATGGTCGAGTAGGGAATCACAGAATCACAATCAAGACTAGTTGTTGATTTCAATTTCATTGCCTAAAAATAATCACAATGGCTGTGGTCAAACTATCATTAAATATCTGGTTTTATTTTTCTATTTTTTTTTTGTTTTTGCCCCAGTTCTTTTCTAATATTTATTTCTGATGTGATTCAAATTGGTTTTTCCTTCAATTCTTCGGGGATATTTTTAAGTTGTACAAAGTGTTCAACAAAAGAAAGGTATATAGTAAAATAGACTTATAAGAATCGAAGATATTAACTGAACTGTATAAAAAAATGAAATCCCTAAGATGAGAAAAAAACCTAACAAGACAAAACCATAATTACTCAGAAAATATAAACTTCTAAAACATTTTAAGATTAACACACCATGTTTTCCTCTTCGACGCCAATAACGTTTTATCAACTCATAAAATTTTTATTTATTGTTGAATTGGATTTCACAACCATCAAAAGCACTGCGTAAATACAAATGTCAAGGTCACTAACTGTGATGTAGAATGTGTAAAATTATTAGGAAAAATCGTATATGAAAGTTTTAATTGGAAATCCCATTGCTGTAACCTAATCGATTTTTTATTTGCTTGTTGTACAAAACGGAATATATTTTTTTAAACATTTTTAATTTAATTTAATTTTTGAGTACGGACCTGAAATATTTAAATCGCTTCAAAGCGCTGTAAATGAAGTAACATTATGAATGCTCAAGTACTAAATTTAAGTTAAATACCTTGTTATAAGGTTTCAAAAATGAAACAAAATCGAAATATTATGACATGTATTTTTGTCCTGCCACCTTGCGGAACATTAAATGCCTTAAAAAGCAAACTACAAATTAAGAGTAGTATATTCTGTAACAAGGTGGAATGAGAATTAGAGGGTGTTCCGTTGGTAAACGGAAATATTTTAAAGGTAGGTAGAGGTCACAAACGCGAAAAACAACACCCTGAATATCACAATTTTAACATTTCCATTTTAGATTTGAATAGAGGGAAAAAAACTGAATTGAAACAAGTTCTTGTAAGTAAGTAAAAGTAAAATTTTTATTTAATTTAGAAAAAAACATATTATGAAACTTATTTTTTCTTTAACAATTTATTCACTTCGCGTCATTTACCTATTTCTTGTTTATTTGGCTTAAAATAATTTTACAATGTACTGGTGTACCTGCAGTCCCGTACTTAGGGGAAAAAATTCAATTAGGTATTTATTTTTTAAACGCCCAGTGTAAAGCATAATAGAATTTTCTTTCAATATCAAGAGCGAGAATGTTTCTTTTCTGTTATTATAAGTGGTTTCAGAATAACTACATTCAGTAGTGACCGTGGAGAAAAATATTAGTGATAGGCATGAGGCTACCCCAAATCTAGGCTCTTTAATTGATACACATATACATAAAGGGTGTTAAAGAATACGTGTTACATATTTTTAGGGCATGTAGAATATACAAAAATAAAGTGAAAATTTCCTATAAAAGATGTGTTTTTGGAGCTTTGGTTTCGAAACTAGACCTTTTTGAAAATTGCCTCTTCTGGTTAATTTTTTTCAAATATCTTCAGAACTCCGCATTTAATAAATATGAGACTTGGCGGGGTTAGGAAAGTTTACATGACGATTTTCCAGGTGTTAATTAGATTTTTCTAACACGATCATAAGCGTCTCATTTGGGGAAAGGGCAGCGAATATTTTCAGTAATATTTTTTTATTATACTTTTTTACATTTTAGGTAATGAATTAAAAAACTTCAGACTTTTTGTTAAAATAAAGGTATTCTTATTTAGAGGCAACAAGATGCACTGTTTTAGAGAAAAATCGATTTTAATTTTTGCTATTGCCTTATTACTAGTAATGTAGACATTTAAGTAGGCTCTGGAATTTCATTTTTAATAATAAATGCGGCAGTGAATGAAAATATTTGTTTTAATGTTTCTTCAAAACAAAATCAGTCGTAAAATACAGTGTAAACATTTATCATTTGAAACTACATCTTGTAACCTTTCATATCTTTTTTATACCAACTGGCTTATATTATGCATTATTGCGTAATTAGCTTTTAACTTGAATTTTGTCGGTAAAGATTCACGATTTTGATTTCAAATGAAACTCAAATCAAGCCCAGCAGTGCTGTAATTTAATTTGATTTTATTTTCATAAAACTAGTTCGAAAGTTTGAATAATTAACTCGTTAGTTGGTTAGTATTTTTTTAGTATAGTTAAGTATAAAAAAGCGCTTAATACATGAAAAAAAAAAAAAGAAACGTTTACCTAATAAAAAGCCAACAAAAATAAAGTATTTATAAAATCAGAGAGAGTTGTAAATGATTTAAATCAAGTAAATTCTGATGTACAATTCTCATTTTCTTTTTTTTTCTTCATATTTAAAGGCATTACATTATATTATCCAAATGCAATATTCGAATAGACTAGAATACGGTCCAGGAAATCTTCGCTTTACCGAACTTTGAGTAATCTCAATAATAATCCGTAGGGGCGCCACATCCCGGCCATTAAAATTGGACTTGTAAGGGTTTTGAAATACAGGGTTTTCTCAGCAACGGCATATTTTTTTTTTGAAATTTCCTTTACGAGCTTATAGGGAAAGGTTGTCTCGATGCTTATAAATATATTTAAATAATTGTTTATACCCACTCGAATATTGTCAATGTTTGACCAAAGAATTCATATTTTTCTGGACAATTTCTAAACGTCTCATTAATTTATAAGCATGTCCATAAAATAAAAAAAAAATCTGTTGTGTCGCCACAAGACTTTCCCGGCAGTTATAAAATAAAAATTAAATAATTAATTTGGTGTTAAAACAATTTTTTAGGTTCGGAATTTTGCTTACTTTTTCTTTGACATGTCAAATGTCATTTGGATTTTAAATTTTAAAATTTTTTTCCATTGCTTAGTTTTAAAATTAAGGAATGAAAATTTGAGGATGTATTTACAAGCCAATAATAACAAATAAAAACTTTAGGCCTTTTATTTTTTTATAATGTACACTGCGCGTCATATAAAACTGGTACAACTCTTATAATCGAAAATAGTATTTTTCTAGGTGTGTAAATGCATCTTTTAAAATGTGTCAATACTAAACTAGTTTTTATGTTATAATTTCTAGGGCAGTGATGCCAGTTCAACAAAAATTTTAGTAGATGTAACGATAAAATTAAATTTTTTACAGCAATAAAACGAGATGAAGAAATTAAAAATTTCAATTCAATAATTAATAACTTGTCATAGCAATTAAATATTCATCTTCTACCAAGCTATTTTGGAAATTATTCGGATTTGATGAAACTTACTTAAATGAGCTGGCATTGTGGATATGCGCTTTGACAAATGTGACGGTTATTTTGATTGATTAATTAAGTTAGGTTTACATTGGGAAAAAAGTGTACCAGTTTTATATGACGCGCAGTGTACATAGAGGCTAATGCGCCTCCCGGTGGGGCGATTTCAACCAAAAACAAACGGATTCATTCCACATACCAAATTTCAGCTCAATCGGAACACGCGTTTGGACGCTACGGGTTGCAATTTTTTAGTTTAAAAAATTTTTTTTTTTAGGTTAGGTTCAAAATTAAGGAATGAAAATTTCAGGATGTATTTACAAGCCAGAGAGGCACCTAAATATCAAATAAAAACTTTGTCTTTATTTTTTTCGCGATGTACATATGGCTCCTGCGCCCCCTGGTGGGGCGATTTCAACCAAAAACTAATGGGTTCAATTCCCTATCACCCGAAACCCATATACCAAATTTCAACTCAATCGGATTAAGCGTGCGGACGCTATCGTGGAAGAATACAGACACACATACACACATACAGACAGACGGACAGACTTCTATCTGGAAATCGTTTTAATCGTCTCAGGGGACCTCAAAATGGATATATCCGTCGTTATCTCAAATTTCTTTTTTAGCGCGTTCACAATACTTTCCCTTGGCGAGGGGCCGGGAAAGTAAAATCAAGCAAAAAACACTGCATATCTAAACCCTTAAAATGCCATTTCCGCGTTCTCGCGGAGCAGAGCTTTAAATTATTAAAAAAATTAATTCATAAATGCAGTAGTTATTTAAAATTTTATTAGGTTGACTTAAGAATAGCGAAATTCTTTACATTTTTATCGTAAATTATACCATTTTTCTTTTACTCATAATTATTTTGTTTTCGTTTAGTCGTCGCATCATAAAAAATTTTTTCTTGCTATCGTAATCATGCTCGAAACGCTTCATAATTGTTTTCGTCCGTTGTCTGTATCGATACGCCATTAAAAAGAATAATAAAGATATCAATAAAATGTGTACAATTTAAATTGATTGCATTATCGATGTATTTCCCGTGTTCATAACGTAAATCTAAATTTAGATTATAATACATAAAGATAATTGGATTTAAAACTTATTTGTAAAATTCGATGACTAATCAATCATATTTTTACTGACCCATTTATAACTACGGGGTCTCTAACGCCACAGAATCAATGTATTCTGCATTTATGGCGGCTCCAAGGTTCCGCTCTCTCTGTCTAATTTGAAATAATAATAATAACAAATATCCGGTAATCCAGCTTTACGAGATATTAAATAATAATAGGAAACAGGCAGAAATCTTCCTCACTGGCAATCAATTTAATTAACTTCCGAATTGCATGTAAAATGCTGAAATTTCTCTACACATTCGGGCTAAAATCTGTACGGTGGTCGTCATGACAACCACCAAGCGACCACATGACTGGGAAAACAGAACAACAGGCAAGTCAGTCATACTTGATCTAAAAGAAGAAACAACTTGGATCCGTAGTTCGTAATAAAAAAAACTACTTATTATTTTAAGTTAAAACTTTATTAGCTTAAATAGAGGGTGTTCCATTATTTAAAATCACAAGACATTGGGAACGTAAATTTTTTTATTTATTTATTTATTGCGCTTTACAATCTACCTAGTATTTCCAAAGTAATTAGTAAAAATGATGCAAGAATTATGACGTCAGGCAGGCACCATCTTCACTGGAATTTACTCAACTAGGTCTTTTGGCCAAGATCTTCTTAATTTTCTTACGATGTGTTGTTGGTTCTTGTGTTCAGTGCTTCGATTTTTGTGTTTGTTTGTATTTTCTTTGATTACTTCCATAATGTAGGGACTGTCTAGGTCTGTGTGTAGCGTATGGTTTGAGACATTCCATGAAGCGCCAGTAATCGCTCTGAGCGTATTTGACTGGAATGTTTGCATGATTTTTGTGTTGGATGACTTACTGCATTCCCATAATTCAATTGTATGTATGTCCACACTGGTTTTAGTATAGTCTTAGTTTTCAAGGAGATTGAGATGGTGTTTTAATTTTTCACTTGCTCTTATTGGGTCAAAGTCTGTTGAGAGTATTACTGTATCATTGCCTTAAGTGTATCATTTGTTACAGGTACATCACTTGTATATAAGAGGTATAGGAGGGGTCCAGTAGGATGATAGTTTGACAATTCTTCATCGATTTTTATTTGGAAATAACGTTCGCTTAGATATGATTGCAGCTGGGCTGGTAGACACATTTTCAAAGCTTGATGAATATCTAGGAAGATAGCAGTGCACATTTTCTTTCCTTCGATGTTCTCTTTGATTTTGTTGACAATTCTATGGCTCTGTTGGATTGTAGAGTTGTTTTCTTTGAACCCAAATTGATGTGCTGATATGAGAACGTAATTTTTTAAACAAAATGTTATTTAAATATTCTCGTTCGTGAAATCTGTATCTCAAACTGGCTAGGTGTCGTTGACACTTACCCACATGGATGTTTTGGGTAGCGTCTCAAATTCCTTGCTTCAATTGCTCTGTGCTGGCTGTAGGATCATTGTAGACGCCACTATTTAGTTAGCCCCCCCCCTTAAAAAAACCATTAGAGTAAGATCGGGCGCTCACCGTTTCTTGCAATGAAGGTGACTGAAAACAGTTTTAATCAATAGTGCGGCTGTATGTGACATTGCATCATATTGTTGGAACCAGGCACCATCTGCATTGTAACCACCAAAATTTTATAGTAAAAGATTGCGAATCATATCAATATACCACTGAAATTTTTAGTAAAAGTGCGGTGGCAGCATTTTCAAAAATATAGGGCAGAAATGCCCACCTGAACTTTTACCATTTTACCAAAATGCTCCCTTAAAGATGTATGCTAATTCTAATCTTTTATTTATTTATATATTTTCTTTTTAGGCGTGTCTCAAAGAACTCAACTTTTACTGTGCATGGTATTCATAACCAGATATATGGATCTTCTAGATTACTTCATTTCGTACTACAATTGCCTGATGAAAGTTTTATTCATCGGTGTCACCATGATCACGTTTCTGATGGGATACTGGTATAACGATATCGAAACACATGATAATTTCAAGGGTGAAGTTCTGGTCTTTTTCGCCACGATGGGTGCAACTTTGAATTATAGTTACGTCTCAAGCAACGAGGTAATTTAAAAATTTTAAAACCTTACTAATAATAATAAATCTTTTTATTTCGTTGGTATAATATCACTGTCGATGTGAATCTGCAGTAGGTTTATTCAAATGGTAATATAATATCAATGCAGTTTGTCTTAATTTTGTTTATTTTTACTAAAAATCTCGTACAGTATATGAGAGACCATTTAACCTAATTGGGGGGGCCTCTTTGACTCGTTCACAAATAAATGCCTAAATAAATGTCATTATCACTATCGGCATCTTGTTTTATAAAGTAATAAACCATAAAAATCCAAAAATACTATCATTTTAGCCTTGGAGGGTCCGCAATGCCCTTATCTTTCCTTTTATCTGCTAGCTTTCGTAATTCCATATTAAAATTTCTTTTACATTAATAAATTTTAGTTATGTTGGGCATTCAGCGAATTCCTCGAAGCTCTAGCAGTTATTCCTCAAGTACACTTGATCCTCAAATCAAAAAGAATCACAAATCCAATGATAGTTTACATGGCGTGTACAGCCTTTTACAAAGTTTTCTATTGTTTCAACTGGTTGTACAGATATAACGACGAAGGATATACCGATGCTACATCAGATGTTGCAGGCATGGCCTTCCTAGGAATTTATGGATTTTCGTTGATGTTATTGATCTGTAACGGCGTCAAAACGTATAAAGTTAGTGAAAGCATGTTGAAGAAAAATTTATTTTCTAGGTAAATATAAATCCTATTTTTTATATCATATTAGGTTTTAAAATGTACTGTGTAATAACAGGAAGCTGAAGAGACCTTAATAGCCTTTACAGGTTTCTGCTAATCAGGATCGATTAAAGTTCTGATATATTCGTGTAATAAATAACATAAGCAAAAGGGTTGGAGCAACCTAATCCATGAAGATGTCCACGGACTTTATACGTTAGATGTTATCAACGAGCGTGAGTGAAATCGCTCTAATTACAAGAGGGGTCAAAAACAAACGAAGGAGTAGGAATAGGGGTTACAGGTTCTAATACTAGGATATCAACAGCCCTGGGAAACACTCCAACAATAGTCTAAGCGGAACTATTATCAATAGATTTCTGTACTCAAGAGTGCATCAAAGAACACCTCAACTCATAATATTTATTGCGTCTGATAGTCAGGTTGGTTAAAGGCTTTGAAGTCCACAATTTATCAGTCTGAAAGAGTCGGGAACTGCAAACAATCCCTTAGGCAACTACCTAGTCACAACAAAGTAACTTTGTTATAATAAACGACTTTATTGTTTCAGTAGCAGACTATATATTATAATGTATAATAATATATGAAACAAAAGGCGGAGTTCAGCGTATAAGATGATTGAATCGCCCTATACTCTGTTCTTCCACTCAACCAAAAAAATGTCGATATTATATAAAAAATAACATATCAAAAGTTTGAGTACAAAAACCTTACCATAATAATCAATTTTAAACTTATTAATAGTATTTGTTTATAACTAACCTTGAACCTATGCAAAGCAAGAGTTTTTAACGCAGAAGGGATTCCTGTATAGATAACGCAAATTTGATATGTATAACTACGTCTGAAAATTTTTAGCCTTATGGGTGCCAGGGCATAAAGGAATTGTCGGAAATGAGATTGCTGATAGTCTCGCAAAAGAAGGAGCCGAACCATTTTGTGATATTCCAAAAAGCCGCATCGTAGCAGAAGTCCAAGAACTTAGTGGATTCCTACTGGAAGAATATCCCAGGCCAAACATAGGCAAAAATACCTTCTGTTCGATACGCTAAATTGCTCTTGGAGCGTCAGAAAACTGATCTCAGGGTAATCACAGGAATTCTCACTGGACACTGCTTACTATACCATCTCTCTAAGATGGGAAAAGTGGACAGTGGAACTTGCAGATTCCGCGATGAATTCGATGATGCAGATGAAACAGCGGAACACATTATCTGGAAACAGGTCCTAGAGCCTGATATGTTTACAGACCTAGCTTCAAAACGGATAATAGGTTTTCTCAAAAGCCTAGATCTTTTGGACTACAACTTAGATCAAAAGATCTTATAGGTCGCAGTGTGGTAACGCCAACCGGGCCAATTGACCTCTTGTAATCTACAATCCAACATAAGCAAAAAAATTAATAGATTTTCTTCCTTTTTCAGAGTAATGATGCCAACAACGATATATTCCATTAGTTCAAATGTTACACATGGTACGGGAGGACAGCAGTTGGCGTCAGATAATGCTCCATTAGTAAAAGAAATGGAATTATCTAAGAAAGAAAAAGAACTGATTCAAACTATATAATAATTTATATAGTAGAATTTATTGCTATCACAACGTGTTTTATTTAAATAAATAAATAAAAAAATATGCAAAATGAATACTGCTTCAAAAAAATATAATCAATATGCAAAAAACCTTACATATGTTTTGGGATTTCTCAGTAACGTTGAAAAAAATCATAATTTCTTCTAGCGGCTATTATTATCAAGCTCACGCGGAATTTATTTATTCGACTGGAATGGCCAACTGAAGGAGCCAAAAAGCAAAAACCGGTCTTAAGGTGAATGTCGACTCAAATATATTAAATTCCAAATTCGATATTTTTACATCCCAAAACTTAATCAACAACAAAAATATTGTGATAGCATTAAACTAAATTTTTACATTAAAATTTTTATGTGATTGTTAACCATTTTTATTAGTATACGTTTTTTATATCTATTGTTATTGCGCATCTATTTGCATCTGAAAGTTTTTTTTTTAAGTTTTAAACTTTAATTTATTTAATTTAATTACTTTATATTTAAATGTCCTGAAATAAATTTATAAAAGTATCGTTTTAAGTCTGTTATTGACACACATCAAAATTTACGAAAAACAAAATATTATAGTTTAGAGAAAAAAGAGTGCAGTAATTTAATTTGTAGAAGTAGTACAGGTTTAAGAGGTAGAAATTTTATTTTTACCTCATCCTTCAATGCTTATTTGTAGTTAAAATAAAAATTTTAATATATTTGATCGGCCTAATAAAAGATTTCGTTTGATTTAATCATGTTTCCACGGTTTTTACTGTAATAAACCTGTTCCTTTGACAGATAAGTCAGACTTTATTTATTCATAGCCTTATCGTGTTTTAATTGATTCGGAATTTTGTATTAATTTATATTTCAAAATGGCTTCATTTTAAAAATATTATCAGTCCTCCTAAATCCTTGAAGGCAGAATTACTCGTAATAGCAAAGCAACACACAAACAAATTCAAAAAACATATTATACATGAGATGGGAGATGGCCCGAGAAAAAGGAATTGAAATTCTCAGATACTTTTCTTAACGGATAGTAAAACCACTTATTTTATTAAAAAGTTTTTTAATTTTGATAATCGTAGGACGACCGCTAGATGCTATAACTGAAGTCCAAAAAATAAAATGCATATTTTATATAAAATTTACTAAATTAACATCTCCTAAAAATACTAAAATTGGATTTTCCACCAAATTTTGCATATATTTGAATTCAACAAACTCTTATAATATTTATAAAGAACCAATATAATAAGTAACGTGAACGCTAGAGGGGGTTGTTATTGGACCGTCTATCACTTATTTTTCTTGTTCGGTTTGACCTACAAAATGTTTGTTTTGTTTTTCATGTCACGTTTTTTACTACATTTACACGTTACCGTCAAAAGGTATGAATGTTTCTATGGATTTACTTTTCATGAATTTTTGTCCACTTCAAATGTAGAAATCGTTTTTTGTTTATGATTTTTACTACGCTCTAAGTAGTCTAGAAGGTGGCGCGTTTTCCCATTTATTTTATCGTACTTAAATTGTGTTGGAAGAGAGAAAGCCTTTTATGAGACCTCGTCGAAAATCCGCCATAATGTCCCGTTCTATTTAGTAGATTGTTCATTTAATTTTTATTGAATTACTTTGCGATTTATTAAGAATTTTTTAAAGAAAGGTTATGTTGCATTAAATATTTGATATTTTTATTGTTTTACATGATAATCTTTAGAATATTGAGTGGGTAGCACTTCGCTAAATTATGTCCTCCCTTAAGAAGAGGAGAAAGTTTATAGCAACAAAATATTGTGACCCGACAGTGTCGCAGTAATTCCTTAATATCTTTGGACTAGATGCATCAAATTTTATTGTGGATGGTTCATATTAAAGACAACACTTTGCTTAAAATAGATAAAGCCTTGCATAAACAACTATATGTTTCATGTAATTATGGTACCATATTTAAACTGTTCCTGGATTCAATCGCTGGGAGAACGTTCCTGTCCCCAATGTTGATAATTTTTTGAATTTATCATGCTTGCTGGGTTCTTCAATAGTGTTTGAGGCGATATTCCTGCAGACATGTTTCTCCTTCGTATTTTTTAAACGCATTTAAGATGAAAATGGCACATTTTAAGAATAATGTTACCTTTGACCTCATTTCATGAAAGAAAGAGCAACTTTTCTGCACGAAGGGGGTACCAATACCGCCTCACAAACTATTGAAGAAGCCAACAAACGTAATAAACTCAAAGAATTATCAATATTAGGGGCAGGAACGTTCTCCCATAAAGTTGAATCGTAGCATTTGCTATGTTATGATGCCCACGAAAGACTAAATTCTGCCTCACACTTTTACTTCATTAATAAATCTGAAAACTTGTCATCGTCATTTTCAGCTTTTAAAATTATACTTTATTGTTATTTATTTTAGTTTTTTATTTATTTACTTGCTCATATGCATAGTAATAGCCCATCATGTGCAGGCCTAAAAAAGTTTATACATTTCCTTAGCTTTTATTTGTTGCTAAGTTAAAAAAATCATTCCCTCATTTTTATTTTCAAGAAACTTTGAGCCCTCCCCTTTAAGAACATTCTATGTATCAGATAATATTATCTTTGTACCAACAAACTTTTAATACTTGCCCTTAATTATCCTACAAACAATTTTTTTATGTTTATTAGGTTAATTGACAAACATCAAAAGATCCTGTAATGAGAGATAGGAATAATTTAGTTTTTCATTTTCGAGGAAGGCGTACACAATTGAAAACACAATTATATCCGTTAGAGCTAATTTAACAATCAACAGGTTTCCTTGGACAACAATAGGTGAGGTGGAATTAATACCATATTTATAATTCTGGTAAATCGATGCTTCGATGTGAATGCTGGGTTTACAGGGGCGGTTACACCAATCTATTAACCCGAATGGCTTCTTTATATTATATATTATATTATAATGTAAAGTTTTTGATATAGCTCAAAATAACTTTTAAAATTTTCAAAAATCCTGATCAAAAATCTAAATTCGAATGAATTTATCATATTCCATTTTATAGAGCTCGACAAGTAGATTTAAATTTAAAATCACATATCATAGTTGATGATCTCTGAAAGGGGAGCTGATTGATTGCAGTTTAAAGTTTATGGAAAAAGCGCCCAAAACTATTACAGCTTACATTAAAATTTTGGGGGTCATTCCGAAGTAATTTGCTGCGTAGAATCTGAATTCTAGGTCATAATTGGGCTACCACATTAAGAGTTTCAGTTATTTACTCGAAAAATGGGGTTTTTGGCTACTTTTGAGGTAATGTACAGGATGTAGAACATTTTTTGGTCTTTTTTTCTGATTGCATCAATTAATACTACTCTTACCCTTCAAAATAAGCTATATTGAGCGGGCACTTACGATTTTTTATCTCATGACCATTTTGATTTATGAAACATCCCAACGACGTCATGAGCGACCACCATCTCGAGTACAGGTTTTTTTCATTTCAGCCGCCATTTTGAATCCGCCACCTCAGAAATAAAAAAAATCTCCTTTTTGACATAATATTCGTAATCAGCGATCTTGAAAACCTTCAAGTGAAATTTTTTAGATACCAATGTTGTTTTTTGGAAATAAAAATTTCAATTATCTGACTCAGTAAATACATTTTTCGAGCGATGATGACTCCGAATCTAAGATTCCACGCAGCAAATTACTTCGGAAATGACCCGGAACTACCCAACAATAGAATCTTGTAGACCTATGTAATTTACGTGAGGCCGGTCATGGAAATAAAGCGAGAGAGCTTGCGTAAAAAAAATTAATTTAATAGTATACCTTGGCTATGACACGGATAATCAGTTCAATATTTTCCCAAAGATTTCAAGCGGTGACCTTAATAAAAATTATCTATATAAATATTGGAAGAGCAAATTAATTTTTAGAACATGTTTCATTGGCCACTCCTCTTTAATTAGATTAACCAACCAAGTGTTGATTGGATGTAACGAAAGGTACAAAAACCAATTTACGTGTTTGCCTAGTGCAAAACGGAAATTTGTTTACGTCTTTTTTGCTAGTAGATGAAGTTTAAAAGTTTAACGATTTTGATCGATTCGAAACCCCAAAGCTTGGTTTAAAAACAGACAAGAACAATCCCAATCATCAGGTGGGTTCTAAGATCCGGACATCCCATACAAAAGATTGGAGAAAACTCAATTTCACATAATCAGTGTAGAACGTCTAACAACATCTTCAAATTACAAAATACGGATAAACATTAACAAAAGATTGGAGAAAATTCCAAACAAAAGACTAAAGAATACAACAAATAAAAGTAAAGATGAAAATCCAACTAAGGTAAGTGAACAGTGCGAATATCAGTAGAAGAGACGGAATTCAATGGCGAATTTTATCCAATCTTTCGTAAAATAAATAAAAAGTACGTAGCAACCAATCACAAGAGAAAAAACCGCAGACAACTGACACTGAATTGGAATTTGACACAAACAAATGTAAGAAGACATTTTCAACATATACTTCCTTGGAAACTGAAAAAATACAAAACAAAGAAAATCGACGGTAATAAAGAAAAAACCGAACAATTTATCGTACAAAAGCAAAATCTACAATTTGCAAAAATCAGGATGAACCCGCAAAAAATAATAATAGAATAGGTGAATTCCCAGAAAATGTAAAAAAAAAATCCCGAACTTTAGCATCAGTGATGAAAATTGACAAATCCGTCCTAGAAAGTTGAAAATAACCCGAACCAGAATTCATGGTTCATGGTCCGCAGGACGAGTGGTGTTTTCTTCAAGCAACTCAGTTGAGTTATGAAATAAGACACAGACTTATGAGATAAATTTAATCACGTGTGGAATTGTATTAGAATATTTCATAAACAAAGTAAAAGGTAAAAAAATCTGAAATTCGGCAGAATTAGGGGAAATTAGCAAAAAAAGTAAGAAGTTGATCAGAGAAATTAATAAAGTTTAATAAACGAAATCCCAAAGGACCCCGCAGTTTTTGATAGGAAAATGGCTTTCGGTGGATTTCTCTCAAACTTCGGAAATTTATTCTTCATCCCATCCCGATCAAAAGTGTTCACGAGCCCTACTCAATCCTATATACAGATTTCGAGCTAGCGCGAGTTTAAAATGATTAGGGGGAACTCGATATATGCGCATTTATCGGCAAGTTAGGCGTTCACCTCTTTACGTTTCTGGTTTATATCATGGATATATGTCATACACACCCAGATACACACACACGCACACATTTAGCGTCTTTTAGAAGATTTTATTTTGATTTCTAAACTATTACTTAAGAATTTATTTTTTATTGACATTACATTTTTCATTTTTCAATCACTTTTTTGTTACCATGACTATGTCCGACATGGGCGTTTCATGAACAGGGTTAAACACACCCAGTCACCTTGAATTAAATTAAAAAACTAAATAAATGTTCAATGGAGAAATATTTTTTGTAAGAGAACGCTTAACAATTAATATGTCCAGCACAAGCGTCACTTGTCGTTATCTCATCTAAACCCTACTCTTTTATACTCCTACAAGGGTTCCACGACTCGCATAGAGCAAAAATGCAGCATACTCATTATGTTTATTATTCTTATTTATTTATAGCACATGTGTTATTAATCTAACTACAATTTGGCGTAGTCTTTGGGAGATCAACTCGTCATATTTGTTTAAAATGAAGGATTAAAAAGGAACATACGAAAAACCATCTTGCCATCAGCGAAATAACAACGATGCTTATTTCAGCTCATTTTCGTAGTGCCCCTATTAAAGTAACATGTAACTCTATGTTCTATAATCTAGACATCTATCACTCGCGGTCCACCTTCAATCTAATAATCTTGTTGACGGATCTTTCTAACATGAATTATTAAAAAGGAACATATGAAAAACCATCTTACCCCGTACCATGGGGTATGATTGTGAAAGCTAATTTTTTTCACAACGAACAAATGTGCATTTCTTCGGCGTCTTCATCATCCACACCGGCACAAACATTGTTACCCCAATGTTCACAAAGCTGGCAACCTAGTGATTTCAGAAAAGTATTTATGTGTAAAAATATTGTGTCTTCATCATTGTTCTTTTGCGTTTTGTCTGAAAGTTTAGTATTTTTTTTAGCAGTTTTTTGTGTAGATTATGAGGATTGGCATTTTTAAATTTTCCAGCTCATTTTTATAGTGCCCTTATATCCCTTCATACCCCACACACATCCGCGTCATGCCCCCCTCCCAAACTTCAAAAAGTTACACATATATGAAAAATAAATGTCAGCATTCTGCATTGGACATATACTGTGAAATTGAATCTGGTGAGATTATATTATCAACAAAAAAGGACCATCCAGTCAAATCGGCGTTTTGTGCAAGATTTTCTTCCCCGTTGTTCAACAGACCAGTTTTCTAGTGTTTTCTGATAGAATGTTTGCTATCAGAATCCCTTGTTATATTTGTGGTGCTGCTCTACAGCCCAATGTTATGGTTCGGTTTATGAAACATCCCAACGACGTCATGAGCGACCACCATCTCGAGTACAGGTTTTTTTCATTTCAGCCGCCATTTTGAATCCGCCACCTCAGAAATAAAAAAAAATCTCCTTTTTGACATAATATTCGTAATCAGCGATCTTGAAAACCTTCAAGTGAAATTTTTTAGATACCAATGTTGTTTTTTGGAAATAAAAATTTCAATTATCTGACTCAGTAAATACATTTTTCGAGCGAGTGGCGATCATAATGCTGCCAAGCAAGAGATAGCCATTAATAGATGCGCAGAAATTGCTGGACAACCTGCAGTCATTGATGACAATAGTCGAATCTGCAACAATTGTAATATTGATATTGTGCATGAAATCCAAGTGATGGAGAATGATCCAAGCAGCTTAAGACTGAATGTTCTCACCCAGACTTCTTCTCACTCTTACCTTGTTTGTAATGCAATGAATGATATGATAAGACTATCCACCGAGGCTCGAGTGGAATAGATTTTCATTGCTTTTTATTTGGTTTGCTAAAGCTCTTATTAAATTCATTAGCAAGTTAATTTTATGCTGGACATAATTGTTAAGTGTTCTTTTACAAAGAGTATTTCTCCATTGAACATTTAGTTTTGTATTTATTTCAAGGTGTCCGTCCGGCTGTGTTTAACCCTGTTAATGAAACGCCCATATCGGACATAGTCTAGCTGTATTCATTGTAACAAAAAAGTGATTGAAAAATGAAAAATGTAATGTCAATAAAAAAAAATTCTACGGGGTAAGATGGTTTTTCATATGTTCCTTTTTAATAATTCATGTTAGAAAGATCCGTCAACAAGATTATTAGATTGAAGGTGGACCGCGAGTGATAGATGTCTAGATTATAGAACATAGAGTTACATGTTACTTTAATAGGGGCACTACGAAAATGAGCTGAAATAAGCATCGTTGTTATTTCGCTGATGGCAAGATGGTTTTTCGTATGTTCCTTTTTAATCCTTCATTTTAAACAAATATGACGAGTTGATCTCCCAAAGACTACGCCAAATTGTAGTTAGATTAATAACACATGTGCTATAAACAAATAAGAATAATAAACATAATGATTATGCTGCATTTTTGCTCTATGCGAGTCGTGGAACCCTTGTAGGAGTATAAAAGAGTAGGGTTTAGATGAGATAACGACAAGTGACGCTTGTGCTGGACATATTAATTGTTAAGCGTTCTCTTACAAAAAATATTTCTCCATTGAACATGTATTTAGTTTTTTAATTTAATTCAAGGTGACTGGGTGTGTTTAACCCTGTTAATGAAACGCCCATGTCGGACATAGTCATGGTAACAAAAAAGTGATTGAAAAATGAAAAATGTAATGTCAATAAAAAATAAATTCTTAAGTAATAGTTTAGAAATCAAAATAAAATCTTCTAAAAGACGCTAAATGTGTGCGTGTGTGTGTATCTGGGTGTGTATGACATATATCCGTCATATAAACCATAAACGTAAAGAGGTGAACGCCTAACTTGCCGATAAATGCGCAAATATCGAGTTCACCCTAATCATTTTAAACTCGCGCTAGCTCGAAATCTGTACATAAGGATTGAGTTGGGCCCGTGAACACTTTTGATCGGGATGGGATGAAGAATACATTTCCGAAGTTTGAGAGAAATCCACCGAAAGCCATTTTCCTATCAAAAACTGCAGGGTCCTTTGCTCATTTTTTAATGCGTGCACAGCGTGATTATTTATATTTGACGTTTAACTGCCACCTACACAACTCTGAAAGGAGGCGTCTCCCAACAGTATGAGTTTGGCTGGTAAGGTAAAGGTACGTCACGTCAGCTTAGCTCAGAAAAATGATGTACAAAGTAATATTTCAAGTAAATATATTTTTGGCTCTGCTTGCGCATGCGAAATATTGCCGATTCTGCAGTCAGCAGCCATATTCATACACGCGCGAGAAGCTCGTATCGGAAAACACCTAACTAGACAGTCCAATCAGAGTTGAGTCAAGTTTGGTGTTAACGATAATCCGAACTTGACTGAAGCTCCTGATTGGTTCATTTGAGAAGCGCGTGAAATGGTCTAAAATATTCTACGCTAGAAAAACTGAATTTGGAGAATAGTAGCCATTTGTCATTGTCATTGTCTAATGTCGATTTTGTATTGTGAAAAAACTAAACATATCTCGAAAATTCAAATAAAAAATTCTCGTTAACGTTAAAAAATATAAAAAACATGAAATTTTATACAGACCTTGTTTGGCATCGAATGAAAACATTTTACCCTTTCGTTTCAAAGATGTAATCATTTGAAACAAAAACCCGTTGTTTAGCAAGATGATATTCAACGCAATTTGACTGTTTACGTCAGTATTCCGAGATGAATATTTTAAATACCTAATTGTTCAGAATTTCTTCAAAAGTATTCATATCCAGTGAGGTATCGCGTTAATTTTTAAAAGTAATTTATTCGTTTAATAAAAAATAGCAGGCAAAAAAAATGAAAAAAAAATGGGAAATATTAATCTTCTTTATTTAAAAAATTAATTTTTACAGTAGTCAGTCAGGCAGTAGTACTATTTACAGGGCGATACAACTATTTTTCTTAAAAAAGTAATAAAAAACTTTCAAAGTGTTCCAAGTAGCATTATACAGGGTGTGTCACGAATGTGGCTCATTAGCCATATATAGAGAACAAATTGAACGAAGTTAGAAAATAAAATAATCTAATTGTCCAGTAGTTTGTTTATTACAACTGTCTTTTCAATTTTCATGGCATGCTGGATTATATTACCCACCAATTTATGTAAGATATCTCCAAATTATAATAAATCTAGCAATAACTCAGAAATGCATAACTTTAGGTATAGGGAATGCTAATGCAGATCGAAAGAGAATAGAAAACTGATTCAGACATGATAATAAAATACAGGGTGTTTCATTTGAAATTATCGACTTATTGAGAATTGAAAATATGAACGTTGGACTCTCCATTCTAGACACCCTATATAAAATATCGCATTTGAAGTTTCACCGTATGCTAGAAGGATATTCTCAATCTCTCAATCTCTGTATAAAATTTGAAATTAATAGCTTATCAACTAAGCCAGATACGGAAATTAAAGTAAATGCGTGTTTTTCAAAAAAATTTACAAAAATCTCAAATATCTCGGAAACTGTTAAACTTAGACCTGTGGTATGTTAATAATTTTTTGTTCGAAATTTGATGCTGAATCCAAAAATAAAAAGAAAAATGGTACATGCCATTTGAAATAACAAAGTTGATGTCTACTTCCGGTATAACCGGAAGTTGAAAATATTTTCATTAAATGGGTCGTACTGACAAACCCCCGTAACCCAATTTTCAAATTTCAAATATCTGTAGTTCTCTATATATGGCTAATGAGCCACCTTCGTGACACACCCTGTAGTGACAGAAACTGATATCGCAACTTCGATTGGGTGGCTATTACGTAATAATCACTAAATCTACCCCTACACAGTAAGAATAACTTAATTTTATTTATGCCTAGTTGTAGTCACGTAAAGTTCACCGCTGAGAATCACTTAATAGTTTTATAATATTTTGGTGCCACTGAAGGTGTTTGAAACGTTATAACTACTAAGCGACATTACCTTAAAGTTGCAGAAACATTAAAGTGAAAAATAATAGTTACGGCCACCAAACCATATCACTTAAAAACCATTTAGAAGTGGCAGTGATTGCAGTAATTCTCGCCACGTTTTTGCCACATTCATAAGTGATTTCCACATACCGCATGGAAACAAAGTCACTTCGAAAAACACAATGACCGCCGAAAAATGCTACTTGGGTAGTCGCTGTATCTTTCTTTCATATTTTAAATATATTTTTGAAATATTAATGATAAACACGAACACACCATGTTAAAAATATATTAATTTGGTGAATGCCTCGTGACGACGTCAATGGTTAAAATGTTTTGAAGTTATTCGATGCCGAGAAGTCTAATTACAGGCTCCAAAGTAATTTAAATAATACTAACGTTATCCCAGAAGCAACGTCTAACTTTACCGCCTTTTAAGTTTTCGTCCTTCATCTTTGAAAAGTTTTAATTAAGAATGTGTAAGAATGGCAGTTATAACTGAATTACCTTTCACCTTTATCTGTTCTACAATTCTGTCGTTTACGTATCGATGTATCTGGGAGATATAATGTGAAGATTTTTAATTTGTTGGAGAGTTAATTATAGGGAGTATCATTATTATTATTACTTATAGAGTTAGTTATACCTTTTCAGTCCTATCTTAAACAGGCCTTCGTGTAGGGTATGTGAGCTAAAACTTGTTGATGACATAATCACAGTGATAATTTTGACATTTTTGACATCTTAGCTTTCTTTTCCTGGTATTTATCCTTGAAATTATTATTATTATTAGTCACGAAAACATCAATCAGTTCAGAATTGTATCTCTTATATACCACCACAATATCTGGGCTATTATTCATCACCATTCAGTCGATGATAATATACCAATCTTAGTATAGACGGACTGGTATTTGTAGTAGGGGATGTAGGATTTTGTAGACCTGATTATATGTATCTCTATGGGTAACCGGCTTTATGTGCTGATTGATACTCTCTGTTTCGAGGAAAAGCTGTCCGATACTTAGCCATCTGTTGGATGTGAGGCTATACAGCTCTATTTGTGATAACTGCTCCTGTTTCTGTGTATCAGTAAATACATTTTTGATATCAGAGGCCAGGGTCAGAGAGGAATAAGTTTTATTGATAATTTTAATAGTTCTGTGAATACCAGAGAACCCGGTCTTGTTATAGATGATTCCTTTAATGTTGATAACTATCTAATATGTATGTCAAAAGACACCACAGTATTTCAAGCAGAAGTAGCAGCAATACACCTCTGTATAGGAGAAATAAACAGACAAGACAGCATAGGTCAGTCCGTTGTTATATTTTCCGACAGTCAGGCTACACTAAAAGCACTAAAGGCCACCCAAGTAAACTCTAAACTTGTGTAGGACTGTGTCTGTGTCTTGAATGAACTAGCTAACCGCAAGAAAGTGACCTTGACATGGGTTCCAGGACACAAAGGACATCGAGGAAATGAAAAAGCCGACGAACTGGCTAGGCAAGGCTCGTCAATGGCATTCTATGGGCCAGAACACTTCTGCGATATAGCAAAAGCAACAGTTAAAAAAGCAATTAGCAAATGGGTGGAAAAACAATCTCAAAGCTGGTGGGAACAATCCCCAGGACAGAGGTAGGCAAAAAGGTTTCTTAAGAAACAATTACTCACGGCAAACCTACTAAGCAAGGACAGAAGGGCCGTAAAAGCAATAGTAGGTATGCTTATAGGACACTGTAAACTCAACAAGCATATGAAAAACATAGATCTGGCAGAAGAAACCACATGTAGGTTTAGTCAGACAGAAGAAGAAAGCTCAATCCATATTTTATGCGAATGCGATGGAATAGCAAGGACAAGGTTTTCACAGAAGGGAACGGAATATCCAGAGGCAGAGAGCTACGTTGAAGAGCCACTGTCAGGGATCCTAACCTAACCACAAAGGACGAAGCTCGCGCAAGTCATCTAATTATCAGGGGAACCACAATAGATCTGCAAAGGTCGCAATGGAAATAGGCCGTACCCCTATTTTACATCTACGCCTACTATTAGATAAGCTCCACCTCCTTTTCTTCGTCCTAGTTTGGTTGTAATTATGAATGAATGCTTATGGATGATGAACGTGGTCCTCATCAAAAGGGTGGTGTGCTTTCTTTTATTATGTAAAAAACAATACATTGTATAAAATATTTAGTGTTAATGCCGCTGAACATGAAACGAGGGTTGGAAGTGACTGGTTACCGTTTGTTATTTCTTTCCTTTATTCGAAAACTCTACAGTCTCAATAGGAAAAAGACAAATGTCCATTAGTGTATGTATGTATCCCATGCATAGACTAGAGTACCAGTAATGGCTAATCTTCCAATTGTTCTGTTGGTCAGGAACGGGTCACTGATTCGTCTTTTCATTTTTTTATATCTCACTGATTTATTATAAACCGCGATACTGTTACCGCGCCAAAATTCCGATGAATGACAACAAGCTTTTTTAAATATAGTAATGAAAGGTAGAAAAATCTAATTTATAAAGAAGCCAATATTTACCTGACTTTTTAGAATTGGTTTTGCTTTTCGATTTCCTAGGGTAAATGTTGATTTTGCTATGACCACAGCCCATCTCCGGCTGTTAGGGCAATAGGGTACTTTCGTATGGTCGCCCTTCTAGTTAAAAAAGGGCTGACATTTACATGATTAATGCGAGAGCATCTTCAACCAGTATCGGTCCTTTTCGACGATCCTGCAAGATGGATTGCGTTTCGTAGTCCTGCCATCTGAAACAACAAAAGAAGATTATTATATAAAGTTTACTAAGATACATTTTTTGCTGTAAAATAAGCTTCACGTTTCCTAATAGAGAAAACAGCTTATTAGTTATATTATTAAATATTAAGGACAAAGACTGGGAATTATCAGCAGTTTCACAAGAAAGGGGATGTAAGGGATGCTCTAACTATCGAGGCATTATAATCAGCTAATAATGAGCTTACCGGATAAAAATAAAAGAGAGAGTAAAGCAAAAGGTAGAAAATATACTAATTAAGGTGAGTTGTCTGTATGTATATCAATACCTTCAAAATTTCCTTGCAAAAGTCAATGAAATATTGCAGATCAATCCTGCGCAATTAGGGAATAAAACTATGTTTACTAGCCCAGTTGCCAGAGAAGGATATTGACCAAAAGCTGACACTTGCCACTTAAGTACTTGAAAGGGTGTAGAAAACGATACAAAAATCTTTGCTGCTCTAAAGTGTATGCTAAGTTCACAATTTCGAAAACAAAATCGAAAATTTGGTTTATTCATTATATCCCAAAAAAAAATCGAAAAACTAATAGCATTAGGTACGTGAAAGGGCGGAAAATTTTACTAAAAGTTATATTATAATTTATTTAAAAAAAATTGTATTACTATAAAAGAAATATTAAAAATAAGAAAGCGAATTCGAAAAATTCTACGCGCGCCGAGCCGTTGAATACAAATATTCAGGCGAGGCGTTCGGAAAACTAAAGTATCTTTGCCTAAAATGTACGCAAAGAAAAAAAACATTTTAAAGAGGAGACTCTAAGCTTTCTCAGAAAGCTATTAGTTTTTAATTTTTTTTGTTTTCTTATAGAAAATTTGACCGGAAGTTATAATTTATTATAATTTCTAAAATTTTTATAAAACTGAAGATATTGTTACGTACTATATTGCAAATTTTGATGTTTTATTGATGGATTAACTAACCACGACTTTAGCTCTTTCCTTTCTTTATAAATCAATTTCTAAATTATTTTTAACTGTATTTAAAAAAAAATGAATTTCTGATTTCTGTTTCTGAGATATAATGAAAAAACCAAATTTTCGATTTTATTTTCTCGATCTACTGACACATTCATCCATACACTCATTCATCAATGGCCTGTCCAAACCGCTATATAATTCTTCCATTCTAATTTCTAACAGAAAAACAGAAAAGAAGATGATTGAGGATGAAAAGTTAAGTTTTTCATATGTTCCAAATTGTTTTTATTTTCTATATATTAGATTTTATAGTAAAAAATGTCATTTACATGGTCTATGTAAAATTAAATATTGCACTTTATTAGAATCCTTCATTATCCTAAACTTCTCACTTGTCGTAAAGTCGATTTTAACTCTTTCAAAAACTTACTAAGTCATAACAGTTTGTTGTTTAAATCATTCACAAATATTTAAACATTTATGTACCCGAAATTGTTGATAACTTTTCTATCATCTCCGCACAACTTTCAACGAAAAAGTTTCTGTTTAAAAAAATTAACACTAACATTTAAAAATATTGTTTTTGAAATGGCTACGAACCATGTTAGATAGTATGTAAAATGTTTAAGTACATATATTTCCTTATTATCGGGGGCAACGCGATAAGATTGATTTGACCGGATATCTGTTTATTTATCTTGGAATATTTAAATACGGAAAGTTAACGCAAAAAGTGTAATATTTGGTAAATTGAGGTCAAAATATTGTAATGTTGTATGCGATTCAGGTCAGGTAAGCAGTCTAGTGAAGAAGAAAAATAAGTCATGGAATCCACATAACTCGGTTATCTAAAAGAGTATAGAAAAATTGGTAGAGTTCGTATTCTACTAGGGGAAGGTGAGGAAATACAGTGGAGTGAGGTAGGACTGGGTATAGTACCTGAAAAATTCACTGAAAAAATATTTGTACGTTAAATCAATAAATTATCGTCGTCAATTTCTTGGACATTAATGCTATGATTCGGTGATTGGGAGAATAATTTCACGTCATAAAACTATTAACTAGTGCATTAAAACAATAACCGAAAAATCGTTAAGCAATAAACGCAAAACATCAAAAACTAATTAACTGTATCCCTAATATAATACAAATATTAATCAAATCAATGTTTTGCGATTATAAACCTATGTACTTTACCATTAAAACCGTAAAAACTTTTTATAAATCCAAGAACTACAAACTTTGAAAATTAATTAACGGTTTTCATTGTTTTGATGAACACTAAACGTTACATCTATGAATGGACAGCTTAAAAACGCGCCAAAATAGTGCTACCTAATAGTAAATCAATCTCTACGAACATTAATATTACGAACAACTAGCGAAGATGTTTAACTCTTCGCGCCGCGCCCATAGCCCCTATAAGTGCAACCACATGCAGAGGTTAGGCGTTCCGATACAGTTTGTGTTTTGTGGACAGTAAAATAATAATTATTGTGCCAAATTAATTAATTCTGGACTGAAGATCGACAAAGAAAGGAAGGTACATAAACACTGGGGATACCCCTTGGTAAATATTATTTTGGCATACTTTATACCTATACTAAAATTCTATGTCTAAGATGTCAAAAAAAATTTGCTGTTGTTTTAACTTAAATATTTATTTTAGGTTGATATGGATTATAATGTCGCGTTTGAAAGTGGGTAATTCTTTTTAAAAAATTAGGAAAAATGTTTTCCGCAAATACTGGCATTTTTGCAGAAAAGATAAATCTACTAGAGCCCTATTAGATAACGCCTTCAAGGAAATGTGCGACGAATGTAAGTTCAAATTATAATATGGCAAAAAGTAGCATATTAATTTTGTATTTTTTAGATGGAAAAAATATGCTTCACTTTTATATTTGGTGCCATCGACCAAATTTTGTTCCAAAAAGTCATTTGGAAAGAGGACCCATATAAAATTTACAATGGCGACGACATCTCTAAAATTTCAAATATTTGCGTCTTATTTGACGAAATTCATTTTAAATTTTTTCATATACTTAAGGCAGTTGATATATGTTTGAATAGTATATTAAAATACAAGTTGCAAAAGGCTACATATTCTTGCACGAATTCGAACGAATGAGTGCGAGAATAGCTTTCTGCAACGCGTCTTTTATACTATTTTTTCGATTTTGGTTTTTATTTAGATATTTTTAAAATTATTTGTGATCATTGTTAGTTTGGAATTTTCGTTGCGAAATATTACAATTGGTAACACTTAGTTTCTATATTGACAGATTGACTTAAGTTTAATTATTACGAAAAATGTCACAAGAGTTGTTACATTTAACACCCCCAGAACTGCGAGAGGTAGCTAATAATGCTGTTAAAAATTTATTGCCGGATAAGTCTAAAGATATATATAAAAAATAATATGAAAAATTTATGAAATGGTCTACTGATAAAAATGTTCAAAAAATTACAGAAACTGTTTTAATAGCATATTTTGAAATGTTGAGTGCGACTTATAAAAGTTCTACGCTGTGGAAAACTTATTCAATGCTTAAATCGACCCTAAATATTCAACAAAATGTTGACATTTCCAAATTTATGAAGTTACAATCACTCCTCAAAAAAATATGAAAAAGAATATGAGCCCAAAAAATCAGAAATTTTTGAATACAGTGAGATAGAAAAATTTATCAATGAAGCACCTGATCTAGATTATCTTGTAGTAAAGGTAAAGGTATATAAATTGAATGTGAAATTACGGTATAACAAATTTAATTTTTAGGTTGTGTTAATAATGGGTTATTCCGGAGCATGTAGGCGTGATGAACTTTGCAATATGTTAATTGATGACCTAGAATTCAAGACTGATTCAATTTTTATTACTGTGTCGAAAACCAAAACAAATCATCCACGAATATTTGCTATAACAAACTTACTTTGGATCAATTTAATTAAAAAGTATATCGATATAAATTATTGCTAATTTTCTCCATTTAAAAGATGCTGAAAAATATTCAGGACACTGTTTTCGACGCTCATCAGCTTCTCACTTAGCGAATAGTGGTGGTGATTTGATCACACTTAAACGCCACGGAGGCTGGAAAAGTTCATCCGTGGCAGAAGGTTATGTAGAAGCTTCTAAAAAGAAACGAATAGAAGTGGCTAATTTATTAGGTAATAATGAAGATGTAAGAACGTGCAGATCCTGAAAGCAAAATAAAAAACAAAGAAAACACTAACCCATAAATTGTATGCAAAATTTACCTGGAATTTCCATTAATGCTGGAAATAATGCAAACATTACAATAAAACTTTGCAATAAATTCAACTAATTAGTTTTTAAGTTTAAGTTTGATATTTTTTACTTAAATAAAATTTAATTGACCTATTTGACTTATTTATTTTTAATGTTTACTCAAAATAAAATTATGAATTTGAGGTTATAAACTAGTTATAAAACCTTTTGACATTTGTAGTGTTACCAATATTTAAAAACAAAATTTTATCAAAATCTGTAAAGGAATGAGCTTCATTCTACAACCAATTTTAGTAATAGAATAGGTCATTCTTACATCAAAATCGAGAAAAATGTATTATCTAGTTATTTTTTATTGTTCTAATCTATTATTGATTCACAAATAATGTGTATCCTAGGGCTTTCAAAGGGAACAGCATGTTTACAAAAACACTTTTCCAAAAAGTTCCAAAACATTTTGCTTTCTTGTGGAAAATCTAAATTGAAGAAGTAAATCATTTTTTGTATAATCCTTTTCCAGTTGGTTGTTCATATGGGAAATTTAAAAATATAGGTTTTGGGAAAACGCGACACATCAAAGAGATGACAGATTAGTAGGTAGGTGTTTTAAATTTTTTTAGAAATATCGTTTTGTTTTAATATTTTTGATAAAGTAATTACCAGTATACCTAATTTAGTCTGATAAATAAAACTTCGTCGTTAACAATATTAATAACTGGTGATTATGAATCTATGCTCACTATTTATTGTTTTAATGTACTGGTGTTATAGATTAATGTCAATCATCCCTACGGTTAATAACCGACGAAACAACTTTTTTTTAAAACATTAACCATTGATTAATATCCATGGTTCGTAACTTTGATAACCGGCTATCATAGGCCTATCATTGCGATCGTAAATTTATGCTCATATTTTATTGATTTAAGTACAAAAATCGTAACTTAAGGATTAAGAAAATTTACGTACGAACGTTTATTATATTAATTATAGTATCGGCTGAAAATTAATGTTGACGTCCATTGATTTGATGTACTTTTTTATTAATTACACATACTTTTTTCGTTCAGTGAATACACGGAAAATTAAAGGCTCATTAAAGGCTAATTAAATGCCCTAAATTAAAGTTTCCTGCTCCGCAAATTTTTGCAAGAATGATTGTTCTGCTAGCTTTAACTTAAGTGAGCAGAACATGAGCGAAAAAGTGGTTATAACAATAAAAATTGCAATTTTCTTCGCACAGTTATTAACGGCTCATTAAAGACTGTAGGAATACACTAATCGTGAATTTCTTTCTTTGTGAAAATGGAAAAAGTCACGACGTATGGGTAACGTCTGCAGAGCATGGCGGAAAAACACTGAAAACCAGTGCTTCGGTAGTGTAGAACTATGGACTTTCCACAGTAATGTAAATTTTTGTCTATATAATATCGCTAGTAATGGTAATTAAATGTTCGCCGAAATGCGCAAATAAACAATCGATAAGACCAATCATATTAAGAATACCATCAATACTAAGAAAAAATGCAGAATATTTTTATTTTAACAGTGAAATCTCATCATTACACTATCGTGTTCTACGGATAACTTGCTCATTTGAGAACTTCCTGATTATTTGTCTAGAACGTTGTAAACATTTAATTAGTTTCAACCACTTTTTCGCTCATGGTCTGCTTACTTAAGTTAAAGCTAGCAGAACAGTCATTTTTACAAAAATTTTAATTTAGGGCATTTAATTTTCCATGTATTGATTTTTAATTCTTCTGACTTTGCTCTTCCAGCTTAAGGGATGCGTTTGTCAGTCTGGATTGGATTTGAAAATATTGCTTGTTAATTTAAGTTTGAGCCCCTGTTATTGTATACTACTAATTCTTTCAACACATGTAGTAATTCAGAAGGAAATATTATGATACTCCAACTATCCAAGTTTCCATCACAAATACACAACTATTAAATAGAGGAAATTATCCACTACCAGGACTACAACTTCAAATCAAAATAGGACAGGGAACTTCTGTTACGTACAATTCAACCCCCCCTCCCCCAAGAAAATCCGTCTTGTAGGTGCAATAAATCGTTCAGGGGTTGGAAAATAACCCAGCCGGAAAATAGGAAAATTATATCCCTTATCGATTTTGTTCCAGATGGCAAGTTCATCCACGATTCGACCTTGTCTGTGTAATTTTATGGTGAAAAACCGCTGATGTAACTAAGTAATAATCAATTTTCAATAATATTGAAAATAACCAATAAATATTAAAATATCAAATAGTATTTTATTACTCTTATAAATCCGACCTTTGGAACAAGTATATTTTGATCTATAATTGCTAGTATATGTGGAGTGAAGTTGATAACGAAATATAAAACATATAGAATATTTATTGAGTAGGTATTACTCCTGACTGAAACTCCAAACAATCGCAGGTTTTTTTATGGTCCTCTTCTGTCATCTTTCCGTGTAATTGGCAGGTTTAAAAATATTTTTTTTTTGGTACCAAGACGTTTTTGATTTTTCACTAACACTTTTTACCAAAACGTCTTTTACATAATTTGTTTTTTTATTATTTTAGGCATGAATCGCTGGAATTATTGTAAGAACGGATGAATTAGATTTTGAATGCAAAAAAACTTGCATTCTTCATTATTTTCGTCTGTGTTTACAACATTTCATCGCTTTTACGCCACGGCCTTTCATAGGAGTTCCTTGAAAAACTGTTACAGTTTCCTCTTTTTATATCATTACTTTTATATTTCTAATATTTTCCACCATCTATGGTGTTTTTAACATCTTATCGATACTTGTTATTATATAGCACGTTGTTTATAGATTTCATTCAAGTGTTTGGCTGCTGACAAACAATTGTGTCATATGAAGCATAAGAATAACGAAAATAAATGTTTTAATGGTTGGAGAAGCATTGTATTTATTCAATGCGTTTCAATATAATTTTTAATGCGGTTCTGTACATTTTTCATTAAAAACATTCTACAAATATGGCCTTTTATAGTTGGAAACCAACAAATCCGAAATTCGGTATGGTCTGGACAATGTCATCAGTTGTAAGCATGTATATCTCATTTTTTAAGCGTAGGAAATATTTTGCGAGACGGAAACATATTTGTTTGTTACGATAGGTCGAAGAGTATGAATGCAAGAGATATGAAAGTACGTAAACATGCTCTGATTGTGAAGGAAAAATAACTTTTAACACTTTGATTTGTATATTAAATATTTAATCTTAGATTTTTGACGATAGACATTTAGCGGGCTATCCATAATGTTTATATATTTTTACTAAAATGAAACAACTGGGTTTAGATGCTCTTTTGAAATATCGTAGTAATTGTAGTAATAATAATAAAATCTCAATGAAATAATAAATTCATACTTTTGAATTTCATTAGAGCTGTTTTTTCCATATTCCTGTGCCTCTCGACAATGGATAATGACGTAATGTTTATAAGAAGTTAATATAAAGCAAGCAAATATACTAAACGACAATTGTCAACAACAAAAATGTCATATATTTCAGAAATGTAAGAAATGGAGTGGTGAAATATTATAAAGAATAAACCATGCCTATAATTCTTAAAGATTTTAAATGGGAACAAACTCCTACTCATATAAACATAATCGTTCCAATGCCTTTGAATAACGCCCATGAATCCAAAGTTGATATTTTCTTTTCATCAAGATTCGTGAAAGCCTCTTACGAACAGTATCATTTTGAAGTTGTACTGTACGCTCCCATAGATAAACTAACGAGTAGATGTACGCTAATAAACAAAGATATTGTTTTCGAGTTGAAAAAATGGGAAGATGGAGAGTGGGAATATTTGGAACCCAATGTCAGCAAGGTAGAAATTATTTTATTTAAAACAAATATAAAAAGTAGGTAAAGCTAAGCTAATATAACTGAAACTGTGAGATCAATATGTGCAGTAGCCTGAAGACAAATAGTGGCGATGGAGTTACTCTACTCAAATCATTCGAGCTTTACTCTAGAAAAGGAGTTCATTTGTAGTTGCGCATCCCGCGGTTTTTGTTATATTTGCCAAGTAGTACCATAATTTAAATAAAAGTTAAAGATAGAGAATTCCCAAAGATGTGGATGTACGTCTGCTGTAAGAACATATACCAAATATTCTTTAACAGGACTGATTTGGTTTTTATAACGATCCAAAATATTAATTTAGGAATCAGTAATTAGAACGAAGATGATACCCATTTGGGGCCCAAGAGTCCTTGGATAAGTGTAGAATTTTGTAACGGGGTCTGGAGAGAGGTTGCCATGAAGATATGAGGCTTCTATGACGTATCTAATATAAAGCCACTACAGATCCCAAATGTTGGGACCCCCAACCAGATCTACAAGGGGTAAGACTTGAAGCAACAGTGGGCATTGGAGAGAGGGACTAATGAGAAGGCGGAGATTCTAACCTATTAGATATTTGTCAACAATGTATCCGCTATTGTCAACCGTCAATAATTTTTCCTTAAAAGGTTGAATATCTTAAAGTCGAGGTAAAAATGTTCACTCTGTAAAACCTAGCTGTAAATATCACGTCCGCATCCTAGATAGCCGAGAATTTCATGTTTGACAGTTCTACGCGACGTGTTATTTATTTAGTTTGAATTTGCCTGAACAAAGATAAGCTGCGTTTTTTGAGGTTTCATTTGACTATATTCAATTCCTACTTTCTGTGGCTGTGGAGAAAGTACAGCACGTTACTCTGTTGGAATATACTATAGTCACGAGGTCCAGTGTTGGCCTACGTGTTGCTGCTACACATTCAGGGTGAAACGCCCTTTCGGTCTTTACGAAGTTACGGAGGTCTCTCCCCGAATACTTAGCAGTTATTTTGTCTTAATACCACCACTAAGAAATAAAACAAGAGATGTACGTAACAAATACACATTTATTTGAGTCACCCTACGAATATACATAAGTTGATTAAAGATTAATAACAATCGCACAATGCCTTTGATGATTATTCTTCTTTATAGGGCTTATTTTGGCTTTTGCTCAAACGCCGTATGGTAATCTCCCGAAGATTCTTTCTTCTTTATCGTACTCTTTAAAACTTAACTTTTAACGCTACTTTTTACTTTGACCGATCGCTTGTCTTTTCCGGAGACCTTTTCGGCCACACAGCCAACTATTGACTCTGCAGCCAATAACCAACTGTCCGTGCTTTCCCGTCGCACAAGAGTTTTTAGGAAAATTTCGCTGACAGTTGCAGAGCTCATAGTTTTAATAAATTGTCCTACATAAATCTCTGTAATAGCCTCTCAATTAGGCAGTCTAACATCGATTTTCGTCTTTCTGCAAGTTTTGCAATGATCGTTTGAGAGAGCACAGTGAAGCATAGACGTTTTTGTCCGCTGAACTAAAATACAGCATTGTTACAGGTTTATTTTTTCAGAAAAAAGTTGATATATCTTTGGTATTTATTTTATTTGAATTTTTGTTTTTATTTTTAAATAGAAGGAAAAACTAGAAATGAAAAAACAATTCCGAGAAGAAACCTTCAAAGAAATCCAAGAATATGACAAGGATATAAGCGATAGAAAACACTGTTACAGTTGCTTCTTTTTCTATCATTATTTTTATATTTCTGATATTTTCCACCTTCTTGTAATAATCTATGGGCTTTTTAATATCTTAACGATACCAGTATAGCACAGGATTTGTTCCACGTTGTTTATAGATTTCATTCAAGTGTTTGGCTGCTGACAAACAATTGTGGCATATAAAGCATAAGAATAGCGAAAATATATGTTTTAATGGTATTGTATTTCATCCAGACCTACAATGGATATACTATACACGAATGAATTCTTAGTCTGGCTTCTATAACCCTCTGCAAAAAGAAGCAAAACCAAGACATATCTGCAAAAGTTAAATACAAAAGAAGGGATGACGTATGTATTTTCTACAAATTTCCACAAAACGAAATGTAGGTTTTCACTAATATACAAGAAATTTAATACAAGTTGATGAAAATAAATGGACTCTTGAATAGACGTCTTTGGGAATAGTATAATTTGTTAAACATGTTTTGTCTCTGGGCGTATTGATACTTTTGCCTGTTTTCATTCGTACTATCTTTTTTATTATATTTATTGAACGTTTCAATATAATTTCCAAATTCTGTACATTTTTTATTAAAAATATTCAACAAATATGGTCTTTTATTACCGAAATTCGACATGATCTGAACAATATTGTCAGTTGTAAGGATATACAGGGTGGCGCAAATTTAATTGAACACTATTGGGATTTCGGAGACCGTTATAGATACAATGTGGGTTAAACGGGAAAAAAGATGCGTGTTTTCAAGACAAATTAATTAGTTTTTTCAAAATTAAAATAATAGGTCCGGTTTTAGAGATATTTGAGGAAAACCAAAATTGACGACTTTTGTTTTATTTAATTAACACCTTAATTTTGAAATATAGAAAAAAAAGTTATAAAGCTTTTTTATTGAAAGACAAATACAACTTAATATAGCGTATCCACTTTTTTAAAACAACGTTTCGTCTTTGAAGGGTTACCCTCAACTATTTTTTTAAGTACGGACCTGTAAGTTTTATTTTATTTTTGAAATTCTTATTTTTTTCTCTATCCAACCATGTAGAACACTTAATATTTTTATTAGGTTTTGACAACTTTGTATCTATAACGCTTTACGAAATCCCAATAGTGTTCAATTAAATTTTCCTCACCCTGTATATCTCATTTTCAAAGGTAGGAAATATTTTATGAGACTCACCGAAGGACGGTAACATTTGTTTGTTACGATAGGTCGAAGAGGACGAATACAAGATATAAAAAAATAACTTTTAACAATTTGATTTGGTTATTAAATATTTAATCTTAGCTTTTTAAGATAGCCATTTACCGGGCCATTATGTTGTTTATATATTTTTACCCTAGCCTGCGCCAAATATTTTAAATTATTCCACAAGGAACCTACTGGGTATGGCATTGTCCGATTCCTCCAAAACACGTCGTAACTTAAGGATGGATGCTCTTTTGAAATTTCAACGGTATTATACTAACATTTAATTAACTTTTACACAACGGGAGTTAAGAGCCAAAGGAGTTTAACGGCACGTATTTGCATGCCACGGATTGAATAAACAACCAAGTCACGTGAAATTAGGGTACGGCAAATAATTTGAACAACAGCGCTAGAAGGTACGTGACATTGTCAGAATCAGAGTGTGAGTATTTTGGATGGATATAGGGTACATGATGTATTCGAAGTTTTTTCATAAACCCAAGTTATCGAAAAGTTTTTGAACAATACTTTCTATAAGCAAAATAAATGATAATTCACTGCGTATATTAACTGCAGTAAGGAAGGGCTCTCACGCATTTAGAAGTTCAAAAAAACATTCCGGTAACTATCTTAGTGCTGTTCTGCGTGCTGTTCAAAAAATACTTTTTTCTGAAATCGCTCAAGAATGCCTACTTTCTCGGAACAATTTCATACCCCGAAATACGCTATTCTAGTATTATAGTCTCTTGCTAAGCAACGAACTTTCCCGGATCGAAAACAGTCCGGGAATATTTTTGCCGTACAAGGCCGTCAAAATCTACCTGATTTCCTGAAACGTCAATATAAACCAAAGAAGTCAAAAGGTTTGTCTGATGTACAAATTGAAACCAGATTATATATATTAAATGAATAAGGTACGTTTAGACTGTAAGAATTTTAAAATTACCTAGATATTTATGTAGTGGGTACTATTTAGGTTGCTTTAATATTTAATGTTGCCGGTGAATTTATAAAAATTTCTTAATTTATGATAATTGCGATTTCAGAAAAAATAGAATGTGTACCTCGTAGTAAAAGCACATTCCCAGACTTCAATGCTTGCTGGCCTCGGCTTCACGCCTCTGCCAACAATTTGCATTGTATCGCTTTTACTACTAGATACACAATGTACTATTCACTGATATTAATTTCAATAAGTGTTTCTGTTATTGTGGTGTGTGTTTAAATTTGTGTTTGTTAAAAGGAAATTTGCTGATAAAGCATTTGTATATGACTCTTGAAATGCCCCGGATGCAATTGGAAGCTACTCTAACAAATTTCGTGCAAGACGATTTCCAGATAGAAAACCATTGTCAGCGATTGTTGGATGTTGTCGGATGACTAGATAGTAAATTAGCTAGAACTGTCGAAAAAGAAGAAATATTTGTTTAAAAAGGTTATTTCTAATGCCTCGAATTGTAGTAATAATAATAAAATCTTTGGAACAATAAATTCATATTTTCTAATCTCATTAGAGCTACTTTTTCCATATTGTTGCTTAAACCGAACATATTCCCCATCTTCAACAGGCCTCCCGACAATGGATAATGACGTATTCATTTACTACGCTCTCCATGGATACGATAATATTAAATCGAAATCACGTTTATATGAGGTTAGTATAAAGTGAGCAAATATACTAAACGACGTCATTTTCAATGAACTCACTGTTATTGTCAATAACAAAAATGTCAAATATTTCAGAAATGTAAGAAATACAGTGGTGAAATATTAAAAGAATAAACCATGCCTATAATTGTTAAGGATTTTAAGTGGAAACAAACTCCTACTCATATAAACATAACCGTTCCAATGCCTTTGAAAAACGCCCATGAATCCAAAGTTGATATTTTCATTTCATCAAGATTCGTGAAAGCCTCTTACGAACAGTATCATTTTGAAGTTGTACTGTACGCTCCCATAGATAAAGGAACTAGTAGATGTACGCTGACAAACAAAGATATTGTTTTCGAGTTGAAAAAATGGGAAGATGGAGAGTGGGAATATTTGGAACCCAATGTCAGCAAGGTAAAAATTATTTTATTTAAAACAAATATAAAAAATAGGTAAAGCTACGCAAACTGAAACTGTGAGCTCAATATGTACCGTAGTCTAAAGACAAATAGCTTATTATACTCAAATCCAAATTCTTTGATCTGTTTACTCTAGAAAAGGAGTTCATAACATATATTTGCCAAGTAGTACCATAATTTAAACAAAAGTTGGAGATAGAGAAGTCCCAAAGATATGTTTGATTTGAACTGCTACCTCAGAAAACAGAAAAAATATTAGAAGAGCGATTTAAATTTCAATACACCTTCAAACGGCAAGAGAATCAAATTTTTAAGGCTAATTTGTCCTAATACTAGTACTGTAATATTTTCACCTCCACAACAAGCTTTCACCCGCATCCTTGAATTTTTTTCGTTCTATCAAATTTAGTTCTGACTGTTTGAAAATTGGTCGAGTTGTAATAGATTTTTTCTGAAGTATAGAATATATGTTTTGCTGAAATAGGATATAAACGCTATTTTGATACACCAGCTTCAAACTTAGAACTCATCTGCATTTATAGAGGAACCAATATCCATCTGTATGAATTATTTTACCTCAGAAAGTGTACTCCAATTGATATATCAGTAGGAATGGCCTTACTATAGACCGGGAAAATTTTAAGGACTATCGGAAAATTTTAAAGATCATGGGAAAATATGAATGTGAGAAAATATGACCTTGGGAAAATATGCCCTTATCAGTTCTTATCTAACCAGAAAGTATACTAATTGATTTTTAATTGTTTTAAGAACCGTGGGGAAATTTTAAACACTGCGGGAAAATATGATCTTGGGAAAATTCTTACCTATCAGTTCTTATCTAACCCAAATAATACTAATTGATTTTTAATTTTCCCACGGTTCTTAAATCAATTAGTATACTTTGTGGTTAAATAAGAACTGATAAGAATTTTGCCAAGATAACATTTTAGCAAGGTAATATTTTTCCAAGGTCATATTTTCTTACGGTCTTTAAAATTTTCCTACAGTTATTTTTTCCCACGGTCCTTAAAACAATTAAAAATCAATTAGTATACTTTGTGGTTAGATAGAAACTGATAAGAATTTTCCCAACGTTATACTTTCGCAAGGTCATATTTTTCCAAGGTCTTTAAAATTTTCCAACGACCCTTAAAATTTTACCAGTCTGTAGTATTCCTACTTATATCTGTGGTATTTATTTTATTTGAATTTTCACCGAACAAATTATTCGGTATCTAATAGCTTTTTTGTGTTTATGAATTTTAAAATTCTGACTTCAGATTTTGATAGAGCGTCAAAAATTAAGCTTAGGGTTTGATGTGCGCCTCCTTACCTCTTCGAGAAAACCTTCAAAATGGGGTCCAAAATATGAAAATATTGAAGTTTAAAATGACATTGAATTTAAAGTATACACATAGTGAATGACGATTGTGGTAAAAGTGAGTAGAATGTGGCTGTGGTGATTAGAATGAGAACTGTCAATCTAAAATTTTATTAATACTGTCATTACAATTTGTTCGGTCTATGGAAATGCTAGAAGAACATTCTCAATTGGTTGTTTTTATTTTTTCTCCACATATTTAATTTTTGCTTTTAATTAAATCAAATTTTATTTATTTTAAACAGAAAGAAAAACTAGAAATGAAGAAACAGTTTCTAGAAGAATCTTTCAAAGAAATCCAAGAATATGATAAAAAAATAAGCGATAGGAAACACGAACTCAAAAGAGTAGCAGTTAGGAAACAAATAATTCTCGATTCAGAAAGTAGACAATACATAGACGACAAGCGAAAAATGGAGGAAAAGAAAGCTTTGGGTAACATACTTTTAATTTTTTTTAATTTTGTTCCACACATATAACATGTATCCAGTTATTATTATACGAGTTTACCCCGGTGTAAAATGGCGAAATTGATACTATTTGGCAAAGGTACCTTCTGTGATTCAAATGAGTCCACAGATTAAGAAAAAGGATATATTGTAAATAAACTAGGTTTTCCAAACTAAAAGAAAAAATAAAGGGTGACCCTAGGGTATGTGCATTTTTTTCCGCCTGGGGCCATCTGATTCAAGATCTCCGATATCGCTGAAGCCTATTGTCTTATTGCGTTTATTGCCCGTCTCTTGCGATCCAATACCTCGCAATCGCATAGTACATGTTTCACTGTCTCTGGTTCCTTATTGCATACACTGAACCAAAAAGTAGCCACTATTTAATAAAAAAAAGTAATTGGTTAAATTATTATGATATTTAAAAGTCAGCCGATACGCTTTGTAATCAATTTGTATGTAATTGACTAATCACCAAGTATTAATACAATTATTTAATGTTATTAATTCAATTATTTACTCTAATTATTTAAATACAATTGAAGAATTGATTTAAGCACAAGAACTACCAAATTCAATCTCCTTAAAGATTAAGACAATACATTAAGGTATCAGTATTAATGTTTATAGTCCAATAAGTAATCATTATCATTGCTTAATATAAATAAACTCGTAATTAATATAATTACTTGTGTGATAAAATTGATCCCTATTAATTATTACTTTTGGAAATGAATTTCAAGACTTTAGGTTAATTGTTTTAATTACAATATTGTATTAAAATTAATATTTACAGATTTAATAAATAATCATTATTGGGGAGCAATTTAATTTTATTGCCAATTAATGTTATCAAAAAGGCCTGGACACATTAATTAGTAATATAACTGAATTGCCCCCTAATGATTGTATTAATGAGTCTGTAAAAATTAATTTTAGTGATTATTGTGATTACAATTGTTAACAAAATTCTTTCATACTTTAAAATAATACAACAAATATTCTCTTTATTTTTCATTTCTTTGAGGTAATCACATAAAATATACACTTTGGAAAGATTATGTTTAGTTTTGAAATCAAAAAAATGGTTTTCTAAGAAAGTCCATGGCATAATTGATTCATTTGGAAATTGCAAATTAAATAAATAGAAAATTTGAAAGCAGCAATCAATTGCTTTTAAAATTTGGAAAAAATTGATACCTCAAAAAATAAACCAACACTCTCAATCGTAAAAATGTCAGGTCCAACGCAGTATACAAACGGTTGGACGTGTCTCTTCTTTTGTTTTAAAAATGTAATATGGTCCTCCACTTCTTGTATAGTTCTTCCTAAAAACAGAAATGACATCTGGGAATCTCTAATGGTGAAGTTTGTTGTAGTATTTTTTCCTGTTACATCTTTGTTAACTACTTTGTGGGTGGGTACAAGATTACCGTGCAGACCCCACAACAAAATGGCATCAGAAGAATCTAAAATAATAAAAAACTTAAATTATGATCAAATAAATTAGTAAATTTATGCTTACTTTCACGATAACTTTTATTTATTAGTTTGCCTAACATCGATTTAACATTTTTCTCTTTGACGTGATTGACACTCCTAAGGAAAGATAAGATAGCAAAAAATTCTGATTTCCAATCTGCAAGTAGATTTCCCTTAGTTTTGAACGCAGTTTCAAAATCCATTTCAACCTGCAATATACAATAATAGATTAAACAGTAATTCTTAATTTTTACCAAACGAAATCCAGAGGGCTGTTTGTAAAAAGGCCATGCATCATGTTGAATCAAAAGTTTTAATTTGGTGTAACCTTAAATTGCTACATGCTTTCCAGATATTGTCAAATTCTTCTGAAGATAAATGACTATATTTTAAAGTATCGATGCAAGTCAGAGCATCCTCTTCCGGTACTAAAAAATGGTTAATAAAAAAAATAAAAAATTGTGACTTATTAATTAATATTATGTTCCTGAAAACGTTGTATTGCACCGATTTTTGTCTTGTAACCTTTGGGTTTACTTTATCAATTGTAGATTTTAAATGTGCATTTAAATTACGCCATGTATTAAAAATTTTTCCTCGTTTGCT
Source organism: Crepidodera aurea (assembly GCA_949320105.2). Classification (NCBI taxonomy): domain Eukaryota; kingdom Metazoa; phylum Arthropoda; class Insecta; order Coleoptera; family Chrysomelidae; genus Crepidodera; species Crepidodera aurea. The sequence continues at coordinate 31,909,344 of OX439475.1, forward strand.
TGTTCTGTAATAATCCTAGAAAATGAAAGAAAAATTTAAACCTAAAGAAAAAACAAAAGCACGAAGAAATATAGTATTAAAATATGCAACTAACTTACAAGCCTTTCTGTTGGAAACTGTTCTATAATCTATAATCTGACGTTCTAGCTTGAAACTAGTTGCCAGGGACATTGTAATACCTTTATCTGGAAACAAGACACAATATTTGAATGTAGTTTGAGGTTTTACATAAATAATTTTTAAAAACTTACCTAAATTCCTACGTATTTAGCACGCAATTGCTTCTTCATTCAACCACATTCGATCAAACCCAAAGAGAGAAAGAAATTTTCTTAAACACACCACTACCAGGTGCTACCCCCATACTCACCACTACAATACCGTGAACGTTGCCGGGAAAGTCAATCATTTAGTAATTAGTTCAATCATTAGGACATTAAATAAAGTAAGCCCTTTGATTGATTCAATGAATTTGAATATTATGACAATCTTTAGGTGTAATTAACGTATTCTTTTAAGAATAATTATTAAAGAGGTTGTTACAACTACTAAAATAATTAAAATAATCAAAAAAACATTACATTGATTTCTTCAAATATTAAAATCATTAAACTCATTTGATTAATATCACTCATAATAATAATTCTCCTGCATATAAATAGAAGTATTTTTAGAATGTGCCTCATTGTCGGACCTATCGTTAAAAAAAAACATCAAATCGATAGCTTGGGTAGAAAAAAGTTATGGAGCATGCACACACCCCTGGGTCACCCTGTAGTAGAAAGATCGACTGATTGCGCGCCACATCTTCAAGCCAGCTTGCCGCCAATATGGAACGAAGTCGATCGGCTTCTATGATACTCTCCCTGCTAGGAATATGTACATCAAGCATCAAAAATTTAGTTGTAATACTTTTACTAATTTTCTCTCTCCATCGAAATATTTAGTAAAATCCACACTTTTTTTAGGGGACCTCGAAGAATTCAAAAAAAAGGTGGGCAAAAAACTAAAACAGTCTCAACGTAAAGCCATCAAAGCTCCGCCAACAAGTGCATCAAAGGAACCATCAAAACCACCCCCAGAAGTTCCGAAAACTAGGACCACAGCTACTGTTCACATAGATTTTACCCACAGAGAATTACCAACGCCCAGCAGAGAATCAAAATTAGAAGAAGAACACGAGTTCCTAGCGAAACAAGCCGAAGCGAGAAGAACAGTGGGATTCGTGAGCGAAGATATAAGACCCGAGGAAAGAAATCCTCATTTTATTAAAGCTAAAGGTGACGAATTTTTGAAAAATAAAAATTATTTGGGAGCTATTAGTGCATACACCTACGGTATCAAACTAAGCAAGAACTTCGTTGACTTATATATAGCACGTTCCGAAGCCCAGATGGGCCAGCAAAATTATTGGAGAGCAGCTGAAGACTGTAGTACTGCTTTGGAACTACTAAATCCTATTTGTGAAGCTAATTTATACGAAAGAGCATTATGTACGGGAAGAAGAGGTGAAGCGTTGTGTAACTTTAATATGAAGAGAGAGGGCATTACCGAATTGGAGTATAGTTTGAAATTGATAGATCAGAAATACTACAGGGAGGTTCTGGAACGAGAGAAAAAGTTATATGAGGAACAATTACTAAAAGAGAAAGAGGAAAAAGAGAAAAGACTTCAAGAAGAAGAGGAGAGAAAGAGGAAAAAGCTTGAGAAAGAGGAAGAGGAGAAACGACAAAAGGAAGAGAGCAATAAACAAAAAAAGGATGAAGTAATACAAAAAGAGGAAAATGAAGAACAATTACAACCAAACGAAGAACGGGAAATGCATCAGAACAACTTAAAAGACGAAGTAAAAGATGTTAAACAAAAACATATAGAACATCAGGAAGAAGAGAAAATGCATCAAACTGACTTAAAAGAAGAGGTAAAAGTTATTGAACAAAAACAGATGGAACATCAGGAAGCAGAGAAAATTCATCGAAATGACTTAAAAGAAGAAGTAAAAGATGTTGAACAAAAACAGATAGAAGATCAGGAAGAAGAGAAAATGTATCGAAATGGCTTAAAAGAAGAAGTAAAAGATGTTGAACAAGAACAGATAGAAGATCAGGAAGAAGAGAAAATACATCAAACTGACTTAAAAGAAGAGGTAAAAGCTATTGAACAAAAACAGAGGGAACATCAGGAAGCAGAGAAAATTCATCGAGATGACTTAAAAGAAGAAGTAAAGAACAGGAAGAAGGACAATAACAACAAACTCAGATAAGTAATATAGCTTTTTGTTTTTATAATTTTTAGTTAATTTATATTTATTGCAAATACTACTAAAAGAAATAAAAGCATTACTTTATCGGTACGTTTCTTTTATTAAATAATTGAACCTAGAGTTAAATTCATTACGTATGATTGAAATATCGTTTTTTACTTCTGCGACAACGGCATCGACTTCTATGGTTATTAGACTCGTGTTCTGTACAGACTTTTTACTTTTACACTGTTAATTAGAATCCAAACCAACAGTGAATGATCTAGTGGGGAATCATACCTGGTATATGAATATCAAGTTATACATTTTTTATTTTATTAAAAATCAGAAAATGATTTTTGCAGTCGGTGGGATCTGAACCCACAACCCTTGGGTCATGGATCCTGTGTCTATCGCTGAGCCACCCATTCCCCAAATATCTTTAGTATAAATATTTTAAAGGTCTATATTAGTTATAGCCTTTATAGTCAGTTTATTAAATTTCAACGTCTTTTGGAATAGAAAGTTAGAAGTAAATTATTATTCAAGTAAATTTTTATATATCTAGACTATATTTTAAGAATATATTAATAGAAGTCTTCCAGAGGTTTTAATTCTTAAAGCTTCTCTGAGTTCTACATCATAGGAATCTTTTAGATTGCAGATTAACCCCCTTGTATCTGTAAGGCGGAGATTGCTAGGGCGCCAGATTATTTAATGTGGTTTACTCCACAACCTTTAAAAGGCACAGGTAGCTTCAGATGGAGATACGGAATCTTCAGAGGTCTTGTTGATTCCAGACTAATTTATTAGTAAGTACCAGTGACGGTCTTTAATTTGTTGTCACAAAAGGATAGTTTATTATATTTTTTAAAGCTCTGAAAAGAGGTAAGGTCTGGATTATAAACCAGAAAATAAAGTTAATAAATATATTGTTTTTAAGTATTTACAATAAAAAAAAGTTTTTATATTTCAAAGCTCACCCCTTTAACCCTGAACAAAAAATTTAAATTTGTTAAAAGAAACGTTCGATTTGGCTTTTAATTACTGACGGTGGTTAATGACGGAAATACGATAAAAGCATGCATGTTCACATTGTCTGTCAGAATGTCCTCTATAAACTTCATATAATCGTCCTCCCCTTCTGTGAATATTATAACTCAATTTGAGGTGAATATAATGTAAAAATTTTCTTTGGACATTTCTGTCATAACTATTAGTAGATAATTCTTTACAATTGTTGCTTTGGTTTAGGATGGGTTTTTTGGGATATCGGCATCGACTGTTATGGTTAGTACAATGGTGGTATGTAGTATAGTTGCCTTTAAAATAAGTTGGACAAATTGTTTTGATTGTTTTAACTTACTGGCCTATTCCTTGAAAAAGAAAGTTTTGTAAGTCGTTATCTTATCTGTAGAAAAGTAATGTATAAAAAATATATATGAATAGCATTTCTTTAAAAATAAAAAATATAAGTTAAAACGATCAAAACAATTTGTCCAACTTATTTTGAAGGCAACTATACACTTTTATATTTTTATATTTTATTGAATATTCCTATATTTTTACAAAACTGCAAGCACTTCAAAATATTTTCTTTTTCCTCCAAACACTATCTAACACTTCAAAAGATTTCGAAGTATATTGTATGTTTGGCAATCCACAAGGAGATGTTCAATTATGAGGAGAACCTGGCACATCTCGGAGGGTTTGTTCCGGCCATCTATTAAGAATAAGTTGTTTAATAAAGATCTTAAAGTCATCGGCCCGTATTGGAATATCCTCTACATTTTTATTTAGAGCTTCTTTAGCGGCTTTATCTACGTTTTCATTGCCGGGTATTCCAATGTGACTGGGTGTCCAAAGAAAAGTTGCCCTCGTACCTTTTCTCTCCAGGTAATGTAAAGTATCTCGTATTTGTTTAACGACTGGATCTCTGGTGAAATTGTTTATTAGTGCTTCTACAGAACTATACGAGTAAGTACATATTAGATTATCTTTCTCTATTTGCCGAATTATAAAAGGGTCGTTTGGTTTGTCCTAAATCACTGCTGTGTATCTTCGATTACCTCTTGCAGTTTTTCCCTTAATCTACCTCTATAATTATTATAATTTCTCGCAACTCCTTTGGTGTTATTATACCTACTTGTCATTCTTGCGGTGTTTCTCATTTAATCAATACTTTGTCTTCTTCTTCTGCTTTTATTTTGAATCTCTAATGAGAAATGTAGCATGTTTCCCGCTTATGTTGAAGCAGAAAGGTCTAGGGTAGTATTCGGAATTAGTCAAAATTTAGCCAAATACCTACTTTTCTTTTCAGTGCGATGACGTCATTGACAGCAAAAGCGTCTCAAAGTATGGTGCTGAAAGTTCGATTGTAATTTCCGATTTAATTACAAAAATAGTAGCTCCTAAAATGAAAAGGATTTAACCCCTTCCCTGCCAGCAACGCGGCTAGCGCGTTGTGTTAGGTTTCACCCGTCTGCCTGCAATGCGGCTCCCGCGTGCTATGCATGATCCATTTTATGGTTGTACTATTCACCTGGCAACAATAACAAAGACTGTTTGTGTGAAGGCACACAGTAGACAGTCAGTATTGTGTGCCTTCACACAAACATCCTTTGTTATTGTTGCCAGATGAATAGTACAACCATAAAATGAATCATGCATAGCACGCGCTAGCCGCGTTGCCGGCACATGGGGATTGGTCTAATATTTTAGCCGGAAGTCAAAGTGTTAATCGACAACGAAAACGTGATGGAATTGGAAATTTTTCAAAATATTTTAATACAATAATTAATTATGATTAGTTATTTAAAGCCGTTGAACTGAAAATGAAAAACAATAATAAAAATAATTGCAAGTCAGTAAGAAATAAAATTTAAAATAATACTAATTATTATATTCTCATCAGATTTACAGACGGTAGAGTTATATTTATATATTAATCGCACTTTATATTTATTATAAGAACAGTAACGTTAGTAATAAGATGAATAGTTATTTTGATATATATATATCAACCAATTAGACTACTAGATTTAGGTAAGTTATTTTATATTTATTTATTTTTCACTTGCATATTATTTGTTTATTTTGCCATGGTTGCTTAAAATATACTCATAATGCCCTAGGGCATAATGAGCGGGCGATATGGCCACAACGCCCGCTTATTGGAAAAAATAGAATTCGATAGGTGGCGCTGCAAAATGTCAATGTCATTAGAGAGATGAGAAAAACAAATCATCTTCCATATAAGCCCTTTGATATTTTTGTGGTGTTATTTTGGTGTTTTGTAAAACTTATGCATTTTATTTGATTGTACTTCGATATTTTGTGTTATAAATAGTTATTTGTGTAACTAGTGCAAAAAGTGTATATTTGCACGATGCATGAAGTTTGCAGCTCGAGAGCTGCAATCATGCTGAGTGCAACAAATATGCTTTTTGCATGTGTAGCACACAACATTTTTTCTACGATCGAAAATAAAATTTAACTTTAAACTAACGATAATTTTATTAAACTAGTTATTTACTTTTTTCGAATTAATTTCAGCCTTCACCATTGAATATTCTGACTATAAGGTCGATGGCTTTAGTATCTCCGATTTTTCTTTCAAATACGCTAGGAGGACGTTCTCACTAATGTTCTTAACACGCTTTGTGTCACACCAGTCTGTAAAGCGTTTATAACAAAATTCATAATTTTTTTTTGATTTTTCGGTAATAAATCTGCTGTGGCTTCATTTGCTGTTTGAATTAAATCTGGAGGAGTACAAATATATTCTTCTTCCCTATTCGAATCAGACATTTTTAACAGCTAACAAAATATTAAAATTTTAAATTGACAACTTGAGATGAATTACGTAAACTGCCACTATCAGACGCCATCCATAGCTAACTATGAATATGCTTTCGTTAGTAACAAGGTTTGGATTAATCAAAACTACAGTAAAAAATGTTTCTTTTAATATCAAACAATAATGTTTTGAATAATATTTAATGGTACCTAAGTACCTACAGTTACCACGCTTATAAGTATACTCAAATTACAAGGAAAAAATGTTTTCTTCAGATCGAACTCCTAATTACAGAGTACCAAAGCACTTTGTTGCACTAATGCAACAAAGTAAGTTACTTTTTGCACTAGTGCAACAAAGTAAAACTTTTAACACAGTTGAGAGTGCAAAAAGTAGTAACTTTTTGCACGATCGTAGAAAAACTCTATTTTAACTCCTAATATTTATATTTTTGGAAAATAGGTATGGGTGATATTTGTGAAAAGTCGAACAAACATAAAATAACTGTTTAGTTTTAGGTCTGATTTCGTGTTTTAACTTTATTTTTGATATAGTATCATCTACATTTGTTGCATAAACAACCAATTCCTGAAAGCACACCAATAACACGTTTTCATCTATTGCAATAATTGTATTTTTCGATTTCCATTCAATAAATAGTTCGTATTCCTTCTCGTACATGGTCTGGATTTCTGAGGCAATAAATCTTTAGTTGCTTTGGCTGCATTTTTTCTAATATTTTTAGGTAAATTGGTATTTATTTCCATTTTATTTTATGAGACTTATATGATACAACGCAACAATGACATTCACTAAATATCATGATGAAACACTGACAATAATATTCAACAAACGTCAAAATATCAACAAGTGCTAATACGCTTACAGCGAGAAAAAAAAAATGAAAAGAAAATGATAGGACCAACGAACCGATTTAAAAATTGGTTTTTCATTAAAATAAAATAAATTTTTCGTGAAAAATAAAATCTTGTATAGTTGGTGTAATCAATATAAGATCCTCTATAAAAACATCAAATGTTCCGGCAATAGTAGAATTACTCATCTATCTGGACATTTTTTAATACTTCCATGTGTAAAACAACGTACACTATGCATATACATAAAAATAAAATAATATATTGGCTATTAGGACCACTGTGCAATATACTGTGCATCTAAACTACCAAAAAACCCCAAGCTCGGCACCGATAGCGATAGGGGTAAATGGCGTAAAATTTATATATTAATTAATTAATCATTGTTACAGTATACTTCTTATTTATTTATTCGGTGTCAATTTCAATATGTTTCGTCTTTGGAAAAATACAGTTTCTTTAAGGCTCTGCTCCGCGGGTACGCGAAAATTACATTGCAAGGGTTTAGAAATACAGTGTTTTTTTGGACAGCGTTGTACTTTTTTGCTTGATTTTTTTTTATTTTATAGATAAAGTATCCACACATGCTTATAGCTATATGAGAAGTTCCGAAATTGTCCAGAAAAATATGAATTTTTTGGTCAAACATTGACAATATTCGAGTGGGTATAAAAAATTGTAGTAGGCCTTATGACATATTTAAATATAGTTATAAGCATCGAGACAACCTTTCCCTATAAGCTCGTAAAGAAAATTTCAAAAAAAATATACCGTTGCTGAGAAAAGCCTGTATTTCAAAACCCTTACAATCCCCTTTTTACCAGCCAGGATGTGGCGCCCCTACGGATTATTATTAAGATTACTCAAAGTTTGGTAGAGATAAAATAGTTTCACTTATTTAAATGTTTACGAGGGGTAGACAGATGGGTGAAGAATTATAATTTCTGTGGAATATTAAATTAATAGTAAATGCTCTTCTTTATGGATATTAAAATCTTGAATCTACGTCATTTCAGGGATATGATAGCAAAGCCGTTCCTCAGCTTTAACGTTATAAAATTAAAAAATGGCGACAATGTTAGAGAGTTTTGTTGAATTCAAATGTACATCATACAAAATTAAAATTTCCCCTCGTAAGTATTAAATATCGATTAGGTTAAAGTCCAAACACTCTAAACCACGCCCACAAATATAAAATTTTGTACCTCTCCTCTCACCGCTGATCCCCTGTAGAAGGTTTGACTGATGCAGAGCTGAGCCTTAAGTGGATCTGAAGAATCACTAAATTCGGGAGCCAGAAAGTGGAAAGTTTCAAATTAAAATAATAAAAACATGTGAAATCGCTAACTTGTAAATGACTAATGGTTCGGTTACTTGACCAAATTGACACCGAATAAATAAATAAAAAGTAAGAACTATACTGTAACAATGATTAATTGATTAATATATAAGTTTTACGCAATTTACCCCTATCGCTATCGGTGCCGAGCTTGAGGTTTTTTTGGTAGGTTAGATGCACAGTGTATTGCACAGTGGTCCTAATAGCCAATATATTATATAGCCAATATATTATTTTATTTTTATGTATATGGACAGTGTACGTTGTTTTACACATGAAAGTATTCAAAAATGTCCAGATAGATGAGTATTTCTACTATTGCTGGAACATTTGATCCTTTTATAGAGGATCTTATATCAATTACACCAACTATATACACCACGCATGTTACTGGATCCTAACGCCCATCGGGCAACATTCATCCCTCGGGCCAGAGGCCCTCTGGCTGAATACATTACCCTCCGGGCGTTAGGATCTATATAACGCACTTGGTGCATAAATAACTATTAATTATATCATATTTGGTATTATAGATCGAATTTGGGCATATGTTGTTATTGGGTGATTCTGGCTGCGCAGATTTACTCTTTGGTTCATGGCAACCTATAAACATATCCAAAAAAAACACAGTTTTAAAGATGCAATGGAAAGGGCCAATCTTAGGGTGTGGGTCGGCCGCCCGCGTGCAATACCTAATGCCCATCTAGAGATTTTTTTTCATACTCATCTACCTGTATAAGACTAAAAATAAAACACTAATAAAAATGCAAATTAAATTTGAAGTGCAAAACTTTATTTTTTGGCCAGCTAATAGGGTATAATAGCGACAATATGTAAAAAATGTCATATGAAAATTCAAAAATCGTAGTTTGCTATCAGATATTTAGCCTATGATGAAGGAAGAGAAAATATAACTGGATAAACAATCGGTATTATCGTTGCCTGGTTAACGATGTGTGTTTGTTATTTATTTATGTGTCACGTCAATTTAAATTCATGGAATTGTCTTACCAAATACCAGCTCGAGCTCAAATTTTGGGCAGGATATTTTTTGTAAGTTTGTTTGTCGTATTTAATTTCATATAGGAAAGTAAATACATCAAAATTATGAAAAATATCCGGCTAAATCTGAGCTGTAGTGGTATTAACCCCGACAAAATACTTCAACAAAATAATAAACAAAACAAAATAATAAACAAACAAAAATATTACCTTTGAAATAAAAATAGACAAAATAGACAACAGTATTTATTCAGAAAATATAATCTAATGAAAAAAGTACTAACGAAACGAAAAGTATATTCAAAGTTTTTTTCCTTATTTCGAATACAGTTCTTTCTACTGTTTAGTTTATTATTACTCTTTGTGTGGGGATGGATGCACCTAAATAACTGTAGTACTTGTGTTGTGTTTTCCATCCACCATTCAGGGTGTTCAAAGATGACATGATAATGATAATCAACGCTGGCAGTTCATAGGATTAGTATTGTTATTAGTATAAAAGATAACCTTCGATGTGCATAATACATATACATGTAAATATTTTCGAATAAGTGGATATTTTCGTGACCGTTCAATAGTAATTTATGTAGATAAAATTAGTGGGAATCAGTCAAATAAATTAGTAGGATTTCTTCGTTTTAAGTCAAGCGTTCGAAAATGTTTATTTTTTTTATCAAGACGAATAACATGAAATTCAGAAAAAATTACAAAAGAAACATCAGTGTTAAAATTTAAAATGACAAAATGACAGGGAATAGTAGTTGTAGTCCAGACGTGGTGTATTGTGTGACATTTTCTAATGTTGTATTTTGAGAGCTTGTGATTTTATTTCACATTATTTTTATAATTATTAGAAATGTTGTAAAATTCATACAGAGGGCAGAATATTGGCGCCTCAAAAATATGTCCCTTGGTTAGTTTTTTAGATAGAAATTCAAAATTTGGTATCCTTTTTTATGCCATTGTTTTCTGAATCAATTATTATCTTATAATCATTTCATATTATAAATATTATGTATATTAATTCATGTATAAAAACCCTCTTCGGTTACGACTATGGATTTCAGAATTTTTTTTTCGATATATAGACTGATTTGGCTATCATATAAGAAAAATGTGAATTTTATGAGTGTAAACATAACATATTTTGTATTCCTTTAAAACGAGTTAATCAATAACCGAACTGTAAAAAATAAATCAAAAATTAAAATAAAAAATAAATAAAAATCAGAATATTTGATCTGTGATGGTTAAATATTAATCGAGTGTATAAATATAATTTTTTCCATCCTTATTTCTATAATTTGTTGTGCCATAGGTTCGATTTTAGGTAAGTTTAATATTTATTCATAAAATAAAAAATATAATACAGAGTGATTCTAAGTGACGCTTAAAATGTTTGCATGCCAATATCTCCCGTGAAATTCGAGAAAATAATATGAGGCAGCTTTCAAATTTTGTACCACATAAATATGAATAAAAAATATATGTACCACCATAAAAGCATTTAGCCATTAAAAATCAACATATTTTTGTTCATTTTTTATTTATTTACATCTAATAAATAATAGTTAGAAGCTCTCCCTAATACGCATTAAAAAAATATAGGGTTTTGCACATCTAACTTTACTATTTACTTTAATAATTGACGTTAAGTGACAAACAACATATTTTTAATAAGAAATCAAGTTACCTATGAAAATGACAGTTATGGCATTAATTGTCAACATAAAATTTTGTATTGTATCACGTCTACTATATTTAATCGGTATTGTGTATAAAAAATGGATTTTAATAAGAATTATAGTGTTCAAGAAAATATTAATATGATATGGATACTGGGTGAATGTCAAAAAAATGCGTTTCTTTCTTCGTCAAAGATACCCAGAAAGACGTCATCCACAAATGGATACTTTTGAGAATTTAAAGAATAGATTTGATAGAACAGTATGAAAAACATTCACGTGAAACTACAGCTGTTACTATTGACAACGAATATAAGGTAATGATCAGTATAGTTGAAGATCCCAATATAAGCACAAGCAATTAAGCAATCAAATATTTCCAATACCACAATTAGACGCATAAATATCTGGTCACCGAGCTTCGCTATTAATATTCAAATCTACATTTTTAAGCAGCCCGATGAGTATATAATTTAAGTATATTTATAACATGACAAATTATTAATTAATTCGCGAAAATCACGGAGTGGGCGACATCTACTTGAACTACTGATAGGGAGATAAATAAAAAGTTGATTGGCGATTGGCTTGAAAATTAAAAAAGCTGTCAGTGTTAATTTTCAATTGGCTGCAGCTGTTCTTGACGTTTATCAACTGCTTGTCACAGAGGTTAGTTAAATGCATTAAAAGTTTCTGGGGATTTCACCCTTTTAGGGCAACATCTACTGACGCTTGATCTTCGCGAATTGTCACGGTGGACAGGCCCCGTTTCCGGGACGGGCAACAGCAGCGTGTAGGGTACACGTCCCGTCAACAGAAGATCGCTCAGCTCACTCTATTTATCACTATATAAGAAAAACTGTATGTTCAATTGATTTTATTATTTATTGATCTGCAGTGAAGGAAAATTATAGATCTGATATTTTGAATTTATGAGATGGCTGTCATTTGACAAGCAAATTATTTATGTCCGTCAAATGAATCTTTTCTTTTTTATGTAAAGCGGCAAATTTAAAATTGAATTCTTTCAGATTAAAACGCCAGAAATTAAATAAAGTCGAACCTTTTTACTACTATACTATACAGAAGAAAGGAGTGCAGTATTTAATTTGCAGAACGTAGTACAGGTTCAAGAGGTAGAAATTTTATTTTTACCTCACCCTTCAATGCTTATTTGTAGTTAAAATTTAAATTTTAATACATCTGATCGGCCTAATATAGTTTTTGTCTAGATTTAAGCTTGTTTCCATGGTTTTTACTGTAATAAACCTGTTCTTTTGACGGATAAGTCAGACTTTATTTATTCATAGCCGTATCGTATGTATTTTAATTGATTCAGAATTTTGTGTTAATATATATTTCAAAATGGCTTCATTCTAAAAATATTATCAGTCCTCCTAAATCCTTGAAGGCAGAATTATTAGTAATAGCAAGGCAACATAAAAACAAATTCAAAAAATATATTATAGATGAGATGGTCAGAGAAAAAGGAATTAAAATTCTCAGATTGCCTCCGTACCACGCAGAATTAAATCCCATTGAACTGATCTGGTCACAATTATTAAAAGGTCATGTTCCTCAAAACAATAAAACATTTAAATTTCCTGATGTGCGAAATTTGTTTTTGAAGGTAGTTTCAGATGTAAATAGAGAACATTGGGGAAAATGCATTGATCATGTTAAAAAGGTGGAAAATTCATTTATGAAAGTGGATATATCAATAGATAATTTAATAGAACCTATAATAATAAACATCAGAAAAGACAATTATAGTGATACCAGTAGTTTTAGTGAAGACAGTGACTTTTAAAGATAGTTCTTGAGTTTAGGTAAGTACTGAAGCGTTACTTTTAATGCCAAGAGATTAAAAAAAGTTTAATCCCAACATATAATCCCTCCTTGTTATTTATTGGTTAAATTTAATTCGTTCAATATTAAAGTGTCAGATGCATAAGGTTTATTTTTATTTTTTGTAAATAATATAACTTCAAAATTTAATCTACGAAGTGCGTATATATATTTTATATGCTGTGACCTTATTTATATTATAGAAACTTATTTTGCAAAGTACGCCTATGGAATGTGACGTTATATCCCCACTTTTACTGTACTCATCTCTCCTTTATAGTATATATTACTATAGAAACAAGTTATTAAATCTGCCGTTGCTAGGAAATAAGACTAAAAGCTTAACTTTTCTTATAAATATCTCGGAAGATCAAATTTTCACAGACATGAGACCTGCATTTTTTGCCGATTTAGATAGGAATTAGTCTGCCCTGAAAGTTTCATTGAATTCTGAGGAGTGGATTTCGAGATCCTCTGGACACACACACACACACACATACATACAAACCTTGCTCGTTTAATAGTATTTGATAAAAAAGAATAAATATCACCCCTATCATATCCAGCTTCACCAAGAATTATTACCACGTGATTTCGCGCGTAGAGTTGAATACTGTAGATGGTTAATAGACAAGATAAATACAGAGCGTAACTTTTTAAATAAAGTTTTATTCTCCGACGAAGCCACGTTTCATAAGAACGGTTGTGTAAATAGACACAACTTCCATTATTATTCGGACCACAATGAACATTTATTTAGAACCACATCACAGTATCGATGGGCTTTGAATGTGTGGGCGGGAATAATAGGTGATTATGTAATAGGTCCCTATTTCTTTGATGGGACTGTAAATGGAGCTATATTTTTAGATTTTTTAGAACATGATTTTCGCAACTTATTGCAAAATGTGCCTCAAAATTATCGCAACGGAATGTGGTTTCAATTAGATGGTGCCACACCACATTACCTATTAGATGTTCGCAATTGGTTAAATAGGGAATTTCAGGATCGTTGGATAGGAAGGGGAGGACCTATAAATTGGCCTACTAGATCGCCTTGCCTTACACCTTGCGATTTTTTCTTGTGGGGTTTTATTAAAAATATTGTTTACAAAGAAGAGGTTACCACAAAAGAAAATATGAAAGAAAGAATTACTGCAGCATTTAGACAGGTGACCTCTGCAATGCTAAGAGATGTGCGTAAATCAATGAGAAAAAGGGCAAGAAAATGCATAAATGAAACTGGAAGATATTTTGAACACCTACTATAAATTTTAACTTTCACTATTGTAGTTTTCTTACGATTAAACTTTGTAAAATTTTGTACTTATTAAAAACTATGTAAAATATGTTGTTTGTCACTTAACGTCAATTATTAAAGTAAATAGTAAAGTTAAATGTGCAAAACCCTATATTTTTTTAATGCGTATTAAGGAGAGCTTCTAACTGAAGAAAAATATACAGGGTGTCCCATTTGAAAAAATTAAGTTATTGCCATTTGAAAACTAGACTATTGGCACGCCAACGGCAAACACCCTGTGCAACAGGTGAAGATGTGTGATTATTGTGATAGGTGCATGTTTCATTTACATCATAGTAGCTTTTTTGAGGATTTTTTTTAAAAATGTGGTTTTTGTGCTAATATTTCTGAAGTGCTGTTTTTTCATTAAATCTGCTTAAAATAGGAATAACTTGTCAACGCCGCGTCGGATTTACAAATACAAAAAACTACCGTAAATCTAATATTAAGTAGAATCAGAAGACATAATCGTATACAGGGTGTTCAATTTAAAAAAACCAAATTAATTTTCATTCCACAAAAATTAGCCACCCTGTATACATCAAAATATTTTAAAATTGTAGTCCGAGTGACACTGTCTACCCCTACAAAAAATCTTGTTGATATCTCTTTTAGTTTCGGTGCTAGAGATCGAGTGGAAATAATTGGCGCACCCTGTATAGCATTTTTTATTTGGGGGAAAAACGGTTTCTCCGATTTCTCCAAAATTTTTTGCACAACTTCATTAATATTTTACCTTGATGATGAATCCACAAAAAAATATTTTTTTTTCAAAAGTGTCCCATTTTGTGAATGTTTGATTTTGATAATAAAATATGCCGCCAGGACGCTCAGAGAAGTATACACTATAACTTTCCTATTTTGGAAAAAAAATTCGGTATCCAAGCGATTAAAATATAGGCCAAGGAAGTAATCTCTCCGTCCCGGGCAAAGTCATATGTGTGTGCGTCTACCTATAATTTTTTTCTTAATTGCTGCAGATAAATTATGACTTTGTTATCATTTTCCGCTTCAAAAATGATAACAAATGACAAAGTCACGTTGACCATTTACATGTTGCAGCAATTAAGAAAAAAATCCCATAATTATATCTAAATAAATAATTCCAACTGCCTGCTAATTTAAGTTAATTTTAAATAAATTGGAGCAACATTTTCCAGACTGGTTCACTAATAATGAATGTAAAATAAATAGATTATGTATATTAGAATTATTAATAAGAACTTTATTGATTTTTAAGGAAGCTAAAACAAGGTCAAAAGTATTTTGTCCAGACCGTCATAAAATTTCTAAACCACTAACCACTAGGTACCTGATATGTGAAATGTTTTCAGATTTTGTCGCAAAATCACCCGTGGCATCACCTCCTAATATACATGCATCTTTGTTGAAAGACTATACCTACCTTTATACAGACAACGCACTAACTTATCACTTGGTTGTCTAAAATCTGGAGAACTTGGGATGTTTGTGGAGCCTTTTTGTATGTCACCAGGGGACTTTTTTAATTTCATCTGGAATAGATTCGACTTGGAGGTCTCTATGTAAATCGTTATTCCGAACATACTAAGGAGCACCTACAATATTCCTTAATATTTCTAGGCATCTATAATTGCTTATTTTGATACAACCCCATAGTTATAGGCCAGTGATTCCCAAACTGCGAAATATTCAATTAAAAGATTTGGTAATTTTCTTAAAATTTCAATCGTGTAACCTGACAAAATTTCAAGAATTTTCTTTCCCATCCTCATCTTCTGAAACGGCTATTGCGCTATTAATTTATTTTTCAACTAACCTCACCACATGGTGGTTGTCCATCAGCGTCCATATGGATATTTCCCAAACAGTTGAAATTAGATATTTTATATTATCCAATAGAAAATGGTAAGTAGGTATCTATTTTCAATTTTTCGCTGTTAAATAGGCAATCGCTTTTAAAGATGAAAGTTTTCCAATTTTTCAAGGAAATCAAAATTTTGAAAAATCTGATTACATAAGGAAACACAGCCCGAAAAAGATTGGGAACCTCTGTTATAGGCCATAAGTCTAGTTTGTAAATCAGTACGTTGTTTTGAATGGAAAGCTGCGAGTGACTATCTAGGAACCAATACATATTTTTATACTCTTCAATTGTTCAGTTTTCTTTTTAGCACGTTTCTTCCACTTGAGTTTGATGTCCAGGTTTAAACCCAGCTATTTTGCTTTTTTCTTATTGGGAACAATACTGCTGTTTAAATTAATTGGCAGGTAATTTATTCTTTTGCTGATTTGATTCTCGGTTGAATTGGTATTTGTAGCTGTTTAACTGTAGCTTCTAATTTCTCTCTTCATTGTTTCTCAAAAGTCCAAGTGTTATACAATACCTGCTCATTTTGAATACGGGCTAGATTTTTATTGAACAATGCTTGATTTTGCTGCATATACACATCCATTTTAACGTTCTTATCATATTCTCATTAGACCATGAACTACGTACAAACACTTATCATTACGACTCGTTTTATTTTTAATTAGTTTAATAATGAATGGGGTTTTCAGATAATTTATTTATTTAAGTTTTTGTACTAGGGCAGTTACATAAACAGCAGATGCATTTTAGTTTGGATAGTTTTCATTAACTAATAATTTTGTTTGCACTCCCGGGTATCTTCCGTCAGTAATTGATTGATACCTTCTCGATATTACGTTTAAAAAGTGGTGGAGATCGATCACAATGTGGTGACGTAAATGAAGACTCTCTATTTGGTATAAACAAAGAAACATCTATTTGTATTTTGTTATAAATAAATATTTATCTTTACAATATGTAGAAACTTTATCTAAAGACAATGCTAACATTTACTTCTATTATTAAAAGTAATACAACAACAAATCTCCCGGTATTGCAAACATATCAACTTCTTATTCTACCGAAATTATTAAAAAAAAAATCATTATCTAATGATAACAAAGCAGTTTTACGAAGCTCGTGAACCGGTTTGGATTTTTTTATTTCAGCCAAACGCATCTCACCGCAGAAATCAAATTTGAAAGAACAAATCAACTGTTTTTACTGTAATATAGAACCGCACCCTAGGGCTTGACAAATATGAAGAAAATGGAGCGAACAGAAGAAACGTATAAAAGCGAGATAGTCGACAAAGGTAAGTAAATAAATTTTGAAATATTTACACTATCTTTGCAGATTTACAATGATGCGGTGTAATTTTTACTGCCAGGGGTTATTTTATGTGTGTGAGAGAATAATAAAATGGTTTTAAATTTTTATTTACATATTAATCAACTCATAGAGACTGATAACAGTTGACACATGACATATATCAGATGACAGTTGACAGATGATAATTAACAGGTGATAGATGGCGTAAAAAGCTTGATATTAGTATTTTCTAGGTCCAACAATCGGTGTCAGGCACATTCAGTTTCTATTTATTAGCTTTGTTGGGTTTTTGATGTACTCTACAAGGTTTGGATTTTCTGTATCTTTAGTAGCAATGACTCAAAAATATTCGTCCAATCCCGATATACCAGTAAGATATTTATATTTATATGTATCTTACTTTATATTGTTATTTGTTATTTTTCGAGATATAGATTAGGAAAAATTGACAATTTTTAGTATTACAACTGGACGAATAAAAGTTTCATTCTTTCGACGTTCTTCTGGGGTTACGTTATGCCACAAATACCAGTTGGAATTCTGGGTACAAAATTCGGAGTTAAAAAGTTCATGTTAGGCGCAGTTTTTGCTAACTCCTTGTGCATGGTGTCCATCCCTACAATAGCAGCTAACTTTGGTTCACAAGGAGTGATGGTTTGCAGGATAATTCAAGGACTTTCGCAGGGATTAGTGGTGCCTTCTGTGCATGGTATTATTGGAAAATGGGCTCTTCCTGATGAAAGGTGCAGAGTTTACGGATTTATGTCGACAGGTACTCATTAAGTTTAAGAAGAATTACTAGTGAATATAAAATATGATTTTTTTAGGTTATATCTTGGGCACCGCCGTTGGACTTGGAACAACAGGGTTAATTTGCGCGTCATGGGCAGGCTGGCCTTTAACGTTTTATTTGTTACCATCAACGGGTTTCATCTGGGTTATTCTGTATTACTTATATGGAGCAGCCAGTCCAACTTCACACAAGACTATATCGGAGGCCGAAAGAAATTATCTTCAGTCAATTTTAAAGCCTCAGGATATTTATGTAAATATACTTTCAGGTCGCTGCAATATTTGTTGAATTTTTATAATTTAACAATTTCTTTTGTATATTTTTCTTAGTTATCTATGGTAGATTCCATTAATTTTTAGAACGTCCCTATACCGTACCGAAAAATTTTAACTTCAGTGCCAATTTGGGCACAACTTACCATGGCTTTATGTAGTGGTTGGGGATACTGCATATTTACAACAGAAATGCCGATTTATATGGACAAAATCATGAAATTTAACATTAAATCAGTAAGTCGATTTTAACCGAATAAAATTTAAAAGTTTAAAATAATAATAGTGAATAGTGAAACGCAATAACTATTAAAATTATTTTATCTTCGATAAAAATAATAATTCTTTTAGAATGGTGTGATATCTGCGCTTCCATCTCTTTTTAGTTTAATATCTACTAATGTTGTGACAATCACTGCAGATTTATTAGTGAAGAATAATTATTTGACTGTAGGACAAACCAGAAAGATTATGTCCTCTCTTGGTAAGTATATAACTTTAACTGAAACTCTAAGATATAACTTATTGACAAAAAGTAGGTTTTAACGAACTGCATCTACTAAAATCGCTCTAAACGTTGTTAACAGATGTTGTAAGGGGAAAGAAGCTAGAAAATGTGACAAGCGTGAAGTATACTGAATATAGATATAAAAATATTCAAAGTATAGGGAAACAACTATATAATGAGAATGAGAAACCAGTAATAAAATACCTTATAGACAGCTTGAAAACCATTGAATGTGTGGAAGCAGGCGTATGGGCAAACATACCACCGTATTCCAAGCAGAAGTTTCTGCAATACATCATTGCGCAAAACAAGCGGACAGACAGCTGACAGCCATAAAAGCAATCAGTTCCATGCAGGCAAAACTATGGAAAAATGCACAAGCCTTTAATACCCATTAATATATATGCTCCAGCTATATAGTACCAGTAATTAGAGGGTATTAGAACAATGCAGGGAGGCTGTGTTATACTTAGGGCTTCACACGAGCGTGAAACTTTTCTCGTCTTGAGAATTCAGCGACCAGAGAGTCTCCTTTCTGGTCAAATCACAAATCCTCCTATTGCCTTCTTTATTTGTTTATTGCAACATGAAGAATCACTTTGACGTTTTTTTACAGTTAAATGATATGCTGCTAACTCCTTTAGGGGTAGTTTTTGGCCGTTTTAGGGGTTCGGCTGGCGAAAAGAGAAATTCTGATACCTCCTTCAGCATCCTCGAAAACGGGAGGCGAAGGTACTCTCGATCCGGGTAAATTTTGATCCATTTTTCATGTTTTTTCCGACTCACAGACGCTACTATGACGTTTAAAAACCTCTCATACAGGGTGTCCCGTTGGTAAACGGAAATATTTTAAAGGTAGGTAGAGGTCATAAAGGCGATTCTAAATAACCCATATATAATGGCTTCCATAACCGAGTTACAGGGTGTTTAATCAATTATGCATAATTTTTCATTTGGCCAGAACTTTTGAATCACTTAGTATGTTTTTTCCATTTTTGGCATACAGCTTACACTTCTCACGAGTAATGTACTGAAATAGTGAGAGATATGAAAATCCAGGTTCGGCTTTAGGAAAAATTGAAATATATTAAAAATATCAAAACAACACCCTGTATGTCACAATTTTAATATTTACATTTTAGATTTGAAGAGAGGGGAAAAAACTGAATTGAAATAAGTTGTTGTTTTTATCCCGCCACCGATTTGAATTGGAAAATTTTGAAACTGAAAGTAAAATTTTCATTTAATTTAGAAAAAACATTATGAAACTCATTTTTTCTCTAACAATTTTAAAAATTCACTTCGCATCATTTACCTATTTCTTGTTTATTCGGCTTAAAATAATTTTACACTGTACTGGTGTACCTGCCGGCCCGTACTTAGGGGAAAATATTCAATTAGGTATTTATTTTTTAAACGCCCAGTATAAAGTAAAGCCATTATATATGGGTTATTTAGAATCGCCTTTGTGACCTCTACCTACCTTTAAAATATTTCCGTTTACCAACGGGACACCCTGTATATCCTGTACTACAAAAAACAAGATAATATAAAGTAATAAAATAATTTTAGGCGGTTTAGTCAAAAAGTGAATTAAAAATATAAATTTTTACGTTTAAATATTTGCTAGATATTTAAAATAATTTATATAATATTAAAAAGTTTAATAATAAATTACTTAGAAACTTTTACGTCAAATTTTAATTTATTTACAAAGTGAAATAGATAATTATACATCCTTTTTAATAAAGCACCACTCGACTTTTTTTAAATAACGCATTACTGCTGTCATTCAAATAAAAGCAAACATATAGTCACCTAATTATAAACAGCTGATTACAAAAGTGAAATAATATTAAATTTTTAAAATATTTTTTGATAATTCTTTATATTTATTACACTTTTATAAGTTTTATATTTACATTTTCTTTGTACCTTTCATATTTTTTTGTACTTTTTAGGGTCCATAACCTGCGCATTATTACTTTTAATTTTTGTATATATACCAACTGACAAAAGCATTTTATGTGTTGTAATACTTATCGCTGCGTATGGCTTCCGTTCCTTAAATTGCGGAGGATTTTCCATAAACCATTTGGATTTGGCTCCAAATTTTGCAGCTGCACTCATGGGCTTGGTTAATACCTGCGCTGAAATTTTTTCCTTCATCACCCCAATTACCATCCAATATATTGTTTATGATGAAGTAAGTGAATGTTATGCTTGAATATTGTTTAAAAATCACTAAGTAATAATAACTAATGGACCTTTTAACATAAGAAATCGTTGGCTATGACTTTTTCCCATATTTCTGTCAAAGAACGGATTTCGCACCAGAAGATCTAAGTGTTGTTCTGAAAGTCCGTGCTACATCAATCAAAATAAGTGGGAGTCTGAAAGATAGAAGAAGTGGGTTTTCTCGTTTATAGCAAGAACCACATTTTACACCCTTTTGTAAATGGTTTTTGGCCGTTTGGGTGGTAAGGTAAACTCGGGGAGAAGATGCAACATCAGCATCGTGTTCAGCATCCTCAAAAACGGGGGTTACATTAGTTTTGCCGGCGGAAGACGCGGAATTCCTATTTTGGGGGTGATTTTTAACGGTGGTGGCGCCAACTCGAATAGAATTTTAACCCCCGCCATCATGTTCAGCATCCTCGAAAACAGGAAGCAGGGACGTACTTTGGGGGCGTCAAAAATTACCGGTGTTTTTCGAGATCTCTTCCGTCTCTCAGCATGCACTAACTGTCCTATTATTGCTTATTACTTATTTATTTACACAAATTCTTACAATGTCTCTATTTCTTTTCAGACAGACCGTAGTTTATGGAGGATAGTATTTATCACAGCCGTTTGCTTTTATGTATTTTCGGCGTGTTTTTATGTCATTTTCGCATCAGGCGAAGTGCAGTCTTGGAATTATACTTGTGTTGAACATCAAAACAAAAGTTCAAGTCTAACGGAAAAACCTGATGTTGAGAAACCGTTGTTACTTTGATTACTAACTTCAATAAATAATTGAAATTATTCTTTATTTTATTAATAACTTAATTTTAGAGTTCTTAAATGTGCTACCATCTATAAACTTAATTTTAGAGGTTGTGAAGTGTCGCCAACTATGATTATATAAGCGAAATTGTTAAATGTAGTTTCAAAAACAAATTCTCTTATTAAACGATTTTATTTATTTATAAAACTAGAAGGAAAAAAATTGCAATCAGGGTCCTGTCCTTTCCAGGAAAGTGGACAAGTGACTAGGAGAACACTCTCATTGACGATAACTTCGGGCAATCGCATAGGACATGCTTGACCGTTTCGTCTTTCTGTTCACACATCCTGCATAGAGGTTTGTCCACTAGCCCCATTGTATGGAGGTGCTTCCTTAGTTGATAGTGGCCAGTTAGAAATCCTACTGCGAGACATAGGTTTTTCCTGGTCATCGCCAAGTATTTCTTCGACGCCAGCTTCCCAGGGTCGCCCAGGGTGACCCTGGCAAAACTGCATCCCTTGATTTCATCTCATCTCTTTAGAGATTGAGCAAGGGGGTACCGTTTGGCTAATTCCGCAATTGCCGAAGTCGTCAAGCCGTAGGTGTCGCTGGGTCCTAAAAGTCTTAGTCCAGCCGCTTCCCTGGCTTAGGAATCGGCAATGCGGTTACCTTTACTCCTGTCGTGCCCTTTAACCCACCTCAGGATAATATTGTTATCTACCGAGGCGTTAGCTAAAGCTTGATGGCACTCTAATACTAGCCCTGATGTAACACCCTGTCTATTCAAGGCTAGTAGAGCTTGTCTGTTGTCAGTGCAGATTATTATGTTTTTGCCAAAAATTCCTTTTCTGGTTAGTTCTTTTGTGGAAATTGAGATACCAGCCAGTTCTGTTTGACCCACTCCTACTTCGGGGTTTACACCAGCCGTGCGCCCGATATTCATCTTTTCCTGGTGAAAAGGACCATCTCAATCTTGTTGGGATTGATAGACAGTGAGTGTTCATTACACCATGTTTCTATTAATTTGAGCCCATCTATCGCATAGTATGTTCTCAAATTTGCCGGTCTGTAAGACAACTAGGTCATCTGCGTATGCAATTGTGTAGAATCCATTATTGTTGAGGAGATTAATCGGGTATCCAGGTCTATGTTCCAAAGGAGGGGTGATAAGACCCCTCCATCTTGAGTATCCATTCGCTCACTACCAGGGGTACATTCCTGGAGTTGAGTTGCTGGGTAATTGTTGGAAAGGTTGTTTTATCAAACGCTCCCTCAATATCTATGGTTTGGTTGAAGTGGGTTGTGAACTAGCACCTCATTTCTTATATACCTATCACATAGCCTCTCTTTGGTAAGAATGAAATGAGGATGCACAACTTGTACCTCGGCAAACACATTTAGACTGCAACTGTTACTCGAGGAACAATAGTTTTTCAGAGAATAGTTTTTTCAGGACAATGCTGTAAACTCGGCAAATAACGAGAAGCTGCCAATGTGGATAATTTTAAAGAAGCAGTAAATTATTTATTTACTAATAAATCAATTCTAGACAACAAAATAGACGTGGACCGATGTGGAAGCTCGAAAGGACAGTATAAAAATCTCTTCAACTTTTTTGAGAATACGGATATCGATAGAAAAACAGAACTTTGTTTGTTTTGCGATGGATGTAGCGCACAAAACAAAAATGACATTGTTATGCAAACCATTTTATTTTACGTGCATCAATCTAGACGGTTCTTGGGAAGATTTCTATAATCTTGTCAGAAGAAGAATATGCAATTAGGAACCTTGGTGATGATTGGCATATTTTTTATACAAAAGCAATCCTCAATCCAAAAACATTAGCAATATCAAAAGAAAAACTAGAACTATTTGTCACTTCACAAACAAAATGTTAATGATAATGTGAAATTGCTGAAACTTCATCTATATTGTGGCTTAAGTGATGTAAGAACTGTTGGGTATCATGCTTGGGAACAAAGGGACCAGTCTCATCTTTACGAAAACATGAATTTCGAAAGTGTTGGTGTTAATGGAGACAATGAAGATGAAGAACTTCGTAAATGCTTGGAAAAAATGAGTTCAATACTGAATTTAAATAATACCACGAGTGAGTTTTTTATGATTTGCCAACACTTGTAGGAGTGTGGTAAGACACTTTTTAAAAATTTTCTCTTCATATGTGTGGTAGGTTTTATATGTATGCATCTGCTGTGACCTTTTTCGTTCCCGAGTTTTTCCACATTCTGTTTCGCTTTTCCACATTTATAGATTTTACCCGTAAATTCCAATAATGCCTATTGACTTTCCATTCATAACAACCTCGTTCTATAAAATAGACACTTACCTGGATTAGGAAGTGGACAAAATTTCATTTCCATCCAGATGGATTTAAGTTATCGTCATACTTGTTGATTGTTTATCACGAGGTACGTAAAAAATTACGAGAGATAGTTATCAGTACTGGAAAATACCACATTAAAAGGTAATACTCTGTTTTCTCTACCACGCACAAGGTAAATGTTGGCTTCTGAGTGTTGCTTGTAGATAGATAATGAGGACGATGATAAATACTCATTTTCTTCAGGCAGGTAAATATAATGAAGTCAGAGCATGACAAAGGAATGACAATTATTTGTATAAAAATGGTTTTCTATAACAGAAATAGTCAAGGTGATGCTTTTATACCATTTTATCGTAGACAAAGCTAGTATATTTATATTAAACATATATTTGTTGTAAATAAATATTTATCTTTCCAACAATGAAACTTAACGATATCTAAAATCGGAGCAAATATTTACAATTATTACTATAAATAAAATAACTTCAAATATACCGAGTTTAAAAGATAATTCAACCTATTCTTCTATTAAAATTATTAAAAAATGAATCATTAACAAGAATACAGTTCTAGGACGTCTGTATACCATTTGTTATTTATTCTAGCCAATCTCACCTCCCTGCGGAAATCAAAGTTGAAAGAATAAATAAATGAAGCGGATTCGAGTGTTTTTCTTCAAATATTGAATCTTACATCGGCGTTTGATAATTCAATAAAACAAAATGGAGCAAACACTAAAAACGGATGAATGCAAAATAAGTAAAGGTAAGTAAACGTATTTTACACTATCCTTGCATAGTTGCAGTTATGCGATGAAACTTTCATTACGCGCGATTTTTTATTCCAAAATATGTGTCGGTTAAAATACTTTAATTATTTTTAAATTCGAGGCATTACAAAAATGTTTTTTGTAATTAATTGCCTAACTCTAAGTCTCTCTAAGTCTAAGTCTCTCAATTATGGCATAACGGGATGGGGTAGTGTAGCCAAAACACAACTTGAGATTCTACAAAAACGATTCTTAATAATAATAATAATAATAATCATTTATTGTCCAACAGAAAATCCATTTACAGAACAATATTAATAGAAACTGTAATTCAAAATAGACAAAACAACTGTTATAACTGAATACATAACTTAACGGTTATCTACATAATTCGAAAATAATACAAATAAAGCAATTCTTTTATATTTAACCATTAATTAAAAAACTTACCCTAACTGTAAATTTAAATAAAAATTCTGATTTGATTTATCAACAATTTGTTTTAATGAATTGTAGTGAAGTCATTTGCAATTTGATTAAAATTTGAGCATATGATGTATAGTGGAGAATGAGAAAGAATGTTAGTTCTTGCATTGTCAGAGTAAAACGTTAGATTACGACGTGAGTGAAATCTTGGAATAAGAAAATTGAGCTGACTTAATAAGTTTGGCGAGTCAATAAAATTATGATTCAACTTAAACAAGAAAGCCAGACCACTGTTTGTTCTTCTAAGTTGCAGGTAGTCCATGCCAAAACGATGTAGCAAAATAGATTGTTCGATCCCCCTTTCGGGGTAAGTCCCATCGATACTACTAGCTAAAAATTTCACAAACCTCCTCTGAACGGTCTCTAACAAATTAATGTGATTTAGGTAATACGGAGTCCACTCAACAGAAGCGTATTCAAGTTTTGATCTCACTAGAGCGAAAAATAGCGTTTTCAATGCATCCTCATTAGAAAATGATTTGCAGTTCCTGATTATAAATCCAAGGGATTTAGTGGCTTTAGAACAGATACTATTTATATGTATTATAAAATCCAATTTATTATCAAAAGTAATGCCCAGATCTCTAACCTCAGTACATCTAGTTAAGTCCACATTATCGGTTTGGCATTTGTATAAAACGGGATGAGATTTACGGCTAAAGGTGCATACTTTACATTTACTTAAATTTAGAAAAAGACGATTTCTTGTACACCATTCATTAACTTTATTTAATTCCAATTGGAGCAAATGACAATCAAACTGAGATCTAATTTCTAGAAATATTTTTAAATCATCAGCAAATAATAAATTTTTAGATTGTAACGCGATAGAAAGGTCATTTATAAATAGTAAAAATAATAAGGGACCTAGGTTGGACCCTTGTGGAACACCTGACGTTGGGGAAGAAGTTGTAGAGGAAAACCCATTATAAGAAACAAACTGGCCTCTATTAAAAAGATAAGATTTTAGTAAAGTTATAAGCGAATTACTAAAGCCAAATAGTTGTAACTTAAGTAGTGAGTGGCTATCTTATCAAAAGCCTTGGAGAAGTCAGTGTATATGACATCTACTTGGCGCTTTTTGTCCATCGCTTAAGAACAATCCTCCAGAAAGGTTATGACTGACCAAGTGATACTCTGTATCATCAGAGTGGCATATTTGATCCTAGACAACTCTACTTTGTTAGTATAGGAATTAGTTTATTCTATAATTAAATAAAATTAAAAGTATTGACACATGACTATTCTACTCGGAATAAAGACAAATTTGTTCTTCCTTAGACGTAAAAAACAATCGGTCAGAAAAGTTATCTATTCTTTGGACATAAGATATATAATGCAATTCCAAATAATATAAGAGAACAAACCAAGTTGTCTCTTACTCTTTATTTGTTTTATAGCAAATCAAACTGATAAAACAACGGCTAACAGTGTGCCGGAAAAGTAACTCACTTTGATCATCTGGATTTCTTTTATAGTATCTGACGAACATCAATATATAATTTGATTTTTAATATTACCTAAATAGTATTTTTTTAGGTCCAACAATCGGTGTCAGGCACATTCAATTTCTATTTATAAGTTTTGTTGGGTTTTTGATGTACTCTACAAGATTTGGATTTTCTGTATCTTTAGTGGCCATGACTCAAAAATATTCGTCCAATCCCGATATACCAGTAAGATATAACAGTTCTTTTTCAAAATTTAAATTAACAGAATTACCAATTTTTAGTATTACAACTGGACGAACAAAAGTTTCATCCTTTCCACATTCTTCTGGGGTTATGTTATAACACAAATACCAGTTGGTATCCTGGGCACAAAATTCGGTGTTAAAAACTTCATGTTAGGAGCAGTTTTTGCCAACTCCTTGTGCATGATCTCAATCCCAACGATAGCAGCGCATTTCGGATCACAAGGAGTGATGGCTTGCAGGATAATTCAAGGATTTTCGCAGGGATTGGTGGTGCCTTCTGTGCATGGTATTATAGGAAAATGGGCTGTTCCTGTAGAAAGATGCAGAGTTTATGGGTTTATGTCGACAGGTACTGACTTTAAAACGAGTAACTTATAAAATTTGAAATATTATGTTTTAGGTTACACCTTAGGCAACGTGGTAGGACTTGGTGCTACAGGATTTATATGCGCTTCATGGGCAGGCTGGCCTTTAACGTTTTATTTGTTACCATCAACGGGTTTCATATGGGTTATTCTGTATTACTTATACGGAGCTGCCAGTCCAGCTTCACACAAGACTATATCGAAGGCTGAACTGAATTATCTCCAGACAATTTTGAAGCCTCAGGATATTTATGTAGCGTATTTCTTTATATCGAAAATACAGTAATCAATTTATATCCTTTAAAAATTTATTTTTTATTTTTAACTGATTTTATACATTTTTAGAACGTTCCAGTGCCATACAAAAAAATCTTTACTTCGATGCCATTCTGGGCACAGCTTACCATGGCTTTATGCAGTGGTTGGGGTTTCAGCATATTCACAACTGAAATGCCGATTTATATGGATAAAGTGATGAAGTTTAACATTCAATCAGTAAGTATATATGATTGATATAAAGAAAATTAGTGAACCTAACAAGAAGTCAAGAGTTTGTTTATTCACTGTGATGTGGTAACCGTTTAACCATGACTTTAAAAACTGAATTGTGGCCTATCTAAAACTATTCACCAATACTTTTTTTTGTATCTATATAACTACAAAAAGTTTATATATTTTTTTATTTATAATTAACGTGTCTCGACAGCACAGGTCATTGACACGAGAACAAAATACAGAACAATAATTGGTTACAGCACTGAAAAGATTTGGCGGCATTCTGATAGGACCAACAATCGACGAGGATGTGTTCGACAGTAAGAGCTACATTACAATGTTCGCACACAGGAGGACCTGTTGAAGTCATAAGATATCCATGAGTCAGACGAGAGTGTCCAATTCGAAGCCTTCGTATAACCGTTCTGGTTTTTTGCCCCATTGGGGTAATTCTAGGAGAGTGAATAGTGGATTGTATACGGCGTAGTTTTGTAGATGTTCGATTCCAGCAGTTTTGCTATGTACTATACATTCCTTCTTTGATGGTTCGCCTGAGATCAGTGTATAGTTGGATATGTTCAAGGGGTAATTCAGAGGAACATGTTTCTTTTGCTGTTTTGTCTGCTTTCTCATTACCCGGGATTCCTACATGGGATGGGATCCAAATGATGGTTATCGAAATGTCTTTATCAGCAAGGTGGTTACATACCTCATGTATTTCTTGGACTATTGGGTTTTGTGAGTAAAAGTTTTTGATTGACTGGATAGATGACAATGAATCTGTGCATACTGCTACTTTTTAGTTATTGCTCATAGGAGATTTCAGAGCATTCAGTATTCCAATTAGTTCAGCAGTATGTATGCTGCAGTTGGTAGATAGACGGCTTGTTGTTATAATCGTGTTTTCAGAAACAAGGCACAGTCAACTGTCTCCTCACCCTTCGATGCATCTGTGAAGAGAACTTTGTCATAACTATTAGTAAGTATGAGTTCAGAGAAAGCTAGCATTAGAAGAGCACTGGGCGTTTTTGTTGCCATTAAATAGACTAGTGTTGAAGTTAGGTAGTTTTATGGTCCAAAGTGGGAGATCGGAGATTGTGATAGGATTTGTGAGTGACAAATCAATATTACCTAATAAGGGTAACATTGATTGAGAGGTAGACAGTATTGTTCTGGGTCTGATGTCATCAGGTGGTTATGAGGCGTCGATGAGAGTGTAAACAGGATTGGTTGGGTGAGCAGAAATTTTAGCGAAGTATGAGAGAAGAAGACGTTCACGCCTTATAAAGAGAGGTGGTTCAGATGATTCTATGTAAAGACTCTCAGAGGGACTCGACCTATACTGCCCTACTAAGCACAAAGGGGGTATCTGCATTTCGGCTAAAACTGAGAAACTGAAGTTCAAAGTTCTATAACTTAATTCTTTTTAGTTTTTTGAAATTTAAAGATTTAAATATATTACTGCCATTAATGTAATTTTATTCTGCATCACAAAAACCTTAATAAAACAAGCAGAAAATAGCAAAAAATAATCTGGTAATAATATCTCAAGGTGGCCGAAAAAATGCAGATACCCCCTTTGCGCTTAGTACGGCAGTATAGGCCCCCAGACAGAATCGTAGAGCACTGTTTTGGATGACGTCAAGTGACATTAAGTTGGACTTACTGGCGTTCATGTAGAGTATGCAGCCATAGTCTAGTTTGGATCTTATCATGGCTCTGTATATTCTGAGAAGGACTTCTTCTTCAGCTTCCCATTGATAGTTAGCTAGAGATATTATAATGTTAAGTCTTTTGAACGATTTGATCTTGTATTTTCAATTTGGAGCCTCCAAGTTAGCTTATTATCAAAGGTAACCCCTAGTAATTTTTGTTGGTTAACTAATTGTAATGCAACTCCGTTTAAACTTTTGGATACTGATGAAATCTTCTTCTGCTAAATTGTATTACTTTAGATTTGGAAGGTGACGAACCAACGAACCAACAAACCTATGTTGTTAATAGTAAGGAGGAATAAAGAGGTGCTTAGGACCGAACCCTGAGGTACTCCGTTTTCTAAAATCTGTTGGTCAGAAATTTGTAAATTTGCAGCAACTCTAAAAGATCTATTAGAAAGGAAGTTTTGCAAAAATGAGAAAAATTTTCCGGATATTCTGAATTCTGTTAGTTTTTTGAGAATTTGATACCTGGGGGTGGTGTCAAAAGCACGTTCAATATCTAAAGACATTGCGATAACATCACTCTTATTGGGAAAAGCTTGAGCAATTTCGTTTTGAAGAAGAACCAAGTTATCCATTGTAGATCGGTTTGGCCTGAACCCTTATATTAGTTTTTATGATAGAAATAATTTACGAAAAACGTTAGCGTAATAATTACTGAATTGATCCGATATTAAATAAAAATTTGCTTCTTTTAGAATGGTGTGATATCAGCCCTTCCATCTGTTTTTAGTTTAATATCCATTAGTGTTGTGTCAGTTATTGCAGATTTATTGGTGAAGAAAAATTATTTGTCTGTGGGACAAACCAGAAAACTTATGTCTTTTTTAGGTAAGATTATTACTTCTACTTATTGCCCGTAACCTTTATAAGCTCAGGGTGGTGAGGAAGAATTTAGAATTGAAAAAACTGCTAAAAATTTGTTTGGGTAACAGACAACATTTTCTCAAAGTATTAAGTTTTTGTTATAAAATTTGATGTAAAAGAAATCCTTAAATGATTTTCTCTTCCGGCCTCTCACTGTACAACTTATTTTGTTGGAGTTGCCGCTTATTATAGAAGCTATTACGGCATTTCCGGCACTCACACGGCTTTTTGTGCTTTTATAATTTGCATATTTTTTTAATTTTTATACTATTTTAGGGTCCATAAGCTGTGCAATATTGCTCTTAGTGTTTGTTTATTTACCAACGGACAGTAGCATTTTATCCGTTGTGATACTCATCGCTGCAAATGGTTTTCGTTATTTGAACTTAGGAGGATATAACATAAATCATTTAGATTTAGCACCAAATTTTGCGGCTACTCTCATGGCCCTCATAAACACATGCGCAGAAGTTTTTTCCTTAATCACCCCAATTACAATCCAATATATTGTTTATGACGAAGTAAGTAAATTTAATCCTTTATAAATATTTTAATATGAACATATCAGAAAATCAAATTAACAAGATATCAGAATATTATTATTTATTAATTAAAAATATGGATGGTGGATTTTGATATCTTCGCATTAAAATTTCCCAAAAACCTACACGTCGTTCTGGATTCGGATCTACTGCTATAATTTCATTCACCATCTTCCACGCATATCTCTTTAATTCTACCTTGTATCTGTTAAAAGACCTCACTTAAAAGTTAAGTTCACTATCACTTTCAAATAATAACCAAACTTTCATGTTTCCCACCATTAAATGATGGCATACTATAACTAATTTACCTAAATGTCTAACTCAGCATTTCCAACTGTCATACATTCTCTCAAGTCATTACATCTTATCGGCAATTCGAGACCTGAAGAAGGCTGTTTCATCCGAAACTATTCGCCAGCCTACCATTTTTCTTTAATACATTTTGTGGAATTGGTTTTGTCCTTTCAGTTATTATTGAACTTTTGTCCAAAGTTGCCATTTTCTCTGAAGCTGTGGAGATTGGTGGATCGGTGTTGAAATAATTAAACCGTATTATTTTTTACTGAAGTGTGCAATATTAAAAACTTTTACGTTTTAGAAACATTTGACACTCAGAGAGACAATAACACTTTAAAGCAAACTTTGTACCAGGTATTTGATTAAGGATGTACACATATATCAGAAACTGCGAGTGGGAAATCCAAGAAAACTTGATTAAGTTAAATTGCTGAAATTTATTTTCAAGTTTCTAACAACGCTAGTAGGGGGCGTAATCTCTATCGCCAATGCTATAAACATAAATTTAATTATTTTTTTATGTTTTACATTGGTAATTTTATGTCTCTTTAATATGTATAAGAAAAAACAAAACTAGCCGACCCATATTTTATACTAAAAAACTCAGACAATTTAAAAACGATTATCTTTAATAAAATTTGTGTCTCTGGTTCTTTTCAGACTGACCGCAGTCTCTGGAGGATAGTATTCATTATAGCAGTTTGCCTTTACATATTTTCGACGTGTTTTTATCTCATTTTCGCATCGGGGGAAGTACAACCTTGGAATTATACTCCTGTGGAACATCGACATAATAGTTCAAGTACAATCGAAAAACCTGATGTTGAAAAAGTGTTGTTAACTTAATTATGGTCTAATAAAGAATCGAAAAAAAAACAATAATTATATTTAATTTCTAAATTTTCATTAACAACTTATAGGATATGAATTTTTACCGTTTGGGTAAACAAACAATAAACAAAAATAAAACATACAGTTTATCTAGCATAATTAAAATAAATCTTTGAAATACTTAAGATTAAGATGTACTGATATTTAATACGCTATTAATTTTTCATATTTCACTTAATAATCATTAACTCATTGTAGTGAAAATGTCAGTGAATCTCTCAAAAGGTATTTCATCGCTTTGTTTTTTTTTCGTTTTATTCAATGGTTACTATCAATAATTATTTGATTAAAATAACAGTCTCGAACAATGTGATGTTTTAAATGTATTATAATTGTTATTTATTGTAAATATTGTGTATGTAAAAAAATTTAGTGCCTCTTAAATAAGTTATTATTATCATTTATGTCGTTATCATAGTATTTTAGACGTTATTTTTATAGTAAGGCATACGTCAGTTCTTGATTTATCAAATACTATTAAACGAGCAAGGTTTGTATGTATGTATGTATGTATGTATGTATGTATGTATGTCCGGAGGATCTCAAAATCCACTCGTCAGAATTCAATGAAACTTTCAGGGTTGACTAATTCCTATCTAAATCGGCAAAAAATGGAGGTCTCATGTATGTGAAAATTCGATCTTCCGAGATATTTACAAGAAAAGTTAAGCTTTTAGTTTATTTCCTAGCAACGACAGAGATTTTAGTTTATTTCCTAGCAACGACAGAGATAATATAACTTGTTTCTATAGTAATATATACTATAAAGGAGAGAGGAGTGCAGTAAGAGTGGGGATATAACGTCACATTCCATAGGTGTACTTTGCAAAATAAGTTTCTATAATATAAATAAGGTCACAGCATATAAAATATATATACGCACTTCGTAGATTAAATTTTGAAGTTATATTATTTACAAAAAATAAAAATATATATTAATACAAAACAAGATTAAATCTAGACAAAAACCATATTAGGCCGATCAGATGTATTAAAATTTAAATTTTAATTACAAATAAGCATTGAAGGATGAGGTAAAAATAAAATTTCTACCTCTTGAACCTGTACTACTTTCTGCAAATTAAATACTGCACTCCTTTCTTCTGTGTAGTATAGTAGTAAAAAGATTTGACTTTATTTAATTTCTGGCGTTTCAATCTGAAAGAATTCCATTTTAAATTTGCCGCTTTTTATCCATAATGACCTACAAATTTTGACAACTACTGACACGCACATCTCTGGGTAAACGTTAAGAAAATGGGGCCGACTGGGATTTTCATGAAATTTTCACAGATGCTATAAAACATGATAAAATCAATATACTTTTTTTTTGCGCGGAAAAATATTTTTCACATTTATTTATGAAAAAATATATGTTGGGGATACTCACTCCCAAGACAAACAAATTCAGTACGTTGAAACGGTTATTTAACATATTTTTCCAGTACAAACGCATACATAACTTTTCAACAAATGCCCAAGTAGCAATTTATAACCAGAATAAACCTGAAAAGTTTAAAAAAGGAAAAGGTTCATTTGACGGACATAAATAATTTGCTTGTCATATGACAGCCATCTCATAAATTCAAAGTTGAAAATACAACGTTGTCAATTCAATTTCAGAAATCATGGGTTTAGGTAAATATTTATCGGAACGTTGAGTAACACTGTTAAAATGTGACACCTGTCAAAACGTGACAACTGTTCATAGTACATACATATCAGACCTATAATTTTCCTTCCCTGCAGATCAATAAATAATAAAATCAATTGAACATAGAGTTATTCTTATATAGTGATAAATAGAGTGAGCTGAGCGATCTTCTGTTGACGGGACCTGTGCCCTACACGCTGCTGCGCCCGTCCCGGAAATGGGGCCTGTCCGCCGTGACTATTCGCGAAGATCAAGCGTCAGTAGATGTTGCTCTAAAAGGGTGAAATCCCCAGAAACTACGCAACTTTTAATGCATTTAACTAACCTCTGTGATAAGCAGTTGATAAACGTCAACAACAGCTGCAGCCAATTGAAAATTAACACTGACAGCTTTTTTAATTTTTCCGCCTGCTTTCAAGCCTATCGCCAATCAACTTTTTATGTATCTCCCTTTCAGTAGTTCAAGTAGATGTCGCCCACTCCGTGATTTTCGCGAATTAATTAATAATTTGTCATGTTATAAATATACTTAAATTATATACTTATTGGGCTGCTTAAAAATGTAGATTTGAATATTAAGAGCGAAGCTCGGGTACCAGATATTTATTATTAAATACGTAATAACATGCATGAATTCACGTAGAACGGACATTTTGCACTGCCCATAATTGCAACAATAGTTACAGGAAAAAAGGTCTAAAAAAGTTACAGCCACATGATTGAACATTTTTTAAATTATAAAGAATATCATAAATATTAATTAAAAATATCCAACTGACATTTTCTACCGCCCGCAGCTATAGAGTCGCATCTTTGCAGTCAATTCAGCTTCATCATGTGACTCGGACGGACATACAAATAATGTTTGGCGTCCAAAGTACGTCCCTCCCGTTTTCAAGGATGCAGAACACGATGGCGTGGGTTAAAATTCCTTTCGAGTTGCCCCCCCCCCCAAATGGCCAAAATTTTTAGGGTTTTTACTATCAAAACTTCGCCCTGTATACATTTTTTTTTAATTCTGAAAAATGTAATATCGGTATATTAAAAAAACCATGTATTTAACATTTTTGGCACATAATTGTATTTTACAATCGTACAAAATTCACTGTAAGGGTTCTGACAATTGACATTTGTGTTTGGACTTTTTTGTATACCTGTGCAATTTGATTGTTTGAGAATTTTTACAAAAAAATTAAAAGCTCAAATTAAAAATCTTAGGAACTTAAATATGCACTCAAAGAGATAATTTTTGAATGAAAAATTGATAAACATATAAATTTGGGAAAAAAATTGTTGGATAATGGCCAGGATAATGGTGAAAAGATGTGGAAAATTACGTCAAATGATAAAATCGCTAAAGTGTTAATTAAAAAAAAATACAGAGAGAAATTTATCTTTACAAGAAAAAAAATGCCTTCGTAAAAATATATTTCCTTCAGTGGTTCTGCCATTTGAGTGAAAATTTCTAACCCCAATCGGCGAAAACTGATGCAGCCGTTAAAAGAAGAAACTGACAGTTCCACGAATCGAATCAAATAAATCAAATCCCAAAACGCGTTTCTTTGATTCACTTATCAAAATGGCATACCTGATGAAAACCCATTGCTTTAAATCACTTACTTCATAGATTTCAGATCAGCTTCCGAACTAATGGGCCAATAAATATGAAAAGGGTTCAGGAAGATCGAAAACCACCTGTTTTATTTTATTGAAGGGTCCGGTGATCAGATGAAACCCCAAAGCTGAGAGCCCTTTATCATTTATCAAAATGATTTGTTGTCATTAGTTATTTGAACACCCTCTCGATGTCGATGGGTTTTTCGTGGCAACTTGGAACAAATCTATTGGTGTTATTTGAGTTTTTTGTGCTAAACTTGTTAATAATAGTAATAATAACCCTTTTTTCATTTTAATTCATTATAATATACCAAGTCTATAGAATCATTTCGGCAAAAAAAATGAAAGCAAACATAGAAGGGGTCTCACGACGAGCTTTAACTATTTGTATGTTAGAAAATATTCTTGTGACATATATGAAAATTTGTATTTTTTTATTTATTTAATCGTTATTCTGTTCTACAAGTATTACCCAATTAGAAAATGTAAACGAAAGCAACTAATAATAATAAGAACTGTGCACCAGGAAGAGGCAATATTGAAAAATAGTTTTGAAAAGTCATATTAAAGCACTTTAACCACAAATACATCATACCAGACTCTTGTTGATCAGACTACTGCCGAAATATCAACTATTTGTATTCGCTATTAAAGTAGGAGGTCATGTTTAGATGGGTTTTGGCATTATTGTGCCTCGTCAGTAGAAAGTAGAACGATCGTTTGGTTGGTATCACTAAACAAAGCTACAGATGGAGTGAATGCTTCAAAGTTTCTAGGACTACATCTATAGTGTAGGGAACTAGTGGATTAGCCACTTTTTATTTGGGCATACAAATTTAGACACACATATGTGGTGATTGTGGGAATAAACTGTAATCTACTAGACCAAGCAACCAAGTAATAAAACCTGATATTTAAGCACCAGCTCCTTTAAACAAGTAACTGAATATTCAAATTCTATTAGTTCTGAAAATCTAACTGACATGCAGATGTGTTCGCAATCTTTGTCATCTGTCTTGAATACAGTCTCTATATTTCGTGACTATAAAATAAAAGTTAGGATATAGTTTGCCCCACGTAATAAGTCAGAAAGAAAGGAACACACCGTCAAAGGTATCGCTGAGACCGAAGCGCTCGGCTTTCCTTTGAAGAAAGGAGCCATGAGATTTATGACTGTATTTCTCTTTAAGGTCGCCGGCGCTGCGGCGTCACACTCAAGTAGGGCGACATAGGCGTGCGGGGAAAATTAAATTCAATTGAGTATTTCATTAATAGACTATTATTAAAGTTTATGATGTTTAAAATTATTTATTCTATATTTTATTAACATTTACTGGCTGACGGGTGTTTTACCTCTTTTTTAGTTGTCGTACTTATTATTGTCATTAAAAAATAATAAAATATTAGGTAGGTTTATTATTCAAAATTATCACCAAATATCATATAAATATATAAAAAGTTAAAATTAAGGGTAACGTCCTACTATATCCTGTAAAATCCCTTGTATATCCCTTGTATATGAGTAAAATGAAATATTTACAGCCGTGAGATAATTAACTATTATTATAATTTATAACTTTTAACGCTACCAGGCATCTGGTGATATTACACATTAGAATTAGAATAGAATAGAATAAGAAATTCAACAGCAAACAAGGAACGTAAAAAATAAAAATAAATGTAACATCCAAATAAGAAAAATATGGATAAAAATAAAACTTCGCATAAGAAACGTCTCTTTAAGAGCAAATGACGTCTACACAACTGTCACTTAATGATGACGAAAGTGTAGTGTATTGTTAGAGCATCGAGAAACAAATTAGGTGTCTTATTTGTAATGACACTGGGATAAACAATCAAATTTAGTTTCGTTGTAGAAGTTGTGAGAATTGGGCTGGTGCCAAATGCGCAATTGTGACTATTGTATTCTTATGCACCAAATCAATGACTCATTACTCCAATTCATGGTTTTCATTACTCCTTGATTTGTGTTTGAATACTTTTTTAACCATTTACGCAAAGCTAATTCAAAGAAATATTTTAGAAGATTGTTCAACAATAACCCTACGATGATTTCTTAAGGTGGGATTCAACGGCACGTGAAGTGCCACTCCTCGCGCCAAACTTGCCAGTTCACGCGCCGCGGGCAGGCGTGGACACGCAGCGGTAGACGGTTCGAGAATAAATTAACGCTTAACAGGGCACTGACAGTGCCACGCGCCTAGCCGCGTCGTTGTAGCGGTATACACATTTTTAACCTTGTATAAACTAGTCATAAGCTTATGCGTTTTTTGTAATCGTTTTGTCCCCTACTGCGATGTTAATTAACAATTTTGTTTTATGCGTTGTTGATATAATCTATAATATTGCGGTTAAATGGAAAAAATAAACAATTAACCGCCTAAAACGAATTCCAATTCGATAGAAAAGCCGTGCTTTAATAATTTCTCGATTTAATTAAAATTTAATTTTCCTTTTGACTAAAATTATTCATTTGGATTAATCAATCGAATGCATAATTTTTGTTTTAACCAAATTGTGATCGATTGCGTTTGTTGTTTTGATTTGTGAACGTATAAACATTTACATCGATATATCGGAAGTGCCTAGTAAATAAAAAGTAATATACGTTTATGAAATTCGCCAAAATTTATATTTTTGTTCATCCAGTTGATTATCCTGGTTAATTGTACTTTAGCAATAGTAATGTTATTTTATTTCATTTTTTTTACAATTTTTGGGTAATTTTACATTTTATTGAACAGGTTTTTACACTGTATAGTTCTCGTAATCGCTTTAGTGTCGCCATCTGAGAAGACTGTTCTACTTTAATATATAGTTCGGGAGCCAGAGAATATTTTTCGAGTTGATAAAATAGAAACATGCATTCGCTAAGGTGTAATCGAAGCGACTAATGGCTCGGCCACCCGACCAAATCATAGTTTAACTAGTCTTTGCGTCCTATTCGCTATTAACCACAGATTGATAAGCCACATTGTCTAATCACAGCTCTTCATTTCAATATTCAACCAATGACTCGTCGACAGTCCACGTTGACTGCCTCAAAGGATGCCGCTACGTTGGCGAGGCTGAAGTTTTTTGGTAGCAACAAAGGCGCCGCTTTAAAGCTGTTAAATTGGGGTTACTATATGTATTACACGAACTGTACACTCCAGATCCCCTCCCGGGTAGAAGACAGCCTCCCCTTTCAAAAGTCACCTCTTTTATCACCATTTGTTGGTTTAGAGAGTATATATTTATCATCCTAATTTTGATTTAAAATTTACTAATTAAAATACAATTTTTTCCTATTTTTCCAGATCCAGGTTTTGGTATAAGACATATACAATATATATTAATATTTTGTCTCCACATAATATGTTATGCAACGAGATACAACATGTCTATAGCAATTGTAGCTATGACGCAAAACACTTCTGTAAATACTAACATACCAGTAAGTATCAACATAGAAAAAAACAAGTTTAAACTGGTTGTTATAAAACTGAGGGCATAGTCGAGTAGTGTCTTGTTTTAATCCGGGTCCAAATTTTGAGATGGTCGAGTAGCGCCCCAGGATGGATAATCAGGACAGGTCAAGATTAAAAATTTGTTTTGAATGAAATGGGTTATTTCAACCCAGCGACTTAAGCATGAAAAATTCTTGTATTTTCCATATTTAACCAGCCAGCATCGTTAGACTTATGTGATATTCCCTGAGGTTTTCGGATACCGTAAATAATCCTTAAACATGAGTTTTGAACGTTTTGTATTTTACTCGTATACCAGCTAGTTAAATTTGGACCATAAACAGAGTCTGCGTGAATGAATTTAGATAACACTAAAGTTTCACAAAGAAGTAATTTAACTTTTTGAGACAAATAATTCCTAAACCTATAAATTAATTTGAGTGATGAGTAAGCACGCCTAATTAAATTATTTACGTGCTTTTTAAATCTTAAGCTTTGATTTAGACTACTCCTAAACTTTTTGCATATTCTTCAATTTGAATAATTTGGCCATTTTTAAAATTTTCAGAAACTTCGTTTAAATCATCATTTATTGTTTGGCACGCCAACATCTTGTGGCGTAAAAATGAGCTTTAAAATATTTTAGACTATTTATCAAAAATGAGGAATAAATGGAAAAAAGTAATGGACCCAAAATAGATCCTTGTGGAACGCCGCTTTTATAGGAAGACAGTCAGAGAAAAAATATTTTCAAACAAGGTAACAGCAGAAGTTGACAGACCAATATAATGTAAGATAGATAACAATAAATGTTGATTTATAGTATCAAACGCCCACCTTTGCATAGGATTAAAAATTTTGGGACGCTACTCGATATGTCCGAAATCTGAGTTCTTATCAAGCATGGTTTGATGATAAGTGTGTCTTAAATAAAGGTTTTGTTTTAGTACTACGACTGGCCTTACAAAAACATAGTTCTTTCTTCTTTTTTCTGGGGTTACATCATTCCGCAAATTCCAGCTGGAAATTTGGGGATAAAATTTGGGTCAAAGAAATTATTGTTAATCTGTATGACAACGAATTCATTTATGATATTTCTAATTCCAATTATGGCAGAAGTTTTTGGTGCTGCTGGCGTGATGACTTTTAGAGCTATACAAGGATTCTCGCAAGGATTTTTTTATCCTCTGATTTCGAATTTGTTAGGAAAATGGGTACCTGTTGAAGAGCGAGCTAGGATTGGTGCTTTTATGTTTTCAGGTAAAAATTGTTATTGTTTTTTCTACATTTGCATAGTTTTGAGTTACGTTGAAAATCATTTTTATCCCTAAAAGCGTTTTTTCATTACCGTGATATGTTTGTTTAAAGCCTTAAAAATAACAGTGTATTTAAAAAATGATACAAATTGTTGGTTTTATTCGTGCGATAAAAGCCGCTGTCGGAATTGGAATCACAATAAAAATAGTTGATATTCTAAATTTAAACTGAACTTTAACATGTGTTTATTGGCTGCTAAGGATCGACATAGGGATAAAGTGAATACTTAAACAAATACATTGACGATAGATATCTCGAACAGATTTTATACTTCCATTTGTACTTAGAGGTTGTTTGTTTTTTTAGTTTAAAATGTTTCGTTTTTTAGTAGATACGAAAATCGTAATAACTTCAAAATTCCACAAGAAAAGGTAATTCTGGACGATAAATTGATATAAAATTCTATATTAGACTTCTCACTTGATAAATTATGGGGCAAGAAAATATGATCTTACGAGAAAATGCTCAAATTCAGCATCGTTTTCGAATTTCGTAACAAAAATATTAAAAGTCTATTTAAAAACAAAGGGGTGAAAGCACAATACTGTAAAATTTTAACTCGTTAATTATGAGCATAATAAAGTTATCATTTTAAGCCGACCAACACCGGTAAGTAGTCCATTATCCTGTCATCCTTATCAACCTTTGTGGAGGTAGATTGCGTGGATACAACCGTAAGAAAGGCGAGGAACTTCAATTTAGAAGTAGATGGGGTTAATTGCTATAAAGTTAAAGTCATTATTTAAATTAAATTTACTCATTTAAGAATATGAGTTTATTTAGATAGATTCAAAGGGGAGTTAAGGCGATCATTCATTTGTTTTATGCTTTCCGGTCCTTGGCTGGTTCATTACAATGCCCTTTTCTATAATTTTCCCCATTCACATCTTTCTAAAGCTGCATAAAAGACAGAAGAGTAAAAGGAACACCTGAATCAGACCACTTATTGTTGACGGTTATGCAATTGTGCACCTGTATGTAATTATATACAAATGAACACCTGAATATGCCACCTGTCGTTGACGGTTATGCTAATATGCACCTGCATATAATTCTGCAAATGAACATCTGCATCCAGCCACCTGTCGTTGACAGTTACGCTACAGTGCATCTGCATATAATTATGCAAATAAACATCTGCATCCGGCCACCTGTCGTTAACGGTTATGCTAATGTGCACCTGCATATAATTATGCAAATGAACATCTGCATCCGGCCACCTGTCGTTAACGGTTATGCTAATGTGCACCTGCACATAATTATGCAAACTAACAACTGCACATGTCCTTGACGGTTAGGATAGTAAGAAAGTAGTCGAGAAAGAAGGACACCTGCACCTAAATATTTATCTGTACCTCTATAAAGTTAACGAATAACTTAGATGCTATTAAAGAATCTAATAAACCAATAAATACTAAAAACAAATTAAAACATCCATTCTAGGGTATGTTTAGAGGTATTAGTCTTATAATTTGTTTGTAGATGGTTTATAATTGTAATTCATAACTATAGTTACAAACTTATCTGGGTCGTGTATTGTTGTAACGCCATCTGTATCCAATGTTTACAACCCACACCATACAAATTTTTTATTAAATGTATTATATTTTTAGGTTCCACATTGGGTTTAGTTTTAACATATTCTATTACTGGATTCCTTTGCAAATCATCGCTCGGTTGGCCAAGTAGTTTTTATTTTTCTGCAACTGTGGGATTCATATGGTCGATATTATACTATTTTTTGGGCAGTAATGATCCCGCCTCCCATAATAGCATAACCAAAAACGAAAGATTGTATATAGAAGAATCCTTAGGAACTCAAAAGCATGGTAAAGTAAGTATTGTGAAATACAAATAATATTTTTCTATCACGATATGTCAATAATAGTGTTTAGATGGATGTGTCTTATTTATTTTTGCTAAAAAATGAATACGTAAGTTGGAATTCAGTATGCTCTAAAACATAAAATACAATCATCAGATATACATTTTTTTCAGTCATATACGAGGTTCGTCAAAAGATATAAATTTTGTTTTAGAGTTGTTCATATTTGAAAGTTACATTCAGATATGCAATTACATCCATTTGCGATGCCCTGCCAGATATCCTGACTTATTCGCCCTTGACTATTTTTTATGGGGTTATTTCAAACAGCAGAGTGGGTGGATATGTCGAGGCATTAGTGGAATGATTGAAAAAGAAAAAAACTTTGCTCTTTAAAATTATATTAAAAAAGTAAACGAACTCACCATTCAAATTCCTTCGCCAATTTGCACGATAGAACGTAGTATTTTTGCATGCAAAATAAACTTTATTTGGTCCAAGAAAACATCGTAACTCTTATAAAAACAAATACATTTGTCGGAAATGGAAAGTTATTGACCTTTTGTTTGTTTTCATTGTTGTAAATTTTATATTTCGAATAGTTTATTGCGAATTTAACTACCTGTCCAAAGAAAAATTTATTGAAAATAGATAATTAATTGGTTAATGAAAGCATTAGAGAAAGAGAGGACAGATCTACAGGGTGGTCCTTAATTAATTATACATAGAAGTACGGTAGATTTCTCACTTTAAAATATTAGAATACATAAAAATTTGGAACTGGGGGTTTTTGGGAACGAGAAATCATAATCTGGTACCTACTTCGATGTAATTTGTAGAGGGCGCTAGTTAGGCTACATTTGTGGCATAAATGTGCGATAAACTTTTTTGCTCTTTAAGTTAGTTGTAAAATAATATTAAATTCACGTTATCTTAGTAGTAAAAAAGTATACTTGTTCTTAACCTTAAAACTCAACGGTTTACGAGATAATCGCATTTTAGGGATCAGCTGCATGCATTGTTTTTTGTGTAAAATGATGACGATATTGGAAAAATCTGAAGTTAGGAACATTTACCAGTTTTTTCTGTACATTTTCAGTTCTTGCCACATACTTATCATAAAAAGGATTCCATATACAGGTACAGTATTCCAATATCGGCCTCAATGCCACAAATGTCGCCTAACTAGCGCCCTCTACAAATTACATCGAAGTAGGGACCAGATTATGATTTTTTGTTCCCAAAAACCCCCAGTTCCAAATTTTTATGTATACATAGCCAAAAACGCCAAACTTATTGCAAAAAATAAATCTTAAAATTTAACCTTTAACACTCTGTATATTCCTTATTAGCGACATTTTATTAGAGCAAGTTGGTTCAAATCGTAATATTTTAAAGTGAGGAATCTACCATACTTCTACGTACAATTACTTAAAGACCACCCTGTATAAATAAATTCAAAGCATAACCACAATATAGATCTGTATCAAAGTCCTGATTAAATCTAATCTCTAATTATTAGATACCAGAAATAAATTTATAGAAAAATGTTTTTTAATATTCCTGATAAAATCAAAACGCGGAAACTTGTTTTTATATAAAATGTATGCCTCATTTTGGTTCATGCATTAAGAATTCAGCTGACATATATTTTTACAGGACTTTTGATCCTTTAAAGAACAGCGTCTATATATTTATAATTCTTACTTGGAAAGAGAGAGGAAAAATTAATTGCACAAAAATTTTAGACTATAAAAATTCGAAAAATTAATTTTAGTGTCCAAATTATTTGTTTTTTAGAAATCAAGAACTCCATGGGGAGCAATTCTCACGTCGATACCATTATGGGCAATTTTTTTCACAAGCCTGGGACACGGATGGGGCTCTGCGACTGTCCTTACAGAAATGCCAACTTATTTTGACAAAGTTTTGAAGTTTGATATTAGTTCAGTAAGTATTTGAAAATAACGAATTTAATCTCAAAATTTTGAGAATATTGAACAAAACTGAATTTCCAATGTCCTTCTTTGGATCAAACCAGAATTTTCTTTATTCATTGTAAACTAAACGTAAAAATTCTTGTGTGAAAAACTTAATAAAATAAAAAAAATCATTTGATTAAGGGTCATCAAAAATTAGGTTTAGTTACTCTAAACTTGTAGTTTCCAAAAGCTCGTATTTCTTTGCCTTGCAGAATTCCATAAACTGATTCCATATTGACGTATGG
Organism: Crepidodera aurea; assembly: GCA_949320105.2. NCBI lineage: Eukaryota > Metazoa > Arthropoda > Insecta > Coleoptera > Chrysomelidae > Crepidodera > Crepidodera aurea. The sequence continues at coordinate 31,953,745 of OX439475.1, forward strand.
GTTTTATCGGTATTGTACGGTACACTTTTCTCAATCGCCAGATCAATATTAGTCATAGAATCACTTCCAAAACGACTCATTTTCATTACATATGCTAACTAGGACTGTTTAAAAACAATATTACAATTCTGGTGTCCTAGGAGACCATAATTACTTGTTATCACAGGTATTGTATTTTTTGGTTACAACAGCTGTCAAGTTTTTCGCGGGCAAACTCGAAAAAACTACTGACAGGAGCTGTCATACAGTTTTTTAGACAGTAATATCCCAAGACCTTGACAAATAGCCGACTATTTTTATTGCATCTAAATTTCGAGTTTATTTTAGGATCAATTCGCCGAGACTTAATTTTGGCATTAATAATAATAAGTTATTCTTTGATTATGAATGCCAAAAATGTTGAGACATATTGTAAAATATACGAGAAATTTAGTAGCAATAAAAATAGTAGCTGATTTGTCAAGGTCGCGTTATATTTAATAAGATTATTTTCCGAGTCAAAAAAAATTCTGTACGTACGTATAAATACCGTCCTTCAGGTGAATATTGAGGACGATGATCAAATAGCCGACTATTTACCACCAAGGTGAATAGTCGCTTTATTTCGTTTTGATTGGCTGCGTCCAAGCACGTGATTGGTTAAAAATTGATATTTGACAGGCAAGGGAAATAATCATCTAGAAACCATTTATAATTCAAAATTGCGCGTTTGTGATTGGTGGAAATTAAGTCGGTGGAAATAGTCAAAAACAAACCAACAAAAACAAATAAAAATCTGGGCATACTCACTAATGCGGCGGGAACGCTAACGCTTTCTGTTATGTTTGCGGTGAATTCGTTACAAATTCAATCAAAAAACTTTACAAAGAATGTTTTCATATTGAAATCAAAAATCAACAGAGTGATTGGGTACGGAAAGATATCAACTTTTGCGTACGAAAAAGGCCTGCATGAAACTTCGATTTTTGCACAATTTTCTACGTTTTTCCCTAGGCTCGGGAAATTCTGAAGTACTGTGGAACATTTTGTACGTCAGATATGAATTCAGAAACTCAAAATACGAAAATATATAAGCTTTCTTGCGCGAAAATATAACCTTCCAGAAATCACAAGTTTGGCTCAGCTTAACACTTTTTCGCCTAAGCTAGTGGAATTCTGAGGTACTCTAGGGAAATTCTATAGTGAGATTTGAACTAAGCGACTCGAGATACGTTTTGCGTAGATCGAAATTGCTTTCACACATACTGATATTTCTAAGATTTCACGAATTTCCCCTAGGGCTAGGGAAAAACTGGGGGGTCCAGGAGAAATTCTGAGACCGTAAAGTTCATTCCACATTTTTTGTGGGCCTGTGCAATTCTTCGTATTGCTAGATAGTCACTCTAGCAATACGAAGAAACAACGCAGCTCTTAAGCAGATCAGATTTACCCACAGAAAAATTTAACAATCCCTTGGTAGGCTATTCAACAACTAACAGCAAAATATTTAGATATCTCTGTCAAGAAGAAAAAGAAGAACTCGTGTATTGTGTGAAATCTTAAATTAAGCGAATCATTGTAAAAATCCAAATAACGACAAACATTTTAAAAATTGACGAATTAGTAGCAAATCAATAGTCATACAACCCTAAACAAGCAATGGAAAAATATTTTTAATTGTACGCTATTGAAATTAGATTTTTATTCAACCTGGTTATTCGATTTTCCATGGAATAGGTACACGTATTTTTCTCTAATCAGAATTGAATTCCATCGATATACATCATATTGCTGCAGTAATAAATAATTTAAAGCAATTTATTTACTTAATAAATATTGAAATATATGACGCACAACTAGTTTCATCGAAAACAAGTAATTTATCATCGAATTTAAAGTTTTGTAAGTAATTTTGTTAACTTAAAATACATACACATACACAGTTTAGTTTAAATTTTCACTAGTAATCTCCCTAGAGCTTGAATTACTGTCGGAAAAAAGTTTCCCTCGTCTTCGACTCGGGATAACTTTTAAAAAATTCATGCTTTCGGAGATATTTCCAGATAGAAGATCGTGGGAGATTCGGTAAGACAATTTCACACCAAAGTAATATAAAAAATTATAACATGACATTTTCGTAAGATACCTTCATATTTTGTAATGATTTAATGAAATTATAGTTTTACTTTTTTTAATGTATTATTTTTCAACTTTCAAATTTGACATTTCAAAAAAAAATTCATTGACAACCTTCCTATCTCTACTGTCAAACAAAAAACTCCCTATTACACAATAAAAAACTATAACCTAACTTACACACTACAATATATGCCAAAAGAATATGTTCCTAGGATTTTAGTAGTATGAAATAAACATTTGTTGGTCTAAAATAATCTATCTATTAGCTATCAACCAATCTGTATTATTTTACAGTGAACTGAAGGGTGTATTTTTATAATTTGACACTTGACAGGTACCCAGGAGTAAAATACTATCGCCAAATTTTGTGGTTGCTAAAGTAACGAGCTGAAACGAAAGCTTCTTATTGTATTTTTATAATTTGACACTTGACAGGTACCCAGGAGTAAAATACTAGGTTTGTTCCAACATAACACAAAACCAGTTTGCGTACTGTCGGGATTCTGCGCAGTCTAGATTTTCTGTTCCAACAAACTTCGGACTCAAACCTGTACAAAAATTTAGTGTTCCAACACAACCAAAACTAATCACAAACTAGTTTATGTACTGTCAAATCTGTTCCTGGGTTTGAGTAGGTACAAATTGTCAAGACTTGCGCAAAACGAGTTTGTAAAACGTCATCCTAACCTGATAATTTTATTATTGTATTTTTATTATGTAAACATTCATATTATTTAATAGGTACACTTGTGTAAACACATAATTATTATTTAGGATTGTAGACATCCAAATTGATAAATATTTTCATTAGTTTTTGTTATTTCTCAAATTCAAAATTTGACATTGGTTGTGACGTTACTGACAGTATAAATTGGACAAAAAATTTGTTGGAACACTTCCGAATTGAGTACCCAATCCTCGACAGGTCATCGACTAATAGTCGTTGACATGTCGTCGACAATAAGTTGTGGACAAGTTTACGCACAGTCACAAAATTGTTGTTGGAACAAACCTACTATCGCCAAATTTTGTGGTTGCTAAAGTAACGAGCTGAAACGAAAGCTTCTTATTGGTTAAAAAATGTTGGTGTGAAATATTCACTAAAATTTGACGTCTTAAATAGATCGAGAACTTTGATTGTATTGTCAACAATTTAGTACAATTCTTATCACTATTTTTTGCCTTCTTCTCCTTTGGGTGCCCTTATCCATTCCGCATGGCATTAGTTCCTCAGCTCCCGAAGTTCCGCAACCAAGATATTCCTGCTAAAAATTTTCTTCTGCTCATTAGGTTTTTCATGGCAACATAAGAGGTTTAATAAATAATACTTACTTAATGTACTCTATTGGATCCTAATAGGCCATCGACCGCGGTCCTTCAGCCTGTTACAATGAATTACAATTTGTTTATATAATTGTTAGTTATAACTATTGTATACGAATTTACTTATGACAAGAAAAAAAAGAATTATAATGTGGACACTTTTTTCTGTAATTGTTGAATTGTTGAATGTGTTACCAGATGGTATTGGGAGGGTTAAAAGGTTTATTTTAATAAATATGGACCACTCACTAAGTTTCTAGAATTATTCGACGCGCCTTAGCTGCAAATGTTTTTGAATTGAAGGCAAAAAGCAAAATTTTTGACAGAAGCCTAACCATCTGACGTTTCCGAACCGCCATTTTTACCAACATTTACAGTTGGTGCAATCTATCTTTTTTCAGAATTTCTTTGAAATATATGCTATAATGGTATATTATTCAATGAGTTTGGGTGGGTTATTATATTACACGTGGATGAAGTTTTCATGGAATCATCCGACTGTAATAAAATAACCACACAACGAGTTGAATATAATACTTTATCTACTAATGACGATTATTTATATCTTAAAACTATCTATTAAATCAAATCAAGATCAAAACATTTTTATATATAAATACTTATTTATATTAAATGAATTCTTACTTGTTATTAAAATTTAAAGTTATGTTGCTGCAATTCGAGAAATTAATTGTTGTATCTGCAACACCAAAATTCATATTGTGATCTGTATTTGATATGAAATTACTAGAACAAGCATATGTTGTTGGATTATTAGTAAATGTAAATGTAAAATTCTATTAACAAAATATCTTAAATAACTTTTACTGGCATTAACTTAATTTGACATTGACGTATAAATTAAAGATCGTGCCACATAGTAAATGTAAATGCGTTCTTGATCTTGATTGGTTAAATTTAGTTGCCTTATTGGTTATTAAAAGTGTTGAATTTTCATCATTCAACGCTTTTTAACCAATCAAACACACTATTGAATTATGAAGGTCAAATTCCGGTTTGAAATAAAGCATTTTATTATATATATTGCGAGAACTATACCATGTAAACATTCCTTGATTTGAAATTACTACAATTTTTACATATTCTCAACGGATGAAAAGCTGTTAGATTACCTGAGTAAACATCGACACAAAAAAAAATGTTTTTCATTGAGAGTAGAATAAAAATATACTTAGTGAAATAAACATGTTTATCAATATTTTTTTGGATAATTTTTTACTTAATTCAGTAATTTTGTTTTGCAGAACGGGATGTTGTCATCGCTACCATACTTGACTAGTTTTTTTGTAACTTATATTATGGGATTTTCCTCGGATTACTTGATTAATAAGAAATATTTATCTATAACAAATGCTAGAAAATTATTTACTGCTATAGGTAAGTTGAAAAAACTGAAAATTTCTAAAGAAATATATAGAGTTAAAATGTTCATGATTTATTTATAATTTTTATGCTTTTATCAACACAAATTATTCTTTACATATCGAAAAATAATAAATGTTAGGAGATTTCTATTTTTATTAATTTTCTGTATCTAAAGCACAAGCAATATGAAAAAACTTATTTAACTCTCCACTGTTACCTTTGACATCGGAGGGATTAATTTTACTTTCCCGGCCCCTCGCCAAGGGAAAGTATTGTGAACGCGCTAAAAAATTTTGAGATAACGATGGATATATTCATTTTGAGGTCCCCTGAGACGATTAAAACGGTTTCCAGATGGAAGTCTGTCCGTCTCTTTGTGTGTCTGTCTGTATTTTTCCACGATAGCGTCCGCACGCTTAATCCGATTGAGCTGAAATTTGGCATATAGGTTTCGGGTGAACGGGGATTGAACCCATTAGTTTTTGGTTGGGGCGCAGGAGCCCTATGTACATCGCGAAAAAATATAAGACTTAAAGTTTTTATTTGATATTTAGGTGCCTCACTGGCTTGTAAATACATCCTGAAATTTTCATTCCTTAATTTTGAACCTAACCTAAAAAAAATTTTTTAACTAAAAAATCGCAACCCGTAGCGTCCAAACGCTTGATCCGATTAGCTGAAATTTGGTATGTGGGTATCGGATCATCACGGAATGAATCCGTTTATTGTTGGTTGAAATCGCTCCACCAGGGGGCGTAGTAGCCCTATGTACATTACAAAAAAAAATAAAAGACCTAAAGATTTTATTTGGATTTAGGTGCCTTACTGACTTGTAAATACATCCTGAAATTTAATTTAAAATCCAAATGACATTTGACATTTCAAAGAAAAAGTAAACAAAATTCCGACCCTAAAAAATTGTTTTACTTTTTTTTGACATGTAAAATGTTTTTCCTTTTATAATATTTCAAATGTCATTTTTACTTTAAAAAAATTCGAAACTTGATTTGGACTTTAAAAAATTTGAACACCAAATTAATTTTTTTAATTTTTATTTTATAACTGCCGGGAACAGATTTTTTTTATATTTCGGCATTTTACTATAAAGTGTTGGGGTCAACTATACTTAAATTTCTAAAATATATTAACTTGTATAAGCTATTTATTGTCGATAAAATATATAAATTCATATATGTAGATAAAATTAGTGGGAAGCAGCCAATAGTAGATAAATTAGTATGATTTTCTACAACGTTTTTATCAGAAACAGAAAAAATATTCTCGCTTTCAATGTAATTCTGCACAACTTTTTGTTTTGACGAACAACCATCCTTTCTCTTTGGACAAACTGGAGCTAGGTGACCTCTGGAATTGCAGACACAATTTTTAAAACGGCACTTTTATGTGGAATGATTATTTCTACCACAGCACGCACATTTTTCCTTCACACTTGCACTAGCACTTTGTGGACACTGTGTAGATGGATTATTGCGTTTCTTACTTCTAGTAGGTACTGACGTGATGAACTCCTGGTTCGGTTTTATTTACCGGCTGCTGTTGCCTAGACCCATTTTGTTCGGATTTAATATTGTCCTCATTTTTGAACAAATGTATGAGTTCTGATGTCAAACCATCTATATGTGGTAAAGATTTAAAAATTAAAATTTGAAAAAAATGAAGACAATATTAAAATAGCTATAACCAATTTGAAAACTATTTCACAAATACATTCTAAATTGAAAACACATATACCAGTCAAAAACAAATCAAATATAATCTATGAAATCCCATGCAGCAGCTGTGATGAAGTATACATTTGTCAAACAAGTAGAATGCTTAAAGATAGAATAACAACTCATAAAAGTGACTGCAGAAGGAATGTGAGATCTTGTCGCCTTCCTGAACATGTAATAGATAAAGATCATGTGATTGACTATAATAATGCCAAAATTCTCGATAATGAACGAAATCTCAATTAGCGTCTCTTTCTTGAAATGGTTCATATACATAACAATGAAAAATCAATGAATAAAAGAACAGATATCAATGACCTCAGTACATGTCTATTAAAAAAACATAAAGAAAATTTCTCAACTCGTCCTCCTTGAATTGACTTTTTAGATATATACATACTCTTATATTTTATAATCTCTCTGTATGTTTCAATTGTATACTGATTTTTAGAAATTGCCATTTTGTCATTTTAAATTTTAACACTGATTTATTTACTATTGACTGCTTCCTACTAATTTTATCTACATAAATTACTATTGAACAGTCACGAAAATATCCACTTATTAAATTCATATACATACAGATTGATTCGAACCTCAGATATGACTTGGGCTTGTTGTACCTTATAAATTTTAAATGATATAATAACGCTTTATCAAAATTGATTCTCTCTTAGATTATGTGTATTTAGTTCTATCACCCTTTTTAATTAACTTTTTTTGTGCAATAATATTGCGTGTTCATTACGTCCAATTATCGCCCTATCATTAGAATATGCGCTAATTTATTTCACTTTATTAATTAATTTTCCAGTAACATTAATTCATAAACAGTTGCGTGTAGAAAAAGATATGCCGATATGATACTCTTTTAAATACTAAAAATTTTGCAAAAATATAACTGTAATCAATTTACGAGAATCGTTTTTATTTTGAATATTCAGATGATTAAAAAAACCGTATTTTAATAAAATATAATGCAGATATAACAATCACAGCGGAATAACAGAAATATTTTTTTAATGAAATGAAAGGCAAATCCAATCTGCGATATTTATTCTGTCTCTTAATTGTTCCATGGAATTAATAGACACATCATAAACTAACTGTTTTACATGGCCCCTCAAAAAAATTACACAGATTTAAGTCTGGAGACCTTTGAGGTCAACTTGTAGGTCCATTTCTCCCAATCCACCTCATAGGGAAATGTTCAGTTAGAAAATGCCGCACACGTAAATCAAAATGAGGAGCGGTACCGTCGAGTAAATACCACATCCTTTGTCTTATCGCAAGAGATACTTCTTCTAAAAGAATTGCTTATTTTTCCCTGAGGAAACGAAGATATAAGGATATAGGGTCCGATGAGATGATTACTAAATATGCCAGCCCAAATATTTATAGGATACTCCTATTTTTGCTTCAGGTCTATTATCAATCGCTTCCAGTATTTGTTCTTCGGCATCAAGTATTATTATGGAGCGAGTTCTACCTGTATTAGCATTAAAATAATGGAAGGACCCATAGTCTCTTAAATTCTGAACAGCAACTACAAATGTACGGGATTTTGAACCATTCGTTTTCACCAGCAGCACCATACGCCAGAACCATATCAGATAATATGTTAACAGACACTTTAGAATTAACACAAACTTACAACACGGCTTGAACGTCTAGATAAGAAATTCACTGTATTCGAGTTAAATAAAATACAGCGGCGTATTTGATTTCTTCAAGGAATATTCAAAAAATTATTGTTCGGCGAATAAGGCGAATTAAAAAAAATTATAATTTTCATGAGCTTGTTGCAACTCTAAGTTTACACAGTTTAAATATTTGTAAATGTTTTAATTACACCCTGTATTATACATAGGAAACACAATATAATCAGACATCCTTGAATTGTTTTGTGAATAGATATCATCCACTTCAAAAATCTTTGTTTGTTTAAGATTAAAAACACAATTATTTTACAAATTCCAAAACTAATCAGAACTTTAGATTTAAAATGTAATCTCAGCAGACCAATTTATTTAAATAATATCAGTATCGGACCTTTCTTTTGTAAACTGTATCATAATTCAAATTAAAAATCGAAAAAACTCAAAGTCGAGTACCACAAAATAATATAGTATAAATTATTTAAACCAAAAGGAGAATTCGTAGGAGAAAAGGTCATGCTAAATTCGACAAAAGTTAATACCAGAGGAGGTCTCCAAAGTTTCTTACTAGCTAAATGACAAAACAACTAAATTCCATTCCAAGTAGTCTATAGAGTGTAACTAACTTTTTATTTTTTATTTTTGGAAGGCCACATTACTCCTGCCCGTGGTTAGGCTACATACCTGCTGAATCCAGATATATTTTCCATGTTCCAAACTGTCAAATATCTTTCCGAAGTTATATTTTTAATTTTGACGCAGGTTCGATCTTTGATAGTCCTACAGTACCTATTATCGTTAGATATCTGGATTCCTAGCATTTGATAGTAGTCATAATTTACCTATGAGTTAATCTTATGATATCGTTTGTTATTTTCATACTTATGTCATTCCAGAGACTGAGGGATTCTCTCTAGATTTCTGGAATGAAAATTTAAACAACTTACTACCTGAAAATCATTACCAACATTTTTTCAAACCCCCCCCCCCCCCACTATAGTAGGACTAGAGAAATATCGTCAATGGCAGGCTTGGCAGCAAGTTGCCATTATCGTGTCTGGATATGCTCAGACTAAGTAGCACAGTTTGTCAAGGTACAACTAGAAAAGTGTTATTTATCAATGTAGTAGGCAAGTTGCTGATTTGGAACGTTAGATAAGGTTTTTTAATCATACTGTTGTTTTTTTTTGTATAATTTCAATATCAGTTACCATAAAGTAAATCCATCTGTAATCTAATATCGAAGCTTTTGTTGAAACATGCCATTTGTCTCGAAACGCTTATAGTTGCCAGTGTAATATCAATCACACTATAGCATCTTAAGATGACGAAAGCATTTTTATATTTGACCACTGATTAACGCGTAATCCACAAAAGTTACAACAATTACGACCGATCAGTGTATTGCCAACTTTATCAAAGATTTTAGAAAAAGCTATTAATATACAACTACAGAATCACTTGATTAAAAATTCCGTAATACCCTCAGTACAGTCTGGATTTAAAACTAATAAAAATCTCTGATGATATTTTGGCTGATCTTGATAGGAGTAAATTGTGTTGTTCTTATTTGATTACTTGAAAGCATTTGACACTCTTAAACATAATTTACTCTTTTCGATCCTATCATTTAGTGGTTTGGATATTGAAGCTGTAGATTTATTTAAATCTTATCTATCTAAGAGAAGTCAAGCTGTAAAAAATCAAGATAGTGTATCAAGTTTTTTATCTGTGAGTACCGGAGTGCCCCAAGGATCAATATTGGGCCCTATACTCCTCTCTGTTTATACATCGAATTTTTCAGATATTTTCTTTTCGTGTTTACAACATTACTACGCTGACGATACTTAGTTATATATGTCTTTGTGTGTATGATAAGCTGGTGTTCAAGCAAGAATACTCATCAAATATTTTAATTAATGGTCATACTATACAATTTAACGAAAAAGTAAAAAACTTGGGAGTGTAGTTTGATGAAAACTTAAGATTTTCGCACCATATCAGTAACTGTTTACAAAAAGCTTATGCAGCTCTAAAACAAATGGGAGTTCATCTACGATTTGACTGTAAGTCATTCGATTGCAGGATTAGGCAAGTAAAAATTCGTCAGCAAGAGGACAGCGTACTTTTGGTAACCCAATTATTAGGACCAAATATGGAAATTTTTGATAATATTTTTAATTGTTGCCTTATTCTCATTCGACCTTTTCAGTTTTTTGTACTTAAATTTTAATATTATAGTAAATATATCAAATAATAAATGTTCTTTTTTCTAGGAAGTTTTGGCACAGGTTCCTTACTTCTAATATTCGGATATTTACCCGAACACACGAGCAGATATTTGGCGGTAGCATTTTTAGTTGCATCCATATCTATTCATTCTGCAGTATCTGCAGGGTACAATATAAATCATTACGATCTATCACCGAATTTCTCTGGTACTCTTATGGGACTTATCAATGAAGGAGAGGAACTTTTGTCGATTATAACGCCACTTGCAGTGCATTTTATAGTTACAGATGAGGTAAAGTATTTATTTGTTTGTTTAAAGGCCTATTTTAGGTTTTGTGGTTAGTGAAAATAAAAAAATAATCTCACCAAATTATTAAGATATCATTTTTATCAACCCACGAAAAAAAATTAATCTTATTTCACCGTGAAAGGGATAAAATAGCGTAATTTCCTCAAACAATTATACCTACTTAATAACCTTAATAAACATTTTCATATTGATTAACTAATTTGACAAATATACGTTTCACCGAAAATTGAAAAGAAGCAATAAATAAAATATTTATAAATATCGATTGGAGGTCTATGATTCTCCTTCGTTTATTCAAACATTATTACCAGTCTCTCTTTAGTTCTGACGTGGGGTGAAATATAAGATAAGCGGGGATGGCATGTCCCAGTTTTTGTTGACACTCCTTTGAAATTCTTCTCACTTTAAGAAAGAATATTGAGTCAATACAAAAAAAAGGTATGTTCTAGAAATTATACGGGGAAAACTGGAACATTTTCTTCTTACAAGATCCATATATTATTAACAATTACATACAATATTTACAAATGGTCTAGTCCAAAGAATGCAATGTACAAACCAAATTCTATTTCTTTTTATCCCTCGGACTCTCTTGGTCGACATGAAATAAGTGAACTGTATATACAGGATGTGTCACGGAGATTAATGGGTCATCTACGTGACACACCCTGTACACAAGACACTGTTTAGACTAGACCATTTGCAAATACTATACTTATATTGGTGAAAAGCAATACGCACTTTGAGTTGTTTAGAAAATTCACACAAAATGGGTAAATTTAGATGAAAAATTTTATTGGTTTGACTCCTATGACATTTTTTAGACCAATAGAAATCAATGGAAGCTTGTGATTACTATGGGATCCTGCATGTATTTTGCTTCAGCCATCATTTTCGGAATATTTGCTAGCGCAGAAAGGCAATGGTGGAATGAAGTTGCTGATGAAGATGACGAAGAAAATTCTCACTAATTTATCTAGAAGACTAAGTAGAAAATATAAAATTTTATTTTTTTAATAAAATATTTATTAATCTTCGTGTTTTTTAAATTCCAAAATGTACCTGTCAAACTATCTCTAAATAATAATTAATATTAATAAACATTAATAATTGGACTTGAGTAAGGATCTTCTTAACTTGATTGGGAGGGATTATAGTTACAAGAAATGGGTAGATACCTTCTGTGAGATTACTTATAAGACTTCCTTCCTAAATGCGCGCAAACTTCCTATCCTCCTTTGCTGTGGTTTAGTATCCTCACCTGGATACACTCCTGTGGGGATTGTAAATTACAAACTTATACATTGCGCTACTAACCTGATTGGGACAGGGTAGGACTGTCCTAAAATGTAATAATTCATATCCCCAACACTTGTAATATTAGTTAGACAATTCCACTCATATGTAAAAAATGTCATATAAAACTTCAAAAATCGTGTAGTTTTCTATCGGTTATTTAGCATATAAGGAAGGAAGAGAAAATATAACTGGATAAAAAATCGATAATACCACGTGGCCTGGTGGACGATGTGTGTTTGTTATTTATTTATGTGTCGCATCAGTTTAAATTCATGGAATTGTCTTAACAAATACCAGCTCGAGCACAGATTTTGGGCAGGATCTGTTTGCCATACATAACCTGCAAATATGTCAAAAAAATATTTTTACACAAAAAAGCATTTCAAAGCAGAACTATAGTCATAAATGAAGCCATTAAAAAACTAAAAGAAGAAAAGAACGCCACGGATTACTCACTCTGGAAAGCCACAAAAGAAATAAAAAGACCTCAGCAACACAATCCTCCAATAAAAAATGAAGACAATACCTGGGCTAGAGATGATAAAGAAAAAGCCAAAGCTTTCTCGAAACATCTAGAAAATGTATTCCAACCCTTTCCCTCTGCGATATCCACCGAGGAAGAAAATGAGATAACGGGTTTCCTCGATATTCCATTTGAAATGGATATGCCTCACCGCGAATTCAAATATGGGGAAATAAAACAGGCCATAAAAGAAATACCCACCAAAAAAGCACAAGAATTTGATCTAATTTCTGGAAAAATACTACAAGGACTGTCTGAAACATGCTTTAAGCTACTCACGTTTATATTCAATGCAATACTTAGAACGAACTTTTTTCCCAGCACCTGGAAGGTTGCTCAAGTCAGCACGATCTTAAAACCTGGGAAAAAAGCTGTACGTTAAAAAACTGTACAAAATAATAGCAGAAAGGAAAATAAACCCGAACCATCAATTTGGTTTCCACAGTAAACACGGAACAACAGAGCAAGTTCATCGTATAATCAACAAAATTAATAAAGATCTGGATGCCAAAATATACTGCTCTGCAGCTTTCCTTGACATATCTCAAGCATTCAATAAGGTATGGCACAGCGGCCTACAAGTCAAACTAAAGAAGTACCTTCCTCACCCCCACTATCAGCTACTTAAATCATACTTAACAGACAGACATTTTCTAGTAAAGCAGGGCAGTGATTATAGCGATTCAGATCCCGTTCACGCTGGCGTTTCCCAAGGCAATGTGCTAGGACCGATATTATACCTTTTGTTTACCGCTGACCTGCCAACAACAAGAACCACAAAGACAACAACAAGAACCACAATGACAACAACATATGCTGATGACATTGCTCTACTGGCATCTCACACAAACCCAACATCGGCATCAGTGAACCTACAAAACAACTTAACTAAAATTCAACACTGTCGAATTAAAGTCAACGAAACAAAGTCCACCCATCTGACATTCACACTACGCAGAGAAACATGTCCTCCAGTACGTTTTAATAACTGCCAACTCCCTCAAGCTGAGGATACCAAATACCTTGGCATGCATTTAGACCGACGCCTTACCTGGAAGAAACATATATTCACCAAGCGTAAACAACTTGGATTTAAACTAAGGCAAATGTACTGGCTTATTGGGCGAAAATCTAAATTATCCCTGGATAACAAAGTGTTGCTCTACAAAACCATCCTAAACCCTGTGTGGACATACGGTATCCAACTTCTAACATAGCAATCCTTCAGAGGTTCCAAAATAACTTCTTGAGAGCCATTGTTGATGCGCCTTACTACGTTTCCAATGAAATAATTCATCACGACATCCCCTTGGAATCCATCAGTGAAACAAATACATCGATTCAGCGTGAAATACATGAATAGAGTGACAATACATCCAAATGTGTTAGTTAACCAGTTAAGTGGTAGTGAAAACAACGAAGTGCGTAGGCTGAAACGTCTGCTGCCGGTGGACATAATTGCAGATATCAGATAAGCTTAATCTTAAGTCGTCCAATACTTACTCTAACTTGCGCCAGCAAACAAACTCTAGATTAAAAATAGATTTAAGTATTGAAAGAGATCACTCACTGGAGTGAGTCTCTACATGTCAACCTAACTGTCAAACCAAACGCTTATTGCCACTTTAGGCAGATTGCAGATCTCTCTGAGAGTTCTTTAAGTGCTACAGCTACAAAATTTCATATTCTAATGTTCTAATTTTTGTTAAGGATCGCTTAAAATCCTCTCTTTTGATCACATTTTTTTTATTACCTCACTTGGACTCTTCTGTAAAAAAAAACTTCGCTAACCTAAAATTATTTTAATAAATAGGAATTCTACTGCTGGCATACGCAATATATGGGCGAATGTAAAATGTTACAATCTCTGAGACATGTATTTACAAACACTCTTGAAATGTGGATTCAAATATTTACAATACAACGTTTCTTTGTTAAAAAAATATATATACACCACGTAATAAAACAAGACAATGTGACTGAGTGTTTAGAAAAGGATATTTTGGACGACAAGATGCTGTTCTAGCGATATTTAGATTTGTTTGTAATCGAATCACTTACAAGTATTGTTATTGTTATTAAATGGATGCAAAAATTTTCAAATAATCTTACAAGTCAATCTTTAAATTTTATCACCGCTCTGTATAAAGATATTTCCTGTTATTGTATATTATATTTACAAAGTTTGTATTATTGTTTTTTTTTAATAAATAATTTCGACAGATACTTAAATATTTTTGTAAGATCATTAAATCTCAAATAAAGATTAAATTCTGTTAATAATTTCCCAAAAAGTGTCAGGTAACCTAAAATACCTTTTTTATGTCCATATGTTTTACTAAAAATTCTGTTCCACATTATTTTTCCACCTAATTAACGAAATTTATCTAACCAAGTAAAAGATCAAATGTTGTCCACAATTAATTGGACAAGCTGTATATATGTACAACGATTCATAAAAGACGCTTCTAGACAGACGTTAATAAATAAACCCGGTGTGTGTTTCACACTTATTTCTTGTTTCCCGTATAGAATTTTAAAAATACTCAGATAGAGGAACCGCTCGTAGCATATCACGCAAAAATATGTCGACCACAAAAATATTATATTTTTCTATTTATACCGACAGACATTTCTGCTTTCTGATTAATATCTAGCATGCGAAGCCACGATTCGTAAATTGATAAAAATTTGTCTAATAAAATTAGAATGTTTATTATAAGACTATTAATCAAAAAATGTCGGGTGTTGTCAAAATAGTCGTAATCATTAAATTTTAGGTAGTTACATTAACCGCAGGACGTCAAGTGAGACATTATGTCGGCCAAGTCCTAAGAAACCGGAAAAATTGTAATAGAAACGTGTTTTTCCAAAATACATTCTCCTAAAAATTTAAATAGACGCTGAAGAAGAAATTTTCCGAACAATGCTGCAAGTTTCAGATGAATAACTACACCAAAAGTTCGAAGTTGTCGAAGATGTCAAAATGATACTGGTATTATACGATTCAAGATATTTGACACTGCCTGATGGCCTTTTACCTAAAAATTTTATCTAATCTTATTAACTTATCAGTTGACATATATTTTTTGTTTTGCCAGTCCTAAGTTTGGGAAAAGTGTGAAGGGAAGTTTTAGTTTCTTTATGAATGAAAAGAAACCTAAATATTTACATACGAAAGTAGAAATATACACCACAAATTTGAACTAACTAAACTTTGATTTTAGAAAGCGCTTAATAATAATGTATGCAAATGCTTAGCAACCATGATAAGAA
Source organism: Crepidodera aurea (assembly GCA_949320105.2). Classification (NCBI taxonomy): domain Eukaryota; kingdom Metazoa; phylum Arthropoda; class Insecta; order Coleoptera; family Chrysomelidae; genus Crepidodera; species Crepidodera aurea. The sequence goes on from OX439475.1 coordinate 31,969,603, forward strand.
CTATTCGAGGTGGTTTCAAATACCTTGAATCGTGTAATATTATTTTTCTACGTGCATACAAAAAACAAAACTATTTTTAGTGGAAAAAGTGCTTCTTTATTGCACTCATCTGTCATTTTACTACAGCGTATTTTGACATGACAAACATAAACGTTCAAATCGACGCCATAGTCAATTTTCTGTGAGACTGCATTACCTTTTAAACAATTCCATATTTCATATTATTTCTGTATTAGTTTAGCAGCTATAATTAAACAAACAATGTCTTCTTGAGATAATTCAGTCATAATCAATACTGATCAGTAGCAATACCACAAGTGATTGAATTTGCGCAATAAGTCTGTCTCTTGACGTATTGTCCAACTCGGCCTAACGGCCTCGTTGGAAAATTTTACGTCACGTGCAATAAACACTTACTTTTTCCACTTGTTGCATAAATAACTACTATCGTAGAAACGCATGAGAGCCTACATCTGCTTTGCATTCTGTCTATTTTATTGGAATTTTACCTTATAAAAAAGTAGCGAGAAGAGAATGGCTGTTAGATTTAAAAGAAATTAATTTTACTGTAAAGTTTTAAAGTCCGTAATACTATAAAAGTTTAGTGCCAGTTTGCTAGACAATAAACAAAAGCTGATAATTATGAGTATTAAAAGTACCTACTCAAAAAATACCGTAAAATTATTTAATCCAAACTATTACAAGATAATTCGTTAGAAACTGCATTACAAAAAAGAGTCAGATAAAAAAAGGACTATTAAGGATGTTTCAATTGGAATAACCAAGGACATAAAGCATCTCATCTCAAAATTTAAGATTTAATAATGGGTAATTTCAATTTGTATACAGTTTTCTCTATATTTTCTACTGGAAAAATGAATCCTCGTGATTTTAGAAAATTATTGCTGCAAATAATTTTAAATTATTTGTGATTATTGAAGGAACAGCAAATTTCTTTAAACGTTTCAGTTTAACACACTCTTATAAAAACGTTTTAAATGTTCCTAACTTTACAACAAATCCTCTGCCAGGTTAGTAATGTTACAAAATAGGTTATACAGTTAATTTTGTAAATTGTTGATAAATCCTTAATGATCAGAAGAAATTAGTACCTATTGCAAAATTGAGAGGAAAAATTATACAAACTAAATGATTTTGTAATAAAATATTGCAGTTATGTTTTATAATAATTTAGAATCATCACTGTGGCATGTACCTACAATTGCAAGATATGAAAAAACTGTAAAATAGGAACTTTAGTGAACAAGAAAGAGAAATCTGTAAACCTTGTTTAAAAAGAAAAAAATACTTTCCTAGAATTAATACCCAGAGATCAGTTAGGTCATCTGGGTCGCTAGGAGGTGCCAGATATTTTTTACATTAAGACTATTCCTGAAATACGTTTGTATATTTTAGAAAGTGTAAAACTGAAGGAAATGCACTGATAATTTTTTATTAACTATAGTAACCAATCAAATTACTTAATTTAGAGTCGTGTCAAATTTCATCCAATCAGCTATGGATTACAGCGATAACACCCTACAGGTGGTGTTTTCAGTTTGGTGTTTTCAACAAGTCAAGTTTTTGATTAAAAATTAATTAAACGTCAAACTGACAACTAGCTAAAAATGTTTAAATCTACAAAGTAAAAAATTGTCTTATCGAATACCCCTCGGGCCTTGATAAATCCTCAAAATTTTGTCATTGAGAATCCTTCAAGCGTGTTGCTTAAGGATAATAGCCCTCGGCCTTCGGCCTCGGGTTATTATCAAGCAACACGCTTACAGCATTCTCTATGACAAAATTATCTCGGTATTATCAAGGCCCTAGGGGTATTACTACTGAAAATTCAATCGCTTTGTAAAAAATAAAGGACCTTGTCGAATCCAAATTGCGCAACGATAATGGGTACAAAGAAGCGCATACAACTGATACAAAAAACTTTGCCCAACGATAATGGATACAAGGAAACCCATACAACTGGTACGAATCAAAGCTGGAGCCTCACAAGGTAATGGGTTTGATCACCTCCTCGACCTACTGATGTACACCGCTGATTTACCCAAGTCGAGGACAGAACTTCCTTCACAGATGGCAATTTCATCATAGCTTCCACATGTAATTTGAAACCTTCATATAATAACAGTGGCTAAAAAAAGACATGACTTAGTAAAATATTTGATTTATTAACTTTATACATATAATGAGTATTTGCGCAATTTGGGAAATTTGGGCATAACTTTTATTTTATGGCAAAAAATCGATTTATCGATATTTCACTCATAAATGGGTGAAACAAAGACTTCAGTCTAAACTGCTAGAGCTAGAAATATGGAATTCGAGAAATAGAAGGCTATCATGTTCTTGTCCATTTGTCAATTTAAATACCTACTGTGTAACTAGAGAAGAAGTTAATAATAAAAAAAGTTCTAAATCCGCATCTGTCCCTAAAGCCAACAATTTGTATTTCGCTCATGAAGTGGTTCCAGAAGAGATTTTCAACAGGCGTAAAAATAATCCAGTTAATATTGATATATTGTCATGCAAATGACCTCTTCTAACGTAAAAATAAACATTTTCCCATTTGAATAACAAAACGCTATGTTGTACCTTCTCAAAGCACCCCCATTTTCTATTCGCTTTTAAAGTTTTATATAAGACCGCTAATATGTTTTCGTTTGCGTTGTTTTTTTTTGACGTTCTAGACTTTTGGTCTGAAGGACTTTAGAAGAGGCCAATTCAAAGGGCAATTTATATCTTGATTGTCAAGGGAGAACTTCGAATTGAACCTTTCCAAGTTTTAATATCGCCTCGAATCTACTATGAAAGTTCTGAGAATATGATCGGAAAAAACGACGGGGGAATTTCTCTAGAGGAATTGTTTAGGGAAATGCAAGGAAAAGTGAGGTAGAGCAAGGTTTTTTCTTCAAACTTTAGATGGGGAGTGCTTTCATGCAAGCTTTAAGAGGGAGTTACAGTTAGGCTGTAGAGTAGGAGCTAATAAACATTAAAATGGAGAATAAAAGTAATTCATTTGTGTAGTTCATAGTGGTTTCATTTTAATTCAATTTATTTTCTAATGGAAATAAAACCACTACTAATTTTATAGAAAAAGGGAGGCTTTAATTGATGTTTCGACTTGATTTCGCAAGTCGTTTTCAAAAAGTGATAACAAAATATAATTTACTATAGAAACAGAACACTTCATAATCTTACAAAAAATATGACAGCAACATAGGACACGGAGAAAGATTTTGACATTGAAGATGTCAAAATCTGATTCCATCATATTTTTATGACGTTTCAATTTTAAAAAAGGATAGCGCATTTGCATATTATAAGAAAATGTATACTTCGTCATAAATGAAGTTTTCTTAATAATATTATCATAAGAAAAAACCAGATAAAAAACTTATGATACTATCCCGATATAGAGGGTATCCTTTTGCAATTAACTCTTTTTGTAAAATAGGCATCAAAATTTTTGAAATATCAACCGAACAATTATAAACACATTCGTTATTATTTAAGCATATCAATGATGCTTCTTTAACTTTGCGGTTATAATTATTAGGTTATTTTAATAATCTAGTTGAAGAATTCCATTGTATTTTATGAACAAAAGAATTGTTTATTTTTAAAGTGATTAGTGTTCATTAAGTCTAACATGAAAAGTCCTAGATGTTTCTCCTATATAGAATTTATTACATTCGCATGGAATTTTGTAAATACAATTTTTTGTATTTTGAATTTCGTTAAAAGGTTTTGTATTTGATATTAAAGACTTTAATGTATTATTAGTTTGAAAAACTGTCTTTAAATTAAATTTATTGCCAATCCTAATTTTTTCGAATAATTTTGGAATATAAGTCATTTTTACTATATTTGAATGAACTATTGGGGGATTTAAATGTTGTTCTTTATTTTGATGCCTCGGTAAAGTTTACGATTTATAAATTTACTTGGGTAGTTGTTCTTAATCAAGACAGATTTAACAAGTGATAATTCACTATTTAAAATATTGTCATTAATTAATTAAAATTTAGATATCAATTTGTATGTGTTTCTTTTCTAAAAACTGATGTTTTAATACAATTGTTATTATTGTGTATTAGTATATCAAGAAACAGTAATTTTTTATTATTTTCAATTTCAATTGTAAATTTAGGTTCCGAATTATTAGTATTATATAAAAATGTATCAATATTTTCCCTATCGTGTTGCCAAATTGCAAAGATATCATCTACATATCTAAGCCAGACAGAAGGTCTTAAATTTCGTTTATTTACAATTTCCATTTCAAAATCTTCCTTGAAAACATCACACAATTTTGGTGACAAATCTGAACCATTGCCATACCAAAATTCTGTTGATAAAAATCACTATTTAATTGAAAATATGTAGTTTTAATATATAATTCCAATAATACTAGAATTGCTGAGACGTTTAATTTAGTTCTATTTAATAATGTATTTATCACCTGTCAACTTCTTTCTCACAAGATTAAGAGTTTTATCGACAGTAGCATTTGGAAATAAACTAACTACATCAAAACTAACCATTATATGAATTTGTAATTTTGATTTTTCATGATTTTTCTAAAAAAATGTTTTGAATTTTTGATAAGGGAATTAGTATTTCCTGATAACGGATCTACTATTTTAAGTAGAAATCTTGCTAAATTTTGACAAGGTGAATTTATAGTATCATAAGTTTTTTATCTGGTTTTTTCTTATTATAATATTATTAAGAAAACTTATGACGAAGTATAAATTTTCTTATAATATGCAAATGCGCTATTCTTTTTTAAAATTCGTTCCCAGAAACGTCACAAAAATATGTTTCCATCAGATTTTGACATCTTCAATTTCAAAATCTTTCTCCGTGTCCTATGTTGCTGTCATATTTTTTGTAATATTATCAACTGTTCTGTTTCTATAGTAAATTAAATTTTGTTATCAATTTTTGAAAACGAATTGCGAAGTTAAGTCGAAACGTCAATTAAATCCCCCCTTTTTATTTAAAATAAGTGGTTTTATTTCTATTAGAAGAGAAATTGGAGAATAAAAGTGTCCACCGTTTTTATAAAAAAAAATGATAAAAATCTATCATCTCTTTCTTTAAAAAAGTTACTTCCTTCGAAATATAGGCAATATATATCAACCTTAGATTGCCTTAAGGATAAACACCGTAAGATATTTTTATTTAAGATAAATCACAACTTAACTTCGTCTTATACCATTTTATCCAACAGGCTCGATTTCATGTTCTCATTCTTGATTAAAGTTGGTTGTCTTGCTTAAAAAAAGAAATAAATTCGAAGGTTGATAACTTAAATCTAAATAACTTTTGGTGCACCTGTGCATAGTTTTCACGCGAGCTCTGATTCGCAGCTCTTTCTAAAAGCGTTTTATTTTTAAAAGACAAGATTATTTCTGTTTACTCCTTAATCACCAAATCGTTGTTTTCGATTTAGTATTTTGAACTTGGCAGAGTTATTCGGTATTTTCATTAAATAAATGATAAATATTTTTTATTGCTATATTTCAGATCAGTAGTGTAGATATGGAAGAAAATCGGGTAAATTTTGATTACGTAAAAAATCTCGGTCACTAAATACACTTCACTTCGTAACAAATTCAATATAAATAATCTTAAATCATTCGAAGAAAGCATTCAAAGTTTTTTTGAAATTATTTCAAACTTTATCGTTGGTTCGTTCTGCTCTAGACAGCTGTATGTGAAGGGGCTTAATATCTGTCTGTTCTTAATCCTTGCGGGACAAGAACAGCTCAAAATGGTCGACAGAGATACTGGGTGGAACTGTCGTCGACTAAGTTCAACCAAAACTAAGCCAGTAAAAGGAAATACACTCCTACAAGTCCGGCCCAAAAAACAATAGCTATGGGATTAAAACACAGTCTAAAATCGCGAATTTCGCGGACTTGGCGCCCATATACCGGCTATGGAATTAAAACACAGTCTAAAGAGTCCATAGAAAGAAAAGCCCGCTATAAAAACTGCTCACTGCTAAGGTTTAAAGCATGAAAGGCACTGGGACAAAATATTGTAAAAAGTTTCACTTCAAGTATAAAAATGTACATTATTTTTACCCAATTTGTGGGAATTAAACTCAGCTCAAGCTAAAGAAAATATAAAAACTAGTGGAATAAGAAGCGGCGAGAAAAGTCATGTTAAATACAACTGAAAAATTATAACTGACCCTTCAGATTATCTTCGCATTTCGCATCAGTCAGAGTTTTTATAAGCAAATAAAGTGCTATGCAAGGTGTAGATGAGAAATATTATCATTAAAAGGTCAAACAGAAAAAATATGCAGTGCGAAAAATACATACAAACGCATTAAAAAAATATAGGGTTTTGCACATCTAACTTTACTATTTACTTTAATAATTGACGTTAAGTTACAAACAACATATTTTACACAATTTTTAATAAGAAATCAAGTTACCAATGAAAATGACAGTAGGTATATTTTGTTATGGCATTAATTGTCAACATAAAATTTTGTATTGTATCACGTCTACTATATTTAATCGGTATTGTATATAAAAAATGGATTTTAATAAGAATTATAGTGTTCAAGAAAATATTGATATGATATGGATACTGGGTGAATGTAAAAAAAAATGCGTTTCTTGCTAGTAGGGTCTATCGTCAAAGATACCCAGAAAGACGTCATCCACAAAATGATACTTTTGAAAATTTAAAGAATAGATTTGATAGAACAGGAACCGTCAAGTATGAAAAACATTCACGTGAAACTACAGCTGTTACTATTGACAACGAATATAAGGTAATGATCAGTATAGTTGAAGATCCCAATATAAGCACAAGGCAATTAGGCAATCAGTTAGATATTTCCAATACCACAATTAGACGCATAATAAAAAAGAATAAATATCACCCCTATCATATCCAGCTTCACCAAGAATTGTTACCACGTGATTTCGCGCGTAGAGTGGAATACTGTAGATGGTTGATAAACAAGATAAATATAGAGCGTAACTTTTTAAACAAAGTTTTATTCTCCGACGAAGCCACGTTTCATAAGAACGGTTGTGTAAATAGACACTTCCATTATTATTCGGACCACAATGAACAAAATTATCGCAACGGAATGTGGTTTCAATTAGATGGTGCCACACCACATTACCTATTAGATGTTCGCAATTGGTTAAATAGGGAATTTCAGGATCGTTGGATAGGAAGGGGAGGACCTATAAATTGGCCTACTAGATCGCCTTGCCCTACACCTTGCGATTTTTTCTTGTGGAGTTTTATTAAAAATATTGTTTACAAAGAAGAGGTTACCACAAAAGAAAATATGAAAGAAAGAATTACTGCAGCTTTTAGACAGGTGACCCCTGCAATGCTAAGAGATGTGCGTAAATCAATGAAAAAAAGGGCAAGAAAATGTATAAATGAAAATGGAAGACATTTTGAACACCTACTATAAATTTTAACTTTCACTATTGTAGTTTTCTTACGATTAAAATTTGTAAAATTTTGTACTAAAAATTGTGTCAAATATGTTGTTTGTCACTTAACGTCAATTATTAAAGTAAATGGTAAAGTTAGATGTGCAAAACCCTATATTTTTTTAATGCGTATTAGGGAGAGCTTCTAACTGAAGAAAAATATACAGGGTGTCTCATTTGAAAAAATTAAGTTATTGCCATTTGAAAACTAGACTATTGGCACGCCATCGGCAAACACCCTGTGCAACAGGTGAAGATGTTGTGTGATTATTGTGATAGGTGCGTGTTTCATTTACATCATAGTAGCTTTTTTGAGGAATTTTTTAAAAAATGTGGTTTTTGTGCTAATATTTCTGAAGTGCTGTTTTTTCATTAAATCTGCTTAAAATAGGAATAACTTGTCAACGCCGCGTCGGATTTACAAATACAAAAAACTACCGTAAATCTAATATTAAGTAGAATCAGAAGACATAATCGTATACAGGGTGTTCAATTTAAAAAAACCAAATTAATTTTCATTCCACAAAAATTAGCCACCCTGTATACATCAAAATATTTTAAAATTGTAGTCCGAGTGACACTGTCTACCTCTACAAAAAATCTTGTTGGTATCTCTTTTAGTTTCGGTGCTAGAGATCGAGTGGAAATAATTGGCGCACCCTGTATTTTCAATTTAAACTTTGATAAAATACTAAATATTTCTACGAGAATTTCCTATACTATCGTATACGTTTGAAGCACACTCGTTTAGTTTTCCGCAAATACATCGCAACGACCAATTTTTCAACGTGGAAAGGCCACATTTGCCAACTTTTAAACGGCTCAGTGAAAATAAATTAGTTTGTCTAATGCTTCATTCAATCCAAGTAGATAAATAAACCTATAAAGAATCTACAAAAAGTTTCAATATCAAATAAATAATGTGCAGCGCTTCTCAAAAGCGGGTTTGTATCAGATTCGTTTGTTATGTAATAACATGTTATTTTTTTAAATCATAATCAATAACATCAGAATTAAAGTCTTACGCCTTTTGTTTTGTTTCTTCCTTCAATCTGTGCTTTTCTAGGTCGTCCCCTATAAGTAATCCAAGCTATTTTTCTATTCGTTTCTAAAACTATTTAAGATAATGGCTGTCCTAAGATACATCTTGTTTTACTCTCATTTTTGATTTTTCGATTCTTGGTTATTTATTCTTATTACATTTCTATTTTCTTTGTACATATTTTATTTCCGTTCAAAGAAAAACATTTTGATAGATAGATCTTTATTAATTAGGAATCCTAATATACATATAAAAATAGACTAAAAAATACATATAAATCTAAAAGTAGCATAAATAAATAAAAACCCTTAAAATACATATACACATTTCAAATATAAAATACAAGTACAAAATAATATACACTAACAACATCAAGTAATGGAATTAGTAAATTCTTAATGAAATTGAATATTTTTCATAAAGTCCTTAAGTTTAATTTTAAAACAGTTTATTGTGGTTGATTCGCGTATAGATAAAGGGAGATCGTTGAATTTTTTGAAACCTTTAAAGAATAAAGAATTCATAGTTTTTTGATATGTAGTTCTTGCAATGTAGATGTTATTTGTACATCTTGTATTAAAATTATGGATATTATTGTTGAACATAATATATTATTGGAAGTATTCTGGTGCCATATGATTTACTATTTTAAATACTAAAATCAGTGTAAAATAGTATATTATTTTTTTTACTGGAAACCACTTTAGAGTATTTAACATTGACGTAATTGGAGTAAGACGATTTGTTTTCAGTATTACTCTCATTCCAGGATTTTGAAGTTTTTGTAGCATGTTTAATTTATTTAAGTTTTTTTTTTATTACTTTATTAATTAGCAATCAGATAAAGTACAATCTATAAGCTAATGTGATAAAATGTGCAAGGGTTTACAGATTCTTGCACTGGTGATGTAGAGAGGTGAATTTCCTATGAAAATATCAGTGAATTGGTCTTTTAATGCTTTATCGAAATTTTAATAAAAAAAATACAGGTCCGTATTTAAAAAAATGAAGTAGAGGGTAGCCCTAAAGAAACGTCGCCTATAAGATTTAATAATGGCATTTTATTTAAAATTTGTAATCAAAAAAAATTTTCCTTTTCCATTTTTTAATATTTTTTGAAATAAGCCTGGTAGACGCACAAAACGAAAAGTGACATTTCGGTTTACCCTGTATAACTTGGTAACGGCAAGAGATACAGTGAATGTTTTTGTAGAACTCTAATGGGCTCTAAAATAGGCAACTTTTTTCCCATTTAATCATCTTTATATCTCTTACCGTTTCTGATATAGCAATGTTATCCCTTGATAAAAGAGACACCCTGTATACAGTAATTTTGGTTTCAGTTGATAACTTCTGGGAAATTCTACTAAAGAAATAAAGTTTTTTAGATATTTTTTTATAAATGTAGTTAAAGTGGCTATCGAAATTTAAGTAATTGTTTAGTTGAAATCCCAAATATTTGATATTAGAAACAACTTCAATGTGTTCATTATTAATGTTCAAATTTATGTTTTTAACGTCGATAATACTGTATTTGAATTTCATTGTGCTTTAATTTTTCTTACATTTAAATTTTAATTTATTTATGTTCAAGTATTTATTCACCGATGATAATGAGGCATTCATTTTCTCTATGACTTTATCCAGATTCGCATCACTACATGTTATTAAAGTATCATCAGCAAAAAAGATTAATGAACAAAGAGTTCAAAATCATTCATATATAAAATAAAAAGAAGAGGACCCAATACACTCCCCTGAGGAATCCCTAAATCATTATTTATACCCCAGGATGTTTGGTCAGCAAAACGGACTCTCTGCTTGCGATTATTTAAATAGTTACTAAACCACTCCAATACTTGCCTGTCAATTGTCTTGAAAGCCCTTTTTAAGTCTAATTTAGTTTCAAAGTTAGAAAGTGAAGTTGTAGCGCTGGTTCACAGGAAAAACTTTTTCTAAAACCAGATTCGTTACATATTAGGAGTGAATTTACAGAAACATGATTCATTAATTGATTATAAACAGCAAATTCTATAATTTTATAATTTTTTTCTAGTGGTCTAAATTCATCAGCATTATTGGTATTGTTTATTTTTGGGATAGGTATGACTGTACTGATTTGTGTATAATGGGAGAGCTTTGAAACGATAAATATCTCTTTATTTGAATTTTACGCCATAATTTCCGTTTTATTAAAAAATCTAATATTGTTTTCGCTCAATTTATTATGAAATTTCTATCATGAATTGTCTGATTTAAAAAAAACATTTTTTCATTCAGTCTGACACCGATTTATACAATAAAACATCATTTTGTTTGAACTTTGTGAAAACAATCAAACTGTTTTATGAGCGTTTTGTAACGTTTGTTTATTTTATAAATATGAGTTTTTTTAAACTTACGCACATATATCCATCCCACATTTATATTCCAAGATAATTATCACAGTAGTTAGTATAATCGATAAAATTTCAGTTGCAGGAAACTATTCGGATGTTTGGAATAATTTCGATGTAAACTATTAGTTTGAGTAAACAAAGAAACATATTTAATACAGTAAGGTTGTTTTAAACTTCACTAAATGACGTTATAAGGACCTGCCGACGTCGATTCTATAAAATTCAAGAATTTAAATAAGTCCATCTAAAAAAGAAGAAACGAATGTTGTTCTACTGGAATCAGTATGTAAAGTGGATTAATGATAATTAAATAATACCCAATGAGATCCTATTGGGAGATTATTTTCCACACATCAAAAATTCTGTTACTCAAGAAGCTTTGTCTGGTGCGGGTTCTAAAAGTTTATTTCTTCATCTTGAAGGAGTGTCCTTGGAGACTGTCGTCAGTATTGAGTGGGAAAGCTGCTTGAGGTTCGACAAAATTGTGTTTTATGAACGAGAGGATTAGATCTCATCCTGCGCGGGTCTTGCAGGACCAGCATATTCGATAATTGATCGAACAAAACACACGTAAGGTATGTTTCGAAAGAAGTTTGGGAGAAAGTTTTTAGAATTAGAATCGATTTAGAGTATGTGATGAGACTGTTTTTAGTGAGATTACATATCTAGATGTTTCACCAGATATTAATTTTGTACTTTTTTCAAAATACTTTTGTTTCTTTAAACAAATCAAAATATTTTTGAAGTGGCCAATCAGCTTCGAGTCTACTGACTACGCAACTATTTAAAACGATGAATTTTCGAAAACACATTAGATAAAATAGAAGATTTAATAAAATGAAAGGTTGACATTTCAAACTTTTAACGTCACAAAAGCATAAATCGCTAATTACTTTTATAACTTCATAAAGTATTTGACATTTAGAGCTGTAGGCACTTCAATAATCGATTGCCCACTTGTTGGCTAATGTTCCTTTCTATAAAGGGCCTTGAAAGAGTATAAAATGAAGCTATATAATGGAAAACAAATACCAATAAAGTTTTTTAGAATTGAAGTATTATTGATTACAACTGCATTCACTTTAAATGATTTATAAACCATAAATTCAATTTAGCTTTAGATTTATTGATTAGTGTACATTTACATGTTATCTAGCATGTATTTGTAGGGTGAAATGATTGCTTACTTAAACAAACTAGTTAGGAATTTAATTTATTTGATTCGATATCCTAAGACCGGTTTCTGTCTTTCGGCTTCGTCAGTTAGGCTTTCAAGTCCAATAAATCAAATTCTAAACACGCGTAAGTCAATAGTTATATAAGCTAAAAGATAAAATTCAACGTACCCGTTATTTTTAACAATATTTCACATATGGAAATAGATTTCAAGATCATATCTATAATTCGCCCTCTGTATTTCAACAGACCAATTATAGCTGATCTTATTTAAATTATGTTTATTTAAAAAACGGCTAGGTATTACACTCGTCGTCATTGTGTCGACCATGCAGAAGAGAGTTGTGGACAGGGATTCAAGCACTTTTCATATATAGTATAGATGCTTTATTTTGATGTTAAATTATTATTTTATATAATAAAGCGCCTGGGTTCGATCTTATTACGGGAGAGATACTAAAGCAACTTCCGAGGAAAGCTATGGTGAAACTTACATACCTATTTAATGCATCATTTAGAATGAGATATGTTCCACGGATGTGGAAAGTATCAGAAGTTATCATGATACCAAAACCAGGGAAACCACCACATGAAATTACATCTTACAGGACTATATCCCTACTTCCTGTAATCTCAAAACTTTATGAGAAAATATTACTAAAAAGACCAAAACCTATTACAGAAGAAAAGAAACTAATTCCATCATACCAGTTTGGATTTAGAGAAAACCATTCGACTATAGACCAAGTCCATAGAATAACTAATATCATCGAAAAAACCTTAGAAAAAAAAGAATTGTTGTTAGTTAATTTTAACGTCTCTTTTCTGACCTAATGGCCTAAACTGGACGGGACCTACAGCTTATCGTGGGCTCCGAACCACGTTCCTCAATCACCTTAAACCTAGGACTATGCCTTTATCATGTAGGTGATCTACCGACTAACAAGTGTGTAATTATCCCCTATCAGTTCCACGAGATATCCGATCTCATCCGGCCTGTTTACCGGCGTGAATGAAACTGCGTATGACACAAATACCTTTGTGCACTTGCCCAAAGTCTTATCTGACTTTAATTCCACTTGAATACGGCAGGATTCGAACCTACTCCCCGAACACTGACCAAGCTGAATCGGCAGACGCCTTACCAACCAGGCCACCGTGTCCGATGAAGAAAAAAAGTTAGCTCTACTATCTTCCTTGATGTAGCGCAAGCTTTCGATAGAGTTTGGCATGAAGGACTCAAACACAAAATGAATATTAGGGCCAGTCCTATACCTATAATACACTAGTGATATTCCAGAATTATAGCAAAATAGAATTGCCACCTTTGCAGATGACGCAGCTACTATGGCAGTATATAGGGAAAACACACGAAGAGGCTGCAAGAAAACTACAAACATCATTAGATAGAATTAATGATTGGACCAATCGTTGGAGAATCAAATTAAATGAAAATAAATCGGTAAATGTTAATTATACTAACAAAAAAATGAGTATATACCAATCAGAATAAATAATACCCAGATCTCTTATGCTAATTCAGCAAAGTATCTAGGAATTACTTTAGATGCGAGACTACGCTGGAAATTCCAGTTCAAAAAGAAACGTGAACAACTCAACATAAAATTCAGAAAAATGTATTGGCTGCTTGGAAAAAATTCTACCCTGTCATTATATAACAAAATATTGTTATACAAACAAATTCTGAAATCGGCATGGACATATGGTATCCAGCTTGAGAGCTGTGCCAGTCAGAGTAATTTACTCATAATACAGAGAATCCAGAACAAAGCATTAAGGAGCATAGTCAACGCTCCCTGGTACTACAGAAATAGTGACCTCCACCGGGACTTGGAGATGGACACTGTTAACTAGACAATTAACTTTGCAAGAAGTCACGAACATCGACTCCACCAATACGTGAATGTCGTGGCCATCCAGTAAAAATTTTCCTTGTGGTATTTTAGGCTGAAAATTTGGGAAATCATTTATATCCATGGTAAGTTTAGGGTGTCAAAAAAGGAGCGCCATTGGGCGCCTTGAGCTGATTTGTTATACTTATTCTTTTATTTGTTCTGCCTTCTTTGTTACTATTTTTATTTTATGATTGATTTCCTGTTTAATTGTCTCCTGTTTTTTGTCATATCTTCCTCAAACTGTCTATTTTAGTTTTCAATTGTTCAATACATTGTTTGATTTCGGCTCTGTTCTTCTCCATTTCGATCATTATAATCTGTAGAATGTCATTCATTCCCTTTTACTGTTTTAATGACTCTTTATTTTTCCTTTTCTTTATCATGATCATCCTCTGTTTCTTCTTTTGCACTAACTGTGGCTTCATCTTTTTCTACTATGATTATTTGTTGTACGTTTTGTCCGTCTGTTCCTTGTATATCGCCTTGCCCTTGTTCTTCATCTTCTTTGTATTGTTCCTCTTCCCTTTGTTTGACCTGTTTACCTCCTCTTAGCTTCATTGTCACTATTGTTTTATTTATAACGATATTTTTTTTATTGTCCCACGTTGGGCTCCATTTTGTTATGATGTCTTCTTTAATATATAAATTTAAAATAATTTACTTTGCTTATCCTTATCTCGAGTATATTTTCCGTTTATTTCTCTTTTAATTGTTCCACATTTGATAGTACTCATATCTATTATTAGACTCCAGAAATAGTCAATTTCAATTCTCCAACAAATTGCATAATTTGCGTGGCATCACAATTCCTCCTCTAATAATCGCTTTATTGTACGTCCAATATTCGCTCTCTCTGCATGCTATAACTTGATTTTTACCTATTAGTAGCTATGACAACCGTATCAAAGGAAAAGGAAAATTTAATGAAAAAATATGTAAATTACAAAGGAATTTTCATTTTGTTATACCTTAATTAAAGGTTAATGGGAAACTCATTGGATTTTAGGCTCAATTGGGTCACTTAAATAAGTCCACTTGGGGACATAAAATTGAAATGAAAAAATATGTATTTTCGAAAGCGACTTTGAGGAAAAACTTATATGGATCTTTAGTTTTTAGTTTCTTATACAATAAGTTTTGACAAAGAATTCATTTCAATTGTCATAAAACTTTTCTGTTACTATTGAAACATTTAAATAACCCGTGTGTTAATGTGTTTAAATAGGAATAACAAACTAGTACATGGGGGCGTGACCTATCCAAGATGGCGTCAATTAGGGTGATGATTTAAATGTGACATGAGTGCTGGTCGCCTATTAAGAATAAAAAATGAGTCGCAGGATTGACCAAATTTGCAAATGGGCAAACTAATTTTAAACAAGCTGAACGCATTTTATACGCTTGACACTTGGTTAAATGCGGGAAAAAATTAATGAAAGTGACAGTGACAGTGTGGACGTTGTGGCTTGCTGTTTATTAACGTCGAATTTACGAGGTCATCCCCATCAAATTAATGGGAAAATTGCTGGAGATAGACAAGTGGTGAGTGTTGTTTGTTCCTGCAAGGCTTCTATGTCAATAATGAGCCCTACTTTGCGTTCGAAAACAAAGCGCCAGATGGCGTATCGCTGGATGTCAGATCCCATTAGTGTATGTTTAATCTTTTTAGGTCACATTTCTTTTAGTCTTATGCCTGGATACATTTATGTATTAGGAATTGTTGTGGAAAGTTTTGTTTTAGTATAATTTCATAAAAATTTATTTGATTCGACAGTGAAAGACTTTAGGCTTACATGGCGGCATCTAGTGGCGAGACTCATTAACCTCAGAAAGACCTAATCTTGCCTGAGTTTCTAAGAGTTATGGTGCCATCTAGTGATGGAATTCTTTATAAGGCAACATCTAGTAGTAAAACAACGTCTGTTAAAATCCTTTGCGTTATTCATTAAAAACATAAAATAATACTTTAGTTTTTTATTTTGGTTTCACTAAGCTTACATAATTGTTATAGATGTAAAAAAACATCTGCGCATATATCAATAACAGGTATATACAATATAACCCGGATAACAAAAATACAATAAAAGTTATTATTTCCTGCTCGATTTTATCCATGCTTTGTGCTAGCTAAAAAAATTTAAAAGGGCTGTTCTAAATGTTTCAATTTTGACAAGCCATTGATAATTTTAAGAATCGATTTAAGTATTTTGATATGACTATCATCAAGGATCCATTTTTAATAAGTTATTGTACCACTATTTTACACTGTCATTACTCATATTTCAAAATAGTATGTTTACAGACATGGGCGTTGCCAATAAAAAATTAGGGGGTTGTAAGTTTAGGGAATATATAAAAATAATAATATATATTAATTTATTTATTTCCTTAAAGAAATCCAAACAGCGCCAACGAGGGAATCCCTAAAGAAAGCCTATCGAGAAATACGAGAAACCTAATTAATTCAGTTCTATGAACTAAATCGGAGGTTCCATGGTGGAACCGCGACTTTAATTTTTTAATATTGAAAACTAAATCATTTAATCTCAGCGTTACCTCGATAACGGTGTTGACAACTCGACTAAGGAACTCGTATGAAATTTCGAAGTGACGTTAGCGCCCTCTTTCTTGTACAGATTGATAGATATTGAATTAGTCTTTTAGATCAGTCTTGGTGTGATTTTCAACAGTGTAAGTGTAAGTAAGTGTGCTTTGATAATTCGTTATAATTAATCTTAGAATATTTTTTCAATCGATTCACTTTTGATAGATTTTATAACGAATTATTGTTAAACAATATTTATATCGTTGATATATACTTATATTTATTTGCAAATCATACTGATGATTTGCAATTTGCTTTAAATTAGTTTCTGCGGAGATAGGTACCGCCATGTTGCATAAGGATATTCTATTTTTATATCCAGCAAACATATAACGATAGTTGAAACACACTCCCCTGGTGAATATTATCACCAGATTCACCGGTTAATTTAATTTTTTTTTGTCTTTTCTGGAATATAATCCTGTAAAATGTTCGATTTTAAGGCTAAGGCCATAGGTACGTACATTTAATTAATTTCAATTACAGAACTGATATAAGTTACTAATAGATATCCAAATTTTGCCTAATTATATTTTGTTTTTAGTAATTTAGTTACAACTATAAATTATTAAGTACCTACGTTAGTTTTAAAATAACTAAATTTAATGGAATAATTCTTTTCTTCTTTTTCTTCATATTTTAATAATTTTGTTTCTAAATCTTTTTCGTTCTTATCAAGAACTGTTGAGAAACGTATTTATACTATATTTCTTTAACATTTAACTTTTAAAAACCAGTTTTTACGAGTATCTGTTCGCCCTCGAGTACTCAAATTTATCATTTGTATAAGATAGATAGAACTGCTTGTTTATCTCGTATTTTCATGAGTTCCGTAGGAAAAAACCAATCCAGAGGTAAAAGACTAGATGTCCTGTAGCCAGGACACAGTTTAAAACACTAGAAATCAATGTTATCGTCTGTCCAGCTGACCCCAGTCTCCGTGGAGCCAAAGTAGTTGTGGCTCGTGGTCACAGACAAAGTTTTGAACCAGAGGTGCTACCAATTTCGTCAACCATCTGAAAATCCAACCTCCAAAATCCAACCTCCATCAGGATAAACGGTGAGATCCATCCAACTCACAGAAAACAAGCTCAGTTATCATTGTCATAAATTTGTAAAGATACTCTTAAAACATATTTTTTATCCATTTTACTTTTTTTATAATATTAGTCCTAATAATTCTAGCCTTTAGCTATATTATTGTTTATTTGCTTAAAATCTTTCAGCTCTTGTAATTTTTGTTTTATTATTAATAAATCCTATTAAATTTTATTCGTGTTTGATTTCCTCAAGTTTGTTCTCAGGTAAATTGACAAATATCAATTATTATTATATTTAATTTAAAGTTAATTATTTTAAACGGCACAGATAATTTTTTTCTTTGTTATTTTTAAATAAAAGAAAATTTCAAATGCCCTGGCGCCCTCAGGGAATTAACTCAAAGTATAGCCGATTATCGCCCTGAAAGATCTTCATTAGCTTAAGAAACTTGAAAACTGGCACTATTTCATTCTTAATTATGACAAGCTAGAAATTAAAAATTAAACAACTTAAGCAAATTTATCGTCACAATATATAAAATAGATCAAGAATGCTACCAATACAAATGGGCTCAACGTCAGTACAAGGTTAGGGCAAATACAAATGGTCTCTTGTCAATACGAGAACTGCATTAGAACTAGTAAAAGCACTGCATGGAGGGACTTCTGTGAAAGAATTGAAGAACGACCAGCCAGAGTACCCGCTCATTTATTGCAGCATCCAGACTTTTGATACGGAGAAATTTATACGGGAAGTCGAAATGCAATCTGGGATCACTTGTGGTGATGGTGAGGTGGCTGCTGACAACTAGCTGCTCAACATTTTGGCTGCGGCAGTCTTTAGAGAAATTTCCATATAACCCTAGTTATGGATGAAGTTAAGGATGGCATTGAAGAGTCACTGTGGAACGAGTTAAATGAGAAATTCAAACATTTTGCTTGCACTGGACGTATAAAAAATTTATTTAACAGAAACATAAATTAAACTTAAAAATAAAGTACAACATCACCTTTTAAATGATTTCAAATATTTTGAGCGCGACGCTGTGTACTTAAACAATACCGTTAATACGTCTTAAACTCTTAAACTATAATAACATTTCCTCCCTTAGTAACAGCGTTTCTCTCGCTCAACAAGTTTGACTTTCACAAAACCATGTAGGTTAAATAAAAGCCACGAGCTTGCGAACAAACCAACCTCAATTGGATAGCATAATGCCCGTTTTGTAAGCTTGTCGCGTTAATGACTAAAGCCTGTCTGGGCTTGAGAAGATTTGTAATAGGTCATTTTTATATTTCCTAAGTGACAGACGAGTCTCCGTTTTCATAGGGAACGTAATTATGCATGTTTAAAAAATTCATGTAATAAATGCATTCATTACTTTACATTACATTAATTTTTTCTGCACTAGTTCCAAAAATAAAAGCTGCTTTGCTCATGAATAGGTACTTAATTTGTTTTTATCTCAACTTTAAATATTCACTTCAAATAAACCCAAGCACTAACTTATGTGCTACGACAACATATCTTCATTCAAAATAAGCTATTTGTGTATGGATGAATGAAATAGCGGAATGTTACACACTCTTGAAAGCGGAGGAGATGCACTAGCTGACATAATTATTGTTAAAATATGTTCAGCTCTAGGATAATAATCATCTTTCTGAATGAGAGTTCGCTTAATCCCATTACAGCACAACAATGCATGTGATGAAGATAAAGCACTTGTTAGCGAATAGAGCTGTACCTCTTAACTGGGGTACAGGGCCGGTTATATGCCCAAATGTTCCAAGCTCCTTCCATCTAATTATTACTAAATAAGTCATTGCGACAAGTGGATCAGAAATCACACCCGTAACTCATTAAATATAACTTTAGTTACCGGCTACCGCTGAAAGTGACCATCTGGTAGCGAGTATATCATTAAGAATGACCATGTTAGCTTACTTGAAGTAAAACGAACAATGGCTGTCAGGACAGATTACTGGTATAAGGAAGCGATTAAAGTCGCCTGCCTTCATATCAGAGAGACGGTTACCAGTGAGGAAGCGATCTGAAGTATGCAGGAAAGAAGGACTAGCTATCGAAATCAACGATCACGAACTGTCGCTACTACAATAATTTTATGCCAAAATATTCGAGCAGGTGCTGCAAGAGGAACAGCTCACCAATAGGTTAATACTCTATCAAGCCTATACGATAACTCCTCCTGCTCCCTAGTTACAAGAAGTCAAATAGGCAGTCATAAAACTAACTAACGAACTATTTTTTACAACGAAAAAGTAATCGGTACGCCTATTAATTTCGGGCGGCTGAAGTGAAAGCAAATAAAAACCTATTGTCTG
Source organism: Crepidodera aurea (assembly GCA_949320105.2). Classification (NCBI taxonomy): domain Eukaryota; kingdom Metazoa; phylum Arthropoda; class Insecta; order Coleoptera; family Chrysomelidae; genus Crepidodera; species Crepidodera aurea. The sequence goes on from OX439475.1 coordinate 31,989,629, forward strand.
TTTTTGTTCAAATATAAAACAGTTCTGAGTGGACTTTATTAAAAAAGTCGCAATGACCATTTAAGATCACCTAAAAAGGGCACCAATGTTCTACTTTATTATAAAAAAACGTACAACTTTGGATAACTTCAACAAAAATAGTAGCAAATTTTGCTTATTCTCATTGTTTTTTAATTACACATGTTTGTAAAAAATAGGAGATCGAAATACTTAATAGTTGCGTCTGTGAGTCGGAAAAAACCATGAAAAATTGACCAACATTTACCCGGATCAAGAGTACTTCCCCCCTCCCATTTTCAAGGATGCTGAACACGATGGCGGTATCAGAATTTTTCTTTTCGCCAGCCGAACCCCCTAAAACGGTCCAAAACTACCCCCTAAAGGGGTTAAACAGGCAGCGAATCATTTCCCTGTAAAAAAAACCGACGTTCCCACCCTTTTCCAGGATACTGAGCACGGTGGTGGTGGCGAAATACGTTTTATTGACAGGGAAATAATGTGCTGCCCGTTTAACCTCTTTAGGGGGTAGTTTTTGGCCGTTTTAGGGGGTTCGGCTGGCGAGAAGAGAAATTCTGATACCGCCATCGTGTTCAGCATCCTCGAAAACAGGGGGGAGGTACTCTCGATCCGGGTAAATTTTGGTCCATGTCCTTCCGACTCACAAACGCCACTATTAAATAACAGATGCCATTTCAGCGAGACCGACCCTGTTGTAGCGGCAAGTACGCTCACAACCAATTAACATGCTAAAATTAATTTTAGATGTCTTTGTTTGGGAAAACTTTCAATTCGAATTACTACTTTGTTGCCACTTAACTCCAACTTCATGACGGATTGTCATTAATTTATTTTTTTGCTGAGGCAACTTCATTAATACTGAGTACATAACTCGTTGGTAGCACTTTCCAACGAGTGGCTCCTGCTAAACGTTACTGGTAATTGATCACTTTCCACACTTACGTAAATATACTATTTAACAAATATATAATTTAAAATGTTAATGTACCGGTCAAAAAAGCACTATTTAATATCAAAATTTGAATCAGGTGTTTGATTCACAGTTTTGCTTTTATTAACGTGGGTCTTACTTTCAAATTATGCAACTTTTTTCATATTTGTGATTGTATTTTATATTTTACTTCACTAAATTGGAAATTATTTCTATTATGTCAACCAGAAATTTAAAAAAAATCCTTGTTGCTGCGCCACATATTTGTTGTTATTTTCCTTCCTCGAAAAAAAAAACAACGGCTCTGTAATTTTCTCGTATGTATAAAAGCAAACTTCCACAGTATTTTTACTAATGGTTTGATAGAGAATAAAACATTTATTGTACTTTTATACAATTAAATCCTTTATTGGAAAAAATTGTAATGATATAGAATGACCACTAATGACAAAGATTTAATCTAAATCATATACATGTATAAAAAGATAGCTATAAAAAAATTGGGGAGCGTCTTTCCGAATTATTTGTTTATTGTTATGACTTCTGGAGCTATTTTTTCTACAGAGACGTAGATACGAAAGAGTAGAAAGGGTATTTTAAATAAAAATTAGTTGTCTAAGCTTCAAGTACGTAAAATGTACCTTTTCATCACACGAGCGTTTGAACCAGTCTTCGACAGTACATTGTTTTATTAAGAAATTTTAAAAAATACTGTTGATATTAACCAAAATTGAATTTGAAACATATTGAAACTGTCTAAAAAGAAACCGAAAATAAAAGAAACTGATGACCTCTCACCAATTCGGATTTAGAACATTCAATTTACAAAACAAACCTATAAAGTATCGAAAGTTAAAGGGAATCATAAAAATCATCACAAACTCGCTGATGGAGATGAGAGGTGATGAAATGGCGCCAAAAAACAACTTCACAAAGCCCTTCAGCGTTCAGCTGAGTTGGGAAGGTGAAGTAACAAACAACTTGAATATATAGAAGGAATACATGGTGCTTGGTGTTTTTGAAATTATGTCACCAAGGGCCAAATCAGGATACTCCAGTATGGCGGGCATAAGCAGACATTTACTATATTCAAAATGGTTCTGCGATCTATTGATCTTTCATACGCAGCTGCAGAGTCATAATGATTAATTTTTATGTTTGAAAATGCACCTTGCATTAAACATACATTGTGGATAGTTGGTTTGATGATTTTTACGAAATATGCTAACAGATACAATTCCTAATTTACAAATTTCTCCCATAGTATTAATCTGACCTAGCGATATATGTTAAAACTTGCATTTTCCTGGGATTTCGCACGTTTCTTTTTAATTAAAATATCCATATGTAAGTAAAATTATTAAAAATCCCTTTTTAGTGATGAAATCACTCCCAAAATTTCATGTTTTGGTATGAGCGTAACATTCTAGATACTTTACATAAACTTTGATACCAATACACAAACCTTGTTTCAAATATTAAAAAATCAAACTCAAAAATAGAAATGTTAAATGATTAATAATATTTTCTTAAAAAGTCGTTTCATTATCCAAGAAGGAGATTATATAAAAAAGGGTACGGAAAAATATAAAATACTATAAAGTTAAATAAATATAATATACAAAATTCACCCAATGAAAAAATAATAAAAATTCAATGAAACAAAGTATAAAAATATGAAATAGAAAAAAAACAGCATAACCAATTGACTGCGGTGAAGCATTCATATAACCTCATTTTTTTTTGTTTCGAACGATCTGGAGAAGCTTTCCCTTTGGTGACTAATATTAATACCTTTTTTTTTAATGCCCAGCAGTAATCAGCCATCATGTGTTCATCCCATCGACTCTTATAACGTTTCTACTCGTTTTTAATATCGTGATGGAATCGCTCTCCATGTTCTTCACTGAAATAACTGAAGTTCTCGGGAAAATATTATGTGAGAATCCAGGAAGTGCAATTTCGAGTTCATAATTTTCAACTAGCGAGAAAATTTGTAAAACTAAAAAAACCAGGCCATTTAAAAGCCAAATTCACTTTTGGGACTCTAAAAAATATAGGAAATTCCAGGACAAATTTTTTTCTGTCGGCTTGTGTTGTGGAAATTTATATAAAGCAGAAATCGTCATAGTAGATAACAGAATGTTTAATATTATTAATATAATAAAGGAAACGTAATTTGTAACACCACTTGGCAGAAGAGGTCTAGAAGGTCTAGAATAGGGTTAAAAGAACTAAAAGTAATTTCAATGCTTACTGGCATCACTTAGTATAAAGCATCCATGCAGTATTTAAAAAAAAACTCGGTCATTGAAGATAAACTCAATAGATTTTAAGGGTAGATTATCCTGACTCGTTTATGTTATTTCTGTTAATAAATTCTATTAAGTATTTTAAACGCTATTAAAAAACCATTATCAGATCTATTTTGCAAATCCCGTGATTATAACGTCGAACTGATATAAATAAAAACATGTTGATTATCATCTCATCAACTGACCTCAGACGTTCGTTGACATACTTAATAGAAAAACTCGACTTACTTCGAAAGGTCCTTTCTTCACTATTCCAATAAAAAATCTTTCCTATTTCTCACAATCCACTTTCACAAATCCGTATAATTTTTTCGCACACTCTTTTAATTCACAACAACCACAAACCGATATCTGGAATTCTCAATAACACGCTCGATGCGCTAGGACGCCTGTGAAAGCACTGGCGTCGCGGCGCTGCGAGTCCACAGCGTCGGTGATGATCGTTGGGAGATCGACCCTTAGCCAGGCCATCAGGATCCGGGGGGGAAATGGGCCGAAGGGGGGATTGTTCTCTTCGGTTCTCTTCTCTTCGCTGTTCTTGCGTCATCCCCTTGCGTCTCCGAAATTTGGAGAGAAGGGCCATGATAAGAGGGTGATTATGACTCGTAGTTTGGAGTATAATATATAGGATGTCTCTGAATGGCCCAGTTGACCTCTCTTAAAATGTGATATCGATGAAACTAGGCTCTTAGGAACTTTTTTGAGTGTAGAAAACGATAAAAAATCGTTGTTGCTCTAAAGTGTATGCTAAGTTCACAATTTTTCAAAAGAGATACCTGTTGGTTTTTCTTTTTGAAATAGTCCACAATCTCCGATTCAGTTCCTTCCGTGTTGATGTTAATGATTGATGAAATAACTGCACACTGCTACAATGTTGATTAAATCAGTCCATAATATTGCCTTATTCTTTGTATGGCTGTATCTTGACGCAGTTATGATAACTTCACACTATCCTTCGTTTATTGTACCCACGTCTTATAAATAACTTGTACATCAATTTTAAAAAAGTATTTTGTTTCTCTTTATCGTTTTGCATTAATTCTTATCCCATAAATTTTGTACAAACTTAACTCAATTTTTTAAAAAAAATCTCCCCGTTTTTCATTTATTTTTTCAACAAACTTTTTTGTTTTTTCCAATCCTAGATTCCCAGCATATTTTACTGACCAATCAGCTTGATGTAAATCTAAGATTTTGATATATCTTTTAAAAATGATAACAATTCTATATACAGGGTGTCCCAACTAAAATTTGCACCCAAATATTTCGAGTTTTGTTCAAATTTTGAAAAAATGCCGAAACAGGTCAATTTTAACCTAGAGGGGGCTCAATTTTTATCGTAGTTTCAAACTTTTTTTTTCATCTCTCTAGCGCCCAGAACCAGCCCTTGAAAAATCTTAAATGGCAAGAGATGTTAAGTGTCACATCATTTTGAAGCTGATTTCATTATCTAATGCAACCCCGTTCTTTTTTTTGAATGACTCTTTTTTGAAAAAACTGCTTAGATTACAAAGCCCCACAAAAAAAATTGTCTGCGCCAAGAACTTCACTACTGTAACTAGGGGTTTTTGGGGTCGTTGAATACGAATCCGAGGTCCGCTTGACCTCATCAGGTCAGGGTCAAGTTCATTTGAGGGTAAAATTGAGGAAACCTTCTGGGAAAATCGGAAAAAATTCATACAAAGGTATTTAAATTAAAAAACCTTGAATTGAACAGTACATTCGTTAAAATTAAATTGTTTTTTTAGAACTACTATTGTTTTTTTTCACAATAATCTAAGCAGTTTTCTCAAAAAAGAGTCATTAAAAATAAAAAAAGAATGAGGTTGCATTTAAGATTTTTCAAGGGGTGGTTCTGGGCGCTAGAGGGATAAAAAAAGAAGTTTGAAACTATGATAAAAATTGAGCCCCCTCTAGGTTAAAATTGACCTGTTTTGGTATTTTTTTCAAAATTTTAACAAAACTCGAATATTTGGGTGCAAATTTTAGTCGGGACACCCTGTACTAGGTAAGTTTAACTTTAATTATTGGTTCTAACTTTGCTAAACATTATTATTTTATAATTTAGAGTACTACATCCTGTGTTATGTTATAATTTTTTATTTATTAGACCTTTTATTTTAAAACATTTTATATTGGTCAAACTGCCCAAGACATAATTTTAATTAAAATAAACCCACCATATTATGATTTCATATCAATATATTAATAGAGGCATAACAAAAAAATCCTTTTTATATTTTGCATCTATAATATTTTACAATTCTCTCTCTCTCTCTCTTTCTGTCTCTCTCTCTTCACTGGATTAAAACCACTTAGTTATTAAAAAAGTTTTTAATTGACGTTTCGGCTTTCTATATCGAAAGCCGTTATCAAAATGACATAACGAAATAAATAAATTTACTATAGAAACAGAACACTTGATAATCTTGCAAAAATATGACATCAACATAGTATACATAGAATAAGATTTTGAGATTGAAGATGTCAAAATCTGTTTCAATCATATTTTTGTGACGTTTCTGGGAACGAATTTTGAAACGTCACAAAAATATGATTGAAACAGATTTTGACATCTTCAATCTCAAAATCTTATTCTATGTATACTATGTTGATGTCATATTTTTGCAAGATTATCAAGGTTCTGTTTCTATAGTAAATTTATTTATTTTGTTATGTCATTTTGATAACGGCTTTCGATATAGTCAATTAATAGTAGTTTACGTAACAAGTCCCGAAAGTGGTCTTTTACTGGACGAGTGGGCAAATTGCAGGGCGAGCCGCAGGCGAGTCCTGCAAGCCTGCGAGTCCAGTTAAAGCACTTTTGGGACGTATTACGTACAATATTTTTTTTAAAACGTGCAGTGTTGTACTATAAACATCATATTATTCAGTTTACATTTTTATAACAAGAACTCTTTATTAACTAATTTTAACAAATGCTTGGGTGGCCGCCTTAACAATTTCATCTGGTATAATTTCATCTTCCATTAATTCACAATCAAATGCATCATTTTGAATATCCATTTTATAGTAAATGTCACGTTTTCAAGTAAACGTCGAAATATGTCAAGTTATTTTATAGTTTTAAATAATACAAAACTCGGTTACTATAGAAACCAATTGACCGCTATCTTAGACTAACTATATTATTATTTTTTTCATTAAAGATAGGCCGGAAAGTAAATAAAAATGAGTCCGGTAAAAGCTTTTACCGGACTATCACAATAATTTTCTGGCTCGGTCCGACAAAATGAAATTTTCTGACCTAAAAATAAACCGGAAAGTACTAATTTCTGGCCGGTTTTAAAAAAAAACTTTTTTTAACAACTAAGTGGTTTTAATCCAGTGAAAAGAGAGAGAGAGAAATTAAAATACAAGCCACTATGAGCTTCCGAAATGAATATTTTACATTATGATACGCATTTGAGAACTCTAATGTTTCATTAGAGTAAGCAACTTTTTGTGTTATACGGTTGGTAATATGAATCAACAAATGACATGAATTGACATTTTATGATATATTTTTTATTTCAAATCTGTCAAATTTTAAAAATTCTACAACAGTGCTACCAACTCATTTTTTTTAAAGCAAACTTCTCTATAATATGCAAAGTATAAATTTATTAAAAAATTAATAAAATTGCAAAATATAAAAAGTATTATAAGTAACTTATTTCATATGGCTGTTATGATACTCTTTAAAAAACTCATCTCTGCGCGATTCGTTTTTTAAACTTGGAATCGTGTCATAACAGAATACCATATGAAATGCGTTGCTTAATGTACTATTATTTGTCATCATTATACTTTTACTTATGATGTAAAATAATTAAAATGATGAACATTGTCTCTGTTTAATAAAACTTATGTTTTAAAATTATCATTTTTTTACAGCATTCATTCGACGCCATTTTTATTTCCAAAATAGTCATATAAATCAGAAATTATTATTTTTTTTAAATAAAGTTAAAAATACCTATACTTTACAATGTGTAATAATTCAGAAATTGATTTATATAAATGAATAAACATTCATTCATTTTAACTTATAGTAATAGTGAAGTAATGATGTTTTTCTCAAAAATATAACACGGTTCGTAAGTTCCTCAATTTCCACAGATTTAGCACTACTTAATTGGCTATACTGGTTATCAAATTTGTCAAAATGACAGCGACGGATATGGACATTTAAGCAAGTAATTGCTGTATATTGAACACAAATTTTTGATGATTTTTGAAAATTTATGTAAGAAAGGATTACATTAATGAAAGAAAGTTGATTATTATTGAGCGTTGTTATATTTAGAAATTCTAGTATATCTATAAACGGTGAGTACTACAAATTTTTAATGTACAAAGAAATCGATTTGCAAATCGTATAAATTTTTCAATAACGCTAATGAAATGTCTTCTTTTTGTCTCTCTTCTACCAGTCTAGCTTCTTTTCCCACTCTGCATCTTTCCTCTGCTAACACTATGTTGCTTAGCATAACATTTTCCACCAAGTGATCAGAAGAAACATTACTGACGTCCTTACACCCGAAAGGTCTCACTACCTCTTTTTGATTTATTATTGATGGCCATAGATTTGCCACTTCTATTCCCTTCTGATCATCATTTTATAGCCTCTCTCGCAAGCTCGCTCGGCCATAAAACGATTCTTTCAATAAAGCCCTTGTTTATGTACTTGTAATATAAATCGCTATTTCCTCAAGTATCTATCAAATATTGGACTGACGTCAAAATAAAATAGTATAATGGTGACAGTTAAATTTAATTTTTGAAAGTTCAAACCTCCATTGGTTAATCGCTATTAGGACGATAAAAATTCAAATATTTCACTTGAAGCTCAGGTGTCCCAGAAACTAAATATATTATTTTGAAAACAGCTATTTAGAATTAGCTTGAGAGCCTTACCGCATTTTCACAGGCTTTCATCCGAAAATGCCGAGAAATCTCATGGTCATTAAAATTAAAATAAATTTTAAAAAATCTATTATTCCTTATTTTGACAGTTGTTGCATTTCTACATCACCTTCATTTTCTTATTTTCCTTCTATAAGCCCCTATTTCATAATGTTTATTTTCTTTTCCATTGTGTAACAGCTCGAAGTATTTTTGTAGTATTTGTAATTTGCCTTCAGTGTCACTCACCTTCTAGTTTCCATTTTTATTATTACAGTGTAATACTGTCTCTTAAATCTATGTTAAATATAAAATTACAATTTATGTAGGTACCAGAAATATTTTTTTCTGACTAGGAATGGTCTAATCATTTCTTTTTTCGCTATATTTCCACGACATAAAAATTTGTAATTTTTTATTTTTGACCCATAAACAATTTTTTTTTTATATTAAAATACCCCTTACGGGGCACTTGTTAATATTACAATCTGATCACATAACGATCAATGAGTAATTTTTGCCCAGAATTTGTTTGTATAACAATATTTTGTTATATAATGACAGGGTAGAATTTCTTCCAAGCAGCCAATAGATTTTTCTGAATTTTATGTTGAGTTAGTTCTTCACGTTTCTTTTTGACATGGACCTTCCGGCGTAGTCTCGCATCTAAAGTAATACCTAGATACTTTGCTGAAGTAGCATTAGGGATCTGGGTATTAATTATTCTGACTAGTATATACTCATTGTTTTTTATTAATATAATTAACATGTACCGATTTATTTTCATTTAATTTGATTCTCCAACGATTGGTCCAATTATTAATTCTATCTAATGATGTTTGTAGTTCCCTACTGCCATGATAGCGGTGTCATCTGCAAAGGAGGTAATTGTATTTTGCTCTAATTCGGGAATATCACTAGTGTATAATAGGTATAGGACTGGCCCTAATACACTTCCTTGTGGTACTCCTGCCTTAATTTCTTTAATTTTAGAGTATGCTTCTTCCTGTTTAATCCTAAAGTATCTTTCTGATATATCTGATGCTAATAATTCTGAATACTGTTTTGGCAATAATCGACTCATTTTGTGTTTGAGTCCTTCATGCCAAACTCTATCGAAAGCTTGCGCTACATCAAGGAAGACAGTAGAGCTAACTTTTTTCTTTTAAGGTTTTTTCGATCACATTAGTTATTCTATGGTCTTGGTCTATAGTTAAATGGTTTCCTCTAAATCCAAACTGGTGCGATCGAATTAGTTTATTTTCTTCTATAAAAGTTTTTAGTCTTTTTAGTAATATTTTATCATATAATAAACAAAATTTCGACAAAAAAATTGACCAATTTAAATTTAAATTAATTTTAAAATTTGAATAATGAATCACACAATTTATTCTTAGTTTTTTAGATCATATGTACTTTTATCAAATGCTTGTGTAGCTGAAACTTGTTGTACGAAACAATTAGAATATCCAAAATCCATTTCAGGCCAATAATCGCTGTTAAAATGAAGATTCCATACTCGATAGACCCTTTAGTAATACACGTTTACAAACGATCGGAGGAAGCTAGCACCCTCATTAGCGAAAATGATATACTAATCGATGCTCAAGATTTAGATTGGGACAATGGTGAAATTCTATCTTTGGCGGCCTTGTGTGTTAGAAAAATTGCGTTTTACTTTGTGGAATATCCTTGGTATTACCAAGTACCTTGTTCTGATAGAGACTATTTACTTGAACTATTGTCGCTTGACTTGGACTTGGAGATCACAATTCCTCTACTAAAGGTAAAAATAATCATCATCTAATATCTTGGTCAATGGGGATAGTTACATTAGTTTTTCTTTCATCTGGGCCCGTCTGATTCAAGATCTCCGATATCGCTGAAGCCTATTGGCTTATTGCGTTTATTGCCCAGTCCATTATTTTTGTACCCTGTACTAGTTTGTACAGTTCTTTTACTGGGTGTCTGTTAAAACTTTTTGGGTCTAATGTTGGTTGCCCAAATAGTGTTTGTCTCTTGCGATCCAATACCTCGCAATCGCATAGTACATGTTTCACTGTATATGGTTACTTATTGGATGACCTGCACGTAAGGTCTCCATTGTACAGTCCAATTTTGTTTAAGAACTCTTTTACTCGTGCATGACCAGTCCTGAGTCCTGTTATCACTATCAACTAACTTTTGCTCTGTAAGAGTAGTTCAGCTGTCCTTTTAGACCACGGTCTTCCTATGAAGGATTTTCCGTGCTTTTGTCCTGACACATTTTGCCAGTGTTGAAAGTGTCTTTCTCTGATCCAGGTTTTTATAGTCCCTCGGACTACACACTTCGGTACTTCGGGGGTCTGTTCTGTATCGGATATTTCTCCTGCTCCTCTTTTTGCAAGTTGATCAGATTTTTCATTTCCATCGATACGCTGATGTCCAGGTACCCAGGCCAGCACTACTCTGTTCTGTTTAGTTACAGTAGTCGTTACTATGACAAAAAATCTCTCGATGTTTCTACATTATCACAAATTCTTCTTTGTTATTTAGACTTCTTATAAATCATTTTCAGAGATTTTTCGACATCTTTTACTCCTTGAAAGTATCTCCATATGTTCATTCAACGTACCAAATGTTATCAAAAACATTTTGTAACCACTTCCAAAGACTATCTCCACAAACCAACCCATTTTAGCATGTTTATTTCTTAGAAATCATTTAACACCACCAGCCATTATTTAGCATACACTGCACCTCTTGTAAGTCATGATCCAAATTTTCTATAGGGCGAGTACTACTGGAAACGCCGCTACGAAAAACATTTCGGAGCCATTATTCACCCGAAACCCAAAGTATGGAATTGGAAAAGCATCTACATAGAGCGGGAGGTTCAAAGAATAATAGAAACTGCTGAACCTGCGTCTAGAGGCGAAGTAAAAATTGAAGATACTCTAAAATTGTGCGCACCATACGTAAGAAGACTGATCCTTAGTCAGTTGACGATGTGGAGACCTCCTTTTGGTTGCCAACCGGCAGATATACCGGAAATATGGCCGATTGGACATATCGACTTTACTTATGTTTTGGTCCATTTGCCGTTGGTTGAAGAAATTGACATTGTTTTTGGTAAGTGTTGTACTTATTTGTAACGAATTTTATTAATTAATTAGCACCCTGTATAAGACAACCGTGTAACTGTAGCACTTTTTGGCATGGGAAAATCTTATTGTATTTGTGCAAATCTATCGACTTATGTTTGAATAAAGCTTGTGTCGTTTTCGTTTCAATAGATACTTTTTCATTATAACTTTATTTTTCCATCTTTCCCGACATATCTACCCTTTGACATCGCTTATTAATTTACCATTGAGCCAGTTTATTCGTTGGGAAATAGAGTATTTATCAGATTTGTCCTTAAATACCAGAAACAAAATTGAGTTTTTATAGAATTCCATTCGGTTTCCGTTCTCCGATTGACAACAAGATTGATTTTTGTTCAAAGAGCAGCGCGAAGTAGGAAGAAAGTCAGAAATTTATGGCCGTAAGGAAAACCGATTTGAGAAAAGTAATGTACGGATATTTTGAAATATGACGGGAGTTTATGCGAGAATTGGAAATATTTTCGTGGATGACTTCAATCAATTTGGATTGAATAAATGATGTTAATCTCCAAACGGCAAGTTGGATTTTCTATTACGCTAGATGGACAAAAATATTGGTACGAGGGCCACGCTGAATTTTTTTTAGATTCAATGAAAATGGTTAAATATTTTGAACAATTTTATTAATTTTAAGGGGCCAAATATTTTCCTAGCTTAAGAAAAAGTTGACAGAACAATGTCATTGAAATTGTTACCGACCACTGTACATACAAACGAAGGAACATTACCGGACGATACAGCCAAATTCCCATTCGATGAAATTCCTATAATGGCGTCACCTGACATTCAAGAGCACCTATATCTTATAGGAAATTAGTAACAGGAGGAAAATATATGCAAATGAATTCACTTTATGGAATATTGGATATTAAATAAATCAACTAGCTGATTGAACTTACGGACTCTAAGTTAAACAGCCATACTGAGAATCATAACAAAGACTCCCCCTAGTATGTAACAAACCTCAAAATTCCATATATTAGTGAAGTCATTCAAAAAGAGCCACTAAACATCGTTAAACGGTTTAAACCACTTCTTCAACTTGTAAATAGCAGAAGATTTTAACCATAAGACCTTTAAAGACTTTGAGAGGACGTCTCTGAATTTTTTCATTTAATTTCCCAATATACAGGGTCCTGCAACAGTGGCGAGGTCCATTTTGGAAAAAGATAGGAATACAATTTTCTATAATGTTACCTTATGATTGAGCTCGACAAAACAAAAGAATTTTCAGTCATACAGGATGTTCGACTTTGTTTTTTTAAATGGCAACCTGTATTTTTTATCACTTTTTCGGTTTCTACATAAAAATAAAAGATACTTTATGAATGTTTATTTCGAAAATATTGACGATCAATTAGCTTATAGATTATTTTGTATCTGATAACTATAATAGAAAGAAAAAATGTTTTTTAAGTGCTTTCTTCCAATTTTAGACCTCTACATCAACTAATTCTACTATCATGACGTATGCGTTACCACTGACAGGTGTTTTTTTAAGGTATGAACGATGTAGCCTTCGGTTTCTGCTGGGATATGTTCCAAGCAACCTACAACGATTGTGAAAAGTTAGGCAGAGCCATCTTGTCGCTACCTGACTTGAAAGTATTGCGTATCCACAAGAGCAAAATCGAAGACAGACAATGTCAAGGATTGATGAAAAATTTGGTAGAAAACAAAACGATAGTAGAATTGGACTTGTCCAATTGTAAAATTAGTGACGAAGGTGCCGTATGTATTGCAAGTTTTCTATTAAATTGTGTGTCCTTGAGGATCTTAAATTTGAATAACAATTTTATTAGGGAGAGAGGAACCGTCGGGCTGGGTAAGGCATTAGTTCAATTTACATTTAAAAAATCAAATAAACAAGCTATTCTATTCTAATTCAATTTTTTTATCTTCATTTAAGCATATGCCCTCATACAAGAGACATGTCCTCGCTTGAAGGTCCTCGACTTAAGCCTCAATCCTTTGGGGAGAGGAGGGGTAGTGGGTATCAGTAGAGCGTTGATTCGTTGCGATATACCAACAGAACTTTCAATAAGCGCAGTTCAATTCGATGGAGACGTAATAGAAAGGATTTGCCAAATGCTAACTGTTAACAATTCTTTAAAGGTTTTCGATCTGAGCAACAATTATTTCGGAGAAGATGGGGGGACTGTGAGTACAATTTTCTTGATTTATCATCAAATTGTTTCTATAGAGGATTAGTGGAGTAGATCTGGCTTTCGAAAACAGACTGATGAACCTGCCTGGTTGCGCTAGTTCAATTAATAGAGATGTGTAACTGGAACAGTACCTGTTCCTTTTGGAACAGGTTTTTACAAATATTTCTTGGAACAGGTATTATTAGAGACATAGAACAGGTACCTTGGAATAGTTTCTGACGTTACTGTGACAGCCTCTGACGTCACTGTGACAGCGCGTACCCTGTTCCAAACGGAACAGGTACAGGTCCTGTTCCAGTGTCACATCCCTACTCGTAGAAGAGGCCTTTTACATTTCTTAAAAATAGCTACTTTGATAATATCGGCGAAAATAGAAGAAAATGTTAGGTTATTAAAAAGTCAGGAGTTAAGGGTATACAACTTGCAATACATTGGAACTGGAACAGGTTTTTTGGAACAGGTATATTTTAGAACTGGAACAGGTTGTACCTGTTATTCAATTACGGCTGTTCCACCCATCCCTATCAATTAATATGGAAATTACAAGCGTTTCAATAATATTGGTTTCCCCCCATATCTCCCACTCTACTTGTCCTACCGCTCCCCACCCTCCGGCTCATCAAAGTACTCGTTGTCACCGTTTCATTCACGAAAAACTGAGGCCCCAACTCCACTCCCTCTCGAGAAATAATTAATTAATTTTTGACCGTAATTTCTGATGAAAAAAGAAATAAAATGAATATAATTGTAATCAATATTTGTAGATGTTCTTGGAAGCTATGGAACACCACACATCTCTAGAGTTGATAGACATGCGTGATACTGGCATAACTAACGAACAACTTCTCTCATTGAAAAAAATATTAAGCAGAAATAGTGGTGTTCCTATAGACTTGGAAGAAGATGATGACGAAATTAAAATACAATTAGCTGACGACACCAAACAAACAGACGAGGAAGAGGATGAGATTTGAAATTACTTTCAATTTTCAGGATTAATTAAAAGTTTAGTTTAGATTTTGTACAAAACCGAATTATTTGGAAAATACAATATATATCATTGATTAAAAGTCCTATTTAAAAAATATGTCAATCTGTAAACTGTTCGTTTACGACACAAACTATGAAAAGTAGGTAAATTGGGTCCGATTAGGGAACGGCAGGGCAAACGGGGTAGCGGGGTGAGATAAGGTCCATAATTTGTGGTTTCCGTCATCTCCAAAGCGAGTAAGACGTGAAAAGGAACGCGGCTTTCTTGAGACCATTGCAGTCGCTCCTACGCACTCAAGAAGACACCATGTCATTATCAAATTTTAGATAGAGGTAGCAACCTACCATTTTTCATTCATTTAAGCTCATAGGGATTTTCATAAATACATTTTACAATCAATGAATAAAAAATTAGTTTCACATGAATTCGTTTTCCTGAGCAATTGCTTCAGAGATAACCTAATATACAGGGTGAGTCACGGTAGACGCGACGGTCTATTGTGGATAAACGGTTGATATTTAGAAAATTTTGTTTATTCATGGATATGTAGGTTGATAAAGGATACATTTTAAAATTACTTTGAATTACACAGGTTGTCCCAAAAAAGTTTGGCGTATCAAAGTTATATTATTTCTTATGGAAGACCCCATATTTTATTGCATTTATAGATTATACGTTAAAAATATATTTTGATGTTTCGAAAAATAGAAGCACTTACACATAAGTATTCCCTATACCTAAGCTTTTTAGTTTTCGAGATATTTTGATATTTCTTAAAAAGGAAGCACTTACAAGAAAACCAATAATTTGGAAACCTATGGAATCAGCCAAATTTAATTTTAACTAAACAAAATTAGACTAATAATTGAAAGCAATAATGTATTTAAAGTTGAAGGTATGG
The DNA here is from genome assembly GCA_949320105.2 of Crepidodera aurea. NCBI lineage: Eukaryota > Metazoa > Arthropoda > Insecta > Coleoptera > Chrysomelidae > Crepidodera > Crepidodera aurea. Next base: position 32,005,007 of record OX439475.1, read on the forward strand.
AAGAAAAAGTCCTTTTTATCGCACAAGTTATTTATTGAAGGTGCGACCGGTTTCGGCGATCAAATCGCCATCATCAGGCCCTGCGTGGAAAAATTATGGAGTTAAAAAACAAATTTGTTAAGTTACATGATTTTAAGGAATTTATTTTTATTTTTAATTTAATTTAATTTTATTTCAAAAAAGCAAAACTCACCATAACTTTTCCACGCAGGAATTACCACAGGAAAAACACCAACAACATGTCAACACATAAATCAAATTACAATTCTATTTTTAGAAAATGAGGAACGAATTGTACAGGTCCTAATATATTATAAATGTAATTTATATGAATTTAAAATATTGTTATAAAATTTTTTAAAACTTTTTTAAAAAACCAGTCATAAGGACATTTACATACAAATTAAAATTAAACTAACAAAAGAGACATTTTAAAAATTAGCTGCTTAAACAAAGGAATAAATTTTATCTTTATCAGCAAAGTTTTTATACAAATGAGACGTCATAAAATATTTTAACCAATAGGAAATGATTAGATTTAATATGGGTAATACAGAAATTAATTAATAAGATGATAAAGTTATCTGTAATAAGAACTATTGAAAAATAAAGTATTTAAAGTTGTTTAAAATTATGCAGGGCGTCCAAAATGGGGCGACTCTCTAATGACATATTCTAATGACATATTTAAACGACAATATTGTTCTTATTTTAAATAGGATACCCTGTACTTTATAATCCTATTATGTAGCAAATTCCATTAATTTTTAAAAATTATAAAGGTCTATTATGCCTAAATCGTTTAGTTTTGTAGTTATTTTTAATTTTGTGAAAGTTCCCATTTTTTCCACCAAATCAAGCGTTGACTTACACATTTATTCCTATACATATCTGTTTTGGGCGGTTCCAATTTTTATTAAGTATTTGGAGAACCAAACTTTTTACACGACACCTTATAGATGCGTCTTTTCCAGCTTATTGTAGCTTAAGCTGGCAATAAAGATGTGGACTCTACTTTTGTGGTTTTTTAGTTATTTGTAGAATGTACGAAGAATTGTAATAAAAGAATACACTGGTTAATTGGTAATTTTCTATTAACAACTACTTTTGATAACACTTTTAACAATGGTATATGGTTAACAATAATTTAGAACTGTAGTGCAATTGTTCAAAAAACGTTTGTGATTAAGAACAGTATGCATTTTTGTATTATGCAAGTTTTTTTATGGTGGACACGAAGTGTCGCGTAAATACTGAAGCCGCCGAAGTGACTTTCAGGAGAGATAAGTTCTACTGTATTTAAATTACGAGTGAAAGGTCCATCGACCTGTTCACTCGGAGCGAAAAGTTTCTACTGATTTTATAAATTTGATCTATTCGAATGCAAGTCGTTGGACAAGTCCCCGATCTTTCAGCCAATCACGGGCCCTGTTCGCGGTCTTATGTGAGTTTTTACATCGGCCTGGCGACCGTCGTCGCGCCGACAGGGCGCGGTATATTTAAAAGGCGCGTACCGTCAAAGAGCGGCTCCGCAGTGTAATTCAATATCCTTGATTGTCGGCGACTTGTTTTCTAGTTAATTTGTTTCTGCGCGACATTGTAGCATTGTTTTTTTACGACACGTGTTGTAACGGCTTTTTGACGTCATCTGTTGCCTTGCTCATTCTGGATACTTGTTGATTTTGTTACCGGGTAGACACATAAGCGTGCTTATTTTTATTTCCTTTTATTGCCATGGGCGTAGATAAATGTTCGATTTCGAACAATATCTAAAGATGGTTAGTGGTGACGATATTCTTCAACATTGTTGAAAACCAAAGGTTCCAAATTCCCAATTCAAATATCTAAAGATGTACGTTTATGAATATCGCGAAAAAACTGTATTAACACAACAACATATCAAAAATAAACTTATCTACTTTAATTACATAATATTAAATTTACTCAAACATTAAACTACAACAGTTGTTCAAATTGGCGAACATCTTCTTGAATACAAATTTTTTTTGTCTATTTAATTAACAATCAGATTTACAATCTATAAGTTAATTTGCTAATTTGTACTATCTATCTCTTTAGTCTTCGATAAGGGACAGGATGTAGGAGTTTAGTACATCTTTCTTGGATAACTTCTCTAACATAGGGTATTTTAAGACCTGCTTGTAGAGTATGGTTGTAAGCATACCACGGTGCGTTTGTGATGGCTCGTAAAGTTTTAGACTGAGCTCTTTGTATAATGTCCAGATGAGATTTACTTGCGCAGCCCCAGAGTTCCACTCCATATGACCAGATCGGTTTTATAATAGCCTTATATGTTTTGTCTATTGATAATTTAGACTTACGCCCTATTAGCCAGTTCAGCTCTTTGGTTTTCAAATCAATCTTTTCTTTTTTTTGCTATGTTCAATTTATTATCTAGGTATTTTATGACTTCTACTTGCGGTAGTGTTTCTTGATTTAGTCTGATTTCTGGGCAATGCCCTTTTCTTAGTGTGAATTTCGATCGATTAACTTAAATTGTCCATTTTTGAAGCCAATTTTCCAGATTTCTGAGATGTTCCTGTAGTATATGTGATGACGATAGGATCATCATCTGATGCCAAATATGCTGTATCATCTGCAAATGTTCATGTGGTGACCTCTTGTGATGTTAGTAAGTCAGATGTATATGGGATATATAACAATGGACCAAGTATACTTCCCTGTGGCATGAATTGTGTATCGATTGGAAGTTTCATCATTGTCTTATTTCAAACTCTCTTTGGCTTAAGTAGGATTTTAAAAGGTTATAATATTTATCTGGTATATTTCTTTTAATTTTGTACAGTAGTCCTGGATGCCAGACTTACTCTTAGAAATGCAGCTTTCAAGTGATTTATTGATTACATCCACTAGAGGCTATTGCATTGTTGAATCGTGGGGTGCGAATGACGAAATCAAAATGGATGTTCTGGTATCCAGTTCCGCTGCTCTATGTCTTCATTTAGTCTGTTTAGTAATTAACCTTTCCAGGAGTTTTAATATTGTAGGTATGGGTCGATATATGAGGATACATTTGTGTTTAATTTTCAAACAAATTAAACATATAAACTCATTCAACCGGCAACGCCACACCAAATACATTTGCAAACTGCGTTCAGACAGGAACCGGCCTCCACAAATAGTTTTTTTATTCTATTTCACAATAACAATATCACGCCATATCTAAGACGCAATTCTAACCGTTTCGTCTAGACAATATAAAAAACCCACGCTAACGAATCTTTCTAGAACAATTGCGCGAGCCGGGAAGGGATAAAAACTTGAAGCGACAAAATTTCGCAGATTTCAAATCAGTGTGTTTCTAACTGCGAACCAAGTTAGACCCTCCGTTGACACCAGCTCAACGTAAAAATATTTCGTTTTCAGCTGCGTATCAGGCGGTCCACTTTATTGTTCATTTTATATTCAAATCTAAACTCAGTGCTTCGTAGTACAGCAAAAACAGTGTCCAACTATCACTCACTCATATCGCACGTAAAATATTTTCTGACTGATGCGATCTTTTTAATTCTTTACCCATGTGCTAGTGTTTGTTAAGCACATATGGTACTTATAATACTTTGTTCACTGATTACCAGTTATTGTAATCCTTTGTTACATTGTAGTTTATATATTTATTTATTTAACTTAAAATAAATTGTTAAATAAAAGTGTTAGTTGTTTTTGTCCATGGAGTTGGGAAGACAAAGATATACAGTCCACTTAGAATACCACGATGCAGTTTAAAAAGGCGATAACACATTGGTCGTCCTGGGAAACTGGCACAACATAGGGTTTATTCCAGAACCCTCAACAATTTGTTTGATATTTTCCTGTCTTTAGTACCATTAGTATTTGTGCAGTTTTCAGCGTCTTAGGCCAATATTCTAATCGTCTTATTGCATTTAATATGTACATAAGGACACTAACTCCGTTTTCTGGTAGTTCTTTGAGCATTTTGGCTGTGACTAGATCAAGTCCAGGGGCTTCTTTTAATGTTTAGCATACCGATTTCTCGATTTATTTCATTTAATGTAAATGACCGGAAGGGATTTTGTACTCTGACTTCAGGAGCTAAATCTTGTTCTACATTCTGGTCTCGTTCGTTGTCATGTGGAGTAAATACATCTGATAGATATTCGGCGAATAATTCAACTTTTTCCTTATTACTTTTAGTCCTGATGGAGTTGTATATTTGAATACAAAATATGGCCCTTTTTTCAAAGGACCTATCCATTTATTTGGAAACTTTATATTTAAATAATTTCGTACAATTCTTGAAACATCTTTTTAATAATGATAAGATAATTTTTTCGGGTCATAGTCTAAACTGATCAAATACAGAGTTTTATATTAGGCATTATGGTGGAAAAATAATATAAAATAAAAATAATTCCAAAATTAATAGATTTAGGCATAGTAGACCTTTATAATTTTTAAAAGGTAATGGAATTTGCTACATAATAGGCTTATAAAATAGAGGGTGTCCTATTTAAAGTAAGAATATGTCATTAGAGAATCGCCCATTTTGGACGCCCTAAATAATTTAAAAAATACATTATTGCTTTCAATAATTAGTCCAATTGGTTTTCTTCTATTTTTCGAAACATCAAAATATATTTTTAACGTATAATCTATAAATGCAACAAAATATAGGGTGTTCCATAAGAAAAAATATAACTTTGATACGCCAAACTTTTTTGGGACAACCTATATATTTCAAAATAATTTTAAAATGTAGTTTTTATCAACCCACATATCCATGAATAAACAAAATTTTCAAACTGTTTAGCAACAATGGACCATCGCGTCTACAGTGACTCACCCTATATGGAGTTTTGTTAAGTTTCGTACTTTTAGTGGAGTAGATCTGGTTTTGAAAACGAAGTCGCTCTTTTCGAAAAAAATTTTTTGTGATTTCATAGATTCGAGGTCCCTCTTTCACGTGATCACTATATGATAGCTAAGGAAGGTGTAGTGGGGGGGTAAATTAACATGCAAAATATTGTTACATCAATTTTGGTTTTTTTGTGTTGCTTTTTCGATATTACTTTAAATTTTAAAATATGAGCGACAATAGTGATTCTGATGAAATAGAACAGGCATGGGAAGAAGGGCGTGCCGCAATTATTCCCGAGAAGTCAAAGTTGCGGTATGAGAATACCTACAAAATTTTTAAAAAGTGGTGTCAAGATAAGAAAGTAGATGTTCAAGAAAAAAGTGTATTGGCATATTTCGTTCAAAGAAATACACAATTAAAAGCCCCTGGTAGCTTATGGGCAGAATACTCTATGATGAAATCCACAATTTTTTTATATCGCGTATCTCAAAAGGAAAAACGTTGGCTATAGGCCTAAGAAGGCTAGCATTTTTACACGCGAGAATTTTTCAAAATTTCTGATGGAAGCACCAGACGAGGAATTTCTAATTCACAAGGTAACATAAACTAGTTTACACAAGAAATACTCTAATAATGATAATGTTTGCACATTTGTAGGTCGCAATGATTTTGGGGATTTCTGGTGCATGTAGAAGGGAAGAATTATATAATATTACCATGAATGACATCGAAGAAAATGATTGTTTAATACCACGAGTCCTCCAAATTTTATCGATTAAATTTATGGTTTTCACGAAAACGGCTTTATTTGGAAAAACCACGAAAACAAACTGATTGATAAAATCACGAGTCCGCAGGACGAGTGATTTTATCTTAAATCAGTTTGTTTGAGTGGTTTTGCCTAAAATAAAGGCGTTTGAGTATGAAGATCAAAAATTTAATCTATAAAATTTCAGAGGACGAGTCGTATTTGAAAGGATTATTTTTTGAATCATTTTGTATTAAAAACAGAGAACATAGTCATTTATGCAAAAGACACTACACACAAATATTGAAAATTTTCTTTACCAATTTAAATTGAAACCTGAGCTGTTATAGTTTTACATACAGGGCCACCAAGGCGATTTTTTGACTGGCTACCCCACGAAACGGCGCCTTAAATAAAAGCGAAGAAGAAGAATGAAATGAAGTCTTTCTTAATTTAATTAATTTTAAGTTTAGTGTTAAAGTGAGGTATCTAAAAATGTTAAATGAATGTTGAAATAAACTAATAAAAACAGGTTAGTTTACAAATACATTTTGAAATTTGGTTATTAACATAGATTTGCAATACATTTTAGTATAATAATAATTGATAAATGTTTACATTTGACATCTCAAATAGGTAAACACAGTTTAATCAAAAAACAAAAACGAAGAAGCGGTTTTATCAGTATAAAACACAATGATTGGTTAGAATCCTGAGTTGTTATTGGCTGAAACCACAAAATCTGACTGTTTTGACAGATGAAAAAAATAATCATATAAAACACAATGATTGGTTAGGATCCTGAGTTGTTATTGGCTGAAACCACAAAATCTGACTGTTTTGACAGATGAAAAAAATAATCATTGTAAAATTACCCAATACAAAAACAAATATTCAGCGTAGTTTTACAGTCGTTAACAAACTCGACGACAAAATTCTGGAGGAGTTTCTATTAGCAGTGAAAACACAGCACAAACAAGTGGGATATCTCTAAGCAATTTAAGAAAATGTACAATATCGGTTTTTCGCACGTAGCTCTCTGAGGTTTATTCGGATCGAAACGACTTCTATATATAAAATAAAGTGCTCGCGAAAACGCTTAAAATGAATTTTAACCCGTCCAAATCGGTTTAGTGGTTCTTGAGATATTGCGATTTGAAAGTATATGGATTTTCGCCGCGACGAGAACACACCTAGAGCCGTGTTCGCGTTTTTCGCATGGAAGAAAGTGACATCGAGACTTGATTTTTTTTCCTCCGATAGATAGTCATGACCCAAGCATTGTGGCCAAATTTCAACCCGCTAGTTTAATTTGGGGGGGAGAGGGAGGGCAAACACTGATTAATTTTTGACACGAGGTAACTTTTTTATTTCTTGACCAATCCGGGTCATCAAAATGGCAAACTCTTTCATGAGGACACTGCTACAGGATGTATTAAGGAGAAGATGGTTTTCGCGAAAACGGACAAATGGCGACCGAATTTCGGATTTTGCAAATTTTATTTTTCGATTTTCGCAACGAAAGAGTAAAGTGGAGAAAATTTTTTATGCACCATCGGTTGCGGAATTTTTTTCTCTTTGATTTGAGCCCTACAGGGACTCGATCCGATGAGCGAGAAGGGTGGGAGGGGGGTAAACGCTTTTTGCCCTGTAGAAGGGCAACCGATAGGGTTAGTGACTTCGTGCTAGGCTCATTTTCAAGTGTAATCAGTTCTCTTTCTAAATTTTTTTACCCCAAAGCTCTATCTTCATTAAGACCTGCGGGAGTGCGTGTATATTTATAAAAACGAGTGCGCTCGCTCAGCCACCGTGAAATTAGATGCCGGAATAGTATTTGTGAGAGAGCAGATAGATGATATGAGAGAAACGAGAGATAAAAGGAAGCGCTTAGCTCCTATCCCGGCACCTAATTTTACAGCGGCTCAGCGAGCGCACTCGCTTTTATAAATATATCACGCACACCTGCGGTCCTCTATAAACTTAAGAGCATTTGATAAAAAAATCTTGAAAATGAGCCTAGCACGAAGTCACTAACCCTATCACTTGCCCTTCTACAGGGCAAAACGCGTTCACCCACTCCCTCCCTTCCTGATTATCGGATCGAGTACTTGTAGGGCTCAAATCAAAGAGAAAAAAATTCCGCAACCGATGGTGCATAAAAAATTTTCTCCACTTTACTCTTTCGTTGCGAAAATCGAAAAATAAAATTTGCAAAATCCGAAATTCGGTCGCCATTTGTCCGTTTTCGCGAAAACCATCATCTCCTTAATACATCCTGTAGCAGTGTCCTCATGAAAGAGTTTGCCATTTTGATGACCCGGATTGGTCAAGAAATAAAAAAGTTACCTCGTGTCAAAAATTAATCAGTGTTTGCCCTCCCTCTCACTCCCAAATTAAACTAGCGGGTTGAAATTTGGACACAATGCTTGGGTCATGACTATCTATCGGAGGAAAAAAAATCAAGTCTCGATGTCACTTTCTTCCATGCGAAAAACGCGAACACGGCTATAGGTGTGTTCTCGTCGCGGCGAAAATCCATATACTTTCAAATCGCAATATCTCAAGAACCACTAAACCGATTTGGACGGGTTAAAATTCAGTTTAAGCGTTTTCGCGAGCACTTTATTTTATATATAGAAGTCGTTTCGATCCGAGTAAACCTCAGAGCTACGTGCGACAAACCGATTTTCTATATCTTTACATGTTAATTTACCCCCTGCACACCTCCCTTAACTTTCATATAGTGATCACGTGAAAGAGGACCTCGAATCTATGAAATCACAAAAATTTTTTTTCGAAAAGAGCGACTTCGTTTAACGGGTTTTTTCCTGCCAGATCGACTCCACTATCTATTCAACCTTTTCAAACTCTACGAGAACGAACAGGAAGCATCAGAGACAAGGTAACGTAATTATACAGTCCACTTTTGTATTAGCTAATCTTTAGCCAACTATTAAGGCGATTAGGGCTGGAGCAGCACTATTCCCGTCAAATCTCTATGGTCCTTCGGAGCCGGATTTAACAAAAACCACTCCAATTATGCGCGATAAAACTACTACGTTATTATTTTGGCGGTCCCAGTGCTGTGAAGACTTTCCGCCCTGCTAAAAAAATACCAAGCGCCCCTCCCTGGACACGGGAAATTAAAATCAAAACTTAGTATAAAATTTAATGTATCCACAAGAACAACAAATGATAAATGCCATTTATATTGATAAAACTGTACAAATTGATGCTTATATATATCACACTATACAAAAAAAATCTGCATTTTTTACATTCAAATCTCACGATATTAATTTATTTCATTAGTTTTATTACAATTTTCAATACATCGGTACTAAAAACAACCTCAAACAATTTAGAAACATTATTTTGTAAATAAAATCGATGAATAATGAATTTTAAATGCAACCAGTGATAGTTAACATTAAAAAGGACGTTCTATGACAAGTGACGTTTTAATAGGGTATATAAAAATTTGGTATTTAGTACCAAAGGGGCTAAACTGTACTTTACGGACAAAGCTGAAGATGGCTACACGTCGTCAATGATTTTTGTTGAAATTGGCAATTTCTCGCGACACAAGTCGAACGTAAGGTAAAACCGGTAAATTTGAATTAAAAAATATAAATATAAACGAAACTTTAAAATGTCAACAGTAGTACTTTGGAACAATGTGAGAATTTTTATTTTGATCGTTTTTCTTTGTGTTTTTCTCATTTGAAGAATACTCAGCAATGCTAGTTTACTTTAGTTAACTTTAATTAAATTTAGATTAGGTTAGGTTAGCTTTAGGCTGGGTTATGTAAGGTTAAGTCAGGTTACCTTTCGGTTAGGTTAGATCAGGTTAGGTTGGGTTAAATTTTTTTAATAAATAAAGAAAAATTACGATATATGTCACATTTTGACAGTTGTTACATTTTAACAGGTCACAATTTGATATATATCATATTTTGACAGTGGTTACACTTTCACAGGTGTCACGATTCGACAATTTCCAAAATAGCTTGACAGAAGATGAAAATTTAATAGTAATGGAGCTGTGACAAGTTATTAATTATTGAATGGAAATTTTTAATTTCTCCATCTCGTTTTATTGCTGTAAAATCTTTAATTTTTTCGTTACATCTACTAAACTTTTTGTTGACCTGGCATCACTGCCCTAGAAATTTTAACACAAAACCTAGTTTAGTATTGACACATTTTAGAAGATGCATTTACCCACCTAGAAAAACACTATTTTCGATTATAAGAGTTGTACCAGTTTTATATGACGCGCAGTGTACATGTACTTTTTGTTATATTGTACAGGGTGACCAAATAAGAATGCGAGGTACTGTATCTGGGAAACTATCCATCGTAGAGGCTTGCGGAAAAAAAAAGTTGTGACTAAAATGGCCAAGAGAAAAACCTGGAATATATTTTCAAGTTTCTGAAATAGCCGCTAGGGGGCGTAACTGCAATCTTGAATCTAAGAAAGTGATGTTTCTGTGAATTCCGCTATATTAACCTAACAAAAAAATACCTGATCTTTAAAGTAGAGGATAATCTGAACCTTTTTTGGTTAACAATTTTTGCTGTATCTTTAAAAATAAAGTGGTGGGGGGTATACAAATGTTTCAGTAAAAAACACCCTGTATATTCGAAACGGCTGAGCCGAATTTAACAAACTTGGGCTAGTTGAAAAGAGCTATTCTTGGGCTACAAATGCTATAATATTTGAAGTTTTGGTAGTTTCAGGTGTCCCCGCTAGAGGGCTTTTTTCGACATTTCGACAGAAATGGTTAATTTTCTCAAAAAAATTAAATGCATTGATTTCTTTTTCTTGAAAAAGTAGCTAAATGATGCCTAAACAAGCTCCCGAAAACCGCTTCTCGATATCTTGTTCCTAACCTAAAATTTAGGCGAACGAAAATTTTATACGGAAATCCCTAAAATTTTTATTTTTTAAACTAATTAATTCCGTTTATTATGTAAGTTGTGGCCCTCAAAAGGACCGATTTAAAAAAGAAAGGTTTTTAGTGCTCCTCTAAATGCTCTAAATGCTTATCATCACGCTCTATGCATTGCTGAAGCCTCTCATGGGTAGACAAACCGGCCATGGAAACAGACTTCCTCATCCAATCCACCGTTGTTGTAATACTGCATTAATATGCTCTCTCACAATAATAGCATAATGAGCTGGGCAACTATTCTACTATAAAAACAAGTTTTGGCGCGTTTCCAGTGGCATATCTTCCAACAACAACGGTAATTTATTGGCCAAAAAGTCAAGAAAGATATTGCCGCTTAGAGATTGCTCGAAAAAATATGGCCCAATAATTCTGCCTCGCAGTATGCCACACCACACATTTAAACTCCAACGTCCTTGGTACTGAACTTCAAGCAACCAATGCGGATTTTCTGCAGACCAATAATGCATATTGTGCAGATTTTAAAGGTGGCTTCATCGGTCCAAAGAATTTGAACAAAAAATGCTCCATTATTGTGCGAGAGCATTTAATGCAGCATTACAACAGCGTTGGATTGGAAGAGGAAGTCTGTTTCCATGTCCTGCGCGATCACCAGACTTAACTTGTCTTAATTTTTAGACTCAACCTACGACCAGAGAGATATGAAAAACCGGATTCGTAATGCATTACGTAACATACCGAGAGCCGAAATTGAAGCTGCAGTTTTGTCTACCCATGAGAGGTTTCAGCAATGCATAGAGCATTTCAAGCATTTACGGGGGCATTAAAAACCTTTCTTTTTTAAATCGGTCCTTTTTAGGGCCATAACTTACATAATAAAAGGAATTAATTTAAAATAAAAAAATTTAAGGGGATTTCCGTATAAAATTTTCTTTGGTCCAAATATTAGGTTAGGAACAAGATATCAAGATGCGGTTTTCGCGAGCTTGTTTAGGCTACATTTAGCTACTTTTTCATGAAAAAGAAACCGTACCAATGCATTTAATTTTTTTGAGAAAATTAACCATTTCTGTCGAAAAAAGCCCTCTAGCGGCGACATTTGAAACTATCAAAACTTGAAATATAGCATTTGTAGCCCAAGAATAGCTCTTTTCAACTAGCCCAAGTTTGTTAAAATCGGCTCAACCGTTTCGAATCTACTGGGTGTTTTTTACTGAGACTTTGAATAGCCCACACCACTTTATTTTTAGAGATACAGCAAAAATTGTTAAACAAAAAAGGTTCAGATTATCCTCTGCTTTAAAGATCAGGTATTTTTTTGTTAAGTTAATATAGCGGGATTCACAAAAACATCACTTTCTTAGATTCAAGATTGCAGTTACGCCCCCTAGCGGCAATTTCAGAAACTTTCCAGGTTTTTCTCTTGGCCGTTTTAGTAATAACTTTTTTTCCGCAAGCCTCTATGATGGATAGTTTCCCAGATAAAGTACCTCGCATTCTTATTTGTTTCCACAACAAGTTACTTGAACGAGTTTAGTTTGTGTCATCAAAATCAAAGAAATGTATAGCAAAAGCTTATTTTTTCTGATGCTTTTAATGTTAATTATATTAAATATTGTTTTTGGAGGGGATGATGATGGTCGAGATGCATACCCTGGACCCGTAGAGCACATAGAGAAAAGTACAGAGCGCTCAAGTGCTTCATTCAGTCAACGCCCTGGTAGCATTATACAAAAATTAATAGTAGGAATTATTTGTGGAATTGTTTTGTAAAATTTTATGTGCTGATCATAATTGTGAAGGTAATGAAAAACTTTAAATTTGTATATTTATTGTATTTATTGTATTTGGCCACCCTGTACTCTATCAGTAAATAAATACTTTTACTGGATCTTATTATCTTTTCGTAGGATTTCGGTTTGGACGCTGTGAATATTATTATCCGAAATCTACATCACTTTTGACATATGTCACATTTTCACATTTTGACATGTGTCACGGTTTGACAGTTATTACTTTTTGACATGTAACGTTTTGACATTTGTCACTTGTTACAGATGTCACATTTTGACAGTTGTTACATTTACACAGGTGTCACATTTTGATATGTGTCACGTTTTGACAAAACATGGTCACGTTTTTAGAAGGAATTTCACTGCACAAAACGATATTGAATAAAATCTTACTTTAGTTAGTGTTCATTAATTGGATATTTCTTAAATTTAAATTTTTTTAATATAACTGTTTTGAAGTTGGCAATTTTTATGTTTTAATTTTAAAAATTGTTTAATTTTGTCCGTTGTTCCAAAGTACTACTGTTGACATTTTAAAGTTTCGTTTATATTCAAATTTACCGGTTTTTCCTTATGTTCGACTTGTGTCGCGAGAAATTACCAATTTCAACAAAAGTCATTGACTTCAGCTTTGTCCGTAAAGTAAATTTTTAAACCAAAAGGAATTTTTTAGGCACATTTCACTAATCTAAAAAGTCAGTTTCATACAAGGCAATCGCTATGTATCGTTCACCCTGGGCGTGCTCCTTCCCCATAGCCAATTAAGTAGAACCTTAGAAGGACTTTGGACATCTCGTGCTGTAAAGAAAATATTATACAAAACCTTTAAAAAAACTAGTAGTAGTAATAATAAACAAGTGCTTACAAAGTGTGTAACTGGCATCAACCAACTTAGCAGCAGCTTCGGGGGGTAACTTGGAAGCCTCTTTGATGTGTTGCTGCATAATGGATATTTGTTGAAACCGCCGTTTTTCTTGTTCGTCCACAAACGTTTTGTCCTTCTTGTATCCCACAGACTTCAGTTCTGATAATCTAAAGGAGCAAAAGTATATAATCACATATCAAAATTGATTTTGACTTGGTAATAACTTACTTGCTGGCAAGATCTTGACCAACAGTTAAATTTTCTTCAGGTTCACTTGCCAACTCAGTACCCGAAGCAGCAAGGAAGATTTCTGAAGTTCTACTACTTTTCGGAGTCCCAGGTAATACTTCTGTTAAAGAAGTGGAAGGAACTTCCGTAGAATCTAAAAAAAAACAAGGAATCATTAAAAAATTATAATCCGTAACATTCAAAGAAAGAAATTACCATCTATTTTTTTTATACTTCGCACAAGTTGTTCTTTTTCTCTTAGAGCATTTGACAACCTCAATTGCAAAGTATCTCTTTCTTCTAACAAGTGAGTTAACTCGACTGTTAGTTCTTCACAGCGCACGTCTCTTTGATGTAGCATATAGAGAGCTAAGTCCAGCTCAGCCCTATTTACTGGTTCTGTTAAATCATCTTCGGGGGCAGGTCGACGTTCTTCTACCACCGCTGATGGGTTTTCAGTCTAAAATTATTGAAATAATAAAGGCCTCCTAAATAAAAATCAAATGAAACAAATTAAAATGAAATAATTAAAGGGTCCCGCACCATTTAAATGTAAAAAAGGTCCCGGTCAGATTAGCTGAAAATTTCGTGAAAAATACTTGAAATCTTTCTGATGATTAAAGAATATGAAGTCCGAATAAGACTATGACCTATGACTCAATTTTTTGTTATAAGCATCAGAAACCTTGAAAACACAAATTTTCATATATATACGGTGGTCCATTAGTAAACTAGGCAAATTACTTAATTTTTAGTTACCCCCATTTTTTTGCAACCACCTCGGAGAAAACAACCTTTTTCGCTAAAGCTTTAAAATTACTATTGAACAAAGACAAAAGACTGAAGATTTTTTAGACTCAGTTTTAAATTTTTATTTTGTACAGAGCGGTCTAAAATAACATTCCAAAAACTTCCATTGAAGTTTTTTCAAATGGGACACCCTGTATAAGTATTCATCCGTGCCTATTTTTCGTCATTTAAAAGTTATTTAGAAAAAACTCATTTTTGATAAAAATCTAAGTAACGATGTGCAAATTCAATATTTTTGGCTTTTCTCAGAGATGTTTTCAAAAAATTTTGAGAGTCTATGTCGGTTCTAAAAATGTAACAAAAATTATGCAATCCATTTGAAAAAAATTACCACTCTGTATTCAAGAAAATAATTTTAAAATGTTTGCTTTTAACCATCATTAATACCTTTCAAATAAATCGTAAAAGTTTTATACCATAAGAGTTAATAGAAATACAACAGAGGTTTGCCGGACCCTGTATAAGTATACAGGGTCCAGGGTACTTGTTTTGTGATATTTTCAAAAACTGTGGCCAACCGTCGGATTTTGATTTCACAATGGACTTCTAGCCCACAATTTCATAGTTTTAGATGCCCAAAGTTGTTTTTTACCCATTTTCCAAGATTTCTGATGCTTATAACAAAAAATTGAGTCATAGAATCTTATTCGGGCTCACATCCAGCCAACTAAAAGAGATGTGAGTTTTATCAAAAGCATTACAAGAACAATAGAACAACCAGTACCAGTTCAACCACAACAAACCACACCGCCAAGCAATTCGTTTTACCAAACAGTTATACAAATATAGTGAAGAGTCAAACAACAAAGTTAGCAGCAGAGGAAAACACCCTCAACATTCTCACTAAATTTTTATACGAATTCAAAAACATGTTCAACCAACTGTTACAACAAAACTCTATGGTCATCAATATGCTAACAATGCTAATGTCAAAAATGAAGTGATGGCTAAGTCAATTAGACTAGCATTGTGGAATGCCAACGGAATTATTCAACACAAAGATGAACTAAAGATTTTTCTCCAACACAACCTTATAAATATTCTACTAATAAGTGAAACACATTTCACCAACAAGTCTTTCTTCAAAATCCAAAACTACAATCTGTATTATAAGCCTCAGCGACCTTATTTACTGATCCTGAACCGGCGTTTGGCATTCCCAAATCCTCAGTACGACTCTCACTGACTAGGTGGATGTTAAAAGAACACCGATCACGCTGGGATCTCGTGTCGAACAAAACAGTAAACGAATGGTTAAAGCGCCATCAAAAGTACTGACAGGTGATATTCTGAATCTAAGCAGAAATAAAATAAGGCATGTCACGGGACTAATAACCGGACATTGTTACCTTAGGAAACACCTACATAAAATGGGCATCTTTCAAGATGAACCCATATGTAGATTATGCAATGATGAGGATGAAACAGCCTCTCATATCATAATAGAGTCCCAGGCACTCACGCACTGGAGGTATAACCTACTGGGGCCGGCAAACCCACAGGAGGACTTTCCAAAAGAAAATCTGGTGAAAGGGTACTCAGCCTGATAAAGGTAACAAACCTCTTCACCTGAACATAACGATGTAACTGACATAGTATAATAAGTCTTAAGGCTGCAGTATTGAGGCATTTATAAACCTCAGTCAGGTACATCGTCATAATCAATCAATCAATCTGTATTACACCAACCATCCAGACATCACGGCTCACACTGGCGCAGGAATATTAATAAAATCGACAATTAAACACCACGAAATGCAAGTGTGAGACACATCAAATACAAGCTACCTCAGTGAAAGTCATGACGTTCAGCCTATAACCCAAGAACCATACAACAGAAGACTGAAACGAAGCTGGCCAATTGACCTTAAATAAAATGCAAGAGACCTTCTCACTGGAGAAGCCTCATAGAAGCCACAATCATAAGACCAACGTATTGGTCTAATAGTCAATAGAATAGCTCATAGAAACATCTATTTCTGATTTCTGTTAAGTGTACAATAAATACAAGTACAAATAAAGATAAAAAATTACGCACGCACATGGTTATTTGCAAATCAAACAAAATTCACAGTGACCGTGAGATCAAGATCGGGTCAGTCCGGTATTATACGGAATTGTTCAGGAAATAGGTCTGAACCAATAAAAACTCAAAATTAAAACATACCCTTGATCCTACAGCGGTAGGTTGCTGAGTAATAATAGCCTTCCTACTAATATCCATTTCTGCAATCAAACTATCGTAATCATTGCTTTTCTCAAACAACTCCTTCTTGAATTCTTCAATCTTCACGACTTGCTCCTCGATTATTCCTCTCATCTCATTTAATTGCTTACTTTCTTCATCGGCCAATGAAGTTTGTTCCAACATTTTTGATTCCATCTGAGATTTAGCCGCACAAAGTTCGTTTATTTGAGCTTCCAGCTGTCTAATCCTCTCTTCCAGTTCGTTTTTTAGTCTCAAGTTTTCGCTGGTGTTGTAGACGGATTCTGCTACTTGAGCCCTTAAGGTTTGTATATCTAAATCTTTAGCGGATAGTATCTCTTCGTAATGACTATCTAATTCCTTGTAATGTGTTTTTTCGATGTTTTTTAAAGAAATTGTATATTCTTGCTCTTTAATATGTATAGTTTCGTTCAATTTATTGATCTCTTCCTGTAAAAGATCAGAATTTTGTTGAGAATACGCTAATTGTTGACTAACAGTTTCGAACTGATGCGACTTTGTCGCCAAATCTTGCGTCATATTGAACAATTGTTGTTGACAATCGCCTAGAGATTGTTGTAATAGCAAATACGCTTCTTTGGTCTGAGTTAATTCGGTTTCTATTATTTCTGTTTCTTTATTATCACTAGAAGTTTGGAGTTGCTGATTCATATTGTTAATTTGTTGGTTTAAACTATTAATTTCGTGATACAGAGAGGTTATTTGTTGGTCCTTTTCCTCGATAGATTTTTGGAGTGAAACGCAGGCTTGATGGGATTCTTCAAGTTTTTGTTTGTACTCTTCCAATTCATAGTTCGATTGGTTATAAAACTGGTGAAGGCTTTGAATTTCTTGTTGGCTACTAGAGAGTTGAACCTTATACTCTTCCACCACACTTTCCAGTCTTGAAATATCCCCGTCATTTTGCCCAATTTGCTCAGTGTGGTGCCTCAGTTGTTCCAAATTCATATTTAACCCATTAATCTCATCGATCTTCTCAGAAATCTGTTTTTCGTATCCTTCCTTTAATATCGCAATTTCAGTTTCTTTTTCTTGAACGGCAACGCCGTAATTCTGCAATTGTACATTAACGTTTTGAAGCTGTAAGTTCAAATGTTCAACTTCATGATTTTTGTCAGTCGACAGACTCAACTGTCGCTGTATTTCATTTAATACCTCGTGCTTTTCAGAAATTGGAATGGAAGTGTTTCTTTCTAATATTTTAATAACTTCTTCGACTATTTCGCGTTTTTCATCGAACTGTTGCATTGATCTCGCAATCTCTGCTTCTTTTTCTTGAATGGCAACACTGTAATTTTGCAATTGCGCTTTAACGGTTTCTAGCTGAGAGTTCAAGTTATCAACCTCGTGATTTTTGTCAGTTGACAGACTCAATTGTCGCTGTATTTCATTTAATATCTCTTGTTTTTCAAAGGAGAGTGGAAACGAAGTGTTCTTTTCTAGTATTTTTACAATTTCTTCGACCACCTCACGCTTTTCATCGAACTGTTGCCTGGTCGTTTCAGCTAAGGTCTTCAAACTTGCATATTCAACTTCTTTATCCGCTAAGAGTTGGTGGATTGTATCTATTTCAGTGACTTGTTTTGTTAGTGCTGCTTTCTCCGTCTGTTCGGTGTTTAACAGTTGTTTCAGCTCATTTATTGTATGCTGCCTGTCGTTGATCTGTTGCTGAAGAGCTGAAATTCTGTCAACTTCATTCTTTATTTCTGTGTCGACATTCTTTCTCAATTCGTTGTTTTCGTTGACCAAAGTATTGCACTTTTCTTCTAATTCGTTTATTTCATTTTTGAGCTTAGTTTGGATGTCGGCAAAGTCTGATTCTACTATGGATAGATGGTACTTCCAACTTTCGGCTACAGTGTTGCCACGTTCGTCGACTTGCGTCGCCCATTTTTCTTCAAGACCAGTTATTGTTTCAACGAGTTTATTTTCCATTTCATTTACTATCCTATCCAGTTCTTGCTGTTTTCCATTCAAACTATCCTTTAATATTTTAATTTCTCCCAACAATTCGCCTTTTTTATACTCCAATTCTTCAATTATACTCTTAAGTTCTTTAATATGAGTATCACTTTCATTAACCATCTGGTTAAGTTGTTGAATCCTCTCGTTATCGCTTTTGTCTGAAGATAATTGAAGTTCGGAATCTTTTCTTCTTTCTT
Source organism: Crepidodera aurea (assembly GCA_949320105.2). Taxonomy (NCBI): domain Eukaryota; kingdom Metazoa; phylum Arthropoda; class Insecta; order Coleoptera; family Chrysomelidae; genus Crepidodera; species Crepidodera aurea. Next base: position 32,023,617 of record OX439475.1, read on the forward strand.
TTTCTAATTCTTCAGATACTTCTTTCAACTTCTCAATATTTTCAACTTGTAATTGGTCGTTATTTTGTTTCTGTTCTTCTAATTCCGATTGCAATTCCAAGATGCTCTTTGAGGTAAGAGCTTGAAGATCTTGATATTGCTGTTTCTGATTCGACAATTCTTGTTCCAACTCCTTAATTTTTTCACTGTAATTCGCAATTAAACCGTTAACCTGATCGTGGTTAAACTTGAGGCTTTCAAAATTGCTGCATTCTTGGTGAAACAACTCGACCAATTCTTTAATAGTATTTGCTCTGAATTGAGTCAATTCTTGTACTATAGGATTAACATCTTCTTGTTTTTGATATAGCAGTTGGTTCTGAAGATCTGTTACGATTTGATTGGTGTTTGCTTGCAGGTTCCCGAATTCTTGTTTTACGCTTTCTAATTCGTTTCTTAATCCTGAAATTTCTTGATTTAAAGAATCATTGGAATATTGGAATTGGTCGGCCAGGGTTGTTTTTTCAACTAGTAAGTTCTTTAAGTCTTCCAACTGAGCGTTGTTTACCAGCTGACTTTCTTTATCATTTAAAAACATTCGTAACTCTTCATTTGTAGCTCTTAAAACTTCCAATGCATTTTTTGATTCTTTTAGAGCGTTATCCTTTGCTTCTAATTCCTTCTGAATCTTCACAAGCTCTTCCTCACTTTGTTTTAATTTTTCTTCCAAAATATTGACAGCATCATTTTTATTACGATTTTTATCTTCAACAGCTTTGTGCTTTTGTTCATTTAACCTATTAATAAGAGCTTCTTTATTCAATATATCTTCCTCTAAGTTCTTAATTCTTTCTTCGTTACCAATGCTTTTGCTCCTTTCTAATTGCGCTCTTTGTTGTTTCTGATCATTTAGCAGTGCTTGAAGTTCTTCGTTGTCCACACATAAATCTTGCACGAGTTTCTTAAGTTCTTCAATATCTTCCGGAATATCTTCAGTTGGTTCTTTGGGTTGTCTTCTAGGCGATTTCGATTCTTCGCTTCCCCAATCTAGGTGATCTAATTTTTCTTGAACTTCTTCAAATTTTCTCTTCCATCTATAGATTTCTGCGTCTTGGATTTGTTTCGTTTCCAACAACTTGTCGTTGGTGGAAGTCAAAGTATCGATTTTTTTAAACAGATTCATTTTTTCTTGTTTTTCTTTCTCCAAATCTGAAGATACTTCTTTTATTTTGGTCTCTAGTTGTTCTATTTGCGTTTTTAACTCCTCCTGGATGGTTTCATCTAGATCAAAGAAGTTGCTGGTATCTGATTTTGTTTTAGCTGCTAATTCATCGTTTTTCACCTTTAATTCTTTACACTTTCTAACCAATTTTCCAGATTTTACTTGCAGTTGTTTGATTTCTTCGATATGATTCTCTTTTTCGGTCAGAAGCAGCTGTATTCTACCATTTAATTCCTGTATTTCACTTCTGAGCGCTTGAATTTGTGGGATATTTTCTGTTTTGTACTGGTGTTCTTCTTCAAGTCTTGCTTCCTCAGGCCCCCAGCCCCAACCATCATCATTTTCTCCCACAGCTTCTCCTACTTGATAGGTTAAGTACGCTTTAGATGGTTGAGCTAACCTTTCGACTACTGGTTGATTTTGTTGTCCCAATAGAGGATCACATCTTTCAAATTCCAGCTGTTGCAACTTCAGAGGATCGTTTAAGGTTTGTATGGCCCCTGAGGACATTATTTGAGATTCTACCTCGGACAATGGTTGAGTTGGTTGATAGGTGAGGTAAGCGGTAGTCGGAGGTCCAACTTTCTCCTCTACCGGTATCATTTGTTGCCCTAAAGATGGACTAGTTCGCTCAAACTCTATCTGTTGTAATTTCGATGGGTCATTCAGGGCATCTATTTCTTCCGATGATATAATCTGCGAATCCAGATCTGAAATGGGTTGGAGAGATCCCATCGAAGCGACTGTGGATAGGTTATTGCCTATATTCTGAACTTTCTCGTACACCAAGCAAGTTAGTTCGTTCAACATTTCTGAGCATTCTCGGATAACTTCTTCCTTTTCTTGGTCTACGTTGTACAAAAGTATCTCGAGTGCTTTGATTTTATTTTCTAAATCTTCTTTGGTGACGTTTACTCGAAGATTTGTTTCAGTAAACCAATTAGATTGCTTCGGTTGTGGGTCTTCGCCCCATTGGAAGAAGTCTTGAGCTGCTACTGGTTGGATATTTTGTACTACCGGCTCGGTCTGAGTATCTTTGCTGTTAACACCGGCAACCTCATTCTTAGCATCTGTAATAACCTCTTCGACAGTATTTTTAGCGACATCTGTCAGTATTTGCGCTCGAAGAGATCCTAACTCTGTTTGAAGGTTTTGAATCTGTTGGACAGCGGACTGCCAGTTAGCCGAGGTTTGGTTCAAATTTTCTGTAAGACTCGCTATTTGATTGTCGTACTGATTTTCGACATCTGACAGTTTCTGGTTATTATCGTTAAGTTCGGCTACGAGTTCTTCTTCTTTTTCTTTCAAGTTTTTAACCTCTTCTTGAAGTTTTTCACACTCGAAAGTTAAGTCGTTTCTGCTCTTAACCAATCCTTCTAGTTGAAGTTGGTAATCGGACTCGATTCTTTCGTAATCTAATTGATTTCTTTTTTGTTTCTCTTCATATTCTAATTGAGATTGTTTCTGCAGCGCCTCTAACTGCGATATTTGTTTCTTTAATTCAGTAATAATTAATTCTTGTTCTTCTAATGAAGACTGAAGGGTTTTTGTTTGGCTGATCTTCTCCTGCACTTTCTTTATTTTTATCTTCAGTTTTACTATTAATTCCTCTTGCTCTCTCGTTTTATCCGTTAATTCTTTGTTCTCTTTGGTGAGTTCCTCAACGCGTTTAGCTGACGCTTCATCGTTGGCGGCCGCTTCTTGAAGTTTGTGATCCATTTCTTCCTCTAACAAAGATTTTTCTTCGACGCTCTTCGACAACAGATTTAATTTTTCTTCCAACCGAGTGGATTTGACCAACAATTTTTCTTTTTCTTCTAATAATACCGATAAATCTTCTTCTAACATTTGAGATCTTTCTTTAAAGTGTTGTAATTCTCCTTCGTTTGTTTCTATTATAAGTTGCAATTCTTTAATTTTATCTTCATTTATGGATTCCTTACTGCCATGTAAATTATCGAATTCTTCGTGAAGACTGGTGGATAATTCTTGCTTTAAGCTAACTTCGGATACTTTTTCTTGCTTCTGCCTTGATTCGAGAAGCATATTTTGTAAATCGATATTTTGATCCTCCAAAGTACTGACGATATTCAATAATTCTTTAATCTTGGTTTCTGATTTCTCTAGGATTGCAGATTTTGAATTGATTTCGCGTTTTAAATCTTCAATTTGATTAGTAAGTTGAGCCACAACATCTCTAGAGTCTGTTTCTTTTTTGTTAACTTCAATTTCCCACTTTTCTTTTTCTTCTTTGTATTTTTCTTCTAGTTCTTGATGGGATTGGGTTTTCTTTTTTAAATTAGCAGCTAATTTCTTCATTTTCTCTAACTGCTCTTTATTCTTAACGGTTAATTCTCCAACTTGTTTCTCCAAGGATCCGCTATTCGTATCTAATTGTTTTTGTAAACTGAGATATTTTTGCTTCATCCCTTCAATTGTCGCATTAACCGATTGGTCCTTTTCTTTCAGTTGCTCTTTTAGAGTCTTAATGTTCTCTTCTTTAAACTCTATTTCCTGCGCTAATCTATCTATTTCTCTGTTTTTCTTCTCTATCTCTTGCTCGTTGACCGTTTTAGTAAACTCCAATTCTTCTTCTAACTCGAGTTGCTGGTTTAAAGTTGTTTTTAGTTCTTCCACTTGCTTCTCCATGCTTTCAAGGTTGTCTAGTTTGGAATTAGCCCTCTCTAATTCACTGACAACATTATTAAGATCGTTTATTAGAGTGTTTAATTCTTTAATTTCATTTTCTCTTTCCCCAAGTTGATTTTGGAGCTGATTAATGATATTAGAAGAGTTAATGAATTCGGTTTTGTTTTCTTCTATTATTGATTGGTAATTTGATATTTCTTCGAGAGTTTCGTTTAGTTTCGCTCCTAATTCGTTGATTTTTTCTTTAGATTCGGACAATTCGGATTCTAGACCGTCTTTTTCGTGAATCTTTGTGTCAAATTCTTTCAAAGATTTTTTGAGAATATCGTTTTCTTCTTGGATCCTTTCGTATTCTTTTTGTAACTTTTGAAGTTTTGAAAAATTATCACTATCGTCAGGGCTCTGTTCTTTAAAATCTTTTAATTCACGCACTAACTCTTCTTTTTCTTTAACTAGTTCATCTTTTTCCGTTTGAACTTGTTCGTACGTTTCAGCTAAAATATCCCTGTTATTTTCAATTTCATTTATTTTTAGTGATAATTGATTGTTTTCTTCTCTGAGAGCATCAAGCTTCGTCATGACCTCTTTTCTCTCCATAGTGAACATTTCGATTTTCTTAAGAAGTTCGGCCGTTTCTTCGGTGAGTTGAAGAACGCTTTCGTTGAGTTCTGCTGGAGATTCTTCTTCCTGTGGCTTTACAGGGTCCTCCAAATTCGTGTCCATGTTTTTCTGATACGCTGCTAGTTCTAGTTTTTCTTGTTGAGTTAGACTTTCAACTATTTCGATGCTTTCGGCTGAGGAAACTTTTTCAGCACTGAGTTTTTCAAGTTTGTCTATGAGCTCCATATTTTCCTAAAATAATTGTAAAAATTGTTTAGTACTAGTTCTAAAAATGATTCTTTAATGAAATCTTTTACCTGAACATAGTTGTCCAATTTAGTAGCCAGTTCGAGTTTTTCCTTAGAAAATTCTTCGATTTTTTCAACAAAATCTTCTTTTTCTTTTTGCAAAGAATCGATTTCATTCTGTAGTTCTTTATTGGTAGTTTGTAAAATTTCAAGTTGTTCCTCTATTTGAATGGACTGTATTTCTGAAGTGACCTGTTCGTTTTTAAGTTGCGAAAAACTAGAAATTTTATCATTTAGATCGGTTATCTCTGCTTTTAGAGATATTATATCTGAAAATAAATTCAATGTATGTCCAAATAAATTGTTTAAAAAAAATTAAATTACCAGATTCTAAAAGACTTATAATTTTATCTTTCTCTTCGATTTCTTCCTTGTTTCGTTCCAGTTTGTCCTCAAGTTCTCTCAAATCCTCCGAATGAGTAGATCCTAGAATTTTACGAAATCCTCACTACATACATTTTCGTTACAGAAATCGTGCAAACATAGAAATCCACAAAAAGGGATAATTTTAGATGAAAAATCCCAGTTGTCAGAGAGTTTGACCTCGCACAAAATGTGATATCGATGAAACTCGGCACTTAAGTACTTGAAAGCGTGTAGAAAACGATAAAAAAATCTGTGCTGCACAATTTCGAAAATAAAATCGAAAATTTGGTTTTTCCATTATATCTCGAAACAAAAAATAAAAATTTTATTCACGTGAAAGGACGGAAAATATTACTAAAAATTATATTGTAAGTTATTTAAAAAAAATGTATTACTATAAAAGATTATTAAAAATAAGAAAGCAAATTCGAAAACGAGCTGTTAAATGCAAATACTCAAGCGAGGCGTTCGGAAAAAACTAAAGTATCTTTGCCTAAAAGCATTTTAAAGAGGAGACTAAGCTTTTTCAGGAAGCCATTAGTTTTTATTTATTTTTTGTTTTCTCATAGAAAAATTGACCGGAAGTTATAATTTCTAAAATTCTCACTGATTTTTATAAAACTGAAGATATCTAAGAGGCATAACAAAAAAAATCCTTGTACATTTATCATCATTATTGGTAGAAGTAACTAAAGAGATCAAATAATTACATACAATGGTAAGTGAAATGCATAAAATATCAAAAGAGACAAACAATCAAATAATAAAGGATCGTTATAAATAACTACGGTATATATACGAGGTGTTAGTAGGCAGATCAAAACTAGAGTATAATAACAACAGGTTATTAAATGCAGATAATATCGGGAAGGAAACATGGAAAATCATTAATGAAAGAAGAAATAATCAAAGTAACGTGTCTCCAATTAAATTAAATGTAAATAATTGTATTGTAAATGATAAACACATAATAGCAAATCACCTCAATGACTTTTTCACAGATATAGATAAAGTTCAACCAAATAAAAATATAAAATTGGCCCCATTTGAGAATCATTCCCTCTTCTTATATCCAACTGATAAATCTGAAATCAAGTGAATCAAGTCACAAAAAAACATACTGCAGGCTTTTACGAGATTGATGGTAAACCGCTAAAGGCCGTGAGTGGCATAATTAGCATGCCACTCTCATATTATTAACCAAACTTTCGTTGAAGGAAAGTACCCAGAACAACAAATTTCTAAAGCTATACCTATTTACAAAAACTAAGGCTCACGGGAGGATGTGTGAGCAGCTACCGCAACATATGTCTACAGTCACAACACTCAAAAATTATTGATTATTGCTTCTATGTAAGACTTACAGACTTTATAACCAAATTCAATCTGATTCCTGCCTGTTAACATGGTTTCCAACAAAACAAATCAACATTAACAGCTATTCAAGATCTCTGCGATAGTATTATTAATAACTTAAATGAAAAGCAATGTCCTATTTACTGTATTTTTTGATTTAACTAGAGCTTTTGACACAGTCAATCATAACCTATTAATCAAGAAACTATACCGCATTGGAATTAGAGGAGAAGCTGCGGACTGGATAGAAAGTTATTTAAATAACAGACGCCAAGTAGTAACATTAAACTCGTCGACATCTCAACCTGCGTTTGTACCCATGGTAGTGTCGCAAGGTTCAATTCTGGCACCTACTCTATTCATAATTTTCACCAGCGACATTATATACACATGTAAACAACAGAAAATGATTGTCTATGCAGATGACACTTGTCCAAATAGTTGCTCAAAGTAAACTACCCCTAACAACTGAAATTAGAAAATCTAGTGTGAACAACTTTGCAAGGTGGTGCTCTGATAATGGGCTAATTATTAATGTAAAAAAACTGTATATATGACTTTTCAACAAAAAAATATAACCGACGACTTCTGTCCTCTCCAAGTCAATCGCACAAGTTGAACACTTTAGATATTTAGGAGTCACTCTGGACCAAAAACTTACATGGGAGGTACACACTGACAATGTAGCTTCCAAATTATCCAGTAATCAGACAACTATATAAAAATTTTCGATTTTATTTACGAAATTGTGAAGTTAGCGTATACTTTAAAGCAGCAAAGATTTTTTATCGTTTTCTACACCCTTTCAAGTACTTAAGTTCCAAGTTTTATCAATATCATATTTTGTGCGAGCTTTTGGTCAATATCTTTCTCTGGCAACTGGGCTAACGTTCAATATAAAAATTTTGGAAAAAATAACTTTTAATGGGAAAAGGCATAAAGAGAAAATTGTTAAAGCTTTATTAGTTAGATTTAAAAATAGCTTAGCGTTAAGTTTCGCCATCTTTATACTTTTGTTTTACTTTTTGGTACAATTAAAATAGTTTACTGTTCAAAAATTCCATAATAAACATCCTACTAACTTAAAAATACACTCAAATGGGTAATTCTGGAAGAAAAATTTATTGATATAATCGAAATGTATGAAAAATGTGTGTCTAATAGTCAAAAAAGTGGATTTCAGGTTTTCCCATTTTTTTTTTACAAAAAAATGTAATATCCAAGGATGAAATAAGTACAAACATTAAAATACCTACAAAAAGGTAACCTTGACAAAAAAAATACGGAATTTATTTATTTATTTATAAAAAACAATTGTAGACTGAAAAAGTGTATAAAAAGAAGTAGTTTTCTCATACACTCCAAAAATTCACCTACCTTTAATCGATTCAATTGATTCGACCATCTTCAACTGCATGTTACCCTTTTCTTCCTCCAATTCAGCAATTTTCTCATTCAATTTAGTAATTTCATTCTGCAGCTGAATTATCGCAGCATTTGCATCGCTCATTTTCTTGAAACTGTCTAATTTTTTATTTAAATCTTTTACCTTGCTCTTATGTTGCGCTTTCACTTTAATCATATTTTTGTTGCTTTCTTCTAATTGTTTCTTTAATTTTTCTACTTCGTTACTTACATTTTTGTTTTCTTCGGTTGGTTCTAGTTTGTTTTCTAGTTCGCTGATTTTACTCTTGAATTCTTCAATTACAACTTTGTTTTCTTCATTGATTGTTTTAGATTCATCGAGTTTAGTTTTCAAATCTTTAATAATTAATTCATGATTGTCGCTTTCGGGTCTGTCAGTATCACTCGGATTTCTTAATTTATTATTTTCTTCTATTAACTTCTGAGTTTGCTCTTGGAAATCAGCTATTTCTATATTTTTGGACTTCAAATCGTTTAACAATATCATCTGCCTTGCTTTCATCTCACTTTCCAATGTTATAAAATTTTCTTGCATCTTTCTCATCTGTTCTTTGGTTTCATCTAAAGTATCTAAAGTATCCTTTCCTTTTTTACTCAAATTTTCTGTCATCAAAGTTATTGCTTTCGTCCTAGCATCTATAACTGAATCTTTTTCTTTTAGATTTTCTTGTAAGTCTAAAATGCTACCTTCTTGTTTTTGAAGTTTTTCTAAGAGGTCTGTGATTCGTTTCTCTTTTACTAGTAAGATGTTGTACAACTCTTCGGGGCTGGTGTTTTTGTTGTAATCTAGATTTTTCTCTAAAGATGTTAAGTTTATGGGGGCTGAATTAATTAATTGTTGAGATGAATCATTTAATTGTGCTTTTAAAACTGTTACCATATCTTCTATATCTTTTTGTCTCATGCCTCTTTGTGCCAATTTAGCCCTAAATTAAAAATAATACAGGGAATTAAGCGGGAAGTGATAGGGATTTGTTAGACATTACCAATGATTTGAGAAAAAACAAACAGCATACTTAATCTTGAATGTAATATGTAAGTAATTAAAAAAAAAAATTCTATTGTTTTTCCGTTTTCATTGTCTTTGTCTTAAAATTAAATTTAAAAATATTTTATATTTTGTTACTCAAGAGGAAGGTTGTATTAAAGAACAGTTTCAATATCCTTTAATCAAAGAAAAAAAAAACTATGTATAAGAGAAAACCATTCTAAACATCTTTTAAATTGTTATTAAATTGAGGTTATTTAGTTAATTTTAAAAAAAATTTAACTCTTAAATAGTAAATAATAGATATATGGAAGTAACACAGCTAACTTAAAAGAAATATAATTCTTTATTAATTGACTAAATATGGCATAGTACCACGTTTTTCACTATTTATTAATGTGATTGTATATTCATAAACATAAAAACTCATTTTCTATCTGCCCGTACCGATTTGTTTTTATATCGGCCGATAGTGATTTGTTTGTGTGGGTAAAGTTTGAGGAAGCACCAAATTTTCAAACTAAGTCAAAATTTATACAATACTTCAGGCCACTTTAGATAGTATTTGACACTTACATTTTTTGTTAGAAAATAGATATACAGATCTCTTCAAGAAACCTTATTAAAACAGTACATTTTCTGTAGAGGAAAGTCATAATCTATTAATATAAAAATAAAAAAACCGAACTTAGTCGACCACACTGGTACCATTTGTGCGTTTTTAGCTTATTTTAAACATGAATTGTTTTTTTTTATTTGAAGATTTAGAATTTGACTAATCAAGTTACAAAAACAGAGAAGCACTTAAAAATGGTGAGAAAAATGAAAACAAAAAAAAGTGTGTTGACAAATATTTCATTTGCCTACCTAAAATTGACTTCCACAGTTCCAGAACAGTCTTTTGTCAACAAAAAAGATTTTAATAATAAAAAAGCCAATTATTTTTTAGAAAGACAATAGTTGAAAACAATCTGATAACGACAATGAGTAGAGGCATTTTTGTTGCAGTGCGGTATAGTGATATTCAAAGGGTTTAGAAGCATTTTCCAATGTTATTGTTAAAACGAGAAGGTTGAATTTCCTTAAATTACTTGCCATAAAAATAAAAATACAATGTTTGGTACATTAACTTTTTTAAAAGTTTTATGCAGCCAAACTTTAAACTAAATAAAAATTAAACACTTATTTAGTGTCTTGAATAAACCAATTAATTAGTGAACATGTACAATTATAATGTAGTGCTAATAAACTATGAACTTAAAAATCAATTTATTTACTTGTTTTCCTCCATCTGTTGCTTCATCAAATTAACTTTCTCATGTTTTTTACTGTCCATAGAACTACTACTTCTTTCTGTGCTACCAGAATCATCTTTCTTTGATTTAGATTTCTTGGTTTTGGCTTTTGTCAAAGTGTGGATGTATTCATCTACTTTTTCTTGTGGGACTGTACTTTGTTCCTTTCTTAACATTTCCTTTAATTGAGCTATCATTAATTGTTGTTGCACATTCTGATCTTTGAGGTCTTTCATTTCGCTGGAAGATTGGGGCCCCGGTGTATCACCACCAGGGTCTGGGTCGGGTTCTCCCCACATATTGTTACCTAAAATTAGTTATCATTATAACAATTACAAGTAATTTGTAATAATCAATCATTAGAATGTTTTCGCAAGATATTTACCTAATTATTATGAATGTTTAAAAGAACATATTTTATTTATATTTAATAACATTATTAATCGAACACAAAAAATCCACGTATGACAAATCATGACATATTCATTCTTCTTTTAAGAAGTGTCCCTAAAGTTGACTGTTGTACATAACCTATTTGGTTCGTATTAAAATAATTTTGTAGATTTACCGAATTGTCTTATAAATCGATATATTTTTAAAGTTTGGATTGCTGGAAAAGAATCTTTAATTAATTATGATAAGAGAGAAAACAAATAACTAAGTTTGATAAAGCTCACTTTCAAAAAGATGACAAAATATGACATTGACAATTGGCATAAATACAAAGTTCATGTTTATTATGATATTTAAATTTGGTGTCATCGTGGTTAATTTAATTTTTAATCTTTACATTTATGAATGATGAAATTTAATATTTCTAAATTTAATTTGAAATTATGAAACCCATTCGTTGATATTGACGTATGTTATCTTATCTCTTTAAACATGAACCTAAAAATTCGAATAAGAAATGAAATTTTTCCCTATTCAAATTATGCTAAGTGCTCTTGTTGAAGAAAAATGGAAACTATAGCAGCAAATAAAATAGAAAATAGTAAGCTAGACCACCAACACTTTAAAGATGGTTTTGTTGATTTAACTGCAGGATGTTTAGGTTTTTTTCCTAAGGTTTTTAATTGAATAAAAATATTTTAAACAATGCTTTTTAGGAGGAATAGCTGTTGTATATATAGGCCAACCTTTAGACACAGTAAAAGTAAAAATGCAGACTTTTCCTACACTGTATAAAAATATGGTAGACTGTTTTACAAACACTTTTAGATCTGATGGCATTGTACGTGGTTTATATGCTGGTACAATTCCAGCTTTAGCTACAAATATAGCAGAAAATTCAGTATTATTTTTTGCTTATGGATTTTGCCAAAAATTAATGGTGAAAACAACAGGTTCCTCAAATATAGATAGTCTTTCAGTGACTAGTAATGCTACTGCAGGTTTTTTGGCATCATTCTTCTCCTCATTAGCTATATGTCCGACCGAATTGATCAAATGTAAACTGCAGGCTATGCATGAAACAAATAAACAGCTCGAAGCACAAGGTAAAAAAGTTTCTTATATAGGACCAGGACAACTAACAGCGAAGATAATTAGAAATGATGGATTCAAAGGATTGTTTAAGGGACTGACTCCTACTATTGTCAGAGAAATGCCTGGATATTTTTTCTTCTTTGGTGCCTATGAAGGTATGATCACATGACTTTCCATTATTTGCATAATTCCTCAAATTTTTACTATTACATTTTTCCAGGAAAAGTTTGAAGGAATACAAATTCTCGATTTTCCCTAAAGTAATAATAATAGTGGGTTGGGTGACTTGGAGGTAGAGCCCTGGGGTGCCCCTATTGTCCATAGCCTCCAAATCGAAAATCTTGTCTTTGTCTTTTATCAAACTCTTCCAATTTTCTCCATTATTTTTAGTGTTTTAATTTGTTAGGTACGAGAGAACTATTTCGCAAACCTGACCAAAAGAAAGACGACATAGGACCTTTAAAAACAATGGTAGCAGGTGGAGCAGGAGGTGCTCTGTTTTGGACCCTGCTTTTTCCAGCCGACGTTGCCAAATCTAGGATACAAGTTGGTAGTTTAAACGATAACATGTTTGTTTTAATGTATCGAATGCTTAGACACGAAGGGGTCAGTTCTTTGTATAATGGTTTAACTCCAACTCTGGTTAGGGCTATACCGGCTACTGCTACTATGTTTCTTACGATAGAATATAGTAAAAAGGGGATGTATTATCTGCTAAGAGATTTTTGATGTCATTTTTGTAAATATAATATCAAGGACCAAAGAAAGTTGCTAGTGAAAACTGTTTTGAATCTGTTAACCGAATTATTTTGAACTAATAATAAGAGGTTATAAAATAAGTGCCAATACTGTACAATTTATAATTTGTTTTTGTATACATTCCAAAAGTGCCTTTATTTAAGGTAGTTTACACAGGTCTTCTTTCAGTGCCGTGCCTGTCTTTAAGCGTGGTATCTCCATGACAATTTGGTTGAATTGGTCCCTACTCGGAATAGTTGTTCTACTCCCAGTCCGGTCCAATTTCTAACATTTCGTAGCCACGATAGTTTTTTGCGACCTATCCATCTTCTGCCCTCAACCTTTCTCTGAATGATATGCCTGAAATAACTGACCCTTCTTGTTTTTATGGAGTTCAGGAGTTCACGATCTTCATTCAGCTGTCTGAGTACCTCTTCATTAAGCTGTCTGAGTACCTCTTCATTACTGGTATGTACAGTTCAAGGGATCTTGAGGATTTTCCGATAGCACCACATCTAAACTGCTTCTATTTTATTCATGATGTCAGCTTTAAGCGTCCATGTCTCACATCCGTATAAAAGAATGCTCCATATGTAACAGAGGAGTGTTCTTAACCGCGTTTCTATTAGTGAGAGTTGGTTTGCATTTGCTGAGTGCCCTATGTGCCATTTCAATCCTCGCTCTTACCTCTTCGTCGCACGTTATGTCATTGTTCAGCCAGCTACCCAAATATTTGAAATGTGATACCAGTTCTATGTTGTGTCCGTTGATTGTAATCGAAATTGGTTCTATGTTCATTCTATATACAGTCATCCGTTTCGTTTTCCTGATGTTTATATTAATACCCCATTTTCGACCAGCAGTATTTACAAATCTTCCGTGTTTTCTGCAATGATGGCAGTATCATCTGCGTACCTTACGTTGTTTATAATTTCGCCACCTATCTTCACTCCCTACACAGGTAATTTTTGTTAATTAATTGTTCATTGCGTTGCTTTCTGTGACGAAGCGGGATGTTTTGCAGATATTTTGTCACCACTTGCCACTAAACTCTAAGGGTTATTGCAAGTTTTATTATCACAGGAATCTGTTCCTCTCCCATACTCTTATTTGTGCATGCCGCTTATTAAGGTTCCGAATAAACCAGTACGACGTGAATTAACTGATGTTTCTCTAATTTCCTGGGGTGTCAAAAAGGTAGGTATCGTTGTCTCTACAATGAGGCATGAACAGTGACAAAGGATTTGAATGAAATACTCATCGCAGTTGTTACTATTTTCCTAAACGGCTCTTTTAGGTAACTTTTAATCTTAAAGTTGTATTTTGTAAACGTTTAAAGTTTAAGTTCCATTGGTTCAATTTTTTTTTTTTAGAAATAGATCGGCTGCTGCGCACAATTGTCTTCACAAAGCGCGATTTGACAGCTAAACCAAAAATTCAAATTCAAAAAAGTTTTATTTACAGATTTTGTATTTCATAAACAAAAAATGTCATCTAGGAATCACCGCACCCTTATTGTTCTTTCTATATCTGTTCATATTTCTTTTATCATTGAACTCATTTTGATAAAATCACTTACAGCGGCAAGATAGACTTCCATTACCGACAATAGTTGTTACACGTGTAAACATTTTTTGTTGTCTATGTAATCGGTTGCTATATGTCTGTAATTAAGGAATTTTTAGTTCCAGTGTAACACTACCTTTAGAATATTGGTTTTTTATTGTAAAAATAAGAATTTTGTATATTTTGTAATAGAATATATTTTTTTAAAGAAACAAGGTTTGTTTATCTTTCTGATGTCCTTGAATTTTAATTTATGTAACTAGAAAATATCCATGTCACGAATTTGAATTTAGACTCTATTAAGGACGAAAAATATATACGATTAGCAGAGGAAAAAAGTACTAGTAGTAGAGTGCCTTTTAGTCGTAAAAAATGAAAAACCTCGAACGAGAGTGGCAGTGAATCGATTTTGATTGTAAGTTATATTCTAAAAGAATACAGATAAAATATGAAAATGCAGATTATTGTTTACCATCTGAATTTATCTCAGCGAGCAGACGCTGAACTTGCATTTGTATATTATTCTTTGAATTTATTATTGCAATAAAATAATTTAGTTTTTGTATTCAAATAGTTAAGACGTATAATTTAAAATCTCAAATTTTGTATTTTCCAAAAATAAAGTTTTTTTAAAAAACCTTTCGCAATCTTACGTAAATTAACTTGTATTTCTAGAATCTAATATTAAAATGTCTATATAATAGAATTCGCGAAAAAAAAACTTGCGCAATCGATAAATTATCCTTTTTTAATGAATTAATGTTAAATACAATTTTTCATGAAAATAAACTCCTCTCGAGTTGTAGGGCGTAGAAAATTACGATTTTTTTAATTTCTTAAAATAAATGTATTTTTTGCTGATAATACCAATAAACCATTTTAAAGCTTAGGATATCGCCGAAATATCATGTTATGACAAACTTTTTCATTGGAATGACCGTTTTTTCAATATTTGACCCGAAAAAATGACTGATGGTCATATCTCGTTAGGTACAGACAAAAGGTAAGAAAAATGGAAATTTTTCGGAAGACCATTTCAAAAAACAATACTTTTCACGCTATTGACCAAAAATTGAAAATATCTTACACAAAACAAAAATATAATACCAGTCTAAATTGCGTAAAAAATTTGAAAATTTTTTATTTTGTCCATAACTTATTTTCTACTTATGTTAATTGGTTCTGGATCGTTTTAAAATGTTCCCAATGTTGTTCTCTCATTAGGATGTTATATACATTTTTTTTGTGGAAGTGATATTTTTCCAGATATTTATGCTAGAACGATCCAGTTTCTTTAAACACCCATTTTTGAATTGCCATATCTTCCTTCGTATTAATCATAGAAAAAAAAAAGTAATTTTCTACGCCCTATAACTCGGGAGGGTTTTTATTTAATTTATCGATAGCCCGAGTTTTTTTTCTTTTTTTTCTTCTCCTCACATTACGTAAGTAAAAGCGTTAAAAAATAACATAGACTTTTAAGTATGTAGTGTCAAAAACACATTCCAAAAGAGAACATGAAAATTCGATCACTGCCAACTTCGTTCAAGGTATAAATCTAAGGGCACTCCACTATAGTGAAAGTATTGAATTTTATAAGAATTTAATTTTGTTTATTTAAGCCGGATGATTATTTATTATTTAGAATTTTTCTTTATATTCTTTTTGTTTTGAGAACTTAATTTCAGTTAAAAGACTTTTTATACCATACTCTAACATGTCTGTCCTGAACTGACATTCCAAATACACATATCCCTCCTGGCGGGGAAAGTGCTCTACCTCCTCGCGTTCCTCGTTGGTCGGTAGTAATTTGAACACTTTAATATAATGCTCACGAAATAAAATTAGAAAAAATTATTAAAGTAGGTATTGTTGACCTTTTACTCAAATAAAGCACATATACTTACATCCTAGTGCAATATTTCTAGTTGAACAGGTTTAATCCATCTCTTGCAAAACCATTATTTTTGAAAAAATTCATTAATTATGCCAAAAATTCGTGTATATAAGAAAAATTTATAGAATGAATTGAATCATTTTATACGTCAAATTTGGAAATACGCCTGCTTATTTCGAGTTCTCTTGACACGAGCGCCGCTCTAACGGAATTTTAGGTAAAGAAACACAACTATTAACTTACGGGCCGCGTCACAAGATGTCGCTTTAGGTAAACACACATAATTGTTAAGATAAACAAACATAACATTTTGAGCGTTTTGAAATTGACACCAGCGCCGCTCTAACGGAATTTTAGGTAAACAAACTATCATCAGTTTTTGAAATTCAAACCTAGACAAGACATTACAAGAAAATAAAATTGGAAAAAGTAAATTAAATAATGTCACTAATTATTAAGTGCGGTTTCCAAAATGTTATTATGAGCGTCTTTCGACGAAAAAGTCTATCTAAGGGAACTAAATTGTTCGAAAGTTATCATGTCGGTAATGATTTGAAAAAATTTTATTTTGTCCATAACTTATTTTCTACTTATGTTAATTGGTTCTGGATCGTTTTAAAATGTTCCCAATGTTGTTCTCTCATTAGGATGTTATATACATTTTTTTTGTGGAAGTGATATTTTTCCAGATATTTATGCTAGAACGATCCAGTTTCTTTAAACACCCATTTTTGAATTGCCATATCTTCCTTCGTATTAATCATAGAAAAAAAAAAGTAATTTTCTACGCCCTATAACTCGGGAGGGTTTTTATTTAATTTATCGATAGCCCGAGTTTTTTTTTCTTTTTTTTTTTCTCCTCACATTACGTAAGTAAAAGCGTTAAAAAATAACATATAGACTTTTAAGTATGTAGTGTCAAAAACACATTCCAAAAGAGAACACGAAAATTCGATCATTGCCAACTTCGTTCAAGGTATAAATCTAACGGCACTCCACTATAGTGAAAGTATTGAATTTTATAAGAATTTAATTTTGTTTTGTTTTGTTTATTTAACCCGGATGATTATTTATTATTTAGAATTTTTCTTTATATTCTTTTTGTTTTGAGAACTTAATTTCAGTTAAAACACTTTTTATACCATACTCTAACATGTCCATGAACTGACATTCCAAATACCCATATCCCTCCTGGCGGGGAAAGTGCTCTACCTCCTCGCGTTCCTCGTTGGACGGTAGCAATTTGAAAACTTTAATATGATGCTCACGAAATAAAATTAGAAAAAATTATTAAAGTAGGTATTGTTGACCTTTTACTCAAATAAAGCACATTTACTTACATCCTAGTGCAATATTTCTAGTTGAACAGGTTTAATACATCTCTTGCAAAACCATTATTTTTGAAAAAAATTCATTAATTATCCCAAAAATTCGAAATTTCCTGTTGTTGTGTAAGTACCGGCTGCGCTATAAGAAAAATTTATAGAATGAATTGAATCATTTTATACGTCAAATTTGGAAATACGCCTGCTTATTTCGAGTTCTCTTGACACGAGCGCCGCTCTAACGGAATTTTAGGTAAAGAAACACAACTATTAACTTAAGGGCCGCGTCACAAGATGTCGCTTTAGGTAAACACAAATAATTGTTAAGATAAACAAACAACATTTTGAGCGTTTTGAAAATGACACCAGCGCCGCTCTAACGGAATTTTAGGTAAACAAACTATCATCAGTTTTTGAAATTCAAACCTAGACAAGACATTACAAGAAAATAAAATTGGAAAAAGTAAATTAAATAATGTCACTAATTATTAAGTGCGGTTTCCAAAATGTTAATATGAGCGTCTTTCGATGAAAAAGTATATCTAAGGGAACTAAATTGTTCGAAAGTTATCATGTCGGTAATGATTTGAAAAAATTTTATTTTGTCCATAACTTATTTTCTACTTATGTTAATTGGTTCTGGATTGTTTTAAAATGTTCCCAATGTTGTTCTCTCATTAGGATGTTATATACATTTTTTTTGTGGAAGTGATATTTTTCCAGATATTTATGCTAGAACGATCCAGTTTCTTTAAACACCCATTTTTGAATTGCCATATCTTCCTTTGTATTAATCGTAGAAAAATAAAAAAAAATTCGTAATTTTCTACGCCCTATAACTCGGGAGGGTTTTTATTTAATTTATTGATAGCCCGAGTTTTTTTTTCTTTTTTTTCCTCTCCTCGCATTACGTAAGTAAAAGCGTTAAAAAATAACATATAGACTTTTAAGTATGTAGTGTCAAAAACACATTCCAAAAGAGAATATGAAAATTCGATCACTGCCAAATTCGTTCAAGGTATAAATCTAACGGCACTCCACTATAGAGAAAGTATTGAATTTTATAAGAATTGAATTTTGTTTATTTAAGCCGGATGATTATTTATTATTTAGACTTTTTCTTAATATTCTTTTTGTTTTGAGAACTTAATTTCAGTTAAAACACTTTTTATACCATACTCTAACATGTCCATGAACTGACATTCCAAATACCCATATCCCTCCTGGCGGGGAAAGTGCTCTACCTCCTCGCGTTCCTCGTTGGACGGTAGCAATTTGAAAACTTTAATATGATGCTCACGAAATAAAATTAGAAAAAATTATTAAAGTAGGTATTGTTGACCTTTTACTCAAATAAAGCACATTTACTTACATCCTAGTGCAATATTTCTAGTTGAACAGGTTTAATCCATCTCTTGCAAAACCATTATTTTTGAAAAAACTCATTAATTATCCCAAATATTCGAAATTTCCTGTTGTTGTGTAAGTACCGGCTGCGCTATAAGAAAAATTTATTGAATGAATTGAATCATTTTATACGTCAAATTTGGAAATACGCCTGCTTATTTCGAGTTCTCTTGACACGAGCGCCGCTCTAACGGAATTTTAGGTAAAGAAACACAACTATTAACTTAAGGGCCGCGTCACAAGATGTCGCTTTAGGTAAACACAAATAATTGTTAAGATAAACAAACAACATTTTGAGCGTTTTGAAAATGACACCAGCGCCGCTCTAACGGAATTTTAGGTAAACAAACTATCATCAGTTTTTGAAATTCAAACCTAGACAAGACATTACAAGAAAATAAAATTGGAAAAAGTAAATTAAATAATGTCACTAATTATTAAGTGCGGTTTCCAAAATGTTAATATGAGCGTCTTTCGACGAAAAAGTATATCTAAGGGAACTAAATTGTTCGAAAGTTATCATGTCGGTAATGATTTGAAAAAATTTTATTTTGTCCATAACTTATTTTCTACTTATGTTAATTGGTTCTGGATTTTTTTAAAATGTTCCCAATGTTGTTCTCTCATTAGGATGTTATATACATTTTTTTTGTGGAAGTGATATTTTTCCAGATATTTATGCTAGAACGATCCAGTTTCTTTAAACACCCATTTTTGAATTGCCATATCTTCCTTTGTATTAATCGTAGAAAAATAAAAAAAAATTCGTAATTTTCTACGCCCTATAACTCGGGAGGGTTTTTATTTAATTTATTGATAGCCCGAGTTTTTTTTCTTTTTTTTCCTCTCCTCGCATTACGTAAGTAAAAGCGTTAAAAAATAACATATAGACTTTTAAGTATGTAGTGTCAAAAACACATTCCAAAAGAGAATATGAAAATTCGATCACTGCCAAATTCGTTCAAGGTATAAATCTAACGGCACTCCACTATAGAGAAAGTATTGAATTTTATAAGAATTGAATTTTGTTTATTTAAGCCGGATGATTATTTATTATTTAGACTTTTTCTTAATATTCTTTTTGTTTTGAGAACTTAATTTCAGTTAAAACACTTTTTATACCATACTCTAACATGTCCATGAACTGACATTCCAAATACCCATATCCCTCCTGGCGGGGAAAGTGCTCTACCTCCTCGCGTTCCTCGTTGGACGGTAGCAATTTGAAAACTTTAATATGATGCTCACGAAATAAAATTAGAAAAAATTATTAAAGTAGGTATTGTTGACCTTTTACTCAAATAAAGCACATTTACTTACATCCTAGTGCAATATTTCTAGTTGAACAGGTTTAATCCATCTCTTGCAAAACCATTATTTTTGAAAAAACTCATTAATTATCCCAAATATTCGAAATTTCCTGTTGTTGTGTAAGTACCGGCTGCGCTATAAGAAAAATTTATTGAATGAATTGAATCATTTTATACGTCAAATTTGGAAATACGCCTGCTTATTTCGAGTTCTCTTGACACGAGCGCCGCTCTAACGGAATTTTAGGTAAAGAAACGCAACTATTAACTTACGGGCCGCGTCACAAGATGTCGCTTTAGGTAAACACACATAATTGTTAAGATAAACAAACATATCATTTTGAGCGTTTTGAAATTGACACCAGCGCCGCTCTAACGGAATTTTAGGTAAACATCAGTTTTTGAAATTCAAACCTAGACAAGACATTACAAGAAAATAAAATTGGAAAAAGTAAATTAAATAATGTTACTAATTATTAAGTGCGGTTTTCAAAATGTTAATTTCAGCGTCTTTCGACAAAAAAGTATATCTAAGGGAACTAAATTGTTCGAAAGTTATCATGTCGGTAATGATTTGAAAAAATTTTATTTTGTCCATAACTTATTTTCTACTTATGTTAATTGGTTCTGGATCGTTTTACAAAATTCCCAATGTTGTTCTCTCATTAGGATGTTATATACATTTTTTTTGTGGAAGTGATATTTTTCCAGATATTTATGCTAGAACAATCCAGTTTCTTTAAACACCCATTTTTGAATTGCCATATCTTCCTTCGTATTAATCATAGAAAAAAAAAAGTAATTTTCTACGCCCTATAACTCGGGAGGGTTTTTATTTAATTTATCGATAGCCCGAGTTTTTTTTCTTTTTTTTCTTCTCCTCACATTACGTAAGTAAAAGCGTTAAAAAATAACATAGACTTTTAAGTATGTAGTGTCAAAAACACATTCCAAAAGAGAATATGAAAATTCGATCACTGCCAAATTCGTTCAAGGTATAAATCTAACGGCACTCCACTATAGTGAAAGTATTGAATTTTATAAGAATTTAATTTTGTTTATTTAAGCCGGATGATTATTTATTATTTAGAATTTTTCTTTATATTCTTTTTTTTGAGAACTTAATTTCAGTTAAAACACTTTTTATACCATACTCTAACATGTCTGTCCTGAACTGACATTCCAAATACACATATCCCTCCTGGCGGGGAAACTGCTCTACCTCCTCGCGTTCCTCGTTGGACGGTAGCAATTTGAACACTTTAATATAATGCTCACGAAATAAAATTAGAAAAAATTATTAAAGTAGGTATTGTTGACCTTTTACTCAAATAAAGCACATATACTTACATCCTAGTGCAATATTTCTAGTTGAACAGGTTTAATCCATCTCTTGCAAAACCATTATTTTTGAAAAAATTCATTAATTATGCCAAAAATTCGAATTTTCCGGTTGTTGTGTATATAAGAAAAATTTATAGAATGAATTGAATCATTTTATACGTCAAATTTGGAAATACGCCTGCTTATTTCGAGTTCTCTTGACACGAGCGCCGCTCTAACGGAATTTTAGGTAAAGAAACACAACTATTAACTTACGGGCCGCGTCACAAGATGTCGCTTTAGGTAAACACACATAATTGTTAAGATAAACAAACATAACATTTTGAGCGTTTTGAAATTGACACCAGCGCCGCTCTAACGGAATTTTAGGTAAACAAACTATCATCAGTTTTTGAAATTCAAACCTAGACAAGACATTACAAGAAAATAAAATTGGAAAAAGTAAATTAAATAATGTCACTAATTATTAAGTGCGGTTTCCAAAATGTTAATATGAGCGTCTTTCGACGAAAAAGTCTATCTAAGGGAACTAAATTGTTCGAAAGTTATCATGTCGGTAATGATTTGAAAAAATTTTATTTTGTCCATAACTTATTTTCTACTTATGTTAATTGGTTCTGGATCGTTTTAAAATGTTCCCAATGTTGTTCTCTCATTAGGATGTTATATACATTTTTTTTGTGGAAGTGATATTTTTCCAGATATTTATGCTAGAACGATCCAGTTTCTTTAAACACCCATTTTTGAATTGCCATATCTTCCTTCGTATTAATCATAGAAAAAAAAAAGTAATTTTCTACGCCCTATAACTCGGGAGGGTTTTTATTTAATTTATCGATAGCCCGAGTTTTTTTTCTTTTTTTTCTTCTCCTCACATTACGTAAGTAAAAGCGTTAAAAAATAACATAGACTTTTAAGTATGTAGTGTCAAAAACACATTCCAAAAGAGAACATGAAAATTCGATCACTGCCAACTTCGTTCAAGGTATAAATCTAACGGCACTCCACTATAGTGAAAGTATTGAATTTTATAAGAATTTAATTTTGTTTATTTAAGCCGGATGATTATTTATTATTTAGAATTTTTCTTTATATTCTTTTTGTTTTGAGAACTTAATTTCAGTTAAAAGACTTTTTATACCATACTCTAACATGTCTGTCCTGAACTGACATTCCAAATACACATATCCCTCCTGGCGGGGAAAGTGCTCTACCTCCTCGCGTTCCTCGTTGGTCGGTAGTAATTTGAACACTTTAATATAATGCTCACGAAATAAAATTAGAAAAAATTATTAAAGTAGGTATTGTTGACCTTTTACTCAAATAAAGCACATATACTTACATCCTAGTGCAATATTTCTAGTTGAACAGGTTTAATCCATCTCTTGCAAAACCATTATTTTTGAAAAAATTCATTAATTATGCCAAAAATTCGTGTATATAAGAAAAATTTATAGAATGAATTGAATCATTTTATACGTCAAATTTGGAAATACGCCTGCTTATTTCGAGTTCTCTTGACACGAGCGCCGCTCTAACGGAATTTTAGGTAAAGAAACACAACTATTAACTTACGGGCCGCGTCACAAGATGTCGCTTTAGGTAAACACACATAATTGTTAAGATAAACAAACATAACATTTTGAGAGTTTTGAAATTGACACCAGCGCCGCTCTAACGGAATTTTAGGTAAACAAACTATCATCAGTTTTTGAAATTCAAACCTAGACAAGACATTACAAGAAAATAAAATTGGAAAAAGTAACTTAAATAATGTCACTAATTATTAAGTGCGGTTTCCAAAATGTTAATATGAGCGTCTCCTCCTAATGCAGAAGGCAAAAGGAAGCATGCAAACATGTAATCACCTAAAGTAGTAAAGTAGTAAACGTACACTTTCTTTATTTGACCAGTTTGATTCGAATTTGGGAAAACCCTTATCGGCCATGATCTCATCCCCCGGTTCTAGTAATTGTAAAAATCCGAAATCGTTGACGATCTGGCAATCACTAGAGAAAATGTGAATTTGACAAATATACGCCTGTCAATTTCGATTTCGCTTGACACGAGCGGCGCTCTAACGGAATTTCAGTTAAACAAACATTAACTATTAACTTACGGAGAGCGCCACAAGATGTCGCATTAATATTTTCAGAAAATAGTGCCTGCGACCCAAATAAATGTTTAGTAGTTGGTAGTTGCCATAATACGTAATTTAATACTTACTTAGATAAGTAAGTGGGTTTATTAAAAATAAATTAAATAATTGTTATGCGCTCGAACTATGTTTTGTTCTGTTATTTTTTAACAACATTTTTGAAAAATAACAAATAAGTATTTAGCACAACCTAAAAAATTATTTTCGAGCATTCTAAAAATCATCGAATATTTAGCAAACAAAACATTTTAGTTAAAAAAAAGTAGGATTATAAAATGTTTAATAAATTATACTGCCTCAATTTGTCTAAAAAAATCCCGATGTATTACTCAGAAAACTCATCTCCTGTGTGACAATGAAATCTATTTTAAGGAACTCTAAATATATATTATTTTCTGTTCGCTTTCATTTTGAATCCAAATGTTTCTCAATATAAAACCTTGGAGAACGAGCGTGATTCCAAGATTGATCTATTTTTGATGTTATTTATAAATATCTTCATCAATCTATGTAATTAAGAAAAATTTTATTGGTATTATAAATAAACATCCATCCATGTTGACTTTGGTATCAATGGATTACGATGAAAAAACAGTGGCGTCACGATATTAAGATGATGTTAAGATGATTTGGCCTCAACCTGGCTTTACTAGGAACATAAAAAGAACTTTGATTTTCCAAAATTATATTTACGTCAAGTTTTTAAATATCTCATGGTAGATATGATTTATCTTTTAAGTGCATTAAACTTATAGGTTTGACTAAACTTTTGTTTTAATTTTTATTAACAGCTTTGTTCCAATTTTATTTTAACTATTTCTCAAGTTCAATCGAAACTGATTCTAAAAGCTAAAACGCAAACAAACGGCGGAGCTATCAAAAAAATTCATGTATTGGTGTCAGGCTCTGTATCTGGGAAACTATCCACCGTAGAGGCTTGCGGCAAAAAACTTATTACGGCCAAGAGAAAAACCTGGAAAACCTTTTCAAGTTTCTGAAATGGCCGCTAGGGGGGCGTAACTGCAATCTTGAATCTGAAAAAGTGAATTCCGCTATATTAACCTAACAAAAAATACCTGATCTTTAAAGTCGAGGATAATCTGAACCTTTTTTGTTTAATATCTCTAAAAATAAAGTGATGGGGGGTATTCAAAGGTTTCAGTAAAAAAACATCATGTATATTCTAAGCGGCTGAGCCGATTTTAACAAACTTGGGCTAGTTAAAAAGAGCTATTATTGGGCTACAATGCTACAAATATTATAATATTTGAAGTTTTGTTAGTTTCACATGTCGCCGCGACAGAAATGGTTAATTTTCTCAAAAAAAATAAATGCATTGGTATGATTTCTTTTTCATGAAAAAGTAGCCAAATGATGCCTAAACAAGCTCGCGAAATCCGATATCTTGGTCCTAACCTAAAATTTAGTCCAAAGAAGAAAATTTTATACGGAAATCCCTTAAATTTTTATTTTTTAAACTAATTAATTCCTTTTATTATGTAAGTTGTGGCTCTAAAAAGGACCGATTTAAATAAGAAAGGTTTTTAATGCCCCCGTAAATGCTCTATGCATTGCTGAAGCATCTCATGGGTAGACAAAACTGCATCTTCAATTTCGGCTCTCGGTATGTTACGTAATGCATTACGAATCCAGTTTTTCATATCTTCTCTGGTCGTAGATTGAGTCTGAAACTCAAGACAAGTTAAATCTGGTGATCACGCAGGCCATGGAATCAGACTTCCTCTTCCAATCCACCACTGTTGAAATACTGCATTAATATGCTCTGTTAAGACTTAAAATATTATAACATTTGTAGCCCAAGAATAGCTGTTTTTAACCAGCCCAAGTTTGTTAAAATTGGATCAACCGTTTCGAATATACAGGGTGTTTTTTTACTGAAACCTTTGAATACCCCCACCACTTTATTTTTAGAGATACAGCAAAAATTGTTAACCAAAAAAGGTTCAGATTATCATCGACTTTAAAGATCAGGTATTTTTTTGTTAGGAATACACAGAAACGTCACTTTTTTAGATTAAAGATTGCAGTTACGCCCTCTAGCGGCCATTTCAGAAACTTGAAAATATTTTCTAGGTTTTTCTCTTGGCCGTTTTAGTAATAATTTTTTTGCCGCCAGCCTCTACGATGGATAGTTTCTCAGATACAGTACCTCGCAGTCTTATTTGGCCACTCTGTACATCAAGGATCCAATGTTTATTCGGTCTTTTCCTAGAATTTTTAATCAGTTCATTACTATTATAAAGAATGGCTCCTTGATTGATTCCTTTCTTTTAAGTAAACTTTTCTGACCTTTCTATTGATGTCTGAATCTTTCCTATTAAATGAAATATTTGAATGAGTGTTAACGGGATATTAAGATCTTCAGCTAACTCCACACTACTTTTTTCGATCGAGTCGAACGCCGCTCTGAGATCGATAGACGCCAGGATGAGTTCTTCAGTATTCTCCAAACTTTTTTTTAATATGTTTTATTATGGATATGTTAATCTGTCAAAGAGAAACTTGTACAAATTTAGATCAGCAACAACAAAAATCACACGGTCGAAATTGAGTCTGTTTTTATACGCAATAATTTTTAAAAGTAAACAAATAATAAAAATGAACAGTTTGTTGATTCTGTCATAAATTTTTCGCAGAATTTTGGACCATATATTTTAATTAATTTTAATAAAAAAAGCAAATATTTTTTTGGGTTACGTATTTAAATGATTTTTGTTAAAAAAGTGTTTTGTTTGTTTTCTTACATCACTCCTAATGAGCGAATTATAAAAAAATCATGTTATCAGTAACTTTTGTTATTCTAATTTCAGTTAGAATAAACTACTTGTGATTCCAATATAGTTTACCTAAATAAAAATTTTGCTAATTTGTAAATCAATAAATCGAATCCCTTGTATAACACATACAAATAGGTATCTAAATTTTAATTCAAACCACTCAATTTGTGTTAAACGAGGTATTGTCAAATCTCTTTCCGATAGAGCAAAAACAATTTGTAAAATATAGTAAAAATCGCTTATATTCCAAAATTATCCGAAAAAATTAGGATTGGTAATAAATTTAATTTAAAAACAGTTTTTCAAACTAATAATACATTAAAATCTTTAATAGTAAATACAAAACCTTTTAATGAGATTCAAAATACACAAAATTGTATTTACAAAATTCCATGCGAATGTAATAAATTTTATAAAGGAGGAACATCTAGACCTTTTCATATTAGAGTTAATGAACACCAATCATACATTAAAAATAAACAATTTGAAAAATCAAAAATATGCGAATATGCGTAGGATTTTAGTCAGAAAATACAATGGAATTCTTCATCTAGAATCTAGATTATTAAAAGAACCTAATAATTATAACCGCAAAGTTAAAGAAGCAGCATTGATATGCTTAAATAACAACGAATGTGTTTCTAATTGTTCGGTTGATATTTCAAAAAGTTAGATGCCTATTTTACAAAAAGAGTTAATTGAAGAAAGGATACCCTATCGGGATAGTAATTTTTACCCGGTTTTTTCTTATGAGTATAAATTCTCTTATAATATGTAAATGCGCTATCCTTTTTTAAAATTCGTTCCCAGAAACGTCACAAAAATATGATGAAACAGATTTTGACATCTTCAATTTAAAAATCTATCTCCGTGTCCTACGTTGCTGTCATATTTTTGTAAGATTATCAAGTGTTCTCTTTCTATAGTAAATTTGTTATTATATATTTTATGTCAATTTGAAAACGACTTTCGATTAAGAAAGTCGAAACGTCATTAAAGCCCCCCCCTTTTCTTTAAAATAAGTGGTTTTATTTCCATCAGAAGAGAAATTAAAAATACTTTAGTTTTTTCCAAACGGCTCGCCTGAATATTTGTATTCAACGGCTCGGGGCGAGTAGAGTATTCGAATTCGCTTTCTAATTTTTAATAATTTTTTATAGTAATATAATATTTTTTTAAATAACTTATTTAATTTTTAGTAAAATTTTCCGCTTTTTCACGTGGTGCTATTATTTTTTCGAGATATAATGAAAACACCAAAATTTACGATTTTGTTTTAGAAATTATGAACTTAGCATACACTTTAAAGCAGCAAAGATTTTTTTATAGTTTTATGCACCCTTTTAAGTACTTAAGTGCCAAGTTCTCTGGCAACTGGGCTAAAAATTAAACACAGTCTTTAGGAGTTGAATATCTAAAAATCCCTTCTACGTGACATGAAACTACTCTCCAAATTTCATGTTCCTAGATACAGCGGTTTGGGATGGGCGTTATAAAAAATGAATACAAAGAAAATAAGGTATAAGGCGAGCAGTTCCTGGGGGTAATTATTTTCTTCGCGCAACATATACACGTGCCACCCATGAGATAGCAGACCTGAAATAAAAAAACAAGTTTAAAATAAACGTTATATAGCAGAAAATTCAAAATTCAATTTAATTGGGGCGAGTAATTATGAAATGTATGCATTTTCATTATAATACAGCAATTAGTCAACGTCGCTGAAGCACTCTTCCTTTGTGAAAAGTACTTTGCCCGCATATTCACGTGCCAGTCCTGTAAACACAAATAAATAAACAATGCACCAGTGGCGGCGCGCCCGATTACTAATAACATAAGAAATGAAAATAAAGGAAGTGAAGTTTAAGATTCGAAAATTTGGAAAAATTCAAAAAACCGATAGAATAGAATTTAGAAGATTTATGAAAAACGTAAAAATAAATAAATAAATCTTTATTAGTTCTTTTTGATCATATACGTGATATAGAATACGTCAAATTTAATTTTAAAACACATCAAAACAAATAAGATAAAATCTACATATAGTACATATATTTTACAAATCTTAGAGTATATTTGCAGTTCTCAGTTCTGTGTTCAAGTATTCATCCACAGAGTAGAATGCTATTTGTAAGAGTATGTGTTTTATATAATTTTTGAAAGTTTTTAATGGTGATGTTCGCACAATGGTTGGTAATTCGTTGAACAGCGCTTAATAAATGTGTTTACAACTTGTTCTTCTTTCAGCCCTTTCTATGGTCCTCAAAGCCCTTTTTTTGTAGAACAAACATTCTTTGTGCATGAGGTGACATTCCCTAAGTGATAATACCATATGACACGATAGAGTGAAAATGAGCAAAGTAATACCTACATAACTAAGGTTTTCAGCAATTTGTAAACTTAGAAATTTTACATTCGTAGCCTGCTTCATTGTTCCAGAAGATTGCTGGATTAGGAGACTAGAATCTGAGCTTACGTGGCTAAATTTTATAAAAACTGATTTATATTTGTTAAATATCAGGTTATTTGTAAACCAATTTTGCGCCTCTAGTATTGTATTTCTTGCATTCTCAGTCAAAGATGTCAGATTACTCGCGCTTATCAAAAAGGAGGTGTCATTTACATAGATTATGTACAGTAGTGGCCCCCAAAATTGAGCCTTGAGGAACTTAATAGTTGTTTGGATTTAATTTCATTTATAGATACATAGTGGATTCTTTGATGTAAGTAGCTCTTAAACCAAAAATATGCTACACCCCTAAAACCATACCGGCTTAATTTATTCAAATAGTATATCATGATCTACAAGGTCAAATACTTTGCTCAAGTCTAAGAAAATTCCTTGTGATTTTTTACCTGCATCAAGATTATCATACAATAGATCTACAAATTTTACGATTGCATTTGTGGTTGTGGTTTCTAAATCCGAATTGATTATTGTAAAATAGTTTTTACTTTACTAAATAGGATGTTATGTTTTCAGATATATTATATATAAAATTGGGGCAATAAGAAAATGCTCCAGAGGTATAAATTAATCAACCCGAAGTTATTGGACTATAACAAGCTTGCACAGTTCTTAGATCATCTGAATAGAAAAAGTCTTGTTAAATTGCCAATATGTTGTAATTAAATGAAGAATGAAGAAAAACATTGGAATTTAAATGTTCCCAAGTTTCGTCTCTTTTGGATCATCATCAACTTAATTGATTTAAACGAAAATGGGAAAAGGAATTTAGTGCAGCCTACTGGAAAAACATTCCAGGGCAAAGACAAGCAAAAAGGTTAGTACGACCTTCTGCTCGATACGCTAAATTGCTCTTGGAGCTTCAGAAATCTGATCTCATAGTAATCACAGGAATTCTCACTGGACACTGCTCACTCAGATACCATATCTGTAAAATGGGCAAAGGGGACAGTGGAACCTGCAGATTCTGCAATGATGCAGATGAGACTGCAGAGTAATTGTCCGCCAACACCTTAAATACCTGGAACCTGATCCAAAACGGATAATAGGCTTTCTAAAAAGCCTAGATCTCCCGGACTAAAACATTTGGAAACTTTGTAATAGTTTCATATCCCCAATTCGATTACGTAACTTAGTTTTAGGTTTATATATGTATACTTTTAATCCACAACATACAAATTTATTTTTTTTTAATTGATTTTATTTTGTATTTTTGTAGTTTTAACATTGGAAATTTAGAAAACTGTGACTGAAACTTCATTTATCTGAAAAAAGGCTGTTTTGGAAACTGTTCGTATAGTGACATTTTTTTGGCATTCAGTTTTTGTCCAATTTTTGGTCAGATTTTTTTTTGCTGTCCAAATGTGTGTTGAATACATACGTGGGACTGAGAGGGGGTCGCCCACAAAATTCTTCCCAGTATATATTATAGTGTGTAGTGTGTATAATCTATATTATGCTTATAAATATGTATCTTAACATTGTCATGCACCCAGGTTTCCTGTGAAAGGACTTTTTCAAAGTTGAAATTTGTTCTGAACAGACTAAGGAGTTGTCTTTCACAGGATGCCTTACTCTCGATGTCTATTAAAAAAATCTAATTGTAGTAGAGACACCGACGACATTATAAATGATTCAGCGACACAGCCGTGTGATTTTGATGGAATTTACTCCACCTGAAATATCGGCGGCGGCTAAAATTACCTGCTTAAAGCTGCTGCCTCAAAAATCAAAAGATAGGTCGGTACACCTATTCATACAACTAATTCATGGAGTGAAGAAATATAAAAGGCATTAGAGCTTCTTTTTCTGAAGATATTATTTAAATTAGGTTAATAAATATGTTAGAGGTTTCTTAAAAGCACAATAAAAGATTATTTTTAAAATTTTATTTTAAATCCTAAAATTAATATACCCAATGATTAAAATTTTATAAAAAAAAATTAGAATATTAAAAATGTAGGTCGTAGGAAAAATAGTGTACATAACTCGTTGGAAAGTGGATTTCTTGGACTCGTTACGTTACTCGTGCGTAATTGGTCACTTTCCAGACTTGTTATGTAATATACTATTTTATTAGCGTAATCTGTAATTGATCCATTTTGGACTGATAATTATTTGATAGCTTTGTATTGTATTTAAATAAAACTGTAAGTGTCAAAACTGTCAGTCAAAAGTGGTCAATTATTCGATTATAATTTGTTGACTTTGAGTATACCTCCTATTATAATATTTTTAATTGACGTATCTGTAGCAAAAAATAGCTGTAGGTTATGCTAAGAAGGGCCGGTTTATAATAACGTCGAGGCCGAAAATTTTTCCCAATTGGTGCCGCTTTAGGAAAGTTTGGAAAACATTAACCTAAAATACTTTCCTGTGGCACACTACTCTATCAAAATTGACCAGTTATTGCCATTAAGACGAGTACGAACTAAAATAAATACATTTTTACTGTACTTTTGTAAATTTGCTCCATTAAAAAAAGTCCCTAGGGCCATAAAACCCCATTTGAGGGCCATAAACAATGATTACAGTCCGATCGCCCGATATAAATAAATTTTAAATCATTTTCCTCCAATCCCCGTGCCGCCTATGTGAGCGGCACTCGGTGTTAGGAATATCCACAACATTTAACACTTTTAAGCCAGTATTTAAACGTTGTGTTCTCCGGACAATTACTCGCTACCAACTAAACCGTGCGCCGCGCCTCGACTTATTTTTAATCAATTTATTTTTTTCTAACACGCGGAAAAACGATGATCTGTGACAGGGGACACAATTCGAGGATTATCACCAGAAACTAATCCAAATATGTGGAGAGTGTGTAAGAGATGTTTATAGTGATTATTGGCACGGAATTGTGATAGCCTTTATTGGTCGGTTTATTTTAACAAAGGATATTGTTGGTTTCTTAATTTCTTTTTGAGTGAAGCATGGATGGTTCTGGTGTACGGACTCCCCCCGATGGGGGTTGGGGATGGATGGTAGTGTTTGGCGCTGCATTGATAAATGTAAGTTGTGTAAATATTTCATTAAAAAATATAGTATATTTTTATGAGAGCACGTGGAAAAAAATTATGTGGGAATATGTAATCAAAAAAAAAATTGCAAGAAAAATAATTAACCAACAGACAATTTTTTATTTGAAATTTATGAAAAACCAGTTGAGAATGCTCTTCTAGCATTGCCATAGACCGAACAAATTGTGATGAAAGTATTAATAAAATTTTAGATTGATAGTTCTTATTCCAATCAACGCAGCCACAGTCTACTCACTTTTACCAAAATCATTCACTGTGGTCTACTTTAAATTCAATGTCATTTTATACTTCAAAATTATCATATTTTAGACCCCATTTTGAAGGTGTTCCCGAAGAGGTACGGAGCGGCACATCAAACCCTAAGCTTACTTGTTGAAGTCAGAATTTTAAAATTCATAAACACACACACACAGAAAATTAGTGAGGGAAAGAAAAAAAAAATGTGTAAAATTGGAAAAAATATTTTCACTTATAATACCACTAGAGCTTCAATTATTACTGGAAATTTTTTCGAGAACACGAATTTTCTAAAAAATATTAGTGTTCTGTTTTTAACTGAAGCTAGAGTGGTATTCCGTAAGAAAAATCCAAACCTACTAACATTTTCGACCAATTTATTTTGTATCGTTACCATAGCAACTAAAAAAATTTCCGGATTTTCGATGATACATTTTAACTTCATTACAAAACTTGCATAAAACGTATTTCGCAAATCGCTTCATTGTTATAAACTCTAGACACAACGAATTTATTTAGATAATTTATACTCGGGTAGCGTCAAAAGTTGCTTACATTTGCTTATCCAATTTATACAGTGCGGAAGTGTTACCCCCCATATCTAACTCGTTACTAGACTCTTGTTAGGAAAATCGCCGAGACATGTCTACTTTTGATTTCTACAATGTACATTTTTGTATGAATAGTTTACGCCTAATTTCATCCCTTACTGGAGGGGAGCAACCCTTTCGAAAAATTTAAATAGCATGGGGTGGTTAGTGATAGCTCACTTCAAAGGGGGTTTTATTCTCCATTCAACCGTGCAAAAAATTTTAAATTTGCTTCATTACTTGTTGAGTAATGAGGTGAGGATCATAAGAGTTACCCCCCCTATTTAACTCGTTACTGGGCTCTTGTTAGGAAAATCGCCGAGACACGTCGACTTTTGATTTCTACAATGTACATTTTTGTATGAATAGTTTACTCCTAATTTCATCTATTACTGGAGGGGAGCAACCCTTTAGAAAAAATTTAAATAGCATGGAGTGGTGAGTGATACCTCATTTGAAAGGGGGTTTTATTTTCTATTTAACCATGTTTTTTTTAAATTTTTTTTATTATTATTTTTATTTTTTTTTTTTAATATTTTTTTTATTTTATTTTTTTTTGCAAAGCGTCAGAGCTAAAAGTAAAAGTAGACTTTATTTTTGCCATGAGGTCAACGGGGAACATTTTGAACACTTATTGTAATTGTAATTGTAGCCTTCCTGTTTGTGGTGTTTTGTTATTTTTAAATATTAATAACTCAATACGTAATGAAGCAAATTTCAAATTTTTTACATGGTTGAATGGAGTATAAAACCGCCTTTCAAATGAGCTATCACTCACCACCCCATGCTATTTAAATTTTTCGAAAGGGTTGCTCCCCTCCAGTAAGGAATGAAATTAGGGGTAAACTATTTATAAAAAAAATGTACATTGTAGAAATCAAAAGTCGACGTGTCTCGGCGATTTTCCTAACAAGAGTCCAGTAACGAGTTAGATAACACTTATGATCCGCACTGTATTATGATTTTTTTAAACACCTATTTCATTATTTTCTACCAACTTCAGTAAAACGAATTTGTACAAAACAGAGATTTAGCTACTATCGACTCATTTTTTTATTTTGTGTAACTAAAGTAGATTAATTGTGTTTTATTTAACCTAACAAAAAACCGTCATTATCCTAGTATTTTTTTTAATAAGATTTCGGTGTGAAATTTTCAGTAGTAATACCCCTAGGGCCTTGATAATACCGAGATAATTTTGTCATAGAGAATGCTGTAAGCGTGTTGCTTGATAATAGCCCGAGGCCGAAGGCCGAGGGCTATTGTCCTTAAGCAACACGCTTGAAGGATTCTCTATGACAAAATTTTGAGGATTTATCAAGGCCCGAGGGGTATTCGATAAGATAATTTTTTACTTTGTAGATTTGTACATTTTTAAACTAGTTGTCAGTTTGACGTTTAATTAATTTTTAATCAAAAACTTGACTTGTTGAAAACACCAAACTGAAAACACCACATGTAGGGTGTTATCGTTGTAATCCATAGCTGATTGGATGAAATTTGACACATGACTCTAAATTAAGTAATTTGATTGGTTACTATAGTTAGTAAAAAATTATCAGTAGTAATACCCCTAGGGCCTTGATAATACCGAGATAATTTTGTCATAGAGAATGCTGAAAGCGTGTTGCTTGATAATGGCCCGAGGCCGAAGGCCGAGGGCTATTATCCTTAAGCAACACGCTTGAAGGATTCTCTATGACAAAATTTTGAGGATTTATCAAGGCCCGAGGGGTATTCGATAAGATAATTTTTTACTTTGTAGATTTAAACATTTTTAAACTAGTTGTCAGTTTGACGTTTAATTAATTTTTAATCAAAAACTTGACTTGCTGAAAACACCAAACTGAAAACACCACATGTAGGGTGTTATCGCTGTAATCCATAGCTGATTGGATGAAATTTGACACATGACTCTAAATTAAGTAATTTGATTGGTTACAATAGTTAGTAAAAAATTATCGTCTAAATAACCTGCGGTTATTATGTTCCGATAATTATGACACAAACAAATGCGCTCTTCGTAAACAAAATATGATGACATCAAACTTTGACACCTTGAATGTCAAATTCTTATATCAACAGCAATTTGTCATGATTGTATAATGTTTTTGTTACATTTGAAAATGACTTCTGAGGAAAAATCGAGACGTCAAGTTGATTTTTTTAGTTTTATGCTAGTTTTTAGTCCGTTATAATATTGGAAAAATATCAACAAATCTATGGGATATAACTTCACAAAATTGAAATCAGAAAAGTTGCAGACTTCGTATTGGATGAGAAACAAATTCAGTATGGAATCATCGGAATCATCAGAAATATTTATTGATAGCAATACAATGTTCGAAGCTTCATCTATAATCGTTGGTTGCATTTTTATTTTATTATATACAATTTATATTCTAGATATGGTTAACCACAGCTCAGATTATTTAATAGTATCTCCGTAATTGACAATTTTCGCTTTAAATAAAAATTATTTCCAAATAATGTTTTTTGGGGAAAGTCAAAGAAAGGAGACATTATGGGGAGCAGTTACTCACCGCAGATTACAGAGAGGCGTATGTACATATCACGATTCTATTACCAATAAATAAAGTTCAGAAAAGACTTTTAGGTGATGGGATAGGATTTAAAGTTTAAAAACTAAACGATGTCATCAAAATCGAAAATTTCACTCAAAAATACTTTATTATATGTACAAAATAGTTGTAAAGAAATTAATTACGATAGGAGTACTCCG
The DNA here is from genome assembly GCA_949320105.2 of Crepidodera aurea. Classification (NCBI taxonomy): domain Eukaryota; kingdom Metazoa; phylum Arthropoda; class Insecta; order Coleoptera; family Chrysomelidae; genus Crepidodera; species Crepidodera aurea. Next base: position 32,058,914 of record OX439475.1, read on the forward strand.
TTTCCCTAATGTTTGGTAAACGATCAAAGGCTATCAGGATCCAACTGATGTTCTGCCTATCTCTACGCAGCTCCTACTCCTTACCATAGGTATTATTAGGATTGTAGTAATAATCTTAATCATACAGTAACGGATCTGGATCTATAAAATGATGAATATTTATGCTTTGAAAAACTGTGAAGAAACAGGGCTGTCAATATCTCGTCACTTGACGGTAATTTATTCATGTTTGTTATAAGTCAGTTCCTGATTCCTAAATTTACATTCATACATGCGACAGGCTCTACTTGGGCCTGATTGGTGGTCATTCCTTTTACTCATAGAATGCAGGGAGCCTTTGATGCAGGAACCCATGTCTCGAATCCACCATATTAGTAAGAGAGATAACAATCAAAACCATGTTTCATAGCAGCCCGGCTAAAACCGTGAAAAATCGATAGATTAGATGACTCTAGAGCCGACTGGTGAGTAGTAACTTCCAGAAGTGTAGCATCTTCGTGGTGGGCCATTTCTGCTGTGAAATCGCTGTTTTTCTAAAAAAAACGTGTTTTTGAGGTAGTTTTTGTAAAGCTATTAAAAAATAAAATATGGATTTTAAAAGTTGATACTTTTACACGTAGAAAACGTATTTTTTCGATATTTTATTTTTACGCTAGAATTTCGTTAAAAATGTTGTCAGATCAGTTTTCGACATCTGGTCTATGTATTCAATCATTTAGGACCAATTTCAAACATATTTCAGTGACGTCAGGTTTGTTGACATTTTCGAAATGCTATAAAAATGTAACGCACCAGGTTTTTTGTCTGAAAATTGATTTTTCCTACGACTATATGTGAAAGTAGCTTATATCGCATAAATAAATACGTCAGAAAGTTGACAATATCTGTCACATTGAAAACAGTGATGATATGAACTTAAAACTGATACGATATGAATATTTCATATCAGTTTTGAATTTTGCATTTCTATCTAGAAGGCGGGAACTGTCAAATCATTGAGACAAAGTTTAGAAGTAAGTACTAACATATTAAGTTCAGTTAATTGTTGTTTCTTATTAAATAATTTTTATCTTTGGGATTTGTTTTAATTAGTCGTAGGAAAAATATTGTACATAACGCGTAAGAAAGCGAAATAAGTCACTTTCTACACTTGTTATGTAATATACTATTTCCGCATCAACTGACCCGACTTTATCTATAAAAGTGACTTTCAGACGGGCTGCTATGAGACAAAAATGTTGGTTGTCATCTCTCTTACTATATTGTTTATTCAATAAATACAATGAACGATTAGCGATAAATGCTACTGCACTTGTTTCGCATCAACATTATAAATAGAATTATACAATTATACCCAAAGGACCAGACATCTGTATGAACATTGACCGATCTTCTTTCCAATTAAGTATTCCCTGTCTTCTAGAGCATTTACTTCAGAATTTCGAGGACTCAAAAGGGTCGCCATGTGTTAAATAAGCAGGTTTTTTCTTTACCTTTGATTTTCCAAAAATATCCATTCAGGCAAGTCGTTCCCGCATATACACCTACTTGAATTTTCGTTCCAGTCTTTTGGTATTGCTCAACATAGATTTAAATTACAAAAATTTGGGGAAAATGACATATGTCCTACTTTTATTAGTTTGACAGTTTATAAACAAAGATTTCCTCTTAACATTTGGAGGGAGGCTTCATTTAAAGAAACGATTTGATTAAAAAAAATATATTCTTGAATTGTTAGCATTGATGCCTGCATAAGAGGATCTTCAATTCCTCAATGCATCTTTTGGGGACTACTTATAGTCGATTGATATATTTATGAGCTGCTTATATACTTATAATCAAAATATACTGAATATTGAAATTGATATTCAGTTTTTCTTAATTTTATTTAAATCATGAGATCATATTCAATTTGGTATCTTGGTACTTGAAAGTAATTTGCGAGTTATCTGACATACCCTCTCGACTTTTTCTTCATAATCAGGTGATAGTAGCTTATCCAGACATTCAAAATGATAAAATTTGATAAGACAAATCAAAATGTGAATATTATTTCACGATTTGTGCGGTAGGATAAGTATCTCGGTTCGGTTCAAAAGAAATTTTTTTTTTGATTTCCGGTAATAAATGGACGATCAAACGTTACGGTCCCATCCTGATGGGGGATGGGGGTGGATGGTAGTGGCTGGTACGTTATTAATAAATGTAAGTTATTTGAAATTTTAATCGCAAAGTTGACAAAATTTACTCGTTAATTTTTTATTTTACTTTCTTCTTATTACTACGAAAATTTCAGCATTGTGGTAAATTTACTGTCTCTTTTCTTACCTAATCTATAGGGCTTATCTATCCTCATGCGTGTAAGGTATTGGGTGGAAACAAGGTTTTTCTTGATGAGGTCTTCCATACATTCTCCATTCTTTCTGTTTCGAATCATCTTTTTTTTCATTTTTTCCTCTTGTGTTTAATGCTTTTTACTCTTTCTTGCCATCTTTACCCCCGTTACCCCCCCCCTCTCGTCAGGCCTGGTAACTGCACCCTTAACTAACTTTTCGCATTTATTTATTAGAAATATATTCAAGGTACCAGTTGTTAAAATAATGAGAACGAAGTTTTATTATCAGAAAAATTTATGTATTTTGATATGAAAATTAGGAATTTTACAGAATAGTATATTCTGTAACAAGGTTGAAATGAGAATTCGACAGGAGTGGAGGATTCCGAAGGCGAGCGAATGCGAGCGTGAGGAACCACGAGTGTCGGATTTTCATTCCAACAGAGTAACAGACTGTACTTTCTCCACGGACACAGAAAGTAGAAATTAAGAAATTATAGTAAAATGAAACCTCAATCTCTCAACATTATGTAGGTAGTATTTTTATATTGAAGCTTGGATTTTTGCGGTAGCAAATTTTGAGTTATATTATCGGCAATTTTTTTATTTCTGGAGGAGTATTTTCAAATTCTACATCTGAATCGTTTGATTTTCTTCTCCTTTTTAATAAATTAAAAGTTTTTACAAACCAATATTAAGACCACGTCAACTAATACAGTTAATTTGACATTCATGGCAAATCTTATTTTTGTAAACAATCACGGAATATAGATTCTAGCTCTAGAGATAGAATGTAATACATATAAAATACATAAGAGACAAAAGTTTCAGAATTTTCTTTCAATCTCAAGAGCGAGAATGTTTCTTTTCTGTTATTATAAGTAGTTTCAGAATAACTACATTCAGTAGTGGCCGTGGAGAAAAATATTTTTATCTTCATGTTTTGACATTTCTTACAATGACTTAAATGTATTGATAAAATAAATGTAGTAAACGTTAGAATATTTCAAAACAAAATTTGCTAAAATGGTTTTTTTATAGACTAAGATTATGTCGAAAAATTTAAAATTTCTTTTTCCATTGATACTGGAATTACTAATTCAAATACGTATAGGAACATGCCAATGTATGTATAGTTATAACAAGTCATTGTGTAATAAATATATTTAATTTGGTTTTTGAGAGGCTATTAGAAAAGTATCATTAACGTAAAGGCTGATTCATAGTTAAACCAAACGATCTAATATATATATTTTTGCTTATCTAGATTACATATTAATTATGTGTGATATTTACCAAAGGAAAGCGTCTAATATTTAATTTATTTATAATACTTTTATCTTCAAACTAAATTTACCTAAACTTTGCTAGTTTTTAAAGGTTAAAAAAATATTTTGAAAATGTGCTTGATACACAACAGGAAATCTGATTTAAAAATAGGAAACGCTAGCATAAATAAATAAATTATGACAATTGTTTTTGTTGTTATCACATTTTACATCAAAGTAAATTTTCTGTAACTGGGAATATACTAGGATGCAGAACCAAAGAGCTCATTTTGAATGAGAATTACAAAAATTTGAAGAAGCAAATTAAAACAAAATAATAAATGTCTATTGGGAAACAAAGAGAAGGAAGGGAATATTTTGAAGAACGGCTGAATGAATATTAGGAAAGCACCACTGCGGATGAATAAGACTGGGACACCGAATAGGAAGTAATTTTATTATTAAAAATTAAAGTATCTTAAAAGAAATAGGAGATACTGGAGTTTATAACACTAATAAAATACCCTATGTATGGAAATCGTTTTACTAATATAATCTCTACGGTCCCAGCTATCTGCCACAGTTTGATTCTGCGGTCTTCCAATACTATTATACGTAATGTTGCTCTCTCTTTGTTTACATTTAAGAAAAGACAGAGAAAGGGTTCGGATTTATCAGTATAAGTTCTTGTGATTTTAAAAAAAATATATCTTATACCCCCTCTACCACTTCATTAAATTTAAATATTTGGTTTTGTTACTAGAACCAAAAAGTAGAAACGAATATTAAATCTAATTATGGTTAACAATGTATGCGATATGAATGAATTAAATGCAAATGATGATGCTCGATATTTTATTAGATAAAATCAGAAAGTTTAGACAAAAGTTTAGTGAACCTCCAAGTTGGGGTCTTTAAATATAGATTCTAAAGCAAATGGTGTGCTATTTTAGGAAATATTTTTTTATACAGTTAGGGTTAGCATTTAATTAACGAAAAGTGATACAAATCCTGCAAGAATTATTTACCATCGAAGAGAAAAAAATTTAATCGAGAGATCAAAGGTTTTTTTTTAATTAATGACAGTGGTAATAAGCCAACAGGCCAGTCAAGTTGTTCCGTCTACAAAAGTGCGTACATTTCTAACTAATTTAGTTACCAAAATTAATATTTATCTAAATTAAATAAATAAATAAAAGGATTAGTATAATCGCCTATATATATATATTTTTTTTATATTTTTATTTGCTTTAAAATTTTTATTTAGGTATGTTTTGTGTCAATATTTTTTGTTTTGATCCTACATGTACCAATAATTTGTTTTTGCCTATTTTCTTTTTTTCTAACAGTTTTCACCGAACAAATTGTTCGGTATCTGAATTCGATCTGTGTGCTTAGGGTTTGATGTGCCCCTCCGTACCACTTCGGGAACTCCTTCAAAATGGGGTCCAAAATATGAAAATTTTGAAGTTTAAAATGACATCGAATATTTAAAGTAGACATATAGTGAATGACTACTTTGGTAAAACTTAGTAGACTGTGGCTGTGTTGTTTAGATTGAGAACTGAGAACTGTCAATCTAAAATTTTATTAATAATGTCCTTATATACAATTTGTTCAGTTTATGGCAATGCTAGAAGAGCATTATCAACTGGTTAATTTTTTTTTTCCACTTAAGGCTTACAAATATAATATTTTGGGTAGCAACTGGATCAAACGTTGGTTTTTTTAAAAAACAGCCATTATTTTTGTTCAATCTGTTAATAAAACTTTCCGTAGTATTCAACGAATATTTTTTATTTATCATTCTATATAAAAATTTTATAGCTGTTTTCTACCACGCTGATAAACAGCTACAATAAAAATAATGTCTGATAAATATGTGAAAGTACGGAAAATTCCTTAAAAATTTTATATGCTTCATGCACTGCGATTATAACTTACGTGATTTTGTTTTTAATTGCCACCTAGATATTTTTTGCAAATTTATTACACTTTTTATTAAAAAAATAATCGAGTGAAGGAGATAAAGAAATGAGAAATAAAAAAAATACTGGCAGTTAATCTGATATTAGAAAATCGAAAATGAGCATACATAGGTTAATTCATAAATAATGGTAAATATTTCACTGAATAACATACGGTGTAATGTTATGTATTAATAAGATACAGGGTGTTTTTTTAATAATATTTTGGTTATAATTTATTTAAAAGTTGGTGCAAATACGTTTTTTGAGTACAAATGATAATTTTTTTTATCAATATTTCGTTTTTCGATTGCTTCTGTAGTTTTGTCCATGATAAAGGACAATGAATATTTTCGTTTTTAATTTTTTTGATCCTACGCAGTTCTATCACTCGCACAGCCTTTTCCCACCTTTTTTCAGCTATCATTTATGATAATGTAACATTATATTTTTTATTTAAAACCGTTTTAAGAATTTTATAGACTTAAATGTCAATTTTTAGGAGAGTTTTGACCTGGAAAACATTTGTTTAAAAAATTCTAGAGTTCTTTGTAGACCTTGGTGCTGTTTCCCAGCGCCACTTTGGAAATATCATTGTAAATTCAAATTCAACGGGGAATTATTCAGTGTGGAATCACACCCAGGTTTCATCCAGGAACATTTAATATCCAAATAGAAATTTTGATGTGATTTTAAAAAATCGCCCATATCTTTTTCAAAAGACCTTTAAGATTTTAAAACAATTCTTGGAAATTCCCAAAATCAAATTTTGTGTGAATAGTATAGACATTTACGAATTAATATCAAAATACCCCCAAATGTGGCAATCTTTTCAAAAAGTATGAATTGGTAGAAGTATAAAATGTATTATTACAAGTGTAAATAATTATTTTATTCCTGACTATTATAAGATTATGTTATCATGGTTACGCTATCAATAAACAGGATCATAACTCCCTTGGGATATTAGCGGTGACTTAATTTCCCGTTGTCAGGCTTAATTCCCGTTGTTAGAATATTTTGACGTTTGTTGAATATTGCTGTCAGTGTTTCACTATATTTAGTGAATGTCATTGCTGTTTATTTTATTAAAATCGATCAGAAATAAAATAATCTATGTACCTCGGTAATTAATGAGCCTTAATTACCTCAGGCAATTGCAGTTCCTCGAGAATTAAGGCCCTTGATACATTTATTACTATTTATTTGAATAAGCAGCTGCTCCTATTGCCACCCTTTTTCGTCAGGGGGGAGTTTACAGGCAAGTTTGCCTCTGTAAATACTACAGATATATTCAAATGTAAGTAAGTAAACAAAAATATGCCCACCTAAATTGAAGAATTTAAATTCGATATGAGTATACCCGGAATAACGATTAACATAAAAATATCTACATGTGGATGGTCATGAATATATACAAGCTGATTACATAATCTGATTAAAGATCCAAATGGCATCCTTGAAACTTTCACATGTTTTTTTTAACACGTTATTGACATTGCTGATGTATCTGATTCTTAACACCGTTTTAAGAAAGAAAAAACCCTTTCAGGAATGTTAAAAGTAGTATCAGAAAAATGTTTATAAAATTTTGTATAATCTCTTTATGTAGCATTATAGCAAATATTTTACATCTAACTTAAGAAAAAGTTTGTTAATATTTAATGAGTTTCGGCCACCAATAAATAATTTATTTGGCTAGATTCATATTTTTCTATAAATATAACTCAACTTTCGGACTTTTAAAAATGTATATTTACATATTACACGGATTTTCCTCGTTTTCAAAAGAAATTCTTTATTTCATCTAATCCTATTAACAATCGGGTACATCACATAGCAGTACATAAAAGACTCTATCTGTAGCAGAATCAAAAAACATGCATTTAACTTGGCGTTATCTATTGTGATTCTTAGACCATACAATAGTTTCATCATATTCAGAAATGATCAATATTATACCCAAAAAGGTCATTCAAAATAAAAAAAAGAACGGGGTTGCATTAGATAATGAAAACAGCTTCAAAATGATGTGTCACTTAACACCCCTTGCCATTTAAGATTTTTTAAGGGGTGGTTCTGGGCGCTAGAAGGATGAAAAAAGAAGTTTGAAACTACGATAAAAATTTAGCCCCCTCTCGAAATATTTGGGTGCAAATTTTAGTTGGGTCGCCCTGTATTTCTAACTCTAACGTTATAAGTAATATAAAAAATTATTCTGGAACGTCACGCAGGTATATCAGATAACCATGTAGTAAACATCCTAGCAAAAATGTCTTAAAAAAATGTTTCTTTACTATTTCAAATAATTGTTTACTCAAACAAGAAAATCGGTCCTGAATTATACCTGTATTGATAAATAACGTCTTATTAAAAAAAGGTCATTATTTCCGCTTCTATTATAATATTTTTTAATAACTAACGAACTACTAGGTAAATTTTTAAATATCTGTAATCTCCGAATAAGGGAAATGACTAAAAAGTATCTGCTGATAAAAAGGCTTATCGGTATAAACTTTTAACAACTCGTACAGTTATTTGTTAGTAAACAAAGTTATAAATATACTCCGGCACGTATTCAGTTTTAGTAAATTATTTTTCTTTTATAAAATTTTGGTGAAATAATTAAATTTCTTTTGTTCGACATACAGACTGACGCATTAGTGTGTCAAAGTTCGATATATCCGTTTTTATAAAAGATAACTTCATAACCGCGTTAGAAAAAAAAGATGCAAAAGGTATAATTGGCAAAATGATTTGTAGTGCCTTTTCTTGTTATTTTAATTCTGTTTTTAATCCCCAAGTGCTAATTCCAACCATTTAGGAACCACTCAGAACAATTATAGCTATATATAAAATTATCAAATACCTACATCAATTATTATCGACAAAATGTATAAGCTCCCTGACAAAGCTGCATGCATAGATAATATTCCTACTTATCTCTTAAAAAAATGTGTTCTTGAAATATCTAAGCCTCTACATATCTTATTTAATAAATTTTTGGAAGAGGGTTACTTTCCTCATGTTTGGAAAAGGGCCTTAATTGTACCAATTTTAAATCCGGTAACAAGCTAATTGTTGATAATTATCGTCCAATATCGAAATTGTGCATCATCGCTAAACTTTTTGAATCTATATTTGTGATTACCTTTCTAGCGATCTAAAAAATATCATAAATATAGAACAGCACGGTTTTATGAAAAAGCGTTCCATAGAAAGTAATCTATTTATCTATTCCCAATTTTTACTCGATAGCATGAATGAGTCATATTATTATCTATATGCTATCTATACCGACTTCAGCAAGGCATTCGATAAAATAGATCACAATATCCTTATAAGTAAACTTGCTGGGCTCCACCAGTTATTCTATATCAATCAAAGCTCTACTAATTATAATTCTAATTCTCCGCTTTATCGTTGCTTTAAATCATACAATACTTTGGCAAATTTAACCAACTTAGATATTTCTTCTTCCTTAAGTGGCAACCGGAGTTCTTGTGAGAAACAAATTTCCCTTCTATTTTTTGAGGATTTTCTAATATAAAATTGTATTTATATGTGCGCCACTGGGAACACTTGGCGATGGAATATTTCTCGACAGCTTTAAATGTATGTAACGATGTGGCAGCACTTTACAAAGATATTTAAGAAAAAAATGGGAAACCATATTATTTAAAAACTACTTGATGTTTATTAAAACAAATAGGAGCAAATTTTCATAGATTTAATGCAGAATGACCGGATATTTCTTTTTGTGATTTTCCATTTAAAATTAACAAAATAAATACTTTTCGAAGGTTTACAAAAAAATCAAGAAATCTCCACCCTAAGTTTTGTAATTATTAGTATTTCCTGAAAATTTCACAAAAATCAGGCTAAAGCTAAAGCCTTAAAAGGTTATTAAAATTTTTCAAGGGGTTCGGTTTGCTCTTAACAACATTTGGTACCAAGTTAAAAAAATTTTACAAGGGGAATATTCAATAATACTTAGTTCTTAATAATTTTTTTTATAACTTATAAGTTGTAATTCATTTTATAATTTTTTGTATATTGAAAAGTGAGTACTGTTTCTGGGTTCGTCCGTTTTGTTAAATAAATAAATAAATTTTGTAAATTATCTTTTTATTTAAAAAAAAAAATTTAAATGGATCTCCGATATTTTAACGGAATGTAACCAAAAATAAAAATATCAGGCATGATTAAACCACTAACGAAACATTAAAGCACGTTGTCCTCTAAAATAATAACTTTTGACCAACTTCCGCTTAACGATTCCGAAAACAATAGTAATAAACCCGAATTTTAATCGGTGACTAATTTTCAACTTAACATTTAATTGTTCGATACATTTACGTCTACGTTTTACACATTTTCCTCTTCTACGTTACCTGTTCCAACTTTAAAATGGTTAAGATAAAAAAGTAAAAACGTGACGTACATAAGATATACATGCTGGTCCTGCTAATGATATTTAAAGCACGTGACGATCACTAGTTTTACACCTGATCGTGTTACGGACAGTAGTCTGGGCGATTAAGAACGATTATTGAAAGAGTGTGTGCTTAAATCGCTTTTTTTAAACTCCTTTATACCTACTAAACATTAGAACTTACAAGCCCTTCCTGCAATTTTATTTCCGGCTTGCAACTCAAACTTATTTTGTAAGCGTGTGGAAAATTTGCAATTGAGAGTTTTTAGCAATCACTCAGCACCCATGCAATTTAAATTTTTCGAAAGGGTTGCTCCCCTCCAGTAAGGGATGAAATTAGGGGTAAACTATTCATACAAAAATTTACATTGTAGAAATCAAAAGTCGACTTGTCTCGGCGATTTTCCTAACAAGAGTCCAGTAGCGAGTTAAATAGGGGGTAACACTTATGATCCTCACAAAAGCTTAAAGTATATTTTATAATCGTAAGTTTAATGGAGGTTTAAATATAACATTGTCAATAAAATGCAATTTCGAAAGTTTAAGTTAATTTGTGATTGAAAGTACTTAACTAATTTTTATAGTGAAAGTTTCAATAAGTTTTAAATTGTTTGTTAACAGTAAGTTTATTTTTTTAAGTTGCCATAAAGTTCAGCCTTTTTAAGTTTATTTTTTAAGTTGCTGAAATTATTAATAAGCATTCTACGAACTTGCAAGGAAACTTGCATTTATATTGGCAAGCTTGCAAACAATTTGCAGTAAGTGTATTTTGTTTAGTGGGTAGTTTATTTAAACAAGAAACTTTCATAATTTATCAAAACCGCAATATTTGTCATAAAAAGACATTTTCGACAGTCTGTTTTTCATTTTATTATACCCTTAGTTATATTTCAATTATGTCCATAACAGTTTAGCGGAAATACCGCTGAACTTTCTGTAAATATGTAACGTATAACTGAGTATTGGGGACATTTAGTTGGAGCAACTGATAACACTGTTCGGCAAGAGATGATTTATTATAAGGTAATCTGGTTTTTCAGTAAAAATTTGGATTTGTAGTACAGCGCGGTAATTACAATAAAAATTCTGAGTAGTATAATTGATGATAAAACACAAAATAATTCGAAATTATACAAAAAAATAAAACTTGTTTAATAGTTGAGATAAAGAGAAAAAATGGTAATAACACAGAATACTTCATCGGTTTGCTGCGTTATTTTTATACCAATTACAATTTTTTGTGAGGTAAGCGACCTTACTATTAAGTTCAAGAAACCGGTCATTGGACACCACAATGTCTACAGCACAAAGTACGAAGTCTGGAGACTCCCATATAAATTATTTTTTTTGCAATAATTATTTCTTAAAAAAAAACTTGTTTTAACGGTTATTTCTACTTAATAGTTTTGTATAATGAAATTATATAATTGTATAGATATCTAAATTCAGTACAACTACCTAAATGGATAAAAAAACATGAACATACTTAGCCTTTACTAAATAATATGTAAAGTAACATATTTTTTATATACGTTTGGTTATCATGGAACATTACTCATTTTTAAATGATATAATTCAACAAAAACTTTTTAAGATTAATCTTTTTAATAGCGGAGTGAAATTAGACGAAAATATTCTGAAAATGGATGTAAGAGCTAAGTCAAATTTTTTTAATTTTTTCGATTTTATACATAAAAAAAATTTGTCCATAAATTTGGACTGGAGCTTCGCGAGATATGTGCCAAAAACTGTATTTTTGGTATTTTTAGAGTGGATTGCTTCACTATTTTTTAAATATCTCCGGATCTAAGAGTCGTAGAGTATCGATCCGTGTAGTAGGCTTTTTTTAAAAATGCATCCTAACCTCAAAAAACGAATTCGCGCACATTCTTTTTTTTTACTGAATTGGCAATAAATAACCAAAGAATCCTCGAAATTTCTTAAAAATTGGAGAATATATGTATTTTTATGTCGGGAAGATATTGTAAAAATTAAAAAAAAATGTATTTGTTCAGCAAAAATCGGCACTTTCGAGAAAAATTGAATTGGCCGCCATTTTTGAAAAAACAATAGTAGAGAAAAATTTTTTATCTTAAAAAGAAGGATTTTGTGTGTACTTTTGTCTAACAACATTTTATTTCTTTATTTAAAGTGTCCAATTTAGGGAATAATAAAAAAATAAAAATTCGATTTATGCTTGATTCTCTTAGAAAAACTGTATTTCAGTCCAAAAAATGTTTAAAAAAATAAAAAAAAATATTTCAGGTTCTAAAGTAAGATTTTTGTGAGGGAACGAATCAATATAAATCAATATAAAAAATGAAAATCGAATATTTTTTTTATTTTTCCATAAATTGGGCACTTTAAATAAAGAAATAAAATGTTGGATTTTCTTAGACAAAAGTACTCATAAAATCCTTCTTTTTGTTTTTACAAACTTGGGAGCTTAAACATTTTTCTCATAAGACCACAGTTCAAAGAACGCCAAAAAAATATATTAAAATTACGTCCTCTTCGAAATTCGAGCCAATGATCCTCTGTTCAAAAGTCAACACATGAATCACTTTCCTTAATATCACATTTAAGTAATAGATTCAACGTAATATTAACTTGAATTAAAAAACAATGTTTGGAATATTGAATTGTTGCTATTTATAAATAGAGGACCAAATGGCGGAATAAAATTTCTTTTACTTGCTTGTACCTATTGGCATAGAAATCTTCTACCGGGCCGTTTAATGGCTTCATGTGTTACTTGGGTATTGAGATACGAAACCCTCCCAAAAAAATCTTCTGCCCCTATGCTTACGCCTTTCCATCCAGTTTTAAAATTAATAAAATATACAAAAGATGCATTTTGAAATAAAATTTTTTCTTGGAACTTATTCTAGTGGAATTTAACCTAAAAATTCCTTATAAGTTCAAGTTTCGTCACGTTTTGATCGTTAAATTCTCGCAATCTCTACTTACCTACTTTAGAAATAATTATAAGAACCTACCATCTTAGTCCAAACAATAGCATATTGATGTTTAATAAGATAAGGCATTCTTATCGCAAGTACATATTTGGGTCATCTCGAGAAGACTGAAAGTTATTTAAAAAAGTCATACAGCTATTTTCATATTTATTATTACTATATTAAAAATTCCTGGCGAATTTCTTTGTCACTCAATTGTGACACATTTCACATCTTTACCTAAATTTATTAGATTATACAGGGTGGTTCCATATGAAAGTACAAATGTAACAGTAGGTTTAGAATCTCACAATATTCATATTTCGCTAAAAAATAGGGTCTATTAATTATTTAATATTACGTCAACCCCTTTAATAAAATAAAAATACATATAAAGAAAAGTATTTATAAAAGATGATTTACACTTGAAGTTTATTGAAGGCTTTTTGTACAAAGATCCAAGATGCAAGTCATATCTTTCTTATCATTACAATCCTACATAACTGAAAGTTTCTTGCTAGACACATCGCTATCCAAGTACCACCAAAAAAAATCTGCAGTTGTCCAAAGGAGTATCATACCTCAGTTTTGATTTGCTGATGGCACGGCATTTCTAATGTCAAAGCTAATATGCTAAAATTCCAATCCGAACATGGGAAGAAAATATTGAAAATTTCCTATCAAAAACACACCGTATGAATGCAGACCAGTTACCTTTCGATGAAGGGACTTGGCCAGAAGACCTAATTGCTCATGGCTAACTGAAAAACCATCATTTGGTGGTACCAACAAAAGCATTATGTTATGAAACAACTATTTTGTAAATTTGCATGAAATTCAATTAAATAAAAGTTTATTGAAGAATGTAGGGTCAATATACTAGGAGAATCAAATGGTAACTTCAACTTTACTTCAGGGATAAAAATATTTTCTCTTTATACCTTCATAAATGTAAAGAAAGTTACTCAAATTGGTACTAGAGATGGATTTTTATCATCATCATTATGTAATGTATTTATTAAATTGTTCGTAAATATTATCATATTTGTAATATCATATTTGGAATTTGCGTAATCGTTCTTTTTAAGTACGCTACTATCGAAATTAATTGCGATTGATCGGCTACTTAAAAGAAAAAAAGCATTTTTTAGATTTAGATATTTTTTTTAATTCAAGGCTAAACTTTCTTTTGTTCTTTTATAAAATGTAAACAAACTAGTTGACATAGAAAACACAAAACTAGAGCAATCAATATTTGTGAAAAATATTGATATTTTTTTTGCACTAAGAAACAACCGTTATTAATTAAGTGCTTGAAATAGATAAAAAAATTAAATAAATCATAATTCCTTTGATAAAATTGTTTTTGATCTAATTTCAAATGGGTGTGATGAAACGTTCAATAAATAATCTTACGGTAATTTGAATACACAAGGTCGTTAAAAATGTTATCAACATTGCAACATCGCTCGAGTGTCTATCAGCAAAAGATCAAAGAAAGTTGACTGCTCCAAACTGAAAAAATCTTCAAGTTTGTATCTTCTAAGGATATAATGCGTATTGTTTAATTTTTGATATGATTTTCAAAATTAGGTAAAAAGTTATTATTTTTACCTATTAACTTATACAGATCTGGCAAAATTTTAACGGAACATGTCAGATTATAGAAGTTTTTTAAATTCTTAAGGTAGTTTTCATTCGTGCTTTGATAAAAAACGCAATTTCCATTAAATATTATTTTAATAAGACATACCTATTTATAAATAATACGGATACTGACAGTAGTGACGATTTTGAGAATACTCCGCCAGAGATTGGAAAAAGCTGCAAAAATAACGTTAGATTTGTTGCCGGTAATTTCAAGAAAAAAGTATGAATTGCATACGAACAATTTATGAAATGGAAAAGAAAGAAATACAATTAAAAAAAATTATTTAACTGTTAAGAGGTAGGATACCTACTTTAATGTAATTTTAGTTTTATTAACCATAAAAATAAATATTAAGTTACATTACTTGCGTTCAGTCAACTTCTATAAGTTTATAAGAAAATTTTTTGAACTGGCGATTAAGTTATATTCAGATGATTTACAAAAAATAAACACGGTTATTCTACGCAGTGAATGGGATATTTGAACAGTGAAATGACAAAAAGTAGATTCCTGTCTTCCTCAAAGTGCAGTTGATACTTTAAAGGTAGCAGATCCTTGTTTGTTTCCGAATATTTTTACGCTAATCCAAATTTTAGCCGTTTTACCCGTTACCACTGCATCTGTGCAAGTTTCTCAACGATGAAAAGACTGAAATCATATTTGCGGAATAATACATCTACCAATTATTAACAGCCCTAGATTTGATGTCAGTGCATTGGAATATAGTTGTCGAAGAAAATGCAATCAAAGACGAATTTTACAACAGACATACTCGCAGAATCGCGCCTTTGAATAATGCTCATTCAAAGTTCAATCTTATATTAATAATTAACAAATTGTTGTTGACCCAGGGTTAAACCTTTAAACGTTCAGGATCGGTTTTTCAGGAAAAAATAAGATTTTAATTTCGCCCGGGTGTCAGGGCCAGAATAGTATATTCTGTAACAAGGTTGGAATGAGAATTCGACACGAGTGGATGATTCCGAGCGCGAGCGAATGCGAGCGTGAGGAACCACGAGTGTCGGATTTTCATTCCAACAGAGTAACAGACTGTACTTTCTCCACGGCCACAAAAAGTAGAAAATAAATATAGTAAAATGAAACCTCAATCTCTCAATATTGTGTAGGTAGTATTTTTATATTCAAGCTTGGATTTTTGCGGTAGCAAATTTTGAGTTATATTATCGGCATATTTTTTTATTTCTGGAGGAGTATTTTCAAATTCTACATATGAATCATTTGATTTTCTTCTCCTTTTTAATAAATTAAAAGTTTTTACAAACCAATATTAAGACCACGTCAACTAATACTGACAGTTAATTTGACATTCACGGCAAACCTTATTTTTGTAAACAATCACGGAATACAGATTCTATCTCTAGTGATAGAATTTTCTTTCTCCACGGCCACTACTGAATGTAGTTATTCTGAAACCATTTATAATAACAGAAAAGAAACATTCTCGATCTTGAGATTGAAAGAAAATTCTGAAACATTTGTCTCTTATGTATTTTATATGTATTACATTCTATCATTAGAGTTAGAATCTTTCTTCCGTAATTGTTTAAAAAAATAATGTTTGCCATGAATGTCAAATTAACTGTCAGTATTAGTTGACGTGGTCTTAATATGGGTTTGTAAAAACTTTTAATTTATTAAAAAGGAGAAGAAAATCAAACGATTCATATGTAGAATTTGAAAATACTCCTCCAGAAATAAAAAAATATGCCGATAAATAACTCAAAATTTGCTACCGCCAAAATCCAAGCTTGAATATAAAAATACTACACAATGTTGAGAGATTGAGGTTTCATTTTACTATATTTAATTTCCACTTTCTGTGGCCATGGAGAAAGTACAGTCTGTTACTCTGTTGGAATGAAAATCCGACACTCGTGGTTCCTCACGCTCGCGTTCGGAATCCTCCACTCGTGTGAATTCTCATTCCAACCTTGTTACAGAATATACTATTCAATCTCAAGAGCGAGAATGTTTCTTTTCTGTTATTATAAGTGGTTTCAGAATAACTACATTCAGTAGTGGCCGTGGAGAAATTTTTTTTTTGCCGACCAGTGTAATCAACCAGCTGATCCCTAAAATGCGATTAACTCGTAAACTGTTAAGTTTTAAGGTTAATAACAAGTATACTTTATTTCTACTAAAATAACGTGAATTTAATATTCTTTTACAAAAATACCGCTAACTTAAAGAGACAAAAATTTTATTGCACATGTATGCCACAAATGTGGTCTAACTAACGCCCTCTACAAATTACATCGAAGTAGGTACCATATTCTGATTTCTCGTGCCCAAAAACCCCCAGTTCCAAATTTTTACGTAGATATATATTGAAACGAAATGTCAAAAGTTATAAATTTTATTATAACAATTTCAGATAATAACACAAAAAAAATAAAATTAAACGTTGCTGAAAATTACAAAACTAATTATTAACAAAACATTCACACTCACTCTCTCACAATTAAATAATATTACACAATAGAAAACAACAAAAATACTCTAACACTAGACACTGAAAGTTTTGAAATACCTTTGACCTGTATTATAGTAGTCAAGGTCCTTCTAACTCCATCTCCTCCAAAATCAAATTAGTCTTCTCAATTAAACTTCCTCGTTCAGAACTCGTACATTGACAAAACTCTTATGTAGTTACAAACTTCCATATACCATATAAATTAATACTAACATAAATTATTACTCAATTGCAACTTTCTGCAACTCCTGGTGGATTTATATTTTCTTTTTTTAATATTTCTCAAATTTTCTAAAAAAAACCTTTGACATTCCCTTTCTTTTCGTCAATCAATCTCCCCAAAAAAAATCACCTGTCACCATTTTTCTCGTTACCTGGTTACCTTCTATATACAAGGTGATTATTTCATTACAATATATCCAAAAACGCTAAAGTTATTGCAAAAAATAAATCTTAAAATTTAAGCAAGTTGGTTCAAATCGTAATATTTTAAAGTGAGGAATCTACCATACTTCTATGTACAATGACTTAAGGACCACCCTGTATATCTACGAGAAATGGTGGGCCCCCTCCGAAAAAAAATTCCTGGCTAAATCACTGCTTGTATTCTTTCAATTTGTACAGTTGTAGAAAAAGTATAGTGTGAAACAAGTGGAGAAAGTACTATTCTCTCTCGTGTGTTTGCGGCACTCTTCAGGCTCGTGCCACAAACTTTCACACTCGTGAGAAAAGTTAAACTTTCCCCACTTGTTGCACAATATATTATTCTGGTATACAGAGATACCCCTTTGTAATTCCCATATATTCGGCAAAAACCTTTTATATTAATTCTAGCATTATACTTTGTCTACATACAGCATATAAAAAGTTTCACGCAAATAGCACATGTTGTATACGTTAGTTTTTGCGATTCTCATTATTTATTCATTAGTTATTTAATACAAGTTTCTGACGGAATTGCTATAGAAATGTCAAACGTTAACACAGCCCGGCTTTTCTGGACTAGTGTATGTAGTTATGACAAAATTTGCATATTAGTCCTGGAGGTTAAATCTAATAATCTTATTTGTAGGAAGAGAAAATAATGAAATGGTGTGAAAAATAACTAAAATCATCCACAGGAAAATATAAGGGAAATAATTTTGTACAAAAAAAATGACAGGTACACGACAGAAATTATACATTATTAAAATCCAACCCAATTACTAATGAATGACGTTAAAAAAAATAAAAAAAAAATTAAGTGGGAAAAAAAGTGAAAATATTTAAATTTAAAATAAATAGTAGTAAGATAAGACACATATTTTAATACATTAAAATATCAACGGACTTTTGTTGTTTTTAATGGGATAAAATATTACATCCTGTAGATAACTAGGATTTCATAAGTGTAGGTTTTAGATTTATACGTAGAAAAAATGTTAATATTGATTTAACAAAAATTTTAATATTTAAACACGTATTATTCGTGTCAACAAATTTATAAAATATTTTTATGTAATTTATGTGTCTGTTTTCCGTCAAATCTCGCGCGCGCGTCACAAATTTACATTTTTTATGTAACTAATGTTTGTTTATTCGACTATTAACACTACAAATGTAACGAAATATTAAATAAATGAAAAATAAAAAATCAATTAAGTGAAAATTGAACCTCAAATATGATTTTGAAAAATAAATATTAATGATAATTTTATATTAGTCCAATAAACAAAGGTGCCAACCCGGGCATCAGGTCTGTCCGGCACCATTTTTTTTTAATTTGCAGGTATTCATGATTCATGGGTACATTCACCCCCGAAAATCTAAGCTGTCTGAAATTTGTGGAACGGCGGGATAATGGCTCATTGGTCTCAAAAATGTGTTTTCCGAAAATATGACACAGAATTTTTGTTTGGACGAAAATGAAGATCAGTCCATTACCTACAAAAATGATCATCATTTTTGTCAAAAATATAATACTTTTCGACATAGCCGGCTCCAAAACGCACCCCCATTTTTAGCTCCTCCCTGCATTTAGATAGCACGCTCTGAAGAAATGACACTCCCAAGTGGATTACAAATTTTTCAATAAATAACGTAAAAATTAATATTTTTTCATGATTCAAAGTTCAGATGAGAGAAGGAACCTGTAGCTATAATATCATGTTACTTTTTCCTTTTATCTATTTTTCTGGATTATTGAAAAATCGGGCCAAAATTTGTTTTTGCTCGATATTTTGACCCTCCTATAAATTTATTCATATTTTTTTTTGTTGGAAATTGCGAATTTTTGAAACGCCGTTTTTGCAAAAAATATTAGTGTAGCGAAAAAAATCATAGGGACAACTTTTGTAGGTAATGAACTGTTCTTCATTTTTTGTCTAAACAAAAATGTTACGGCAGATATCGTCGAAAAACGGATTTACGGAAACTCTAGAGCCATTTTCCCACCTTTCCACAATTTCCACGTAGCTGAGATTTTCGGAGGTATAAATACTTACAAATTAAACAAAAAATTTTGACGGGTTTGGGGTTTTTGTTGCGTTAATTTACTGGACTATATAACAAGAAAAAGGAATTAAGGAACCAAGTGAGGAATTCAATTTATTGGATACAACATCCTAAGAATGGTTTCGGCATTTCGGCTTCGTTGGTTAGGCCTTCGAATCCAATACATTAAGGCATTAATTATTCAATAGCTATATCACAGTAAAAGATATCAAATTCGCAAACATACTACCATCTCTCTATGTAATAAATGGATAAAAAGAAATAACTTCTTGGCGTGTATTAATTTCATGTCAAAAGGCTTTTCTAAGAAGTAATAATCCTCCCCATAAAACCATGATCAACTCGTGAAAAATATATGCATCTTCCAGGATAGATACTTTAAAACTAATATACTGACCTCGCTATTTTGTTTGCATAAGTTAACAAGACACTTCTGAAACTGTACTTTTTAAAATCTGTCAGGAACTCAGCGATTGTTTTTATCTCGCGAAACATCACTTTTTCGTAACACTGTACTATCTATTATATCATATAATATTTTGCATTTTATTTTTGTTTTTCTTTACGGCGCGGTTTTCAATTTAGCATCGTTTTGATTGACCACGATTCCATTAGAGGTGGCGTCGAATTGCTATTACCTCGATTTAGCTGATAAATTGAATTTACCAGAGAGAACCTCTATTTCCATTCATTTCACAGATGGGAAACTTCATTTATAACATTTACATGTTTTCTTATAGCCATATATCAGTCTCGGCTCGATCACTTCTTGCAAACACCTGTTGATAGAGGTAATGTTTGTGTTAATTTGTTTACCTTTGGGTTGTTGTCCATTGATTCTTATCTGCAACTAGAAATTGAGAAAATTTTTTGCCGATTCAGTTTTTGCTTCGTTAATTATTTCTATGACACTGCCGATCTGTTCACCTTGATTGAAAATACTTTTATTTTAGTTATTTAGAAGATCAACATGGAAATTCTGTAATTGAATACTGAAATAATAATTTCATTTGATGTATTCTTTTGCGTGTTTATTTTCTGGGACTCTTTCCCAGTAGTTTTTGTGTTTTCCCCAATCCAGTCTCTTAAAGACGTTCTTATTTACATACACAGTTACGTCTATTTTTTTATTTGAATGCTGACTCTTCTCGATATCTGACTTCGTCATCACAGTCAGAATAACAATAGTTTATTATATTATCACAATCATTTTTTTTCACTTATTTACTTTTAGTACAATTTGGATATGTTGAATGACGTTTTTAACACTTCAAAATGTTGTTAGTATTTGGATGCGATTTATGACAAATAATATTTACCAGCTTGATCGGTAAAGGACTTTTAGGCTATTTTCATTCTATTGCAAACAATGTTAAGAAGGTTCAAATTATTCTCCACTCTCTTTCTTAGTCTTTAACATATACTTCCAAAAGATTGTTTTGTCTTGTTATTTATAGTCTTTCACTATTTTTAGTAACGAGAAATCTGCAATACTTTTACTTTCCATTAAGTAAATTTGGTTAGAAATGTTTTTTTTTGAGAATAATTTCAAAAGTCAGTATAAGTTTTTGTCTGTCTCATGGTACCCTGTTTCTTTGCCAGGTTTTTATTTTTAGACGTTTCGATGTTCTCTATCTATATTAAGATATTAATGAATTCACTTGGAGTTCCGTTTGTGCACGGATCTCTAAATTTAAACCATAAAGAGTCGTATTGCAATAAAATTTAATTGTTTTAATTCGTTTTTTG
Organism: Crepidodera aurea; assembly: GCA_949320105.2. Taxonomy (NCBI): domain Eukaryota; kingdom Metazoa; phylum Arthropoda; class Insecta; order Coleoptera; family Chrysomelidae; genus Crepidodera; species Crepidodera aurea. The sequence continues at coordinate 32,080,263 of OX439475.1, forward strand.
AACACAAATTGAAATGTTTGTCACGCGTTTTCCTCGTGAAAGAAATAAAACACTAAAGTTTCGAAAACAAACTAAACATTGAGTAGTGTGTTGGCTAATAAAAAACGTTGCTGGTAACCAGTGGAGTAGAATCAGGGTATAAAAAATTTAAAAGTCATAAAAAGGTATAAAAAATACAAAAGAAATATTGAATTTAAAAATACAGATATCCTATAATATAAATAGTGGATTTTTCAAGAATTGTTTAATTTTTTTTCATAAAAAATATATGTTAGTCTCAAAAGGACCGAAAAATCAAGGGGAAGATATAAAAATGCCTGGAAAATTACGTCAAATTCTAAAATCGATAAAAATAGAGATATTTCCGGCGAAAATGCATAAGAAATTGGGAACTTAAAAAATGCAGGTGTGCAATATTTTAAATATTGGATTTTTAAATAAATCATTGTTAGGATTTTTCGACATATCATTCACAATAAAAGTTATGGCTAAAGTAACAGAATTAGGTTCATAACCTATGAATTTCTCCCTCTCTCTTCACTGGATTAAAACCACTTAGTTGTTAAAAGTTTTTATTGACGTTTCGGCTTTCCTATCGAAAGCCGTTATCAAAATGGCATAACAAAATAAATAAATTTACTATAGAAACAGAACACTTGATAATCTTGCAAATTTAAAAACATTTTTTCAAACTAATAATACATTAAAATCTTTAATAGTAAATACAAAACCTTTTAATGAAATTCAAAACACAAAAAATTGTATTTATAAAATTCCATGCGAATGTAATAAATTTTATATAGGAGAAACATCTAGACCTTTTCATATTAGACTTATTGAACACCAATCGTACATTAAAAATAAACAATTCGAAAAATCCAAAATGTGTGAACATGCATGGGATTTTGGTCATGAAATACCATGGAATTCTTCAACTAGATTATTAAAAGAACCGAATAATTATTATAACCGCAAAGTTAAAGATGCAGCATTGATATGCTTAAATAATATCTAACGAATGTGTTTCTAATTGTTCGGTCGATATTTCAAAAATTTGGATGCCTATTTTACAAAAGAGTTAATTGCAAAAAGGATACCCTCTATATCGGGATAGTATCATAAGTTTTTATCTGGTTTTTTCTTATAATATTAATAAGAAAACTTCATTTATGACGAAGTATAGATTCTCTTATAATATGCAAATGCGCTATCCTTTCAAAATTCGTTCCCAGAAAAGTCACAAAAATATGATTGAAACAGATTTTGACATCTTCAATCTCAAAATCTAATCAAGTGTACTATGTTGATGTCGTATTTTTGCAAGATTATCAAGTGTTCTGTTTCTATAGTAAATTTATTTATTTTGTTATGTCATTTTGATAACGGCTTTCGATAGGAAAGCCGAAACGTCAATTAGAAACTTTTTTAACAACTAAGTGGTTTTAATCCAGTGAAGAGAGAGAGAGAGAAATTAAAATACAAACCACTATGAGCTTCCGAAATGAATAACCTATGAACTTACGGTATATATAAATACGCCACTGCTCGCATCCTATTTATAAATAAATAAACAACATTTATTTTTGTTATCAGTCAGTGAAACACCATTTTTTTATGTTATGTAGAATGTAGATACTGCTTTATTGTTGAAACAAGGTCAAGAAACGAAAATGTTAAAAACACCAATCATCGGATTCTACAAATTCATGAGTTATTTATAATTGTCCGTGAATGGCGACCATATGACAGTTTAATAATTTTATTAATGTTTTTCAAGAGTTATGTAATCAAATTAGAAAAATAAAAATGGCTGGCAAAAATTCGTTTAGGTATAGTCCAACCCACTGCTTTATGAGAATGAAACAAAGCTATAAAAACAACAAAGGATACCGGCAATAGAAGAAAAGCTGATGCATCTGGACATTTTTGAATACTTTAATGTCGAAAGCACCGTACACTGTCCATATACATAAAAATAAAATAATATTTTGGCTATTAGGACCACTGTGCAAAGATTCAATAACCAACTTAACTGGAGATCCTAATAGGAGTAAATGGTGTAAAATTTCTATATTGGTTAACTTTCTTTAATATGAATTTACATTTTAATTTCTTTGAGATTCACAAACGTTACTAATTAAAATTTTTTCTTAAATTTTAATTTAACTAAACTGTGAGGTGTGAAGTTACACTCATAAGAGGCGACAATGGAAGTGTGGCTAGTATGGTTACTTTACTAGTTGAGTCAAACGTTCTTCGGTTGAGTAGTAGGAAGAAGGAGTTAGACAAATATTGTCTTCAGTAGTGGGGGCTAGGAAAATATTGACTGAAATTGACACACCATTAATACTAAGCTGTCAAATTTTATTGCATCAAATTTATGTCTTACCAATATATCATCAATTTCTATGTCATGATCAATCGACCTGCTGTAGGTATATTTCACCGACATAACCTTAAACTAGACGGCTAATATCCATATTCCCACCACATAAGAAACTCATCCAATTGAACATTCCGAAAACGTCTCTGCGCAATGCGCAATGGACACCAGTACGTCTAATATCTGGGTTTCGGTTCTCGAGCTTTGCCGATTCGAGGAGACGAGACATATTGTTTTCTCTTCATAGGCGTCCACTGTTCTGTTTGGTGTTTAACCGATATTCGATAGAGAAATAGTGAATTTATTGTAAAAATGAACTGTTTTGTACTTTGGTGTAAGAACCGTTCAACAAACCATCCCAAAGGTGTTATGTTTCATAGGTAAGTCAATATAAGAAACACAATAAAATTGTTATATACCATGCATCTATTCAACAACTTTGATTCACACACATTTATTATACCAAAAAGTAATTATTTTACGCGAACAAATGTATATTTGCTTCACAATGATATTTTAGAATATCTGAGGACCAACGTAATGAATGGTTGAAAGCAATCAGAAGACCTTTAGAACCGCTTCCGCACTCGTCAACAAGAATATGTTCAGAGCATTTTGCTTCAGAAAGTTATTTCAATGATATAAATTGAGGATACTATATGTCTTACTCGAACGATACAGCTATTTATACCTATACTATACTATTTTATAAAAAACATCCTGTTCTCACAAATAATAATATTTCCAATCAGTAAATGAAAACTCCACCCTAAATCCTAAATTGTTTTCATCATTCCACTTATTTTCGTTCTAGACCCAATCATTTTACCTAAGGTACGCCAATGTCGGAACATAGACTTTAAGGTTATGTCGGTGAATATGACAAACACAATGCGCATGCATTATGGACACCAGTCATCCTCGTAATTGATCAATTTTTATCATATGGCATTAGCCGTCTAGTTTAAGGTTATGTCGGTGGTATATTTAGGAGGACCGTGTCAATGGGTGCGGAACCATTCCAGACAAGAATCAACAAAAGTTAAAAAAAAATTATGTCAACTTTTTATCTGTCAATTTTTTTTAGGTGACAAATATTTAACTTTATCGTTTTATGCATAAAAATTTAAATATCAAATTTGTAACATCTTAACAATTTTTTAATTATTTGAAATATTAATGTTTCAAATTTAAATCTATAAATTTTTTACATCAATTTGTATAATATACTTTTATCTACTAAATTTTTATGCATCAACTTGTATCTGTCAAACTTTTATCTGAACTTTTTATCTGTCAAATTTTTATTTAAACATTTTTTATGTCAAATTTGAATCTAAAAAAAATTTATTTTGTTTCAGATGGTGAACCAATCACTTTTCGCCAACTACGGTCTGATATTCGGAGAGTACTTAAAATCCATATCCGGCGGACACGCCACTGGAATTACTCTGGTAATGGCCTTAAGTGTTGTAGTGACTAATTTCGCTGGACTGATAGTGGGACCTTTATTACAAATTTTAGATATTAGGACTTTTACTTTTATCGGTGTCGGATGCGTTGGTACCGGTATGATAATTTCCAGTTATGGAACTGCTATTTGGCATATTGTCATCGGATACAGTTTATTTACAGGTAAGGAATAATACTAAAATAATCACATTCGCGTTATATTTATTGTAAAACACTGGGATGCCCGTTTTATCGGCAAATGTTGAAGTAGGTATAGTTCTTCCAAACTCAATTGAATAAGCTGAAAGAACCGCTTTGAACTTAAACGCAGACCATAGGCGGAGATATTTTCTTTTATTCGAAATATAACTTTGCGTATTTTCAACAGGAATTGTAACAAATATTATAAACGGTACGCTTCTGTTCTGCATGTCATAAATAAGACCTGACGACAACCCCAGTAAGCACAGGATATCCGATGGACATCCACCAAAAGTCCATAATTGGTCCATATGGACATGGACCAGAAAAGGACGTCCAATGGATGTCTAGTGGACGTCGTTCATGGATATCCTTTTCCGGTCCATGTTCTTATGGATCAATTATGGACCTCTGATGGACCAATTAACTTCGAAATAAATTTAACCAATTGGTAACATTGTTACTGTTGGCATTCTTGGGAATAATTTCAACTTCACAACTGACAATTGACAGGTTATTTATTTGGTTGCAAGTTCTAATGGATTTAGAATATATATTCAATATTCAGTTCCATTTTCCGTTAATAAGTTCTTCAAAAAAGAAAATAGATTTGTGTTTTGATCGCCAGGTAAGAATGGAGAAAAACGTCGTACGAAAGAAGTACTTAAACAAAGTCTATAAGAGAACTCGAAGAGAGATAAACGTAACTTCTACCAGTGACGCACAAATCCTTCCATCAAGTTCTGCTTTTGTTTCACCACCTGCTTCGAGCTTTCAGTCTGATCCCAATATATGTGATTTCAATAATAGTAACTCTGGGGAATTGATTAAGACGATGTACCTGACTGAGGTTTATAAATACCTCAATACTGCAGCCTTAAGACTTATTGTACTAAATTCTGGGGAAAGTAGTAAAAATTGTGTTCAACAGTCAACAAATATCCTAAAAGTGTTCAGTGTTCAGTCTCCATTTACAGAAAACGAGCAGCAACATAATAGTAGTGAAGCTGACTCATCGTCATCAGAAGAAATGTACGTTTATTTCAGTTTTATTTTTAAATTAATTATTTATTTTAGAATATTTTTATTTCGTATTGTACTTTATTTTGATTAAAAAAGATTGGACAAAAAAATTAATAAAAAAAATGGGACAAAAAAAATTTGATAAAAATACAAATTTTTTTTTTAAGAAAATGATTAAAAAAAGATTTTGACAAAAAAAAATTAAAAAGAAATCGTTTTTGTTTATTTGTATTGTACTTGTATTTTGATTAAAAAAATTTGGTAAAAAAAATTGATAAAAAAATGGAACAAAAAAAATTGATAAAAATACGGACAAAAAATTTTTTTTTGAAAATTGATCAAAAAAATTTTGGTTAAAAAAAACTTTGATAAAAAAATATGGACAAAAAAATTAAAAAAAAAAAATATCAAAAAAAGATTTTTATAAAAAAAATTTTGGTCAAAAAAAAATTTAGAAGAACAAAATTTTGGTTAAAAAAAATTTGATAAAAATAATATGGACAAAATTAAAAAAAAAATATCAAAAAAGATTTTGGTCACAAAAAAAATTTAGAAGAACAAAATTTTGGTAAAAAATTGATAAAAATAATTTGGAAAAGAAAAATTTAGTCAAAAAAAAAAAGATTTTTGTCGTAATGTCCTTTATTTGCATTTTATTCAATTAATTTTTTTGCCTCTATTTAATTAACGTACCAGATAGTAAAAAAACAACGCATTTTTATAATCAAATTAATTTTGTTTATTATAATGACTGAAGTGTATAAATATTAGAAAAATTTAATAGGAGCATCTTCTGCCATCCAGATAAAACCATTGTGGGCAACGGCTGTAATCGATTTTTTTCCGATCAACAAACTTTTTTCTACACTTTATCTCAAAGTTATCGTTTAAAGTGGCGTTAAATGTTTTTATTAACTTCGTCAGCACGTGCCTAAAGATATCTGGGTCATCAATCTAAAACAAAATATTTACTAATCCTTTCTTTATTCAATCATTAAATTTTTAGTTTATTTCTATTATAAAAAAAATAAATTTGTCTCCGCAATTAAAACTAGTTTTAATTTATCCATTAAGATTTTTCATACAACAAATTGTTATAATATATTAATTGAAATACAAAAAAAATAAGATTCCGTGGTTTTACCAGTCACCTTATATTGTTTACAACTTACAAGAGGTTCATACATGCCACTGTCCGGTTTGTATATACTAAAATTATAGTCTCCAACTCTTTCGAAAGCTTCCAACCAAAGGGAAAATTGTTGTTCCTGTATATCTAATAATAATCTCAAAAAATGTACATTATTAACAATTACTCTGCTGAAACCAAACTCATCAGAAGTGTACATTCTGCAAAAAGAAAGAATCATACACTAAAATAAATCAAGTTGGTTTGAGTGGCTAAAAGACACTTTGGTGTCCTACAAGGTTCTCTTCTTGGACATCTATAATCTATATTGTATGTATCAGTAACTTATTTCAGCTATAATAACCTAAACGCAACATAAAATGGGTTAAATAAGTCAGATTTTACACCATATGATTTTTCTAACATTTCCTTGCAAACTGTATTACTTACATTAACTCAAACTTCATATTAGTGTCGTTACCGCCACACTCTAAACAGCGCCCGGTAGCATCAATTATCACCCCGCATTTTTTGCACCGATTGGCCATTTCTACCTCATGAATTTTAATATTTTGAACTTTCGACCACACTATCACGCCGTGTGGTATTTTGTTGCAACGGCTAAAATAAAAACGTGGACCCCAATCGTATTCGCTGTTTTCAAACCTAAAAGTCATGGACATTTTTCGATAAAAGTAAGAATATAAATATTACACGTGCAACTTTAAACAACTTCACAATCAAAATTAAATAATATATATATATATATATATATATAAGTGGATATTTTCGTGACTGTTCAATAATAGTTTAAGTAGAAAAAATTCGTGGGAATCAGTCAATATAAAATAAATTAGTTTGATTTCTTCGTTTTGGTCAAGCTTTCGAAAACGTTTATTTTCTTTTTCAAGACTAATAACATGAAATACGGAAAAAATTAAATACAAAAAGAAACATCGGTGTTAAAATATTTTAAAATGACAAAATGACAGTTTCCAAAAACTTCAGAATACAATTGTAACATAATCATAATCACACTCTGTATGTTACAATTGTATTCTGAAGTTTTTGGAAACTGTCATTTTGTCATTTTAAAATATTTTAACACCGATGTTTCTTTTTGTATTTAATTTTTTCCGTATTTCATGTTATTAGTCTTGAAAAAGAAAATAAACGTTTTCGAAAGCTTCACCAAAACGAAGAAATCAAACTAATTTATTTTATATTGACTGATTCCCACGAATTTTTTCTACTTAAACTATATATATATATATATATATATATATATATATATATATATATATATATATATATATATATATATTTTTTTTTTAAATACCCAACTAAATTTTTGCGACTTTAAATATGTACAAATTTTGTGGTTCACTGATTTTGGGATTTATTTATTACTTTACTCATTAACGTATGGTGTCCCAAGTATGAGAAAAGTACACGTTTTGTCTACCATAGAGCATTTATCAGTATCTAAATTAATTCTCAACTAAATTTTAACAAGACTTTTTACCATATATTCAAGAATAATTGATTTTTTAATAAAAAAATACTAGACATTTTATTACCCTAAAAAGCAATCAGTACTACAAATAAATATTACTCACAAATTTGCTGTTTGAAATGGAACTTGGGGCTCATAAGCAACAATCTCAAACGATGTGAAGACCGTAGGTTTAATATACTTAGATTTATGTAAGGTATGCTTTACGATAACCCTCATTTCTGGAATTAATCCCACTGGCATCAATCTATTTAACCAGTTTGATAGAAATATTGCATTCGCATCATTAGTGTCATGGGAAAAAGATATTACATGATTTTCACTACCTGAATAAAAATAGTGTGAAATTCTTAAAAAAAAAACAAACCTATTTACCTGGAGTAGTAAAAGCATACGGTATCCTATTATTACTTTTATCATAGAAATTTTTGGCAAAAGTTTTGCTTAATATAACCCCTTCAAAAGAAAATAATCCTGAATTATTTGAAATGTGTTCCTTAAGTTCAGCAACAGGTATTATTTTATTAATGTCAGGATCACCTGCTTTTCCTATTTCTTCAAAGTATGCTTGTTTGTCTTCTAACTCAAACTGTACTAATTTTTCTAGCGATGCGAGGAGACCATTTATTGGTTTTGTTCTTAAAATCAAATAAATATATTTTTATTTATTTTTAATTTATTTCACAGAAGTGGTGTTTCTAAATTATAATAAATTTAAAAAAAAGTTTAGGAACCGATTTCCAAATATTTTCGAACATAAAATTATGTTAACTAATAATAAAAATCATGAAGCTTACTTTTAACAGCGGTATAGGATAAAGTGGGATGATTACCTTTAAGTATCCTAATTAAAATATTTTATTAAACAACCTTGTTTATTTTCGCTATTATAAAGTTAGTAGTTTTAGAGAAAAAATAATTTTTTAGTTATGTGCTTGATAAATCTAAATAACCTCTAAAGATCTAATAAAATAATTTAAAGAAAGGATAGGACATTTAGATTTATTAGACATGAAACTAAAGTATCATATTTTTTTTAAATATGTGGCAATATTAAAAAATAATCAAGGGATTGTGTAGTTTATTGGACATTTCAACCAAATAACTTTTTATTTATATAAAACATTTAATCCCAAGATACCTCAAGTGTCAAATTTAGCTGTTTCTTTAAATGTGACTAAAGTTAAAGAACTGGGTTCTTCTGTAGCTATTAATAAACATAACATTGTAAACTGAACCAAAATTGTAATAAAATAAACACTTACAAAGGGCAGCTATGGTACAAATTATATTTAAATCCTTCTTTTAAATGCCATATTATGGTTGTATAATCATAAGGTAATATCAAAAAAACTTTCTCCCAATTCTGATCCTCATCTTTATTTAACAGAATCTCTAAATATGTTTCTGTTTTGTTATTTCCTTTTAAAGATATCTACAAATATTCAAAACATTATGTAAATCTGTAAAATGTCGCTTTATAATACTCACTGTACTTTTTCTGTATAAAATAAATTCTTTTTTATATTGAAATGCTTCACTCGGTGGAAATTTACCAAACAAAATATTCTTCTTTAGTGCATGTACAACAATAATGTCTTTAGAATCAACGATTAAATATTCTAAATTCTGAACTTTACTGTCTTTAAATACTTCTGTAATAATTGTATACCTATTGATGATTACATAACAGTTTTCAAATTGGTCAATATCTGTTTCTTTATTAGTAACAATGCATATCATTTTATATAATGCATCTTGAATCATTAAAAAACCATATTGAGAGTGTATAAAAATAAAACCAAATAATACTGTATTATTTTTTTGTTTAGAATGAACTCCAAATGACCAAGTAGGAAATTCTACAAATTTTTCAGATTGTATCTCAACATATTTACAAGAACTTATAGAAACTACATCAACATGTGATAAAATATTATTCAAACAAGGTTGCTCGGCATAGGGTTCTTTCCTTTGGTCATTTATCAATTTTTTAAACAATGATTCAGAAACTAACTTTTGTATTTCGTTATTTTCAAAAATATAATTCTTTTCTAAAAATTTCAGAATTTTATCAATAATTATTAAATCACCAGCACCTAATTTATGTTGTTTTATAAAATCGGTAATGAAGTTTGATGTATAATTTACACTGAATTCCCCACTTAGAATACTCGTTTTACAGGCTACAAAAATAGACGGACTTTTATGTACATTTTTTACTTTTATTCTGGAATGTAATACCGGTAACTTTGTTTTTTCCCTATATGCTTTGCGTAGAGCTAAGTGGATTGTAAATTTGTTGTCTATTTCAAAGTAACCAAAATATGGATCCACTTTAGTTACCATTCCCTAAAAATAACAATTTTCAAAGGATAATTGTGGATAAATAATCAGTTCTTACTTCACACTTCATGGTCGATCAAAAAACCGAATAGACAATTGTATATCAAATATTAGAGCACTCATTTAAAGGTTTTTTGAAAATACAACCTAAAATTAGTTCTACATTATTTTATACGGTTAAGAACTTGACGCAGATGACACAGAACTCAAACTGTGTCAGATTCTTCTTATTCTATTAGCCTTTAACTAGTTAGGACACCAATTAGACCTCACACTAACAATTATTTGGCCCAAAATGAGGGATCTTATTTAAACTTAATTTTAATTTTTTTCCAGGTTTTGGTTTGGGTTTATTAGCCTCAGGGACGTTCCTGGTTATAAATGAATATTTTACTACAAAGAAGAGTACAGCTGTGGGTATTTCAATGGCAGGTACAGCAATCGGTCAAATGACAATGCCTATATTTATTGGAATGTTGCTGAGAAAGTATGAATATGCTGGTACAACATTTATTTTGGGATTTATGAGTTATACAGGAGTAATAGGAGCAATGTTTTTCAAGGTAAAATTTTATGTTAAAAGGCGTTAAACTTATAACAGATTCCTTATAACAGATTCTTCTTATTATTAAAATATTAACGTTGATTTTAGCCAATTTTCTGTTGCAAAAAATGGGCACCTGATGCAGCTGCTGTAGAAAATGGAGAAAAGAAGCCTATTCCAGATGACAAAGAGGAATCAACAGTTCCAAAACCTGAAGAAGAAAAGTTATTGACTCCAGATGGGCGAAAAATTCAACCGATGGCACGAAAAACCAGTGTATCCAAACAAATATTACAAAATCACATTGAGTCTAATTACATGGATTCTGCAATAGAGATAGCGAATAGTAAGTGAACTAATATTTTTCCGTCAACCGACCATTTATGATGTATTTTAACCCACTCAAAATCGTTGATTAATGACCCCTATTAATGAATGATTTTCTATTAATCAACGATTTTATTATATGCAACCCAACGTAGGTACATTCCTCTTATTATACATTTATATTGACAGTTACCTATGTTGTAAGCAACCAAATATACATATACATTTGAAATCAACAAGGTGTGCTAATACTATCTGTCATTGTATGTCATTATTTAATTTCTTAATTGAAAGTAAGATATCTCTATTTTTGAAAAGTACGGTCGACGGAAAATTTCTGTAACGAACTCCCGAATTAAAATGGCGATTAATATACTTGTTCGTTAAATAACCATTAACTTTATCTTCTAATTCTTTTTATTTGTATAACTTGTTATTATTAAATTAAATTAAATAGGCCTATAAAGTTATTAAAATCTAGAGATGATTGAAAACTCGATTTTTTGAAAATTGAAAAGTTGAAAATTTATTTCAGGCCAGTTCCATCTGAAATTAGAAGAAAAAAAGGATTCCATATTTCGAAAAGTATCTAAAGCACTAGGTCTTAATCTACTCAAAGATCCTGTTTACGTTCACATCGTTGTAGGATTAGGTTTAGTTTACGTATCAACAGTTTCCTTCGGGGCCTTCTTTCCGATTTTCCTTCAGGATGAAGCTAAGTTATCAATGATTCAAACTACAACAACAATGACGTCATTGTCCTCTGCTGACGTTCTTGGTAGAGTAACGGCTTCCGAACTTTTCAGAAGGTTAAAAATAGGCAACAGGGCGACATTTATGATTGGAGCTACATTACTAGCTATAATGAGATCGGGTAAGTTTAAATGAGTAATTTCGGAACAGAAAATATCCTATACATTTAAGGGGAAGTGATACTTTCCAAGTTTCCAAGCTTTAACACCTGCGGGAACAACGGGTCGGTCGGAGGTACAGAATTCGGTACTGATGGGTGGAGACTAAATACTACGCAAACATTATTTCTCGTTCGTAAATCCTTTCCAGACCGATTTCGAACAATTATGAGGGGGACTCTAAATTCGGTGAATTCAGCAAACATTCATGCATATCAGATTGTAAATAGCAAGAAAACATATTCCGATTTTTGAAATTGATGATGCAAACTCTTTTTTTTCAAACCTCATTTACAAGCTTGGTTTTCAGAATTGTTCAATGATTTTTACATCCGTGTAAAGCTGTTCTTTTTGTATTCTGACGATGTTAATTTCACATCGAATTATAATTTAACAAATGCAACATAATTTGTTAAACAAAGCGTACAAGCCTAATAGTGGCGTCTGTGAGTCGGAAAAAACCATGAAAAATGGACCAAAATTTACCCGGTTCGAGAGTACCTTCTTCCCCACCCCCCGTTTTCGAGGATCCTGAATACGATGGCGGTATCAGAATTTCTCTTTTCGCCAGCCGAACCCCCTAAAACGGCCAAAAACTACCCCATAAAGGGGTTAAACAGACAGCGCATCATTTCTCTGTAAAAAACGTTTTTCCCCCCGTTTTCGAGGATGCTGAGCACGGTGGTGGTATTAAAGATTACTTCCGAACCTCACCAACCCTTCGTAACGTAATTTTACTAATTTCCACAAAATTTAAATTTGTACCGAAATAAGGAATGTAATAATACAAAATATATATAGTCAATATTACTATATTGATAATATATAAAATGTACTTATGAATAAACAAATATTATAATATTTTATATATTTATAAACACTTCCTTATGACACAATCACTACACTCACTACACTGCAAACAATTTATGCTTGGCTTGGGTGGGTTTGGAAAGTGATCGTTGACATGGGCAAACAAAGAGGGCCGCGTGATGTCACACTCCAAGACTTCATTGGCCCATTGCTGGCTGGATTATAGGTATCTGATTACAGTATGCCAAATACTGGGCCATCATTTTGCCGATGTAGCTTTGTCGTAGTCAGCATATTGCCGGCATTGCCAGCATTGGGCCAGAAGAAATTGTAGGGATAGTAAAAATCGCTTATATTCCAAAATTATCGGAATAAATTAGAAGGATTGGGAATAAATTTAATTTAAGAACAGTTATTCAAACAAATAATACAATAAATCTTTAATAGAAAATACAAAAGCTTTTACAAAATTCCATGCCAATGTAATACATTTTATATAGGAGAAACATCTAAACCTTTTCATATAAGACTTAATGAACACCAATCATACTTAAGAATAATTAGAAGAATAGATCAATAATTAATTAATAATAATTTGGACCCGGATTAAAACAGAACAGAACAAAAAAATGTTGCCATGCAAGGGTTTCGTAGTTCCTAACTTTTAAGGTTTATTTTTATTATTAGTGGATGTACTTGTTTGGTAAAGATCTAATCTATGTTCCCACGTTCTCACTTTTTTTAATTTTGCGATTTTTTTTTATAATATAGATTAGACCTTTACCAATAAGCATACACTGTTTTATAATATCCCAGATAGCACAAATACATCTTATGGACGTTTTAAAAACGTCCCGCTTGGATATTTTACGTACGTGGACGTCTTATGGACGTCTTTGGGACGTCCATTGTTACTAATCAGGATGTCCATTTCTGGACGTTTTAAAGACGTCCTGAATGTCCAAGCGGGACGTTTTTAAAACGTCCATAAGACGTATTTGTGCTTTCGAATGGACATTTACAGGATGTTTTAAGGACGTCCTGAATGTCCAAGCAGGACGTTTTTAAGACAGAATTGGTCCTGGACGTTCAGACGTAAAATGGACATATAATGGACGTCCTCAGGACGTCCCGTGCTATCTGGGTATAGTACTACTTTCCCTTAAAAAAATGAATTTAAAATTTAATTTTATTTTTAGTTGAAGTTCAAATGCCAAGCTACCTTTATTTGGCGGTGGTCGGTTTCATCGTTGGATATTTTAGAGCTATAGCTGTGATAAACCAAAATTTGGTTATATCTGAATATATTTCGAAAGAGCAGCTCCCATCTGCTGTTGGTCTAAATATGGTCACTAAGGCTATATTGACTTTAACTGTTGGACAATGTTTAGGTATGTATAAAGAATAAAGATGACAATGTTCCAGTGACTTCTTTTTTTAACTGATTCAAAAAGTTTTGAAATGAATCGTTTAGAAAATAATGCTCATATATTACTTCATAAAATTTATTTTGTATTTTTTTTTATAGGTTTAATGAAAGATTTATGGAATTATAGAGTTTGTATACACGCTTTGAATGGCATTACATTGTTAGTGATATTATCTTGGATAATAGAAATTTTAATCAAAAGAATGAAGGCTACTAAGAAAGCTGATATAATCTAAGCAAAACCAGTACATGAAGTGGCGCAGTTCTTAAAAAAATAATTTTAAGAAACTATTGAAAGTTGACATTTAACAAGTGACAGTTTTGCCAGTTAACAGTTTGAGTGAAAGTACGAAGTAAGCGATTGCCAGTTTAAATTTGCTTATTGGGAAATATATGATATTCGTTTTAATCTTAGTATGTAAAATACTTGATTTGTTTTAAAAAATAATAAAAAAACAATTGTAAAATAAAAAAAATTAATTATGTTAACTCTGCTCCTACTAAACAAGACTGTTTCTATTATTTTATAATCAGAATGATTAGTTACATAATTTTTGAAAATCATATTATTAAAAACCTGCTATACTTCACCAATATAGATAGTATAAAAGTATAAACCAATACAGATAGTATACCGGGTGACAATAGGACTAGGTCCATGCCTATATCTCCTTCACTTCTCAACCGATTTGAAAAAAATTTGGTACATAGATATGAGACACTATTTTGGATTGACAGACGTATAAAAACAAAATGGCCGACTTCCGGTTTCGCCAGAAATGTCACCAACTTCGATTTTTTAACTAGAACACCCTATATATATGATATTTTTTGGATTCTATAGCTCAAATTACATAAGAAAGTGTTATTTTTCAATAAAAAATTCAAATTCTGAGTTTTTTTTTCAAGAAATGATTATGTTTAGGTTTTAACAAAAAGAAAATGGTACATAATGTATATTGTTGAATCGGTAATTAAATTCTTTATCGAATGGCAAGATCGCCCTCGGAAATGAATTCAGAAAATTTAAGTTCGTGCTGTAGGATTTGTTATTGATCTTATCGATGAAATGACGATTACCTACTATGAATGACTGATGTGAATTAGACTAGATTTTGACCTGATCAAGGCCTCCTGCGCTAAAAAAAATCTGAGAATTTGAATTTTTTCATTGAAAAATAAAAAATTTGGCAACACTGTTGTATGTAATTTGAGCCATAGAATCCAAAAAATATCAAACATTTAAAAAATCGATGTTGGTGACATTTCTGGCGAAACCGGAAGTCGACCATTTTGTTTTTATACGTCTGTCAATCCAAAATAGTGTCTCATATCTAAGTATCAAATTTCATTCAAGTCGGTTGAAAAGTGAAGGAGATATAGGCATGGCCCCAGTCTCATTGTCACTCGGTATATGTATGAGTGTTAAATAATAAGGTTTAGAGAAATACTATTTTGTTAGTCGAAATTCTAAAGAAGAAAAGATTCATCAGATCTGGATTTTTTTAACCCAGTTGTATCTGTCATTTTTGTTATTTTTTGACCGGTTGTTTTTTTTGAGATATATTTGTTTAAGACATTATTAATTTTCGATATTTCTATTAATGATATTAAAAACTGAAAAGAAATATTATTATTTCTCTTCTACTAAGTATATAATTAGATATTGGATACTTTTTCTCTTTGTGGCAAATTTAAATAATGTACTTACTATCACTATAGAAAAAAGTGTATAAAATTTGCGGCAAATTAGTACTTTTTTCTGGATTTAAGACAACAGCGAATGATATAATTAGTTTTTCCAGGAGCGCCTTACAACTTAAGTCTGTTAGAGAAAAACTACTTAAAATCTTAATTGCTACATTTTCGAGATTTCTTTTTATTAAGTAATTCTTCTGTATTTATTGTATTTTTAAAAAAGAATTGTATATAACTGTATAATAATATTTAGTTTTTGTGTTAGACCCTTTCAGTAAGCGAATATTTTTTGGGTTTATATACTCATCCGTATACTCCAAATAAGGCCTTATTGTATTTATTTTACGAAATATGTGTAAAATTTTATAAATTAATTAAAAAAAATATTAAATGATAGTTTGTTATAGAATATAGAACTCTGATGATTTTTGTTTTATTTTCTTTCCTAGAATATTATTTCAATTTTCAAGTCTAGATTTTTATAAACGCTGTGTCTAGGTGCACGCTAACGTGTACAAAATAAAAAACTTAGGTACACGCTAAAACGTCATCATTGTCCATGACGTAGTCTTTTAGCGTGCACAGATTTACCGCGCCTGAGACAGTCAACCGTGCACGTTAAATAAATTAGGTTATGTTCAGTATAAATGTTAAAACATTTATGTTCGTTTGTGCTGACTTTCACTTACTTATGTGAATATAATTATAGACTTAAATTATTCGTTGTAATCAGGTGTTTAGTTACTTTGAGGAATTTCAAAATGATTTGAGGCAATATGAAACGAAAAACAAACAAAAGTTTGATTTTCACGTCAATGTTACTTCCTTGTAAACATATTTTTGCACTTCGTGTCTTGTTAAAGAAAACATTATATGACAGAAATTTGTACCATGAAAGATAGACAAAAGAATTGTACCTGGAATATCAACGAGTGTTTGCTGGTAGTTGCAACACAACACTGGAATCAGTGTCAATAATAGATACAGAAACCAGCAATGTAAAATCTGTAAGCCAAAAAAGGAAAAAAGCTCTTTTTCTGACAAATTCCTTGGCAAAGGACACCGCACAATTGAAATGTAAAAAACGTCCTGGTCAAATTGGCTGAAAATTTCGTCAATAATTCTTCAAACCTTCTTGATTAAAGGATAGAAAGTTCGAATAATATCATATGAATTATTTTTTTGTTATAAGCATCACAAATCTGAAAAAATAGGTTAAAAGACACAAATTTCTAATTTTCAATTTTTTAACTTTAACAACTTTGGGCTTCTAAAACTGTGAAATTGGGGACTCAGAAGTTCATTCTGAAATCAAAATCCGACGGCTGGTCACAGTTTTTGAAAATATCACAAAACAAGTAGGTATACAGGGTACGGCAAACCTTTGACGTAGTTCTACTAACTCTTATTAATGTTGGTAAAAAGCAAACATTTTATGAAATGCCATGCTTTTTTGCATTTTTAGAACCGACATAGTTAATACTATACACCCCCAAAATTGCTTTGTAAAACTCTCAGCAATCTCGGGAAAACAACCTTTTTTCCAATGAAAAAAAAATTAAGTCATTTGCCTAGTTTACTAGTATACATGAAAATACCTTTCAAATAAATCTGTAAGTTTTACACAATAAGAGTTAATAGATATACGACAGTGGTTTACCGGACCCAATTTCATAGTTTTAGATGCTCAAAGTTGTTAAAGTTGAAAAATTAAAAATTAGGAATTTGTGTTTTTTACCCATTTACCAAGATTTCTGATGCAGTGATCAGTTGCAAAAGTTATGAACTGTTTTAAGTCATTATTAATAATTTAACATACTATATCTACCTACCTGGTGTATCAACGATGCGTGCGTGGAGGATAGCTGCTTCTCTTTTTAAGATAGGAAAAAATGTTTCAAATAAAAGTAGTAGATAGCAATGAAAGCTATGTTCCAAAAATAACTACCAACATACAGGATGTCCCATAAATGTGTGACTTATCAAAGTTATGTTTTTTTAAATGAAACATAAATTTTCACTAGACTGAATTCCTTCGAAAGAGTGCTTCTCAAAAATATAGGGTTGTATGGGTTTATACCAGGTGGTTCTGAAGTTATGGTCACATTTATGTCCCAAAATGGGTTCATTCAACACCAAATATCTCAAAATCAGTAACTCGGAATAACAAATTTTTTTCACCAAATATCCTCGAAAATGGTGTATTTTGATTTCATATTCATAAATTTACCGAATGGCACTTTTCCCATACAGGGGCAACCAAAACTCATACCAGAATAGTCCACACTATGAGCCTTCAGAAAATGTAGGGTTTGTCTACTTAATTTTCACCGGTAATGCATCTAATTCTTAAGCAAAGTATCAAAAATGTCATAAAAGCAATACTTATATTTTTTTATTCAATGATGAATAAACATGGAACAAAATAATCTCAAAAAAATGTAAAAAAACCGTCATTTCACAGTAGATGTTCAAACAATCTCCTGTTTTGAGCTATGCATAAATTAAGTCTATCTACGACTTCAGTTAAAGTTGATCTTGTAGTAGAGCGAAAAAATCCTCGAATTCTATTTTTCCTTCAGCGTCGTTGGTTTGCCATTAATTTATTTTTTTTCTTCCACGTTTTGCTCACTTCTTGTGTTTCACATTTTCTGTTTCCACAAACCACTCCTTCGAAAACTCTCGATTCGCATATCGAACTGCATACATTCTACTGGCTAAAAGCAGTTTCTGTAACATCTATCCGGAATGTAGATCATTTTATCAATTATATCAAATCACTCTTGGAACATTTGAATGTTGCAGGAACTGTCAACAAACATGACATTTAATTATCGAAGTGAATTTATAGTTTAAATCTAATATTTTCTCGTTTCAAAATGAAATTATCCACCGAAGAAATGATAAACATGATCTACATTTTGGGTAACTGTGACAGAAATTGTTTATTAGCTAGTAGAATGTATGCAGTTCGATATCCTGATTCAAGATCTATACGACCAGCGAGTTTTCGGAGGGTTAAAGAAAGATTTGAAGAGACAGGCAGTGTCAAGCACAAGAAAAGGCAAGTAGTGAATAGATTGCAACAAATGAAGAAAATCAATTAACGGTAATGCTTTCAACAGTTGAGAATCCTCAGGTTAGTTCGAGGGAAATTGCAAGAGAGCTGGATATAAGTCATACTTCTGTGAACAGAATATTGATCAAAAATAAACTTCATCCATACCGAATTGAATTACATCAAGAACTGTATGAAAGAGATTAGACACCAGAGTTCGCTATTGCGAAAATATATTGAATTTCGTTCGCGAGGAACCAAATTTTCTTAAATACGTTTTGTTTAGTGACGAGTCTACATTTAAAAGTAATGGGATGGTTAATAGACACAATTGCCACTACTACTCCACAGAAAATCCCCATTGGGTTAGATAAGTTTATAACCAAAAAAGATGGTCGATAAATGTTTGGGGGGGCATAATTGGGGATCAGGAGATAGGGCCATATTTCTTTGATCAGCCTCTGAATGGAGAAGTTTACAGAGATTTTCTTCGAGATGATTTACCAAATTTGTTGTGGGATATACCGATTGAGACCAGATACAGGTTATATTATCAACATGCTGGCGCGCCTCCATATCATCACAATCAGGTGAATAGGTTTTTAAACAGACGGCGCCGAAATAAATGGATAGGAAGAAGTGGGCCCATTCGGTGGCCAGCAAGGTCCACAGACCGCACGCCCCTAGATTTCTATCTCTGGGGATATGTTAAAGGCGAGGTCTATCAAGAGAAACCAACGACACCAGGAGACATGAAGAATACAATTCGAGAAGTTTTTTGCTCTATTACAAGAAGAACTTTAACTGAAGTTCAAAGAGCCATGGTAAATAGACTCAATTTGTGCATAGCTCAAAATGGGAGATTATTTGAACATCTACTCTGAAATGACGGTTATTTACATTTTTTTGAGATTATTTTGTTCCATGTTTATCCATCATTGAATAAAAAAATTTCATTATTGCTTTTATGACATTTTTCATACTTTCCTTAAGAATTAGATGCATTACCCGTGAAAATCAAGTAGGCAAACCCTACATTTTTTGGAAGCTGATAGTGTAGACTATTCTTGTATGACCTTATTTACAGGGTGTTCCATTTGAAAAAACTGAGAAAAAAATGATCCCGAGTTTTGGTTTCCCCTGTATGGGAAAAGTGCCATTCGGTAAATTTATGAATATGAAATCAAAATACACCATTTTCGAGGATATTTGGTGAAAAAATTTTGTTATTCCGAGTTACTGATTTTGAGATATTTGGTGTTGAATGAACCCATTTTGGGACATAAATGTGACCATAACTTCAGAACCACCTGGTATAAACCCATACAACCCTATATTTTTGAGAAGCACTTTTTCGAAGGAATTCAGTCTAGTGAAAATATATAGGGTGTTTCATTTAAAAAAACATAACTTTGATAAGTCACACATTTATGGGACACCTTGTATGTTGGTAGTTATTTTTGGAACATTGCTTTCATTGCTATCTACAACTTTTATTTGAAACATTTTTTCCTATCTTAAAAAGAGAAGCAGCTATCCTCCACGCACGCATCGTTGATACACCCGGTATATTATGAATTTCATAAGAATAAAGTTATTGTTTAATTACAGTGCACGATGTTAATTTTGCATGCAATTAAAGGTGCACGCTAAAAGACTACGTCATGGACAATGATGACGTTTTAGCGTGTACCTAAGTTTTTTATTTTGTAAACGTTAGCGTGATAGCGTGCACCTAGACACATCGTTTTATAACACATACCTAATAATTGCGTATACAGCGGCTGCGTAACTTCTGTATTCTGATCACTCAAATAAGTTCGTACGAAGACGTATAGATGGCGCTACTAAAGACGAATTCATAAAGTTTTCTACCAACCCCTATCAGTTCCACGAGATATCCGATCTCATCCGGCCCGATTACCGGCGTGAATGAAACTGCGTATGACACAAACACCTTTTTGCACTTGCCCAAAGTCTTATCTGACTTTTAATTCCACTTGAGTTTCGCAGGAATCGAACCTATGACCCGAACAATGACCAAGTATAAAGGCCGATGCCCTAACCAACTAGGCCACGGTGTCCGGTACTTTTTAAGATGTACTAACCTTCAAATGATACGTGTCAAAATTTTATGACAATCTGACGTTTAATTCACAAGTTACATTGGTTTTAGTGACACTGCTTTTGTAATTTTCAAAACAATGGAAAAATCCAAATTTCTTGTGTTGATAAATATCTTTCAAACGAATGAACGGCTTTAACAAGTATTGGGATCTGATATGGGGACGTGGCCTATCCAAGATGGCGTCAATTAGGATAAAGATTTAAATGTGAGAGCTGGTCGCTTATTAAATATAAGAAATGAGTCTCACGATCGTCCAAATTTGCGAATGGGCTATAACAGACCTTGGCAAACTAAATTTTAAACAAGCTGAACGCATTTTATACGCTGGACACTTGATTAAATGCGGGAAAAAAATTAATGAAAGTGACATAGTGGTTTTTTCTGTTTATCAAAGTCGAATTTTCGAGTTCATCCCCATCAAATTAATGGAAAAATTGCAGGAGATGGAGAAGTAACGAGTGTTGTTTGTTCCTGCAAGGCTTCTATGTCAATTCTGCTGATTTTGCAGGTACTTCTTCCTTGCTTTTCTCACTGGAATCATCAAGTTTAATTTTCTTTGTTTCAATATTCTGATTTCTTTCTTTTCTTCTTGCTCTTGATAAAAGAGTGACTTCTGGACGAAGCTGTCACCATTTTATATTCTGTGAATTCAAATAGCACAAAACAAAAATTATTTGTAACTCAAAGACTCCAAAATATGAATATATTTAATTTTTACTAATTTGATAAAGAAATATTTATTTATTATTCATTATTTACTTTCTTTACTCTATATCCGGGTCCCTTAAAACTTTTGCTTTACAATATATAAGTTTCGGGACATCGTCTGTATTTTATTATTTGGAAGTCTGTTTTAATATAACCTTCTCAATGTTATCCGAATTCAAACTTTTGACGTAGGTATTTGATTTTCGGTATAAACTTCTACCATCCCATAACTCAAAAACTTGGAAAATTCGGTTTACAAGATGAAGGAACCAAATAAGTTTTAGTATAAAAAATGGATGGTGTTCGAAGATGAACGTTGAAATCGTTGTTGGCGTGTAAAATTATAAATTTCTTGCTATGTTTATCACAATTTACTCTTTTTAAAAAACAGAACTATAAAATACTAAATCGTCCGAACTCAGCAGAAAACTCGAAACGAAAAAAATATAAAAAAGACATCAAGCAAAGTATAAGCCCCGTGTGCATAGAAAGTCGACATTTATCAAGATGCCACCACCGCACCTTCTCGGTTTCACCGATTTTCGCCATATTTAATAATGGCTAGAAGGCCTTTTCGGCGTTTCATTGACGTGACAAAGAAGTAGCTACCGAATACGCTTCATAAATGATTTCGAAACTAGAGTGGTGCAAAATTAATGAAAAAAGATCATATTTAAATAAAACTGATTTAATTCTGTCAATATTTTGACTCTCTTGATAAGTTTTACATTAAATTACATCGATGACGTCCATTAAAGACAGATCACGCATACTTTTGGGAAAGAAATAAGATCAAAAAAGATTGTGGATGGGAGAAGGTGGAACAAGAAGAATTTTAATGAAAAAACAAAATAGAAATAAAAAACATAGAAGAGAAATGGAAAATCATCAAGGATTTGATCAATAAATCACCAACAGAAACTGTAATAAAAGTAAAAGAAAGGAAACAACAAAGTTATGTAAAGGGGAAGTAAGAAGTAATTGATAATTTAGAAGAATCTACATATAGTGAAATAAAGAAAGCAATAAATCAATTAAAAAAGCAGGTTCATTTCTCAAAATAACAGTGAAGAAAAGACACTAAAACATTTTTTTATCAATAAGAATTTTGTGATAATCAAATATATCGAGCGAATAGAAGATGGGATTAATAATTTCAATAACAAAAAAGGGGATATAGTAACTTGTAAAAATTACAGAAATATTAGACTTCTCAATGACGATTATACTAAAAGAGAGGCGGTAAAAATACATAGAAGACATACTATTAACGGGTATTCAGGAAAGGAATATCAACTGTCTATTCACATATTAAGACAGTTAATGGAAAAATCCATGAATATAATAATTTAGGCACGTATAAAACTATTGCCTTTAAACAACCATCTGTCCAAGTAAAGAGAAGTGGTTATTGAAAGATTTTAAAAGCAAAATTCCAACAAAACATGGGACACGATAAAAGATACAATGAAACATTACAATGCAGTTATAGGCATAGGATAAGAAACAACAGACAAAATTGTAAGAAGAATTAACTCCAATAAGTTTATAGGTACCTATACAATAACAAATGTTAATTGACGTTACTTTGTGGACAGTTGGACAAAAAATTCTGTTTGTATTTCGTAACGAAAAACAATTATAATCGAGAAAAAATTTCTGAAAGAAAAATTTCCAAGACATACTTATGTTGCTTGTTTTTTTATTTTTTAAATTTTCTACAGTTTTTGTTCTCACCTTGAAGGATATGCCCCGCTTTGATAAAGGATCACTTGTGAAAGGATTCTTTCTAGACACCAGTACACGACAATGCAGCCGGAGTCTCAAAACATTAATCGCTAATCTGCGGAGGCCCAAAAGCGAACAATGGGGCGGTGATCTATGAAGAAAGGCCGTTCTTCACCGATTTCTTAGGCTACATTTACCCTGAAATGTGTGTGTGTGCTGAATAAGGCGAGTAGACACTACCGACTGTGCCAAAGAAAAAGGGGTAAAATTTTTATCCGCGAGAGTTTAAACTCGATTAAAAATAAAGGTATTAAAAGGGAATTGGGGAATATTTTATCAGGAAAACATGCATCAGAAATGAATATATGGAGTGGTAATATTGTCCCAGTTTCTAAATAAAAATAATAATAATAATAATAATAATAATAATAATAATAATAATAATAATAATAATAATAATAATAATAATAATAATAATAATAATAATAATAATAATAATCGCATATATAAATACTTACTTGAATATCCCCAATCCATCCCTGAAGATCCGTAAGAAGGTTAAGAAAATCGGCAAATACCAAAAAATAAAAATTGAGCTACCTGATGCTCCTCAAAAGCTGAAGGTTCACATGGATACCTTGAAACAGAAAATAGCAGCACTGGGCTGCCGGCTCAGACGATATAGCGATAGGGTGAAAAGATACCGGCAAAATAAACAGTTTTACCAGAACCAACAATATTTTTATCGTGGGCTGGGAAGCACGAAGGTGGTAGCTCCTGATCAATGTAAACCACCTACAAAAGATCAGGTATATCAATACTGGAGTGACATATGGAGTAATCCAAAAACCCATAATGATAATGCTTACTGGTTAAGGGAGGAATACGAAAAATACGACCACTTACCGGAAATGCCGGAGGTTCAAATCAGTGCCCTGGATATACAGAGCGCTGTTCGAAGACTCGGCAACTGAAAAGCACCTGGTACTGATAAGATTCACGCCTATTGGTAGAAACATTTGACCAATGTACATGCCACCCTTGCAAAGCAATTCACCGATGCAGTACAGAACCCGAATCTTTTACCTCCCTTCTTCACTCAAGGAGTTACCTACCTACTGCCAAAAAGCCTAGAGATCCACGACCCCAAGAATTACAGGCCAATAACCTGCTTGCCAGTCATATATAAGCTATTTACGGCAACAATTGAAAGGAAAATTAACAATCATCTAGAGTATAACGAGGTGCTACCAAAACAACAAAACGGTTGCCGGAGCCGGAGCAAGAGGCAGTAAAGAATGGCTGATAATCGACTCAATTATCACAAACCATGCCAAAAAGAAGAAGAGATCACTTTCGGTAGCCTGGATAGACTATCGGAAGGCATTCGATTCCGTGCCCCACAGCTGGCTCTGCAGAGTCCTGGAAATATACAAAATAGAACCGCGGCTAGTGGCGTGCCTTCAACAGCTTATGACCCGATGGGAAACCTACCTTACGGTTGCTGTTGGGGATGTACGCTACACAACCGATCCCCTTAAAATCAACAGGGGCATATTCTAGGGCGACAGTCTCAGCCCCCTCTGGTTCTGTCTAGCTTTGAATCCACTTAGCAACATGCTAGAGGCAAGCAACTATGGATATACGTTGGCCCGCGTTATCCATCAAAATCAGCCTTTAGTTCTACAATATGTATAAGTTTCGGATTAGAAAAGTGCGCATTTATGAGTCTAAAAGCAGGCAAGGTCCAAGAGAGCCAAAATCTGGTACTTACCGACTATTCTGAGCTTTCACCTTTACCTGAAAACGAAAAGTACAAGTACCTAGGAATTCAACAAGCTGCCACCATAGACCATAGTGCAGTCAAACAATAGATAGAAAAGGCACTGCACCAAAGACTGAAGTTACTACTAAATACCAAGTTGTACTCAAAGCCCCTGTTCACTGCTATTAACAGCTGGGTTTTACCTATAGTAACTTATACATTTGGAGTGATTAAGTGGTCCCCAATGGACCTTGATCGCCTTGATAGAAATGTAAGAACAGCGCTAACTAGACAAAGGTACCACCATCCGAACTCATCAGTATGCAGACTCTATATCAATAGAAAAAAAGGGGGAAGAGGACTTAAAAACCTGAGAGAGGCCCATCGTAAAGAAATACAAAAAATGTATACTTACTTCAAAAACGCCAACAACCCGCCATCAGGCTATGTACCTCCGGCGGAACGAAACGCAGACTACTCTGGTGAACTCGAAAGAACTTGGAAAGAGAGAGAGCTGCATGGAAGGTTTGCTGGGGACTTGAGTGGCCCGGATGTGGATTTCGGACTGTCGAGCCTGTACCTTCAAGACCAGGTAATGTCCACTAGAAACTATAGGAGGTATATACTTAAACAAAACATACCTAATGATAGATGTAGGTTATGCAACCACGCATCTGAGACTATCCAGCACCTCTCATCGGGATGCTCTTACCTGGCCTCGCGCGATTATAAGAAAAGGCATGACGACGCAGCAGCTATTATACAAAAGGCCATCTGTAAGAAATACGAACTAATAAAAGAGGTAATACCCTATTATAATTACTTACCCGACCAAGTTAGCGAAAACGAGCATGCAAAAGTTTATTGGGACCAAACAATGTATACAGACAGACAAATAGAACATAATCGTCCCGACATCGTAATCTTCGATAAGAATAATAAAAGTGCTTATATCATTGACATAACAGTGCCTAACGACCATAATATAAGAGAAGCCTGGAACACCAAAATAACGAAATACTTGGATTTAGCGCATGAAATAAGAGAAATGCATGGTCTGACCGCGGTTACAATTCACCCTATTGTAATTTCATCAAACGGGCTCGTAGAAGCGCATTTAAAAGCAGAAATAGACGCGTTAGCCATACCAAATGCAAAGCAAGTTATAGCTATAGCTCAGAAAGCCGTAATTTTAGGAACAACGAGGACTGTCCGGCGGACACTTGCCCATGAATAGGCTGTTGGGTTATGGAGACCCCCGACCTACTCATGTAGTAACCGAGTGGGAAAAATAATAATAATAATAATAATAATTTATTGTCCAACAGAAAATCCATTTACAGAACAATAAACAAAACAACTGTTATAAACTGATTACATAACTGAAGGTTAATTATCTAAATAATTACAAAATAATACAATTAATTAATTAAAAACCTACCCTAACTGTAAATTGAAATAAAAATTCTGTTTAGATTTATCAACAATCTGCATTAATAAATTGAAGTGAAGATCGCAGTCATTTGCAATTTGATTAACATTTGAAATATTGGCTTTATCTCCACTTTTAAGCACGAGGCACACTCTAAGCAATTTTCCACATATCAGGGAATACAGACTTTTGAAGAATAAGATTAAATATCCTAAGTAATGGCTGAACAAAAGCATCGCTACAATCTTTTAAGATGAAACTAGGAAACATATTTTTTCCGGAAGTAAGTTTATTTGGAAGTTTGGCTATAGAGTTTAAGATATCTTTCTCAGAAAATTGAGATATATGGCAACTAGGATTCAATAATCAAATCTTTTGGAGTTCGCACTGGCAGAATCTCAAAGTCGTCGATAGTTTTACAAGAAAATTTTGTGCTATGTTTGTTTGGGCATACAAAACTTCGATATATTTTTGGGTCATTGTCCATATTTTTTTGAGTTATCAGCAACAAGAATCGATAAGGGAAAAGTGTCAGAAAATCCACCCTTGCTACCCAAACACAAGCGGCAACATCAAACTTTCGGAATTAGCCGAATTAACTCTACGACCGCAATAAATGACTAATGATGCTTCATACTCGAGAACAATATATAATGCCATTCCGGAATTCTGAGTTGCAAGTTAACGGGAATAATAATAATGCGGAGGTTGGTCGTTTCGCCAGCTTTTTCACTTCATCTCTTCATTGATCGATAGTTGATAATGTCAAAAAAGACATTTATTATTGTACCGTACAATGAAACTATGAAATGGGGTGGTTTTTTGGCGGCGTATAGTTCCCGATGACCCCGCCGAATTAAGTTTGCTGCTACTTTGTGGTTTTATTTCTTTAGGGCGCCGATTCAGGACTTGAATTTAAATGGGTAATTTTGATTGCTTGAACAATAGTAGTAAACATTTCCTTATTTCGTGTTGCCTTATTAAAAAAATTAAAATAGTTTTTTTTCTCTAAAACGGTGCATCTTGTTGTCTCTAAACAAGAGTACTTTTTTTAGCAAAAACTGAAGTTTTTTAAGTCATTAACAGACGCCATCTTCAAAGCTTCGAAACCAAAGCCCCAAAAGCATAAGTTTATAGGAACTTTTCACTCTATTTTTGTATGCTGTAAAAATCTGTAACACATAAATAATTGTGGTTGTATCTGTTACTGCTGATATCATCATAATATCCTAAAAAAGGTAAAGGGTGACCCACGGGTGTGTGCAAAAGTTGTCAAAAAGTCACCTAAAATCTCGTGTCTGCGTGGTAAGTTATTCGAGGTCAAATGTCAAAAAATCGGTGTTTTGCGATTTTCTGGGTTTCTGTAGCTCCAACGATGTTAACATTTATTACAAAAATTGTAGAGCATAAAATTTACGACAAAATTTGTTTCAAACATTTTTTCATACGCTCAACGGTTTCTGAGATAAATAGGGCGGAGCGCTCAGCCCTTAGCCATATATATTATAATGCAAGGTCAATAATACGTTGTACAAAGTTATTAAATCATTAAAATATCATTAACAATGAATAGTTTGTGTTATTTATTAATTAATGCATTGTAAGATAAGCTTTTGTCAAATCGTTACAATAAAAAGAAACTTTGATTGATATGCTTATTCAAAAGTTAGAGTGTAAATATCACAACAAGGCAAGCGAGAGATGATGCTGATGTTCTTATCATAGAAACAGCTATCGAAGAATTCAAACATGAGAGGACTGCCGTCTTCATAGGAGAAGACATGCTCGTTATTTTGATTGGACGCACTCAATTGCATCAAGAAGAAATTTTCCTTCAAAAAATTGGAAAATGCAATGTCAAAACACAAATCTATTCTTCAAAAAGTGTTGATAAATATCACCTTTCTAAAAAACATGTTTTATTTTTACATGCATTCAGTGGCTGTGACACAACTTCTGCGCTGTTTAAAAAATGGAAAACCTTTCATAAAATCACTAGAAAAACTTTTCATTTTCGACCAACTGGCTAAGGTTTTTCTACAAGAAAACTGTCCTGTAATACAATTACACGAAAACGCATCATACTAGCGATATACAATGCTGCTAAATCTGAGAATAATATCGATCATCTCCGATATACTGAGTTTGATAAATCTACAAAACTTCATAAACCGGTCCAGATGTCTAATCTTCCACCGACAAGCGCAGTAGCCCATCAGCATATATACCGTGTATATTATCAAGTACAAACATGGTTAGGGCATGATTTAGAACCCAAGGAATGGGGTTGGATGCTGCAAAATGAATTCCTGGAGGCAATTACAACAATATTACCATCAGCTCCAGATGAATTACTTAATACCATATTTTTGCATTGTAAGAAAGGATATGGTTTACGCTGCGAGTGCAGAAAATCGAGGTTGCAATGCACTTTAGGTCATAGTCTGGTTCACAAGTGCCATTTCCCTCGAAACCTGATCGCCACCACCGAAAACTATGATTTTGGGCTCATTCGATTCGGAGTGGCATCTAGAACGTTCTATCAAAATTCCAAAAGGGGCTGAAAAAAAATGCAAAAGTTATAAACAATTAAGTAAAATAAAAAATAAGGGTTTGGTTTTTTTGAAATATTTCAAAAACTATTTGAGATAATCGAAATTTAAAAAAAGATCCTTAAAGAGCAGGAAATTTCCTAAAAAAAAGTCCTACCTCCCGGAACTGTACCAACAACCCTTATAGTTTTAATTAAGCGGCGAAAATAACGGTAAAAACGCGTAGTTCGGCTGCCGCGTGCATCGCCACAATCTGACACGTGAACTAAAAAAATTATTTTAACTGATTAAATATTAATATTAAGGAATAAAAAAATTTGGGTACTAAGTAGTCGTATCAATAAACAATAATCCGTCAACAAATAATTTTTATCACAATTTTTTTATTAGTTATGCTTTTGTTAATTATTTAACTTTCACCATTTTAATATTAACATAAAAACGCTGATTATTTCAAAACAAGAAATCTAGAATTTTTTTTGATTTTTTGGAGCTAATCTTAAAAGAGTTTAGAAGAGATCCCCGTTGGAAAAATTCAAAAATTTTGATTTTTCGTTTTTTTATTAACAATCAAAGGCATGAGTAAAAACAGAAAGAAAACTACAAGTGCAAAAGTACAATATTTTTAAAAGTTAAATAAAAAATAATAAAAAAATTTTTTCAATAAAAAAATATATATGGTTGTTTTTGTAATATTTTTTAGTATTTAAAAAAAAATATTGCGTAAAATTGCATTTGTTTATAACAAATTGTTTTTTTAATAAACAAATGAAAAGTTAATAAAAAAATTATACGAAGTTAACAAAATAATTTTTTTTTATAATACGAAAGAACATAATAAATAATGATTTTAAAAAAAAATGGTTCCTTAATATTAATATTTAGTAACAAAAAAAATTTTTAAGTGCGATTTTTGTTAATAAAAAAATTTTTTTAAGGAACGATTTTTTTTTAAAATCATTATTTTCATCAAGGATGAAATTCCAAAGAAAAAGTTTTCAAAAATATTATAAACAATGCATTTGTTTATAACAATTATTTAAATAATAATAAAAAAAATTATTGTTATAAGGCTTTTATCAATAAGAAAACAAAATATTAACAATGATTGGAAAAAAAAAATTTCCTAATGGCTTTATTTACATAAATAATTTTTTAATGCCTTTGATTGTTAATAAAAAAACGAAAAATCAAAATTTTTGAATTTTTCCAACGGGGATCTCTTCTAAACTCTTTTAAGATTAGCTCAAAAAAATCAAAAAAAATTCTAGATTTCTTCTTTTGAAATAATCAGCGCTTTTATGTTAACATTAAAATGGTGAAAATTAACAAAAGCATAACTAATAAAAAAATTGTGATAAAATTTTTTGTTGACGGATTATTGTTTATTGATATGTCTACTTAGTACCCAAATTTTTTTATTCCTTAATATTAATATTTAATCAGTTAAAATAATTTTTTTAGTTCACGTGTCAGATTGTGGCGATGCACGCGGCAGCCGAACTACGCGTTTTTACCGTTATTTTCGCCGCTTAATTAAAATTATAAGGGTTGTTGGTACAGTTCCGGGATGTAGGACTTTTTTTTAGGAAATTTCCTGCTCTTTAAGGATCTTTTTTTAAATTTCGATTATATCAAATAGTTTTTGAAATATTTCAAAAAAACCAAACCCTTATTTTTTATTTTACTTAATTGTCTATAACTTTTGCATTTTTTTTCAGTCCCTTTTGGAATTTTGATAGAACGTTCTAGATGCCATTCCGAATCGAATGAGCCCAAAATCATAATTTTCGGTGGTGCCGATCAGGTTTCGAGGGAAATGACACTTGTGAACCAGACTATCAGTGTAATGGGCAAGCTTGCCTCAATGCTGTTTCATTGCAAAGGGAACTCGAGGAAGAGAGTGCATTTGAGCCGGAAATTCTAGAAGGCCTGGAAACAACGATTCAGGAGAACAAATATAATGAAAATGATACAGAAGTTTTCGAAAGCCCGGAAGATGACGAATAAGAGAAGAAAAGTAATACTTTTGTTCTTTAAATTATTAAATTTTTAATTCACTTTAATTTAAATTGTAAGAAATATACAGCTACCGACTACTTTATAATGTATTTCTGTTTCTATTACAATTTCATTTTGTTGAAACATTTTCTTTTCAAAATTGTATAAATCTGTCAAATTTTACGACAGCGGCCTACTCGATTCCTTTTTTCTCGAATAAACCGTACATTTCTTATTTTGCAATAAATCTCGCAAGTTTTACAAAATAAACCACACAAACCCTATTTCAGCGAAAGCTCTTAAAAAATGCCATGCAATGATGTAATAAAATATAGGGTGATGTATTTGAAAACGTCGAGACATTGCTATTATTTGTAATTTGTCAGTGTCAAAAATCGTAGTAGGCGATAGAGCATCAACTCCGAGTTCGTCTATATCTCGAAAGATGCGCTAAAGCTTAAGGAATCGACTGGAAAAAAGTTGATTAAGTTATCTTGAACGCACGTCGCTATTTTGACACAAATTGACAAGTCAAAAACTATTGCAGATAAGTTTAATGTCGAATCTAAAAATGCAACAAAAATGGGGGGTCGCTATTTAATAAAACAGAACATAGTTGTGTATCTTATTTGGGACATCCGATAGCTTGGGTATAAAAAAAATTATGGAGCATGCACACACCCCTGGGTCACCTGGTATATCGACATAATAATAAATGTTATTTATATTTTATCGCAAATGGGGTATGTAAAGAAAAATTAGATTATTTATTTGAAAAAAAAAATAGTTACCTGCTACAGTTTTTGTAAATAATATATCTTTTATGTGTTTACAATTTTGTATTCATTTCATTTCAATTAAATGTGTGAAATGAAATTACATACAAAATATACTTAAAATGCAAATAAAATCTCCATTTAAATCACTCTCCGTTCAACGTCTGAATTTTAACCGCCCCATCAATATCCAATTCATCTTAACGACTCCACCTCGCCTAATTTTCTCTGAAGATCTTATCGGAAAAAGTCCATAAAGCCCGAACCTTTTATGACTGATTCAAACTACTTCATTGTCTAATGACTATACATCCTTCCGCCTAATTGGCTGTAAAGACCGGCTCTCGTTCCCAAAAGGGAATAAATAGCACTTTATCATTCAATTAAAGGA
The DNA here is from genome assembly GCA_949320105.2 of Crepidodera aurea. Lineage (NCBI taxonomy): Eukaryota > Metazoa > Arthropoda > Insecta > Coleoptera > Chrysomelidae > Crepidodera > Crepidodera aurea. The sequence goes on from OX439475.1 coordinate 32,112,571, forward strand.
AAATTTTAATCTCCTTTAGTGGTCTGGAAAACACTTTTTAATCGCCTTCGAAATTAGAGATCGCTCGACGTGGCCAGAGATTTATCGTCCGGAGTACCTACGTTTTTGTAAGATTTTTTTTTTGTATAACTAAATACATTTTATAATTTTTTTTTATAATCAACTAGCGCATATTTGTCAATAATTGAAATGACAATTAGTTTGATATAACCTTTATAATTATTTATATGGTGCATTTTTAATATAATATCAACGGCGGCTCCAAGGGGGGGGGGGCAGTATGGGCAATTGCCCCTTCCAAAAAAATCCGGCAATGAGAGGATATTTCTCATATCTGCGTAAACCAAATTTTAACTTTTTTCAATATTTTTTGTAGATCTACGTCCATTCATATTCTAAAAAACTCACTTTTTACCCCAAAAATGGCCCAAACATTTTTTTCGGTAATTTTGAGATTGCCACTCGTTTCTTATACAAAATTCATTCTGCGTAAACTAAATTTTAATTTTTTTGAATTTTTTTTTTAGATTCTAGGTCCATTTACATCCTAAAAAAACTCACTTTTTGCCTAAAAAATGGCCCAAACACTTTTTTTCGGTAACTTTGATATTGCCAATCGGTTCTTAGACAAAATTTATTCTAAGTAAACCAAATTTTAATTTTTTTGAATCCGTGTGGTTTTAGCCGGGCTGCTGTGAGGCAAAAATCTTGGTTGCCATCTCTCTAACTATACCGTCCCACAGTGGGGCCAAATCGCAAATTCCTGGCAAACAGCCATAAGTAATGTTTCGAATTTTTTACCAATTGTGGTTTTATTGTGTTTGGGGATAGTCCTGGGATGATATTCCATAAAAATCGGGTCCCCACCTGCTTCGACTGGTCAGCTAGCTCACTCCGAAGTCGAGCTAACCAACGAGAGCGAAGAGAGAAATTCTGAAAGATGGAAAATCTTCCTGGAATGTATTTTGTGTTTATATATAAACATATGATCAATTTTACGTTCATACAATTGAAAAATGTGATCGATGAAAGAAGAAATTTTTTTTCTCGAACTGGCTATTGAAAAGGTGTTTTAAAAAAGTTCCACGAGGTTCCGCTTTGAAACTTTCAGGATCTATTCATAATATCTTTCTTTCCAACGCATTTCAATACCAGCTGCAACTTTAATTGTAATATGAATTTTAGTTTAGTCGCGCGCTTGTGTACAAATTAGGCAGGTATTTCAAGCAGAGGTTACTTGCAATTTTGTGTATTTATTTTAAATTAATTAGTATCAATTAATGGTTTTTGATTGTGAAATAAATTAAAGTTTATATATGAATGTGAATAATAAATTCATTAATTTAAGTAGTTTTAAAGTATCAATCTTTTTAATATAAGAATGTGTTATCAAAATACAAGATATGAGACTGTGCTTCGTGCTTTGCACTTATCTTAATTATTATTTACGTTTTAATTATTTACGATCGAGGGATGAAGAGGTGGAGTTCACAAAAAAAGATATTTTCCTTCTCGTAAAAGGCAAACTGCACGATACACAAGAAAATATCTTGAATATCATGCGGGACGCTATTGCAGAAAAAAGTGGAAAATGTATGCAAGAAAGAAATGATGTAAATCAACAGTTTAAGATTTTATGTACAAAAATGAAGGGGAACTGGAGGAGCACAAACAGAGTCCAGAGAAATTTTTTAAAAAAATATGAAGACTGGCGTTAAAAGAAGATTTCCGGTTGTAGCATGCAATGAACATGATACATTGCCATATTGAAGCCGCCATTTTGAATTTTGAAATTCTGAAATCAGATTTGTAATCAGCGACCTAGAAAACCCCGGTATACGGAATTTAGAACAATTTGCACCTTTTTTCGACTCTTCGTCCGCCATATTGAAGCCGCCATTTTGAATTTTGAAATTCTAACATCTTATTTGTAATCAGCAACCTAGAAAACCCCGGCGTACCGAATTTAGAACAATTTGCACCTTTTTTCCAATAATCGTCCGCCATATTGAATCCGCCATGTTGAATTTTGAAATTCTGACATCATATTCGTGATTGGCGAACCCTAAAATCCCCGAGTTAAGATTTTAAAGTTAATTCGTTAAATTCTTCACTGCTTGCCAGAAATTTTGGATTCGGACCCACTTTGCGTCCGTATCATAACAACACGATTTTGTAGTTTTTCACTGTCTAGACACCTTTGACTGTCACTTCCCAGACAGCATATGATATTCCTAGAATATTCTCTAAATATCCGAAAAGAGAGAAGAATATTCCAATATCCATGGAATATTCCTAGAATATACACTTGCCTCTAGCATATTCCAGGAATATTCATATTGGGATATTCCTGGAATCTTCTCGGGAGAATATGCTATGGATATTCTTGTTAGAATATTCCTGTAGGAATATTCATAGAATATTCCTGTGTGAACATTCATGGAATAATCATGTATGAATATCCATGGAATATTCCTAGAATATTTTCTCTTATTTCTATGAAATCAATTACCATTATCAAAATAAAGGAAACTTATGAAAAAAGTGAAACGGGAAGTGCAATTAGATGAGTTTTTGTTCTGCAAATTGAAAGAATACACTATTGTACTAACCAATTTATGATTGGTAGGAAATATCGAGATGTACCATTACGACCAATCAGAACCATACCACGTTATAGCGTCTGTCGTTTATCGAGTAATCGTAGCTTAACCTCAAGGCAATGCTGCAATTTACATTTGACATCTCTTATTGTATACAATGACGCTTGTATCTTTGTGGTTTTTGCACGTGAAATATGTAAGTATTTTGATGAAAGTTGAAGTTGTAAGACTAATGTGGTATTACTGTTTGTTTGTGCCTCATAAGTAAGTTAAGTACCTACACATTTATTAATTTCACTGGGTATCCCACACAGCACAGGATATTCCCAGAATATCCTCACAAGATACCAATGTTCTTTTTGCAAAATATTCCTAAGCAAATATTCTGAGAACGATCATAGAATGTATTGGATATATTAAAATATTCTATGAATATTTATATATTATATTCCTAGTACATTAATATAGAATATTCTAAATACATTCTATTTACATACTAATTATCTTTTATTAAAAATAAAATTGATGGATTTTTTATGTTGGTCATTTTCATATTTTCAACAATAAACAAGTGTAAAAAAATAAGCGCGTAAATTTGAAACCTTTGGAAAAATCTATCAAAAATTTTGTAGTTCTAAGTCTTAATGTAAATCAAATGCGCAAGCTCAATACAGCATTGTAATCTTGTAATATAAAGCTAACATTAACAAATTAATTCATATTTTTATTTATCTACTCCTATACTAAAAAAATTTAATTAGGTTTGTACATTCATTTTCACTGACAAGAGTTGCAATAAACATTTAATTAAAAGTTAAAACCAAAAATCAACTTATCATAAATACTATACGGCAACGTCGCTGTCACGTCACCCGTCACTCCCGTCAGTTTTGTGATTAGGTTTATCTATTAGTTTAATGCAGGGCTCTTAGTATAAGATATATACTAGGAACCCTGGTTTATTGAAAAAAAAAGCCACGGAAGGTAATGACATATTTTTTTAGTTGTAAAATTGGAGCCCTACCCCTACATTGACAATCACTTTTTACATGTTTTTTTGACAAATTATCATATTGGCGGGATTCTTTATAAAAATATATTTTTGACAGATTATATTGTGTATAGATTATATAGATAATATTAAATAATAAGTAACAACTTTAAAGAGTAAATAGAGTATAATGTTTATGTTAAAATGCCCGAAGGACGTCCAAGGTCCTACTACCGAATAGTCAACAGAAGGTTGAAGAAAACTCTAGCAACTGAAGATGCTCATATAGTGCAGTTAGATAGTGTTGATGGCAGAAATGTGGACGAGAATGTGGATCAGTGACTACGATTCTACTATATATATATATATATATATATATATATATATATATATATATATATATATATATATATATATATATATATATATATTATGTTGCAATATACAAGGAATATTCTGGGTATATTTTGAATATACAAGGAATATTCTGGGTATATTCTGAATATTCCGGGAATATGAGAAATAATTACTTTAAATATTCTTGGAATATTCTCAGAAGATATTATAGGAATATTCTTTTTAGAATATTCCTGGAACATTCTGGGTATATTCTGGATATTACGGGAATATTCCTCAGAATATTTTGGGAGTATCTAAAATTTTCGCCAGCAGCACATTCTAGGAATAATCCAATATCCCAAAGAAAATATTCTATGAATATTCATGAAACATTTTACATTTGTCTTGCTAAACAATGGTAGTCGCAAATTAGTTTTTTTAGCTGATTTTGATATAAATGAAATATATTTTAAAAACGTGTTTATTCCTACCTACAAAAAACGGAGGTATCAAGCGCTGTTGAATTTACCTCCCCCTTCTGGCTACGGCCTTTTATTGTAAAGAAGACAGCTAACTAAAATTATAAAAATAGTACCGACTTACTAACCAAAATAAAATATATAAATCGAATTAAAACCGAGTACATCCTAGAACAATAGTAGAATGATGAAATTTGGTATAAAATAAACATCTTTTGTTTACTTTTCCACTTCGGCGGGTAATAAATAATTCGAAATTCGGTTTTGTCGAGCATATTCAACGGGCCATAATGACTCTATCTAGAAACAAGTTATAGCGTAATGGTAGCTGGCGAAACAAAGGGTAAAAGAAAAGGGGAATAAGGGTATGTTATTTATTTGCAAAATAGAAGTGCAAATCCGATTTATGGAAATGTTGAAAACAAACACTAATTGTGTTTACTGCCTCGAGTTTCCATCAGTGGCAGTCGCGGTTTTTAAGAAACAACGTATAGAATAATAGTAACATAAGAGAATGGATAATACACACTGCAAATCTTGATTACTCTGTAATATACGCTTTCAGTTGTTTATTTGTGTAATTTAACCACATAATACATTATAAGTTAAGATGAAGTTCATGGGAAAATAATAATAATAATAGAGTTTACCACTCAATGCATTGTGTATTTAAGGTAAATATAATAATAATCTACATCAATGGAAACCCTCTTTATATAAGTCATTTAAAATACTCGGACACGATAGTACAAATATACAGATTGTTCTGATTCGTATAGAATAACGCAGAATCCTAACTCACCTTACTTTCAATACTGTTATTTTGTTCGACCAATTTGCCTTGTTAAATATTTAATTTGAAAATGGAAGAGTTAAAGTATGAAATAAAAACTAATTAGAAAAACTTTTTTTCTACTATTTTAATGGCACTGGCAATAAGCCAACAGGCCAGTAGAAAAACTTACAATTGGGTATTCATCACTGCAGAAAAGCGACACAGGGTTTGAAGGGAAGTCATTCTATTCACAGCTCCCAAGAAATACGACATTAGAAAATGTCACACTGCACCAACGTCTGGACTTCAAACGACTACTCCTTGCGCTATATGCCGCAACAGGTATTGAGTCACAGAAGTCCAGACGCGGTTGGAACCCGAATTCTTTCGGGACTTAAACCCAACAACCTAGATTTTGTTACTAAAGGAGCCTGTCATTCTTAGACCGGTTTCGGCATTATTGTGCCTCATCAGTAAGAAGGAGACAGTCTGATGAAATCCGAATCAGAAAAGATCTCCTGACACAGGAATTTAACATCGCTAAAGGGGTCCGACAAGGATGCGTTTTATCTTTCATGCTGTATAATATCTATGTTGAGAAGATCTTCCAACTAGCTCTGGACAATGCGGCTACTGGAATAAAAGTAAACAGCAAACCCATCACCAACATTAGATACGCAGGTGATACCGCAATTCTAGCTAATAATCTAGAAGATTTGCAGAGCATGCTAGACAGAGTTGTGGAAGTAGGCATACAGTTTTGGATTGGGTATTAACATCACTAGAACTAAAATGATGATTATCAGCAGGCAGGAATTTGGTAACATCAACCTTACAATCAATGGTGAAGCAATTGAAAGAGTATCCAAATTCAAATACCTGAAGAGGTAAAAACGCGTATCGGAATTGCAAAAGCCACGTATTTAAGGATGAAAAACGTACTTCTCCAGAGAACCCTACCGGTTGATCTTCGACTACGAATAACAGAATAACAGAACACTCAACCAAATAGAATCTTTTGAAATGTGGATACTACGAAGAATGCTTCGGACCTCCTGGACCGAGCATATGTCAAACAACGACGTTTTGCTAAGAGCTGGAGTAGAGAGACATCTCCTAGATATCGTCTTATTTATGCCCCATACTAAGGGGTGACCGATATTCTATCCCAAAACTCATTCTCCAGGGCAAAATTGAAGGGAAACGCGGACAGGGACGTAAGCAGCATTCTTGGCTTCGGAATATCAGAGAATGGTGCGGAATACCAGATGCGGGGTCTATATTTCGGCAGGCTGAAAACAACACGCTTGTCATTTTATAATGGACAAGGGTCCCCTACATGCAGAGTATGCACAAGGGAAGAGAAGAAGAAGTAAGAAGTAGACTAGCTCGACATCTCTAAACGATGCCTGAAGACTGCATTGGACCCACCAATTAAGAGAAGAAGAAGTAAGAAGTAGACTAGCTCGACATCTCTAAACGATGCCTGAAGACTGCATTGGACCCACCAATTACTTAAAACAACTGGTTGAGTCGAAGTGAGTGGAGGAGAGCCCAACGCCATCTTCATTTTAATAACAAAATCAAAGTTTGCAATTATTTACAAAAACTGGATCATATGAAGAAACCGGCCTAAGAATGACAGGCTCATTTAGTAACAAAATCAAAGTTGTTGGGTTTAAATCCCGAAAGGATTCGGGTTCCAATCGTGTCTGGATTTCTGTAATTCAAGTTGTTTGAAGTCCAGACGTTGGTGCAGTGTGTGACATTGTCTAATGTCGTATTTCTTGGGAGCTGCGATTTTAACTTATTTCACATTTTTTGTGCAATTTTATTACTCCCAGTAAAATATTTTGGTTTCAAAATATTTCATTTTTTCACTAGTAATCTCTCTAGAGCTTGAATTACTATCGGAAATATATCCGAATGCATGAATTTTTTAAAAGTTGTCCCGAGTCGAAGACGAGGGAATCTTTTTTAAAAAAATTCATGCTTGAGGAGATATTTCCAGATTTCCAGACAGTAATTCAAGATCGTAGGAGATTCGGTAGAAAATTTCACACTAAAGTAATATAAAAAATTATAACATGACATTTTCGTAAGATACCTTCATATATACCAAAAGAATATGTTCCTAGGATTTTAGTAGTATGAAATAAACATTTGTTGGTCTAAAATAATCTATCTATTAGCTATCAATCAATCTGTATTATTTTACAGTGAACGGAAGGGTATATTTTTATAATTTGACACTTGACAGAAATACTATCGCTGTGGTACCGGGTACCCAGGAGGAAAATACTATCGCCAAGTTTTGTGGTAACGAACTGAAACGAAAGTTTCTTATTGGTTAAAAAATGTTGATGTGAAATTTTCAAAATAAAATTATAAAAGTTGACATTTTACTTTTTAATTTTTTCTTGTCGCCCAGAGCAACTTTTAATATTTTTAAAATAAGTTTTTTAATTTACGAGAAAAGATTGTTTCTGACGAACGTCACTGAGCTGCGTATATATTTTGTTCAGATTGGAGGAAAGTCTCCAGCGTACGAGAGTCGCATTCTTAAGTGAAAAACTGAAAACTAGTTATGCTTTGCTTTTACTTCATTTACATCGCTATTTTTCTTTTCTCGGTAATGCCCGACTTTGTATTCTTAAACATACTCCTTTGTAGCTTGATTACGGTGAATTATATGGGTACTACGGCAACAAGCTTCATCCAAAGAGTGCGCTAATATACAGAGATTGTCACTTTGAATGTAGAAGGCGAATAAAATGAGGATTTATATTCGGTTTGGGTTTTTTTATTCAAACAAATTTGTTCGAAGATATACTTTTAAACTTTCTCAAATGTATTGATGGTCCTTTTAATTATTTGTCAGTAGAAATACCGTTGGAATTCATCAAGATTTGATTACAACTTCATTGAAAACACAGGCCTATAAATAAAAATGTTTTTGACTAGATACCGATTTTGATTTAAAAATTCTTCTTTTGATTCAACCACAAATGGTGGAGACCATTCAGTTGGGCAAAAATTCCTGCCATAATTCGTATAGGTCAGTTGGGCAAATGTTGGAACAGATAAAAAAATAATACAAATCAACTAAATAATAATTATATTTACTCCAATAAAGTATGTAAATATTTATTTGACAAATATTTAATAAAATTAAAACGAGACAAACAGTTACTGTTGAATTTTATAATTATTATATCATTAAAATCTTACCTTTTTTATTTTAGATGTACTGACTGTCTTAATTTTTATATACTGTTATGATGTTAAAATGGGGCAAAATTTGTAAATATTTTAAAATAAATTATAAAAGAAAAATTATGTGAAAAAGACTTAATAAAAAAAAAGGTGATAGTGTGTTGACAGATTTAGAAAGTTTGAAGTTGATGTGAATGTTAAGGATTTTTAAGATGTTAATAATATTTGATAAAATGTCAAATGTGAATTTATGAAAATAAAGATTAAAAAGCTTTTAAAAATATTTTTAAGAAGAATTTTTCACAACAATAACAATACATATGTCTGAATTTGCATATTGTTTAAAATGTTAATAAAGTTAAAATATCCGAATAAAAATGAGTTAAATTGGAGTGGAATGACTCACATGCACTCCTTGTTCTAAGCTGGTTGTAATGCAAGCCCATATAAGTGGAGAAAAAACACCACAGTCATAAGACCTGTGGTAACAAATGCGTCGGTGGTGTAGTAGCAAAAGTAAGCTGGGGTGGTTCACGTATTTCGTGGCATTCAAAGACAAACATGCAAGCAAATGTCCGTACAGATGCTACATGGAACAGGCTACACGAAGCTGTGACCACATAATGGAAATTTTATCAGATAGATTTAAGCAAAAATTCAAATAGCCATGCCAGACGGGGATGTATTGCATCTCTTCTCAAATTGAGAGACGGCGCCCCTGCTTCACCTCTGGAAGGCTTCAAGAACAATATGTAATGCATAATTGTGCATGCTATTTAAACATTGTAGAATACCGGATAAAAATTAGATTGGGATAGATTTATAGCTCATTGAGCTAAACTACCTTGAGAATCTGTAAATTATTTATAAAGCCAAGAACGGGGCGATCAGCGAGACACTTGAACTAAGAACCTTTCAAATAAGGACCTAATTTTTCTATGAAAAACAACAAAGCAAATAAAAATTAAATTAAACAATCTGATTTAAATAGCAATTTAGATGTAGAAGCAAAAAATGTAAGCAATTGTATATTTTACCCCTTCCTAGTAATCAACCTAAAATAATTTAAAAATGCTTTGTGAAACAACTATTTTATCTCCAAACTATCGCATAACAACACATAAACAACCCAACCTAATATAACTAGTTGTAATTTACAGAGAATTTACACGTTCTCGTTGTGCTCTGGTGTAGCTCGGAGCATGTCCGGACACAAACACTGAACGCCTGGCTCCGTCCATCCATCTGGCGAGAGTTACTGCAGCCAATTTAGCAAACGGCAGCTAATTGGAGCTGCTAGACCATTGTTCACAATTTCTATAATTTCCTTAAACTTTGCAAATGATGTTCCATCTCAAAACAGAGTAATTATCGCGAATTTTAACCGTTGCGCTGGGAAATAATGTTTGCTATAACGCTGGTTTTTGTGGTCGTAACCCGATATTGTACTGATTTATAGGATTATTTCTTTATGAGAAGTTTAAAGTTCGCTTAAAAAGAGGAAATAAAGAATTGTCTTTAATCATAACCAGTAATCGGGAATGTTGTGAAACAGTTTCATAGTCAAAAAAACATTAAAAATTCTTTATTATTGTGTACCGTTTTTCTTCTTCTTGAGAGAGTTGAAGAAAAAGGAAGCGTCACGAAGAAGAAAGGAAAGCTAAGAAACAAAATGTAAAACAGCCTCGAAAAAAAAAAGGATTGACGACGTGAAACCTCCTTGAGAAAACTGTAAACTTGACCGGAAACCGAAAAAATTGCCGATACAACAAAATCCGGATTTAATGGAGAAAGTGAGAGACAAGATTTTGGAAGGTTATCACGATATTTCAACCCACAATAAAGAATATGGAGTAAGTTTTGGAAATCACAGAACGAGAAGAAAACTTACAAGCACAAATCGGCTCTGAGTACTGAGGTGCAGGAATTCCTGAAACCCTTTTTCGAAAAACACCCAGAATAACAATGAATGGTATAACGAAACTATTTGGACCGTTGGTAAGGACGTTCAAATGGCAGCTCAGATTGCATTAGAAATCGAGTGTCCCATAATTATGTGAAAAAATTAAGGATCCAATAATAGTATGGGTCTAATTAGCATTAAAAGTTTAAATGTTGATACAGATATGGCAAAATTTTAACGAAACATACGATTTTCAATTGCAGTAATAGTAAGCCGTTAACGATTGAAAATAAAATGTTCACGTTCACAAAGGAAGAAAAGATAGAAATATTGAAGTGGTTTTTTGTGGGTCACTCGATTCGAGATACAATAAATTTATTGTTGCATTTGAAAATAGGCCAATTCCGACACAGTCCACAATTTCTCGAATTATTAAAAAGTTCCTAATCGATTGATATATACACGTGGTACGATCAAATGGCCTACTTCAGAGAAAGGTGTCTGAAGATAGACAGTAGGCAAAGTATAAAGATGACTCAGAGGGTACCACAAGGCTCCGTCCTAGTTCCTCTACTGTGGAATCTTTTATACGACGGCATACTAGAGCTGAAACTCCATGAGGGATGTACCGCAACAGCATATGCCGATGACCTGGCTCTGGTTACAACTGCAGAAAACAAGGAGGAGCTCATCCATACGACAAATGAGGCCATCGTGGAAATAGTGGAATGGATTGGACAACATGGCTTGAAGGTGGCGCCCGAAAAAACTGAGGGGAGAATTCTGAAGGGACCTAGGAAACGGGAAGGCATAAGTTTTGTTATAGAAGGGACGGAGATAAGGCCTAGCAAATACGTAAAGTACCTAAACGAACATGTAAGGAAAACATGTGAAAAAGCTAAACGACAAGCCGCAGCACTGGTTAGAATACTGCCAAATATAAAAGGACCGGAGTACTGGAAAAGAGGAATATTATATGGTGTGGTATCGTCTGTGCTGTTATACGCAGCTCCTATATGGGTTGAGAGATATCGAAAAATGATGTTATCAACCCAGAGAGCGTTCCTGTTAAGGGTCATTAGCGCTTATAGAACAGCATTACTGGAAGCGGTTCTGGTGATTGCAGGTATTCCTCCCATCGACCTGATGATCGAGGAGAGAACGGAATTGAGCGCATGAGCCGGGAAGGACAAGTTTGAGGGCAGAGACGATGAACAGGTGGCAGGCCAGATGGAGTGAGGTCAGTGAGACTGCACAATGGATCAAGCGGCTTATACCAAGCATAAAGCGGTGGACGGAATGCACTTTTAGACATGTAGACTATTACTTGACACAATTTTTAACCGGGCATGGGAGCTTCAGCAAATACACGAACAGAATAGGCAAAACTGCAGAAGATATATGTCGGTATTGTGATAGGGTAGACGATGCAGAGCACACGATCTTTGTCTGCGAAAGGTGGGCTGAGTACAGGGCAGAATTCAATGCGCAAGCCGGTATGGCAAAAACTGCAGACAATATCATCTCGTGGATGCTCGAGGACGAGGACCAATGGAAGATAGGCCATGAATTCATCCGTGCAATCATGAGGAAAAAGGAAGAAGAGGAACAAAGAGCAAGATAGATATTGCGTCCGAATGCACTTGACGCATGTCGCAAGATGATCCCAAGTGCATTTGGGAAGGGGTGAGGTTTGGTGCGGTAGGCAGGGTTTGCACTACTCTAGCAGGAGCTAGAGACCCTGAGTCCCACACTCCCAGTAGCGATAGAGACACTAAGCGCTGGGATAGCCATGAGGTTCCTCACCCGTCAAAAAAAAAAGTCCATGAGAAGAGGGGGGGGGGACAAAAATCTCTTCCTGAAAGTCGTATATACACGCCTCATTTCCTAACATTTTCATATTATTAGAAGCTCAGTGCTAGTAAGCTAACCCAGACACGCGCTCTGCTAGCTGAGATACAACAATATAGAGTGGTTCAATTGAATAGTTGATACGCCGTCGAGCACATTTCTTATATTTTGTGCTGGTCGACTTTTACTTGAGCTCTCGTCCAAAATACATTGAAAATCGTATGTTCCGTTAAAATTTTACCCCATCTGTATATCAAAGTCAGAATAATGTTTTAGTTAACATTTTTTAAGGGCCTTTCTGATATAAAGAAAATAATTTTCATCATTGCCGTTCAATCCCGTAGGATTGTGGCATTGCTTATAGCGTTTTAAATTCATTTAATGAGTTGGATTATTCCTCCCTTTCCCATTATAGATTATATCTTCTCATGTGTCTTCGCTGACGTTGTTATTTTTTTCCAATCTTTTCTGTTTTTACACGTTATGATCCAATCTTTTATATTCGGTGTTTTAATATCTTCCTTTACTTCTTCGAGCCATTTTTTCCTTGGCCTTCCTCTGTTTCTTGTACCCAGTGGAGTCCAGTTTGTTATCCTCCTAATCGTGTCTGTGGGTTTCCGTCGCATTACATGTCCAAGCCATTCCAAACGCAAAGCCTTGATGTGTCTTATTATATTTTCCCCTCCTAGTTCTTTTTCAATTTCTGCATTTCTTTTTCGTCTTCTTCTTTTTCCGTTATATCTGGACCTAGTGTTGTCCTCATAATCTTTTTTTCCAGTATTTTCAAGTCTTCCTCTTCCTTTTTAGTTATTACCACAGTTTCCATAGCGTATGTAATCGTTGGTCTTATTAATGTTTTATATATATTTATTTTTGTCCTTTTACTAATTTTTTTGTTTTTCAGTATCTTTCTGTTTATTCCTAGAGCTTGGTTTCTTTTGAGGAACTTCAAAAACTTACCAATTTTATTCGAACTGCACTTGGAAACCAGTGACGAATTAACCCTATATTTTAAACTTTATGACAAAATGTTATTGGCAAATTTGAGTTATAACAAAAATCACCCTAACATTTTTATTTAAAAAAGTTACTTTGATTCGTTGTCGATGAAATTCGACATTAGAACCCTTAGAACGCGTTTTTATTCAGTTTATAAAAACTTCTCAGTCTTTTTATAACTCCAGATAAAGAAATCAAACGGCGTTAAATCTGGGGAGTAAGGTGGCCAAGATCTGGAACCGTTATACCCGATCCATTTGTTCGTATACTTAATATTTATATATAAAAAATTCTCAATTATACTTCTTCGGTGTTTACACGTTTTCTAGTTTTTTAGTGACGGAGAAATGACAAACTCGATCTGCATGCCAGTCACCCATCCACGATATAACCGTCGTAAGAGCTGATTAAAGGTTAAATCGATTTGCACCAACTTGTAGTTGTCCTAACGGCAGAGTAAATTGTCAGTCGACGTGACAACTGATTTGATTACTCGTCATAATTAAGTAGATTGTAAATTGTAGGGCGTCAATAAAAGAATAGGCAGTTAAATAAATTTAAATTATTTCAGCCACGTTGAAACCAAAATTGTTATACTTTTTCCAATCTCATTGAATATGTTTATCTTCAGCTCAATATATAGGGTTAGTTCAAAACAGTAATAACGAATAAATGATGAAAGCTGAAAGTTAAATAAATATTATTCCCTATATAAACTATACAGTAGACCAGATTGAGTGAAGCTGTTCGCTTGCGTGGAAACCAATCAGTAATTGCGATGACGATTGTTGCATACATTACCTTAAATCATCGGACATTATTTTAATGGATATTTAGTCGTCTGGAGTTATTTATGACATGCAGAATAGAAGCGTACCTACCGTGTATAATATTTGTTACACTACCTGTTGAAAATACGCAGTTATATTTCAAGCAAAAGAAAATATCTCCGCCTATGGTCGGCGTCTAAGTTCAAAGCGGCGAATCCATTAATGTTTTTCAGTTTATCCAATAGAGTTTGGAAGATTTTTTTGAAATTATTTGTTTTTTATTAAGGGTTCTAGTGAAAAAAAATACATTTAATGAACAATAAATAATTATTATATTATTAGATAATACAAAAAATTTGGTATATCTATTAAACGTACTGTTTTAAAAGTAACAAACTAAAATAAAATGTCTAGAACATACATCAAAAAATAATTAACAATTATTATAAAACCAAAAATTTAATTAGATTTTTACTATATACATCAAAAAACTTTATATATAGATCTTATACATTTCTTCAAAATTCCATAAAAAATCACTAAATTTTCAAACTCAAAAACTCATCATAATTTTCAAACAAATTATTTAAGCCTCATTTTTATTATTTACAAACAAAAATTTAAAATATGCCAATAAACTATGACTACACTTTACTAACATTATATACAGGAGGTTGGGAATTTATATTTTTTTACATCGTTACACTGAAGCTTTTACATCTATATTACAATGTTTAATTTTCTATTCAACTTTTTTTAAAAAAAAAAAAAATAGGATGGGAAAAAATTAAACATCCAAACATTAGTTTTTGTCAAATTTTCAATAATTTTTTTACAGAAATAAATTTTAGTTTAGAAAATTAGACAACGAATAAATTTGACAATAATTTAAGGCAACATACTGTATGGTTTCTCTCACAATTTTTTTTCTATACAACACCATACACTTTTCTTGAAACTACACTAAAAATAAGTTTTTTATTATGTGGTCAATAAATAAGTTAAGCTGTACATTAAGACCTTCCATCCACTCAGATTTATTTATGAACTTCATAAAACTGAAAAGGATATCGGCAGGTGGGATCGAAAATACGGAATTTTTTATAGAACTTCTTTGGTTGAAATTTTAAGGTTAGGCATTAAATTTTTATCCGCTTTATTCCAGATTTGAAAAATAAGCAGCCAGTTTTTGGTTTTTGTTGATAAAGAATAAAAAGGAATTCACCTAATTTTTCTCATAAAATTTGAAAAAATATAGTAGCGGTTTAATTTAATTTTTGATATTTTAATATAAATTCAGTAGAACTAATTTGAGGTATCACAAATTTTGTAAAAGGGTCCTAAATAGTAGATTATTTGATGGTTTTTTAATTGTTTTTAAAGATGAATTACCAAAAAAAAAGACGAATTTAGAAGTTTGTCGGAAAAAGGACCATGCACCTTTCTTATGGAAAAATGGCTTTCCGTCAAATTTTCAATCATTCCTGGTTGGAAATGTACTCACCATGGTTAGCATACTCCCGCCAACAAAAAGGAGCTTTCTGTAAATTCTGTACACTATTTCCACCCAATCTGAGCTCCGTTAGAGGTCTTTTAGGTTCATTCATTATAAGGCCGTTTTGTAAATTCAAAGATGTTCATGAATATTGTAGAAAACACGCAGATACTCACTTTCATAAGACGGCATTGGAAGCAGCTAGATCATTTCTTGCGAATATGCCAGTGGATGTGCAAATTAACAAATACTCTCAGGAAAGTTTTGAAAAGAACAGGAAAATTATAAGATCGATTATTTCCTGCATTGTTTTTTGCGGATCCCATGACCTAGCATTAAGAGGGGCAAACTATGGTGATGGAATTCTGGAAGGGTTGTACGAGATGCGAATTGACGGCTTTAAAAAAACCATTTTGAGTATGGAAAAAAGAATGCAAGTTATCGATCGGTTGATATCCAGAATCAGATTATCATTACTTGTGGAGATGTTATTAAGGAGGATATAATCAAGATTGTGAAGAAATCGGAAGCATATAGCATTTTAGCAGACGAAACAGCGGATATCTCGGTTAAGGAACAGCTCCCAGTTGGCATAAGATATTTTGATGAGTAAACCAGCAACATTGAAGAAGTATTCCTCGGATTTGCTGAGCTTACAGCCTTGGACGCAAAATGGATTGCCACGGCAATAGACGAATTTCTGACAAAAGAGGATCTCGATACAAATAAATGCGTTGGTTTGGGATTTGACGGTTGTTCCACGATGTCTGGAAAAGAAGGTGGCGTTCAGGCTTTTTTTCGTAAAAAATACAATAAAGCACACAAAGAGCATCAGAGTTTTTAAAGAGAATTTTTGTGCTATAATGGAGGCACTAGAAACCTTGTCTCGAGATGGCAATAATGCGACAAGGAAACATGGATATCAGCTCCATGCTGCAGCATCCTAAGTTTCGTTTATTTTTAGCCTTGTATTGATAGCCAAATATTCCGCTCTTTTAGAACCCACAGTAAACGTGCTCCAATCAGTCTCCTTGGATGCGGTTCAGACATCCCAGCATATTGGTTGTATTTTAAAACTAAACAAAAACAACTGTGAAAAACCCGAAAAAGTAACAGAAGAAATTTTCAAAGATGCTACTGCTATTGCGGAAAAAATTGGATTGGCGGAAGATATGAAATCAATACCCCATACTGCTAAACGACAACAACACCGTAGCAACCACCCTGCAAAAATCCCCTCCGAATTCTGGAGCAGGTCCATAACAATTCCTTATTTGGACTCAATTATAAATTACTATAAGGTTTTCTGAAGAAAATAGACCATCATTTACTTTAACAAAACTACATCCTGCGCAAATGAAAAACATTTCTTTGTTGTGTGTTGTGGAAATCCTCAAGGAAACTGAAGATTTTTTTCCTGAAATTAAGAAGGCTTTGAAGATCCTTGTTGCTTTACATTGTACGACTTGTGCAGTTTAAAGGTCATTTAGTAGCCTTAGGAGAATCAAAACCTGGTTGAGGAGCACCATGTCTGAAGCTCGACTCAATGGCCTCGCAATGATGAGTGTATACAGGCAACACATTTTCAAAAACTTGAACGATTTCGTCAACAAAGTGACTAACGAATTCGCAAAGAACCCTAGAAGATTATGTTTCAATTGATTTTCTATATAGATATTTTGTTCTTTTTCTAATATTTTTATTAAAACTTTTCTTTTTTGATTTTTCTCTTCAGTTCTTTTATGGTGCCTCCCCTAGCTTACCGGCTGTGTTTTGTGCACCATTCTGTATTTTAAAAGTTTCTCCGTCAACTTTATAAATTAATACATTTTCATATTAACAAAAGTTCAGTATTTATCTAAGCAAAATTTTGTTGTAATCGTATGACCAGTTTTCCTAAAATATGTACCCATAGATATTAAAAACATCTTTCAACTAATAAATAATCATCCTAAGAACTAGTTTTTTCTACTTTGTGAGTATAAATAAAATGTCTTTGAAAAAGACTCTTCAAAAATTTAGCTCGGAAAAATTTTGCGTATACAGTTTTTTCATTTACAAGAAAAGCTACATCTCAATTTGCGAATTTTTGCACTTGATTCTCTTACGTTAACAAACATTATAAATCAAAAGCACTTCTCCCGTCTCATAATTCTCAATCGTTGGCTTTTTAGGAAACATGACGTCGAATTGATTGGAGGCGATACGATATATGATTTCATTTCTCATGTTCGGACATGGACAGATGCATCTTCATCAATAATGCCGGCCTCTATTTTTCCCATTTACTCCTCTATCACAATAAATTCAATGCTATCGACTTCTACACTCGATTTATTTCATTAGATTATGTGTTCAGTCTGTAGAATCTTCTTCTCTTGTTTGTGCCGTGCGAATAGAGCTGGATTGAGAAAAACTGTGTTGGAAGAGACAAACAGAGCCAGAGAGAGAGATATCATGAGAAAATGGGTTATTAAAACAAAAATATTCTATAAAATATATCTGTATTAGAGCTTTTCTTTACTTCTGATGGGTAGAGTAAATAATTTGCTTCCCATTTTTGTTTTTTACGAAATTTTGTATCTTGATGTATTTATTGACCACGACAAATGAATAAAAAATAGTATATAGTACTATAAACCCATAACTAAAAGAAATTAACTCTAAAATTGGGTTGGAAGACATAAAAAATTTACACTGCTTGGAATTTTTTTTCTACAACCAAAATCACAAAAAAATAGATATTTTTTTATTTATTTTATATTTTTTATATTTTTTATAAAATATTACTCGTAATTATAGTCTGTGATCTGAATTTTTTCAGTTTACTGTACATTTTATTTCAAAAATTCTTAATATAGAGGATGACACAATAAAACTTTCTAGGACTATAGAACTAAATAATTTTTTTTATTTATCACGTAAAAACTTTTAATATAGATTTTAATATTATCCGAAACTTTACCTGCTTCCAAGAATTTTTGAAAGACAATGCAAGTTTTTTAAACAATCTTACGTTAAATTACAAAAGTATACTTGCATTTTTTTTTAATTATTTATACTTTTATTACTTTTTGATGTATGAGGCATTTGGTTAAGGGTGGACACCTGTCGTATCTCAGAAACTAGAGTACGTAATCGCTATCAGAAATTCTACCATCTCGTTTTTTTTACTTAATTTTGATTATCCACTTGTGACTCTCTCTTGCATATAAGCAGTAGGAGAGAGTGGGAAAATAATTTTCAGTGACATCTTTTGATCAACTTTCCTTTTATAGCAACCTTTTATAGTCTCTGATCACCCTGAACAGGAGGAAAACTCCTATAGCAGGGAATTAGGAAAATGAAATGTCCTAGAAAAATGTAATATATACCAAATGAAAATAAATAATAAACTAAAAAAAACAAAAAAAAAAAAAAATATAGTCTCTGAGATATGTCCGGTGTTCACCCTTAATCAAACACCCGGTATAAGAGTACGAGACTGACTTCCAAGTATGGTTTTAAGCTAGGTTAGGATTTCCTATGATTTTAGGACCTTTTAAACTCTGATGTTGTATGTAATAAAACTCCAGAATAATATATTTTTTCAATGATCGTCAAAAGTGCATTTTGCGCGTTGAAAACTAACTGTGAATATTTTTTTTTCAGATAAAATATTATTTTGAAATAAACTGTAGCTTTTCTAATATTTTAGACTTTCTAACGGTATCTTAATTTCATTTAATGGTCCAATGGAAAAAGATGTCTGTCACATTAGTGGGCGAAATTAGGTACTTTGTGTGATCTCATAATGTAATTAGAAAACATCATAAAATTAATTTTTTTAAAATATTTGAAAACGGAGTTTTAAAATATACTGTACATTCTTACCAACTAAACTAGCTATCAAGTCTTTGTTTTTGCCTACATAATTATTTTTTAATGGATCAACAGATCGTTTTTTAAATTTTTTTTAATAAATTGTTTAATACGAAACCACATTTTCTATACAAAAAAATCGAAATACATCAGTTAATTTCTTTCAGCTTCGGTTACCGTCCAACTTTCATCGTACACAAATCGTTTTGTAAAAAGGAACAAGGACCAAAGAGTCTCATTATTGTCAGTACAAATAGTCCTCATTAACGGTCAATCGTCACATCATTGTCGCCGTCGGTTGACGCAGAAATAAAGCGACAATCGTCGTCGAAACAACAAAATATCCCACCGACTGCGCCAATTGAAACCGCGATAAACGCGCGGAATAAGCGGAGGCGCCGGATGACGAAGAGTTTGGTTCACCATCGATTACTACGTTCTGGCTATCGACGTAGTTGGCCCTGAAACAAGAAAAATCTTATTAATTATGGACGACTGGAATAATTGAAATGTAGAGATACAAGGTAAAGTGATGGATATTTATGACGCTTTTGGGTGAAACAATGGGATTTTTAGACAGACTCATAACGTCACTGCAGCAATAGATGTTTCGAGTTTTGATATTTTTTTAAATAACGAATTTGATGTCACAATTCAAGCCAGGTGTCATATTTTCCGGTGTCCAAGAAGTTTCCACTGGAGGCGTCTTTTCAATATGAATGTAGCCTAAGAGATTATGCAATGTAAGAAACTGAGAGAAACTAAAGCAAAACCGGATATAAGATAATTGTTGATGTTGCGATATTAAGCGAACTATTAGTTTATAGATTAGTATTCTGAATTTGACTGCGGTAAATTACTTGATCTACCTTGGTCTCTCTTTACTAGTAGTGCAATTCCAACCAAGCAACCTTGTATTCGACCGAACAAAATCCTGGATAAGTTTGCAATACACATATTCCGAGAAAACTTCGATCGGTGATAGGATAAGTATTGGAGCTTGAAGATGGTGATGAAATAAACGATGCCAATCTAGATTCTTTGCGAAGATGTGATTTCTGTGATGATACAAAATAGAGAAAGGCAATCTTCAATGCTCAAAATGTAGCAAAACAATGTGTCGATATTACTAATTCATAATGTTTATTTACTGATTTTTTTAATTATAACTTCCTTCTCTGAATACCATACAATATACTCTATAACTGTCCAATCAAAGTTAAAACCGTTAAAAGTTTCATCGTTGTTACTAAATGATTTGTAGAAGATTAAAAAGTAACATAGAATGAATGGAATGGATTATGAGAAGAGCACGAACAGAAATCTTAAAGAGAATGACGACATGGGTTCCATTAAAGATGAGAGAAAGAGGAAGTCCACGAAGTAGATGGTGGGATCAAGTAGAGGCAGATATAAAAGCATTGAAAATCAGAGGCTGGAAAACAAAATGCAGAGACAGAAGAAAATGGAAAACCATAACAAAAGAGGACAGGACAGATAACGCACTGACATGTGAGGAGTAATCCGCCTCAATAGGATTCAATACAGCTCTTTCTGAGTTAGCCATTATCCTTCGGGATTGAATGGCCAGGATGATGACGATTATGATGATGATTCGTTTGGTAGCTAGGATACGTTTAAAATTTTTATTGATTGTTATTGGTGGAATCACTTTTTTAGATTTAAAGTAGCCTACCGGCATCTGGCCTCCACCTTTTTTGAATTGAGAGCTGAACCTACACCCACTTTGTTCACCACATTCGCACTTAAAAATAATAACTCTTGGGTCAGATTAGATTTAATTATAAAATATATTTATTACATTAGAATTTAGTGTCGGCAAATGTGGCGTCAAGTCTAGGAAAAGAACGAATTTCGCATGAATGTAAAACAAGCTTTAGAATTTCCATTGCATATCGAAGTAACGGCCGTCAAACAAAAAAAAACTCGTTGAAAAATTGATGACCGCTGATAAATTATACAGGTGTGTCATGTATGCTTTTGTGCTAGGGATACCACTTCGGAGTGATTTTGTACTTTGTTTTAGTTTAATTGGTTTTGGATTAGACCTCTAAATTTTTTAGACCGCTGAAGAGAAACAGAAAACAAATTAAAAAAGGAGTAAAATAATTGCTGTATACAGTATGGGACATTAATAACGGAGCATAAAACATATATGGTCTTTACGATGATTCGGTGACAATATGCTTATAACATTTATTTTTATAGGCCTAGAGAATATTGGATATTATGCGACTTATTAGACTATTCTAGGGGATATTATGCGACTTGTTGACAAATGGGCGTTTTAGACTATTTTCCCACAAAAATCAGCCATTATGTTATTTAAAAACCATAGGTTGCGTACGCCTGTTTTGCAAGAATTACCAATAATAAATACCTAATTAGAATTATTAATTAGAATTAATTAGAATCATTTTCTTTCTCATGTATGTAATGTGTGAGGTTGGATTTTAAATTTACCTTGAAGGAGTTTCCACAGTGGGATATTGTGAAGCAGATCTTGATCTTTCCAAAACGCTGTTCGACAGGTCTTCGTCTTGTTCTTTTTCTGCCGATCCAAATTGTTCGTTATAGTCTTCTTCGTCTAGCGATAAACTGTACCCTCGAGTCGGCCCTGGTATTTCTGTAACCAAAAATATTTCTGTTAAAAATTGCTTACAATGCAACATAATTAGTTTTTGTAATTAACCACAAAAATGTATGCAAAAAGGTAAAAAAAAACTATTAGTTATCAATCTATTTTTGTAATATTTGAAAAATACAGATGTCCAGTCAATGAACGCTTAAAAGAGGGTGTGAGCGAACGTGCAAAAACGTACTTCAGGACTGTATTTGGAGTAGTTAGAAGACAAATATACTAACAGTCACCGAGCGTAGGAGGTACGCGGGCTGCGGGGGGGGGCACGGAGAAGGTGACTTTTTTCGGCTTTTCGCTTATATCTCGAAAAATAGGCATAGTAGCAAAAAAGTAAGCAATACAAAATTAAAGATCATAAAATTTACTACAAGAATATTTAAATTCTACTACAACTACGGCTACAACTTCTTTTAGAATCACTTTGCTGTAAAGCTAAAGGTTTAGCCACTAGTAGGCTAAATAATTAAAAACACCTAAGGTAAAAATTTTTATAAAAAATTTGCATTTTTTGCTAGCAAATATCTCTAGAACCAAAAGAGATCGGAAAAATAAATTTAAACAATCTTGTAGTAAATTTTATGATCTTTAATTTTGTATTGCTTACTTTTTGCTACGATGCATATTTTTCGGGATATAAGCGAAAAGTCGAAAAAAGTTGCCTTCTCAGTGCCCCCTGCAGCACGCGCACCTCCTACGCTCGCGGACTTTTAGTATATTTAGCTCCTCACTACTCCAAATACAGCCCTGAAGTCGGTTTGTGTACGTTCGCTCACGCACTGTACAACCTATAAGCCATTCATTGAATGGACTAATGCTAGTTAGACTATTTAATTCAGGTACAGCAAAATATTTATAATCACAATAATACATATTGATAATGTTTCAATTCAATTATGGAACGACAAGCAAAGTTGTTCTCATATTCCATCGTAAAACATATTTCTTCCCCCAATATCTATAAATAAAACATAACCCATTTGTTTAACGGATATTGTATCGGCTTTCGATATTCTTCTTGAATCACCAGCAACCTTTGAGAAGCGAATTTTCAAAACGAAACAGAAAGAGACCCCATAAAATCCTTCTGTTCAGAGTCGGCTTGCGGAATAAAACAATAATGGTCGCTTGACGTTGTACTTTTATATTGAGAGAAGGCTTAAGGGGTCATTTTGGTTTAAAAATTTTGAAGAATAAGTTCGCAGGATGACATATGTCGTCCCTGTAATTGCAAAATGTCGTATGTCAAAAATTCCGTATGTGCGTATAAAACACAAACACGTTAAGTTAACGCCTTAAATGCCATATAACATGATGTTACATCATAAAAATAACCAATAAACTGATTTCTGAAATAATTAAACAAAAAAGTAAAGTTTTTTTTGCTCTCCTCAAAAGTGGCCTTTTTGACATTCGACATTTTGCAATTACACGGACGATATATGGAAGTAGTAACCTTCAAATGATACGCGTCAAACTTTCAAAACAATCTTACGTTGAGTTCACAAGTTATAGTGGTTTCAGAAGCGTTACTTTTGTAATTTTCAAAACAATGAAAACATCTCAATTGCTTGACGAGTGTTATTAGAACTCTACTACATCGAGACAAGTAGTAGAGAAGTGATTTACTGATTTTAAACGTGGCCAACAAACACGCTCTGGTTGCCCAAATTCTGCAGTTGTTCCAGAAAACTTAAAAAGTTACGTGAGATATTAGACGGAACATTTTTTGTACATGAGTGTCAGGCAGTTTTCTCAGCTCAATAACGTCAAATCAACATTTTGTTTGAAAATATATACATGGAATGGTTCGAAACATTTGCCATTGAACAAGCTCACAAGAAACCCCGCATCTGGTTGAGATACGTAGATGACACATTCATAGTGTGGAACCATGGAGATAGAGAACTAGATACTTTTCTTCAACACCTCAACAACGTAAGACCATCCATAAAATTCACCATTGAGAAGGAATCGCAAAACGAACTTCCTTTCCAATGACGTGAAAGTGAAAAGGACTGAAGACAAGTGGCAAACTTGTGTTTACAGAAAACCAACCCACTCAGGACAGTATCTTAACTACGAATCTAACCAACATGGATCCACGAAGGGGGGAATAGTGAAGACGGTAATAGATCGGGCTTTCAACCTCTGCAACACCAAGGAAAGCCTCGACGCCGAACTAGATTACATCCGAAAAGATCTCTAAATAAATGGTTACTCAAGGAAGCTAGTGGGACAGATGTTGACCCGTAGACAACAAAAAATCAACCACAGAGAAGAAGAACTACCACAACCAATATTGTGTCTCCCTTACGTGAAAGGTATATCAAAGAAGATAAAGAAAATTGGCTCCCAATATAAAATCAAAACCTGCCAAGGCCTGAAACACAATCCGCATCCACCTTACAAAAACCAAACCACAAAACACGAATAGTGACTCCAAGAACCCTGCGAATGTGGACAAACATACATTGGAGAAACCAAGAGACCGCTGGAAATCAGAATTGGTCAACATAAGAAGAACACCCAACGAGGGGAAACCCGAAAGTCAGGAATAGCAGATCACGTCTGGATCCACCAACACAACATTAAATGGACCGAAGCTGAGGTAATTCACAAGGAGGAGCACTGGTTCAAGAGAAAATTCAAGGAAGCAGCCTACATATTGAATAATAACATGTTCAGTCAAACGATTGTAGAGATTCTCAACGTATGGAAACTGTTGATAGGACGAGTGAACCAGTTACGCTTCACTTAACCGGAAAGTTCCGCTTCAGCAAATCCCACCAGAACACACCTATAAATACCCACGCATCCTCATTTTTCGTCAGTTCTTTCCTGAAGAGTATTGTAGATACACACAATCGAAACGTGACAAAAGATTCAAAAATCTTTATACATTTAGACAATGGAAGTCAGAAACTCCACTTTGTCAAATCAACAGTTTTGTTTCCTGGTGTGTAGTAAATCGTTAACAACTAAACGTGTCAAAGTGTAAATTGATGAGCTTCTATAGATGTAGGAACCCTAGTAATATCCCTCTTAAAGGGATACAAAGAAGACTAGAATCAGTCAAATAAAAACTTTGCAACGCACAATGCAAATTGAGTGGTATGCAACACCCAATACATTGGGAATCGTTGCTTCGTAAAGTGTCAAACCTCTCTTCTAACTATAGATGGTAGCACCTCTAAAAATTTTACCTAGTAATATCCTTTATTATATAAATAATGACTCTCTGGAAGTGGTATCATCAATTAACGACCTTGGAGTCATATTTGACAAGGACTAATTCTAACTTGGACAGTGTCGTTCTGATGGCTTTTAGGTTACTAGCTTTCGTCAAGAGAGATACCAAATACATACAAGATACTCGGGCAATATTGTGTCTATGTAACAGTTTGGTACGCAGTATTGTTGATTATTTCCCTTGCCTGTCAAATAACAATTTTTAACCAATCACGTGCTTGAAAACTGATTTGACGCAGCCAATCAAAACAAAATAAAGCGACTATTCACCTTGGTGGTAAATAGTCGGCTATTTGATCATCGTCCTCAATATTCACCTGAAGGACAGTATCCAACAATAAAGAAGCCGCCCGTGAAATTCAAATTTTTCAAATAAAACCTATACTAATGGTATTATAAAGTTGCTTATAGTTAACAAATGTTATTAACAAAAATTCAACATAATTGACCAATATAAGATATTTAACGACGAACAAATGTCACGTATTTTTGAGGTTATGTTGCCTTTCGTAATGTAAACAAAGACAAATTAATTTTTAATATTTTTTTAATATCATAAAAGCAGCTTAATTTTTAGGTATGTTGCGAAAATATTTTTGCAGTAAATTGAGAATATCTTTAGCATAATTGTGACTTTCTTTAAATACATGTTTCTCTTGAAACTAGCTTCTAGTAGATCATGAATTACAGAGATTGTAAAGAAAGGCCTAACTGAGGGGTAGACTGGAAAGACGTTTTATTGAATGCTGCATAAATAATAAATATTACTGTTTGTAAGGTACGATATTTAAAAATAAAACTAAATACATTTGTATGTATTAAGCATTAGAATAATCAGCGGTAATAAGCTAAATTACTAATTTAGTTCGGAAATAATATATGTTAGATATACACAAGCTGGTTAAATATATGTTTTTAAAATAGAAAACACGTCAAAATTGCTCTTAGATCGCTTTTAAAACAGGTAGGTACAATTCCTAAAATCCTAAATTGAATTCCCTCCATATTTTTGCTTCGAAATAATTTCAAGGTCATAGCGTATTCAATCGGTTTGACATTTGAGTAAGCTTTCTTGGGTACTTTTATTCTTGGGTAATACCGTCCATTTTACGACAAACATATTAGGCACGTTCTGTCAATCTGAATTTTGACAGTTTTCCATTAAAGTTTATTACAGAATTAAATTTGACACATTTTGTTAAAAAGTATTAACAATGAGTAGATTCGGGAGTAAAAATCTTCAAGAAATTCATAATATAATTAAATTAAACGTACCTACCAACACAGTAACCCTCGAGCGGGCGCGCCAGCGGCAGATTGCCGAACTTTTTATTTTTGTGTTATAATTAAAATGTGACGATTCCTTCGAGACTGGACATTGAGGTATTACTTGTTTATGTTATTGACTCCGCTTATCGACACATCTGGTGCAATATAATATTTCTGTTCAGTTGGTACAAGCGAAAGTTCCAAACCAGATTGAATTTGCAACGTGTTTGCGGCAGATTGCCTACATTGTTTGTTTTGGAAATGTTATATATATTTTTTTACTATAATAAAATGATTATGAATGGCATATTTGTCTTATTTTACTAAGTAAAATAAATTTTCTTCATTATTTGTAAACTACAAACTTGAAAAACCAAATGCGGCAGATTGCCGCGGCGCGCCTTCTCGTGTAATTCTAAAAAAGAGCAAAACTAGTATAATTTATACATACGTACAGAATTTTTTTTGACTCGGGAAATAATAAATATAACGCGACCTTGACAAATTAGGTTGGATCTACAGAATGAACCTTAGCATTTGTAAAATTTGCAATTTTGGTAACTGTTTCATTGACATTTGTACACAAAATTTTTAGAAAAGTTTTAACATTTTCCGAAAGTAATTTTTCCTCTTTCGAACCATTCTTATTTGCTTTCTTTTTAGATATATTGAGACTTAACCTATAAATATTACATTATAGATTCTTGTTAGTTTATTATTCCTCATTAAAAAAAGCCGTCCCTGAACGGGCCCATAAAATCGAGTCCTTGGGGGCTTTGTTACCTTGGAAGGATAATAAAAATTCATCCTGTAAGCCAGAGAGATTTGGCATCGCGGATTCGGACCATTAGAGAGAACGACCGAATAGTCCCAAGTTATCAACAGTCGTTACGATTTTATAAATACTTCGTTAGTTGGTTACGTGACGGAAGGAACCAACTTGACTGATAAATTTATGTTGGTAACAGTGTTGTATGTTTGAAAAGAAGAAATCGACGGAAGCCCGTAGGAAATCGAGTAAATTTCTGACTCGAACTGTTAATTTATTTAATACGTTTTGGCAGAGAAAATATTAATATATTTTTTGTTTTTCAGAAAAGAAAATTACGAGATATTTTTTTAGAGATGGGATTTAAATACTGTACGTTCAAAGAAACGGCTCGTAATTGATAGTCTTAATATTTGTTTTCTTTATTTATTTTTCATAACTTCTTGTTCTTACTTTGTATTGAATGGCAGAAAAGAAACCTTGTTTATATATTTTAAACCTCTTTTGTAAAAACGCAAGTAAATATTTTTTGTGAATAACAGAAAAAGCTTTTTATCCAGATTTCTACAGTTGGAGCACAATTTTAAATAAAACCATTCAAAGTATTTTTAAGAAACGACAGAGAAAATCACCGAATGAGGTGGAAGAATATCTTACCGTAAAGACGTATATTACTTTCGACCTCTCCCAGCGAGTTTTTGGCGATACAACGATACGATCCTGCGTCTTCTCGTTGTAGATTTCTCACGATCACCGTCATTTTTACGTGAAACAGGGATTTGCTAGATGCCTGCACGTCGAACTTTGAACTCGAAATTACCATTTCGCCTGAAAAGAAAAAATGATATTAGGTTCTAAATATTTTCTTAAGCAGTGGTTGGAGATGTTTGGAAGGCATGGAGAAAGGTATATTTTCTGAAATACAGGTATTTTCTGCGACTGTAATGGGTTTGTGGAAAGCGAAAAAATGCTAAACGCAAGATAAAAACTTAATGTATGTTAAAAGTTTTTTTTTATAGTAAAATGTTTTTGCGCAACCTTCGAATATTTTCAACACTTAACAAAATATTTGTTGCAAAATTACATTATCCGCAGTAGGTTACTCGTTACAACGAAAAATTCAGGTGGAAATACATAATAATTCCCATAGATGTATACCTGTCTGAATATACAGGGTGGGCCAAACTTCTGACATCAGAGGATTACGTCGTTGTGGTAAATTTTGTGTGAGCTAGTACAGTTACTAGGTGCATATTTTGAAAATAGTTTAGATTATACATTTATACAGGGTGTTCCAAAAGCTTGTGGCAGCACAAACTTACATTTTTTTAAATGGAACATATTTTATTTTATTCAAGAATCGAAAAGATCTCACCGAGAGCGTTAAAAAAATATAGCATGTAAATTTATTATATGGGTGTTTTAAAAAGATATGGCCAATTATTAGCAAAAATGACCACATCTTTAACACTCTGCAAAACAGTAAATCAAAATAAATCAACAGGTCTCTGTATTCCAATGTCATTCTCATATCGTTGGCCTTGCTCACTGTTAATTACTTTTTTATCTGTGGCTTCTTTAATACAGGGTGAAACAGAACTCAAATCAAGCAATATCTCAAAATTTTTGAAAAAACTGAAAATTTTCCTTAAAATAATATTTATTGTAAACTAGTGCTAAACTTTGTTAAATGATGTCCGATCGTTATGAATTTTGGATATGATATTTTTCAGTACTTTCCTGACCTAGTTTCATAACAATAAAAAATATCGGTGGCGGATATAGACTTCATTTGGGGAGGGGGGCATCCACAATCAAAATAATAATACCTACAGGTTATTTGAAACATTCTTATAATCTGTTAAATAATGTTATACATAAGTTCAAATGATGAAATTTAGTTTCCTTGCCTTCTGTTTAGCAAATCGTTCGATTATTTTATTAAAATTTTAAAATCAATGCGAAAATCAAGAAATCGTCGAGAAGGCGAGTTTTCTATCGTTTGGGGAGGGGGCATGCTCGTGCTTTAATAATTGAGAAATATGGGATAAAATTATTTTCTCTTTCCATCCAAATTTCAACATCTAAGGTAATCGAGTAAAACATTAATAAAACAAAAACATCTGTGTCCAATGAATAAAGAACAAATTCATTAAATGTGTCTTTAAAAAAATTAATAATTGCGAATATTCTAGTATCAGCTTCCTCATGCCCAGTAAACTGTAACTCATCAAACACTTTCGACTCCATTTTTGTGCATTTTATTGTTTTTTGATGATCTTCTGACATTCCTGACAATACAATTTCAATTTTATCAGGTATAACATAATTTTCATTCATTAGTTTTTGTGCTAAATATGCCAAGAGGTTCTTTTTATTACAAGGATTTGATATAAATTTCTTCCAATCAGGTATATCAAGTTCGTCTCGTATTTCGTATGTTTCGAAATGACAATTTTTCTAAATAAGCTTAACATTTGTTTACAAATTGTCCTTGGATTACCAATGCTCCTAAGATATGATTTTTTAATGATTCTTGCTCACTATAGAACTCTGTGTACCTTTTAAAATATATCATTCAAATTTATACTATTATACTGGTAAATAAGGTTTTAATAATGACCTTTTTTTTAGGGATTTGCCGCCGACTGAAGATTCTTTTATTTTTCATGTGAGAAGGGCATTTTTACAATACGCAATTTTCAAAACGGCGTATATATGCCAGATCTGCCTGAAATTCTAAAGTTTGGTTACGAATGCAAAGACAATAATTGTATAGTGCCAAAATTAATGTTCAAAGAGGCAAAACCTACATTTTTAGAAATTACTCCATTTTGCAAATGTAAATTATTTAACTGTGGTAACAAGTGCAAATGCCTGAAAGGAAATGCAATATAAGTTGCCAGTGTGAGGGAAAATGCATTGAAAAATAAATATTTTAATTAGATAATAATAATATTGTGTTTTAATCCCTATAGTGTCATAATAATATTGTAATCCGCGTCATCTTTGTTGCACGTTTGAAGAAGGACGTGATGTTTACTGTCTCTGCCACAGTGATCGCTTTATTCTCTCCACAGCTTCCAAACAGTAGCAATGCCAAGAGATACGTCGCGCCGATTCAATTTCCTTCGGTTTTAAAAAAGTACACAACGCAAACTAAACGTCGTATGAAAAAAAAGTTTCCTTGCTATTGGCAACATTTTTCTCGCTTATACTAGATAACTATCTCTAAAGATCAAAAAGTTTTCTTGACTCACCATTTTACTCTGCAAAATAACGATATTTTGTGTATTCTAGCCAAAAAAAAATTACGTAGCTTTTATGAGACGTCCTATATTTTTTATTGTTATGAAACTAGGTGGATGTTCGCGGCTTCTATAGAGACTACAAGTTATGATGTTATTTTGTCTTTGAAAAAGTTGAGTATCATTTTTTCACAAAAGTAACCAGACACACGCGCAGGATGGGGTTGTGGGGGTCCCTCACTAATGAGTCCGACAGGACTCCTTTTTTCGTCTCGAAAAAATTATTCCAGAAATGTATAAAAATGACATCCTATAATTTTAAATATAATACGTCATACTTTTACTTTGTGTACGTCCGTTCTTGATAGTTTGTAGGTATTTCTCAAGGCAAAGTTGAAGTTCTGAAGCCCTTTTATCCATGTCTTTCTGTGATTTAGTTATGATAACGTATATTTTTACAAATATATTTTCAGTCAACCCAGGCAACCCAGGCGAACGTAGATTTGGATTTGTTGAATCCGTCCTGTTAATGTCGTTAATTACGTTAAGAGTAGACGCGTGATAATTACTTACATATTTTTTGTATTAAAAACGACTTTTACAAATTAAGCCATTTAGACAAATATATAATGATTGAAGACAAAAAAATTCTGCTGACCCGCGTTTGTTGCCTTCCCCCATTTTTGTACCTTAGATACGACCTTTAAATTAAATATAATTTTTAATGAGTTCATTTTTTCACGTTCCTCCATTCTTTCCATCACGATCATGGCCGACGTAGTTATTCTGCAGACAGTGCCACGTCAGATAAATATCACACCAATTACAGCGCGTTTTTCTGGGCCTCCTCGCAAAAAGTATTTAATAGGCACTTACGATGCAAATTTTCTGTTCGATAAGGAAATTGAAAAAATAAATTTGCCAATTAACAATTCAATGCAGCGTTCAAGAGCAGTGTTTGTTATTCCGGACGACGGACCGATATTCTCTCTCTCGGAATAACTTGTTGGAAATAATTGTTGCATTGTACGGAAATTGCAGAATTTGAGGATGAAAACATGTGATATTGAGGGAAATAAGAGAGAGTATTATTTTTTTTATAAAAAGTTTCTAGCATTTCTCTCAGGAAAACGGGATCGTGTAGAAAAAGATAAAAATATTTTTGCTGCTCTAGAGTTCACAATTTCAAAAACAGCCTAGTATCAGCGATATTTTATGAGAGATTTTGGTCTAAATGTGGCTACTGCAACTGGACTAAATAGTTTTATTTACAATGCGCGATACATTATTACAATGAAGAACTGTTTAAATAATATCGGTATTGATTTCACCATCTATCCAAAAATAAATAACTCCGAAACGGGAGATCGCGCGATTAAAAGGATTTCAAAAATTTAATGCATGTTGAGCAACACTCAAGAGGATGATAAACGACATCTTAAAAGAAATTTATAAATCCCGTCAACAAGGCCTTAAAGATCAATTATTAAAGTTTGAATTTTTGGCCTTATCCGACAAAAGAAACCATTAGCATTGACGTTTCGGCTAAAGTGATTAATTTTGATGCAGTTCACTACTAGCGGAAAGTGAATAATCAATAAAATTTTAGTTAGATAAATTACTTAGTTTGAAATCAAAGCGTCATTTGCGAGTTTGGAATCAACGAGCTTCTTCCATTATATCATTAGATGAAAGAACAAATCAAAACTTTTAGAAATAGTTAAATAATATATATTATAGATGGAGGTAATGTCCAAGAATGTCTCAGAAGTTATAAATCCTTAAATGACAACGCGATGCGCCATAGCAAGTCATAAAGGCTCCCTCGGGGGAGAGTCTTCTGCAGCCACCCTGGAGGGATCTAAAGAATTGGTCTTATGGCATAGGGTGGAAGGAATGGTAGCTGTAGGTATCTGAGGATATGTTACTGACCCAGCAGTTGCCTATTGCATATAAGAAAATCCCTAAAAAACTCATTGCAGTTTAGGCGGCTGTGGAAATAGAATCCACGAACTCCCGAATACGAGGCATATGCGTCTGATATAGTTGAGTTGGTTTATATGTATAATTTTATTTGAGGGCAAGAATCATGTAAATTTAATAAACAATCGTAGATCAGTAGGTAAAATCTCCTCAAAATGCCCGCAATAATTCCGTACGAGCCGCAAACTTAAGTAACTTAGCGGAACCATCTAGAAAAGTTTTTATCAAATTACACTGAAAGATAAAATTCAAAGTAGTTGCCACCGACTAAAAACTAAAAAATATTCTTCGTGAACTTTTCGTAACAAATTGTAATAAATTTTCTAGTGAGACAGTGAGTTAAGTAAATAGTTGGGAGTGTATGTGTGGAATAATTTCAAAGGGAATTCTTTTTTAACACGTTGACTGCCCCGTTAAGAAAAAAAATCGCTGCTGAAATGTTAAAATCCGCCTTGTACTTTAATAGTTCATTAAACTAAATCCTTTTAGGTCCTTTTGACTAAATTTTAATGTGTGATTGATGAATGTGAAGTACATACAAATCATCCTATAGTCCCGGAATAAAATGTGCATAGAATGGTTGCTCAAATATTCATCGCTTTGGAATTGTTCTGTTTCTGTTTTGGCACGTGGTACAAATTGATTACTTCATAGTTCGTTCTTATCTAATGTAATAGAGTTTGAAACTTAAAACTAAGGTATACTCATCAGCGTTCCTTAGGTTCCTTAGGTTGCACTAAACTTTAACGTGCACACACAAGCTCTGCTTTTGCACTAAACTAACTCAAAGGGCTTGATCCTCTTACGTCTTCTTTCTAACCCAGTATTGTCAAGGAGCTGGATAGCCTCGACATTGACATGATGATGAAGTCTTTCTTCATGACTCTTGGCTAATTTCTCGATGGTTTGGTCAACAGTGTCAATTTCCAGATCCCTATGGACTATGGAGATCACTATTGCGAATGTACCAAGGGGCATCTACTATGCTCCTCAGTGCTTTGTTTTGAAATCTTTGGATGATTGCTAAGTTACTTGGATAACATAGGTCCATACATGCTTAAGTACCTGCTTATTAAGCTTATTATGTAGAGACATAGTGGAGTTTCTTCCAATTAGCCAGTACATTTTTCTATATTTCAGTCCAAGTTCTTCTCTTTTCTTTTTAACATGCACTTTCCATCGGAGTTAGGCACCTAAGATAATACCTAAGTATTTTGCTCTCTTTGAATATGGAATCAGGTTATTGTTTATTCTGACTGGAATATGATCTATCCTTTTGTTTGTAAAGTTAATGTGGAGTGATTTAGTTTCATTAAGTTTAATTTTCCATCTCTTCGTCCAGTCCTAGATAAGGTGGACAGCTGTGTGCAGCTTGTGGATTGCTTCTTCCTACTGCTAGAATGGCAGTGTCGTCGGCGAATACGGCTATGGTATTGTTCTCAAACTCTGGAATATCACATGTGTACAGTAAGTATAGGACAGGTCCTAGGACACTTCCTTGTGGTGATCCAGCCTTAATTCCTTTAAGATCGGAATAGGCTTCTTCTTGTCTAATTCTAAAGTATCTTTCCGATATATATGAATGGAGGATATCTGTATATTCTTTTGGAAGGAAAAGCTTGAGCTTATGTATTAAGCCTTCATTAAACCTTCATGCCAAACGCTTGTGCTACATCAAGAAAGCTAGTAGCACAAATGTTTTTCTCTTCTAATGATTTCTCTATGATGTTGGTTATTCCATTATTCCGTTATTTCTAAATCCAAATTGGTGATCAGGGATAATTTCTCTTTCCTCGATAAGTGGTTTTAGGCTTTTGAGTAGGAGTTTCTCAAATAGTTTCGACATAACAGGCAGTAATGAGATAGGTCTGCATGACGATGCCTCATGTGGAGATTTCACTGGCTTGGGTATCATTATGACTTCCGCAATTTTCCAAAGGATACATACTTCAGTCTGAAGGCAGCATCTATTAGGTTAGTTAGTTTAATTATTGCTTTTTTGGGTAATTGTTTTAAAATTTCTCCAGTAATTAAGTCAAAACCTGGAGCTTTTTTCGGATTGATATTTTCTTTTATTTCGGTAATTACTTCTTTGGGAGAGGTACTTCTTGATCAATCTGTGGATGTTCTTCCAGAGTGGGTTCTTCAGCTTGATCTTCATGAGGTTGAAAGATTTTTTCTAGATGATTCGAAAATGTTGTTGCTTTTTGCTCATTATTTCTAGCCCATTTACCATCTTCCAATCTGACACGTGGTATAGGAATTATTAGTTATACCATTATTGGACCTTATTTTTGGGATAAAACCATGACAGATGAAGAATACTGTGCATTTTTAGAATGAGAGTTCATTACAGAATTAGCCAGACTCTTTTCTGATGACATAAATCCTCATCTCGTGAATAGATCAATTTGGATTCAGCAAAATGGAGCGCCTCCTCATTATGTTCGAGGCGTTCGTGAGTTTCTCGACATTACATTTCCAAATCGTTGGAATGGAAGGAGAGTAGTTATCGAGTGGCCAGCAAGAGCTCCGGATTTGACACCTCTAAATTATTTTTTGTGGGGTTATCTAAAAAGCAAAGTTTATGTGAAGAGGCACATACTATCCAAGGACTGAAGGACAGAATTACAAAGGAGACAGCAATAATTTCTCCGGAAACGATTAGAAAAGTCTTGGATGAATTTTAATTCAGAATGGATTTCTGATTCCAAAGACAAGGAGGTCATATTGAACATCTCGTTTAATTTTTTCCTTGGTGCTAAATAAACGATTTCTCTCTCTCTCTCTCTCTCTCTCTATAAACTATAAAAGATAGCAAAATTCGTATGTTTTCTTACCCGAAACTTCAGTTGTGATGATTATGCACTAGATCACAAACTTTTTAGGAAATTATAACGATAGCTGGAGTAACTAGGGTAGAAAATAAAAAAAATTCAGAAAACTTTCCCCAACAATTTGTAATAAATTTTCCAGTAAGGCGGGCTAACTAACTATTTATAAACGGATGTATGTAATAGTATAGTAGTTGGTGATTTGTTCTCTTATGTGCCCCATTTCGACTTTTCTTGGGAACTTTTACAATTTCACACGCCATTGTTTCCTAAAAAATTGGACGTCGAGACTCCGTTTCTGTTAATCCGTTTTAAATTCTTTAATGATTGATGTCAATTGTTGGGGAAGACATTATTACTTTTTAACTCTTTTAAGAATATCATTTTCTGGAAATGAAAAAGTTACAGTTTAACTGGATATTTAAATGAACGTTTTCATCAAGTTTCAGTTACTTTTTAATGATGTAAAAAAATTAAAATTAGTTTCAATGATTTAGAGTAACAATATAAAATGTAACAGCGTGAGATGTATTAAAAGAATTGTAATACCACCACCTTATATTATTGAATATTTATTAATCCGAATCTCTTAAATGCTTATCGCTTTTTCAGATTAAAAACACAACTTCTGGTCCAAAAATACAAATTTTTCATTAATTCTCGTTCGCTCTACTTCTACCAGTCACCGCATGAGTTTTCATTTTAATAAGCAAACATAGATGTATGTACCTTCGTAAACCACTAACCGGTATTATACCTCGCTATGATTTGTGTTTGCGTAAGCTTTAAAACACGCCAAAGTTTTTAATACTTTCGTGATTAGTTAGAAAACTCCCATAATCGCCAAATCACCATTCAGTTCGTTGTCTGACCGCTACCTCGATTTTTGATGGTCAGATACATCAGATTCAGTTCAAAAACTTGTATAATATACTCTGGGAACATTTCATATTTCAATGAAAGAGTTATTAAGTCCACACAATGGAGATAATGCTAAGGGACGCCGGTTATTTTTTACCAATAGACTATACAGCGTGTACTTGAAATACATGCACAATGAATGGTACTAGTTTTATTTAAAAATTTAAACGCTTAAATTTAAAAATGTTTGGAAACCTTCCAAATGTCAACTCACTGGAGAGATCCTAAAATAAGTTTAATCTGCAGCTATCAACATAAAATAGATGCAGCTGTGGGTTTACCGGCCACAGTAGGTTATACCTCCAGTGTGTGAGTGCCTGGCACTCTAGTATGATATGAGAGGCTGATTGCATAATCTACATATGGAAAGATGTCCATTGTATGTAGGGGTTCCCTAAGGTGACAATGTCCGGTTATTAGTGCCGTAACATACCTTATTTAATTTCTGCTTAGATTCAGAATATCACCTGTCAGTACTTTTGATGGCGCTTTAACCATTCGCTTACTGTTTTGTTGGCCCAGCACGAGATCTCAGCGTGATTGGTATTCTTTTAACATCCACATAGTCAGCTAGAGTCGTACTGAGGATTTGGGAATGCCAAACGCTGGTTCAGTACCAGTAAATACGGTTGCTGAGCTTTCCTGCTTCCTCGTTGCCTTTTATCCCTTTATGCCCTGGGACCCATCTAAGTGTAACCTTATTTTGGTTAGCTAGAACGAGCAGGGTTTGTAGACAGTTCCAGATCAGTTTTGATCTGATTTTGTTACATGATAAGGCCTTTAGGGCAGATTGGCTATCAAAGTAAATGAGGATTGTTTTCCATCTATACCCCCTGTCAATATTCTCCCTTAGACAAAGCTCTATAGCTCTGCTTGAAATACTGATGAGTAATTCCCCAATGCTGCGTTTATATTGCATCTGGGTGTTTCACCATATATTCCAGCTCCAGTTCCACTTGCGGTTTTTGACCCCTCAGTATACCAAACCAATGTTCCTTCCCGATGGTTGTTACTTCACCTTACCAACTCAGCTGAACGCTGAAGGGCTTTGTGAAGTTGGTTTTTGGTGCCATTTCATCACTTCTCATCTCCATCAGATAAAGCTAGTTGTAAAAGCATCTTTTTGACCTGCATAAATTTGTCCAGGGAATTCATCAAGTATACGGAAGTACTTTAAAGAACTTAAACAAGTTTTATATGTGAAACGGCTGATTCAAAAATGAATGCAGTACCAACAGAGCGCTTCTTTATTAGAGAAAAAGCAAATGACAATCTAGAATGCATTACCAAAGCAACGACTACCAA
Organism: Crepidodera aurea; assembly: GCA_949320105.2. Classification (NCBI taxonomy): domain Eukaryota; kingdom Metazoa; phylum Arthropoda; class Insecta; order Coleoptera; family Chrysomelidae; genus Crepidodera; species Crepidodera aurea. The sequence goes on from OX439475.1 coordinate 32,150,093, forward strand.
ACCAAACCAATGGGATGGTAACCCAAAAGTGGCATTAAGACTGGTATGGAAATGCCTTGAAGAACTTAGTGTCCTTTCAGAACACAACAAACTAACTTTGATGTTCGTTTCAGGACAGTGAAGCATCGAAGGCAATGAAAAAGCTGATGAACTAGCCAGAGGGGTTTATCAACTCCATATATAGGCCCAGACCCCGCACTCGGTGTTGCTAAATCCAACATTCTAGGATGCATAGGTGACTGGGTCAAACGAGAAAGGTGGAATGAAGACCCTTTTATGCACCACGGGAAAACATTCACTAAAGAACTCTCCAAACACAAAGCTGAAGAATTATTCAAGATCAGAAATAACGGGCTTTCTCGCTGGTCACAGTCCAATGAGAGGACATCTGTACAAAATGGGGCTGTACAACGGAGAACTTTCCTGCAGATGAAAATGGATGGTAAAGGGACAGAAACATACATATTGTCAGAATTCGAAGGACTAGACCGCAAATGACAGGCAATATGTCCGTACCATCATTCGGGAACAAAAAACGGGATAGTATTAAAGTGATATAACTATTAGTCAAAAGTTAATACTTAGACAATTCATTTATAAAGCTACCTTTCTTCTTAACACACTTTCGTTCATATGAAAACTTACATCATGCTTAATTGTGAGGCTTGTTTATCGCTTGCTCCCTTACTATTTTAGAAGGGATCGGTCTTAACAAAACTGATAAGCAATGAGTGAAGTGTGTACTGACCGACAAAACCCTTCGCATATGATTAATGAATTCGATACTTAATCCCAATTCCATCCTGTTAATTCTTATTAGTGCCCAACCCGCTTCCGTTCCAATACCGATAGTTTTGAGTCGAAAGGGATGAGATGGATCTTTGGGATGAAAGATCGCTATCTCGACTGCTATCATCGTCATCACTGAATTGGAGGGATTTAAATTAGGTACTCACGAGCTATTAATCCGATCTGTCAGTGCCTGGCCAGCTTTTTGGAGTTTCTGATGTAGGAACTTTGATAAATAGAACGTTTTCACTAATAAATGATTCAAACATTGATAATCGAATAATTAACAGAAGTGTAATGGTAATGGAATTGCGAAAGAGTACGAAGTTAAATTCGTATTCGTTAGAAAACAATTTTTAAATCAGAGATTACAATTTGATCTAAGTTGCAGTGGCGTCCTAAAAGTTTAATGATTGAAAATAAATGAAGCATTCAATTACCCAATAAAAAATAAAAGATAATACAGAATCTGCAATTTGCAGGTGATATCCTGCTAATAGTGGACGATCAAGAAGATCGCTGGACATGGTAAATGACCTTTATGAAGTGCCAGTAAGGAAAAAATCAATGACAATCCCAGAAAACCAACGAATCGTCAGTACAGATTCGAAGACGTCCAAGATTATATATATTTCAAAGGAAGCAATAAAAATCAATTAAGGTGTGTAAGATATCAGAATGTACTGAATCAATTCGTAGAAAAACCAAACTTATTGATGTACCCAAACAAGCAGCACAACCGATATGAAAGTTGGCTGGAAGGTGAAATAGAGATAACCTAAATTGGCGCAATTATGAAAGTAGGCGAGGGAATATAAGACCACACCAATATAGAGAATAGTCGAGCACCGATAGAAATGAATAGCCTCATCCATAGGAGGCATATTTTCAGAGCTCTGCAATAGAATAGAAAAGAGGCCAAAATGAGGAAAAGAAGAAGGAAACTGAATTTGTAACTAAATACCAATATGAGCAAGAGAAGAGTCATCACTTTTTTTTCATAACATCCATGGCACGTTATAATCTATTCAGTAATAATTTTTTTCTACTCCTGTACTTTAAATTATTAAAATTACTATTAAATTATTAAATGTGCGCTTTTCACTTTTCATTATAACACTAACTTTGACCAATAGAATAGCACACTTTTCATTATAAAACTGATTTTGACCAATAGAAATTTCTACGTTGTAATCAAGTAGGTTGTTGGTAGGTATTAGATATTATATTGACCGTTCTGTGAAAGCTAATGTCAAAATTATTCTTGTTGTGTCAAATAAATTAATACTTTTCAGTTAAAGTACTTTATATTTTATCATAGAAAAAATAGCGTATGCAACTTTCATGTAATGGCTATTAATACACTTTAAGCTCGTGTATTACATGATCGTTGCATAATATACGATTTCGTCATTCTGGCATTATAATTTCTATTAATTAAGGATATATGCAGGTCTCTTTTGACGACGGAGTTAGGGGCCTCAAACTCATCTTCTGTCAACTACTTTTAACCTAAATTTAACTTTTGTTCTGCAGTTTTATTTTCGATTTCATACAGCTGTCGATTCAACTTTGATGTTGAAAACAATTTATTTTTCGCTGTTACTATTAGGTACTCTATTAATTTCAATTTAAATTTTTCGCCCTGTATATAATTCTTAATGTATTGTATCTGGTAAGCTAATAATGTACCGCTGTCCCTTATATATAGTTAAACTAACTTTAACACATCTCGCTGAATCTAAACGGAGTATATTTAAATAATTAATTTAGTGAAGGTGGAAATAACGTTGGCGGGGAAAATGACAGACGACAGACAGACGTAAACTTACCTGTATCTCTAACCCAGTAGTTGATGGATTTCGGATAAGCTTCCACATTGCATTCTAAAGTGACGTCCGTTCCTAGTGGCGCCCCCACTAGCTGATTCGGTACGTGGATTACAGGGTGAACTGAAATTAAATAATTAATTTAGATTAGTGTTTATAAAAGATTGGTAAATATGATTTGTCCAATTTTTACAAGACACTTCGTTCAATCTTCGAAATAAGTCGTTTGATAAAATTTTGTTCATCCTATTTAGAATATTCTCTTAAGAACAACGTTTTTTTGTCATAACTTAAGAAATATCAAATATTTTCTGTTATAATATTTTTTAAAACAAAGCCCAATCTTATAAATCCAATTATAGATGGATTTTTCACTGCAAGGAACGTCTGACCATTCTTCCATACTCTGAGGTGTTTTAACCCCGATTCTTAATTTTCACCGAACAAATTTGTTCGGTATAGGAATTAGTTCTGTGTGATGTATGTTGATTTTTTGTGTTTATGACTTTTAAAATTGTAACTTCAGATTTGGAGAGAGCATCAAAAAGTAAGCTTAGGGTTTGATGTGTCCGACGTACTTCTTCAGGAACACCTATAAAATGGCGTCCAAAATGAAAATTTTTAATTTTAAAATGTAATTGAATTTGAAGTAGACATACAGTGAATGACGATTTTGGTAAAAGTGAGTAGACTGTGTTGATTAGAATAAGAACTGTCAATCTAAAATTTTATTAATACTTTCATTACAATTTGTTCGGTCTAGGCAATTCTAGAAGAGCATTCTCAATTGGTTTCTTCTTGATTATGTATGTTCCTATACTTGGATATTTGATACCATTTAAAAGATTCATAGAAGTGAAAATCGATAAAAACATAGTACTTTCTTCGGATACTTTATTGTTTCAATCAACCTTAGTACAACTCTGTGACTGCAGTATCTTTTCCACTATAAATATTTGATATAAAATCACAACTTGCTTCCTTTTCTTAATGGTTTTATAAGAATGTACTGTTAAGAAAAGACCTTTAAACTTTGTCACTGATTCATTAATTGATCGGAAAGTACTATATCAGTTCTTGATATCAAAAATATTTTCTTCAAACAAGAAAGTACTTCTTCCACATAATGAATTTTTGAAGCATTTTCTGGTTTGACAAGATCGTAGCAGTAAACTTTTGACATGAATAGCAAAAAACGATCTCTAAAGCTTCTTTTATTGTGTTATTGCAGAGTGATTTGTTTTTGGAACAGTACATATTTTGTTCAGGTACAAGATTAGGGTACAGCCTAAAAAGGACGATTCAGAGAGAAATTTACGAACAACGCGACAATAATATTTACAACAGAGCTAGAAGAAAAAATACTAGAAGAAGCAATATTAAATTAGATTCTACATCAAACGTTTACAGAGAGGAAATGCAAATATCATGCAATTGTTTTAAAAGGGGTGAAGATATAGCAGAAAACTGCAAACAAAATACTTCCGCTGTATCCTATTATTGTTGCTCCGACATACAAATAAATATTGATGATTATTGTTTCATCTGTCAAAACAGTCAGATTTCGTGGTTTCAGCCAATAACACCTCAGGATCTTAACCAATCATTGTGTTTTATACTGATAAAACCGCTTCTTCGTAATTGTTTTTTGATTTAAGTGTGTTTACCTTTTTTGAAATGTCAAAACTGTTATTTAGCATTATCAATTATTATTATTCTAAAATGTATTGCAAATCTATGTTAATATACAAATTTCAAAATTTATTTGAAAAATAACCTGTTTATTCGTTTATTCACACAAGCAACTAAATTGGGAAATTGAAACCTTTGGTTTATCAACTAAGTTGAAAACTATCGTCGACCCAAATACTTAAAAATCCATAAATCTCTTTAAAACTGACAAATGTCAAACTCTATATCTAAATTAAGCCAAACGCAATCACGTATGCCTTGGTGGCCCTGTATTTAAAACTATAACAGCTCAATATTTTTTGATGTTTCAATTTAATTTGATAAAGAAAATAATGAACATTTGTGTGTAAAGTGTCTTTTGCATAAATGTCTATATTCTCTGTTTTTAATACAAAATGATTAAAAAATAACCTTCCAAATACCACACATCCTCTCAAATTTTATAGATTAAATTTTTGGTCTCCATACTCAAACGCCTTTATTTCAGGCAAACCACTCAAACAAACTGATTTGAGATAATAATTTTATCAATCAGTTTGTTTTCGTGGTTTTTCCAAATAAAGCCGTTTTCGTGAAAACTAAAAATTTAATCGACAGTAATATCCCAAGACCTTGACAAATAGCCGACTATTTTTATTGTATCTAAATTTCGAGTTTATTTTAGGATCAATTCGTCGAGACTTAATTTTGGCATTAATAATCTGAATAACTCCCGAGAGCTTTAGCTCGAGGGAGTTATTCTTTGATTATTAATGCCAAAATTGTCGAGACAATTGTAAAATATACGAGAAATTTAGTAGCAATAAAAATAGTAGCTAATTTGTCAAGGTCGCGTTATATTTAATAAGATTATTTCCCGAGTCACAAAAAATTCTGTACGTACGTATAAGTTATACTAGTTTTGCTCTTTACTGTCTTGGCAGGTACGTTTAATTTAATTATATTATCAATTTCTTGAAGATTTTTACTCCCGAATCTACTCATTGTTAATACTTTTTAACAAAATTTAATTCTGTAATAAACTTTAATGGCAAACTGTCAAAATTCAGATGACGCGCGCCTACTATGTTTGTCGTAAAATGGACGGTATTACATAGAAAGGAATGAATGAATATATTTATAGTTTCAGAAAAAGTGCGAAATCAGTTGGATTTGTGTATTTGCTACTAAAGATCGATTTATTAACTATAAGCAATTTTATAATACCATTAGTATAGGTTTTATTTGAAAAATTTGAAATTTACGGGCGGCTTCGTTATTGTTGGATACCGTCCTTCAGGTGAATATTTACCACCAAGGTGAATAGTCGCTTTATTTTGTTTTGATTGGCTGCGTCAAATCAGTTTCCAAGCACGTGATTGGTTAAAAATTGATATTTGACAGGCAAGGGAAATAATCTGTAAAATTTGGAGGACTACCTTTGATTATTTCATTCAGACACGGCTGCGCCAATGATAAGTCATGGATTTAGTCATATGATATGCAATATGATCGACTATTTAGGTAAATAAAGAAATATGAGCTGCAGCTCTCGGGAGTTATTCAGATTATTAATGTTCATATGGTCTCATCAAATTGTCTCGAAATACAAGGTACTCTCGATGGAATTAGGCAGAAAATTTCACACCAACATTTTTTAACCAATAAGAAGCTTTCGTTTCAGCTCGTTACTGTAGTAACCACAAAACTTGGCGATAGTATTTTCCTCCTGGATACCCGGTGCCACAGCGTTAGTATTTCTGTCAAGTGTCAAATTATAAAAATACACACTTCCGTTCACTGTAAAATAATATAGATTGGTTGATAGCTAATAGATAGATTATTTTAGACCAACAAATATTTATTTCATACTACTAAAATCCTGGGAACATATTCTTTTGGTATATATGAAGGTATCTTACGAAAATATCGTGTTTTAATTTTTTCTATTATCTACTTTGGTGTGAAATTTTCTTATCACGATCTTGAATTACTATCTGGAAATATCTCCTAAAGCATGAATTTTTTTAAAAAAGTTTCGCTCGTCTTCGACTCGGGATAACTTTTAAAAAATTGATGCTTTCGGAAATATTTCCGATAGTAATTCAAGCTCAAGGGAGATTACTAGTGATAATTTTTTACTAACTATAGTAACCAATCAAATTACTTAATTTAGAGTCATGTGTCAAATTTCATCCAATCAGCTATGGATTACAGCGATAACACCCTACATGTGGTGTTTTCAGTTTGGTGTTTTCAACAAGTCAAGTTTTTGATTAAAAATTAATTAAACGTCAAACTGACAACTAGTTTAAAAATGTTCAAATCTACAAAGTAAAAAATTATCTTATCGAATACCCCTCGGGCCTTGATAAATCCTCAAAATTTTGTCATAGAGAATCCTTCAAGCGTGTTGCTTAAGGATCAAGCAACACGCTTACAGCATTCTCTATGACAAAATTATCTCGGTATTATCAAGGCCCTAGGGGTATTACTACTGGCAATTTAATTCATGTATAAAAAATCCCATAAGCCGCGTGATTTTGTCATTATGACAGCGAAAAAAGTTTGCCCTAATTTTTCCAGCGACAATAACGGAACCTAACTTTTGAAAGCATAACAACCAGCATTGTAAACAAATTTTTGATGACATTATGTCAATTTTTTTCAAACTTGCGTTGTCAGAAAAGTTTTCATTTGTGGAAATATCGCGATTTGGAGCGTCTTCGAGTGGAGAAATTGAAAAAGCCATCAATGATAATGTGCCTCGCAATACTGTGAATTCAACTACATCAATTTGGCTATAATTTGCGATGTTTTGTTTGGAAAAAAATATGAACTCATTGCAGAAACTTCCACATGAAGAAGAACAATGGAGAAGATTATAAAGAGAGCGCAGTCAAGACGATTTGGAACATTCTGCAAAAATGTTACAAGAGAAGTACTTTAAAGATTATAAAAGAATTTTTAATCCGTTCACAGTTTAAGAAAGCGAGAAATGCACGCGACACAAAACGCAAAATTTTACAAGCAATCCCAGAAAAAAGGAAGGTGAGTTCTAATGCTCTCACAAAACGAGAAATTTTTGAAATGGCACTGTCCTGGAGTGAAGAAGAACCTGTAGACCTCCAAAGAAAATTTTATCACATTGCTGCGTATGAATTGGCTTGGAGAGGTGGAGAAGCAGCAAATTGTAAGGTATTCTATTTTAAAATCGAGACAGACAACCGTGGAAGAGAGACCGGAAGAGTTGAATATAGCCCAGTGTTTTCGAAGACAGCACAAGGGGGAAATCAGAAGTTGGCCGACAGTAAATGGTTGGTAGCAAACACTTCAGAAGATTGTGTTTGTTCAGCAAGATTGTTTAAACTAATTATGGGAAGACGGGGAAACCATATCACTTGTCAAAAGTTTTTTTTAACTCCAAATCCTTTCTGGCAAAAAACAAATTCGAAAGGATGATATAAGAATTCTCCTATTGGGATAAACGAAATATCTAAATGGACCAAATCTTCGGCGAAAAATATTCTACTTGATATCAAGCGGGTGAAAATTACGAACCATTCTAATCGAGCTGCCGCCGTAACTGAATTGTCCAGGGGTGGTATAGGTGAATAAAAACTTGTGAAAATTACGGGATATAGCAACCCATCGTCATTAAAACCGTACCTTCAGTTAGATGAAGAACATCATAGAGAAATCATTGGTTCCATTCGTACTACCATCCAGAAAACCACCGCTCAAAATACTAGCATGCAGCAAAATATTAACAAACGACACGAAAGTTCTGAAAATCAAGCTATTTTTAATAATTGTGTTTTTAACAATTGTACTTTTCCGTTAAATTAAATAAACTAATTTACATCTCATTTTTTAATTTATTCATTTACATATTCATTAAATTACCGAATTACACTCTAGCTTTTTTTTTGAGTCGAAGTAAACTTGACATTTATAATTCGAATTTTGTTGCCATTAGGTAATTCAACTCAAAAAACTGCCAAAAAAAATTACTCGTCCTACGGACTCGTAATTTTTTCAGAGGCAGTTTTTTTCGTTAAATTGCCAGGCAACAAAATTCTTATTGATACATGTCAAGTTTACTTCGACAAAAAAAAGCTCTCGTGTAATAATTATAAGTGAAAATAATAGTCGGCTATTTGACATAGTCTTGGGATCTAACCTTCGACTATCTTATCAGTTTCAATGTCACGTATGTCAAAAGTTGTGACGCAATGAAAAATAGCTAGAAGGATCCCAGCTGTCTAAAATGAACACAACGACACAGCACAAGCAGTGCAAGAAAGCACTCGAAACTCTGGAGACATGTGTGAACTCTGGAAGTTCTCATCTCGCTAATTATCGAGAGTGCTATACCTGTACAGAGAATTCGAGATAGATGACCTAAATGAGAAATTAGAGAAAATCTCGACAAATTCCCAATTTATAAGTAATGAGAATCATAAATACACTTAAATGCTCGCAGATAACAACAAAACGCACGAATGGACATAAGGAACGACTCCTAGGGAAATCCCGGGCGTGAATCAAAGTTGCAGACCCATGGTCCGCCGCGTGGAGGGTTGCAATAATACATGCAAATTATAGACAGTAATCCAAAAACATTTGTTATGCTCCAGGTCAATTATCGAACTTAAAATTATTAAATAGTGAAAATAATTTCAATTAGTTGATTAACTTATTTAAAATTCCAAACACGCCTAACAAATAAAACTACCATATCGACGTTTTGTGTGTATGGGAGTATCACACGGAAACATTCTCATAGTATTTGTGAATTACGGAATTTTAAAAATGTTTAATAAATTATTTTGAAATTGAATTAATTTATAATGAAAATTAGGTCGAGAATAAAGCAATAAATTTTAGAAAAAAATTATACATCCGCTTAGTAATTCCTTCAAGCAAAATTTCCATTAAAATTCGTATTTGGTGTAAATTGAACGAACAAAAAAATAAAAATATTGGTGGTGTTTAAAAAAAATAATAAAGAAAAAGTCGCTTTTTAATTACTATTCAATAAAATCGTTCAGTGTAATATAATATAAAATACCCGGCTCATTAATATTTAATGAGCTAAAATGTCAGTTTCTTTAATCATTTTCAGTACGATGGAAATTCAAATTCGGTTTCGTCCTTTTTTTCTTTATAACGAAATGCATGTAATTTCTTTTCAGCGAAGATCGTGCTCTCTTTTGATAATATTAACGAATGAAAATTCATTCCCCGGTGACTTGTAATAAGAGGATTTAAAAATACAGACTTTTTAACGTTATTAGTTATAAGAATATTAATATGAATGATTTTTTAAAATTTAATTCTGATTTTTAATTGTGATAAATAATGAATTAGGTATTTATACTGTTTAATCAACTATTGGGATTATGGATTATAATAAATTATAGTCTATTTTTATGTATGAGAGAGTATTAAAATAATAAAGCGTTCGTAATCCATAGGCGTACCACTTCTTTTAGTAGACAGTTAAAATATTTTGTGAAGTTATACCTCGAGTATTTTCGTATGAAATAACCTTTGTATAAATATAATAAATATATCGGGCGTATACTTATATTTTCACCTAATTAACCTGCTTATAACTTCTAAACAGCTGAAGGTAAAAAAGTGCAATTTTTTCTAAAATATTTTATTTTTCCACAAGGTATGTTAAGAACATTGTGTCAAACGGGTTATGTAGGTATAAGGGTTTAAACTTTGACTTTTAAACAACGTTACGTTCATAAATAATAATTTTAATATAAAAACTACTTCTTACCTACAAATCCAAATCAGAATCGAAATCAGAAGATGAACTGTCGCAACCAATATTTACAATGAGTGGCTCGATCATTTCATCAGTAATATTGTCCAACTTCCACATTTTCTCTTCTTCTTTAATCGTATGATTTACTGCCTTTTCCCAGTTTTCAGGCTTCACATTATTTACAGCCTCCAAAAACAACTGTTTAACATCACTCATTTTAAAAGAATTATTTTTTCTTGAAACTTCTCCCTTTATCTGTGCCCATATCAGTTCAATCGGGTTTACTTCGCAATGATATGGTGGTGATCTAACCACCGTCATCCCACATTTTTTTGCAATTTCATCAATTTCATATTTTTTTAATTTCTCTTTATGAAGGGAACACAAATGATACAGTTCTCTTCTCACAGAACCGGGATGGAACTCAATATTCTTTGAATTTAGCCAATTCTGTAAATCTTTTTTTAACCACTTGGTTGTGGGCATTTTTTCTGTAAGTCTCGAGTGATAACTTGCATTATCCATTACTATTATACAGTTCTGAGGAAGAAGATCTATCATTTGTTCGAACCACTCTTTAAAGACATCAGCATTCATGTCCTCATGGTAGTCACCGGTACGAGTAGATTCAAAAGTCAATAAACCACCTTTAACAAAACCGTTTGAACTACCGATGTGTACTATTATCAGTCTGCGCCCCTTTCCTGATGGTGGATTTAAACCAGTAGATAAATTATTTAAAAAAGCCTGTCTTCGACTTGTAACAGTTTCATCTTGTTAAAATTTATTTGGTGTATGTCCCTCGTTGATCCATGTTTCATCTAAATAAAATATATTTCTTCTTTGGTTTCTCATTTATTTTATAGTCCTTAGGTAATTTCTTCTCCATACTACAATATCGCTTCTTTCTATTAAAATAGACTTTCTGGAATGCTTTTTCCATAGAAAACCTATTTCTTTTAAAAGTTTCCATAGTGTGCTTCGACTCATTTCAGGGTAATCCTTATCATCTCGAACCGTGGCAAGAACTTTGTCTACTGTGGGAAATTCTTTTCTAAAGAAGAACGCATGCACTTTCCTTCGAAGTCTTTCTTTCAAATGATTTTCTATTTGAAATTTTGGTTTTCTTGGAGCTTTATGTGCTGTTTGAAACTCGCCACATTTCTCTTCTTTAACAACTCTGTAAATCGTAGATTTCCCAACACCAAGCGTACTACTAACTAATTCCACTGTGTCATCAACACTTTTACATAAATGTTTGTCTGTAAATGATTTAAAACAATTAAATATTAATGTTTGTTCATTAACTGTTAAAGGACCGATTTTTTGTCGTTTACGCGGTACTTCCAAATTTTCCATGATCACACTAGAATTCACAATAGACTGCACACTGCACCTTGCATGTTGCAACTAAACGACATTTAGTAAGCTGTCAAGAATACACAACTGGACCTCCTTACTAAATGGAAAACCTACAATCGCATTTTCGGTGAAATTTGTTGGTAAGGGATTTATCTACTTATAATTCGATTACTGTAAGAAATTCTTGGAATTAAAATAAAACAAAATTGGCAAATAGGTACTTATTGAAAATAATCTTAAGATACGGCTATGTTACCTTTAATACACAGGGCTTTTGGCCTGTCCAAACCTTTTTCTATTGTTCTGTACAGCTTATGGTTATAAAAGGCCAATAAAAGACCCAAAGGTACATTTATGACAATTTTAGGAAATATTTAGATTATTCCGTAAAAATATTTAAAATGACCGTACTAAGTTTTGCATTAGAAATGCTGTTTTATTACTCTCTCATACATAAAAATAGACCATAGCTTGTTTAATTTTGCCCTACATGTAATTTTGGTAATAGTATTACATTATCATTTGTACAATTATGAACGTATAGAATCACCAGGACGAATTTTGTTTAAATCTATTTAACAAATTATTACTATTTGCTAGGGACTTTTTTAAATCAAATTATCCCTACTGATTTTTTCTAATTTCTCAATTTAATTATAATCTGAAAAAGAAAGTGCATATCTAGTAGAGATGCATCAAATCAAACTAGTTTAATTTGACTTGAAAATCTATTTTATTTAATTTCGGAAGCTCATAGTGGTTTGTATTTTAATTTCTCTCTCTCTTTCCTCTGGATTAAAACCACTTAGTTGTTAAAAAAGTTTTTTTATTGACGGTTGATATTTCAAAAATTTGGATACCTATTTTACAAAAAGAGTTAATTGCAAAAAGGATACCCTCTATATCGGGATAGTATCATAAGTTTTTATCTGGTTTTTTCTTATGATAATATTAATAAGAAAACTTCATTTATGACGAAGTATAAATTCTCTTATAATATGCAAATGCGCTATCCTTTAAAAAATTCGTTCCCAGAAACGTCACAAAAATATGATTGAAATAGATTTTGACATCTTCAATCTCAAAATCTTATTCTATGTATACTATGTTGATGTCATATTTTTGCAAGATTATCAAGTGTTCTGTTTCTAGTAAATTTATTTATTTTATGTCATTTTGATAACGGCTTTCGATATAGAAAGCCGAAACGTCAATAAAAAAACTTTTTTAACAACTAAGTGGTTTTAATCCAGTGGAAAGAGAGAGAGATATTTTATTTAATATAAGAATTTGATTTGATATACAATTCGGGAGCTTGATTTGAAATCAAACTTTTTCAAACTGTTTGAAATAGTTTGAAATATGAAAAGTGTTACCTACCGCGCTTTAGCGAAAAAGTCAAGTACAAGAAAAACCAATTATTAATAAGATGAGTCATCCAAAGCCAATGTAAAGATTAGAAATTTTGATATAGATGTTCTAGTTTCTTTCAAAAAGCTCGTATGGCCCAGTTGTCAGAGAGTTTGACCTCGCACAAAATGTGATATCGATGAAACTTGGCACTTAAGAACTTGAAAGGGTGTAGAAAACAATAAAAAAATCTTTGCTGCTCTAAAGTGTATGCTAACTTCACAATTTCAAGAACAAAATCGAAAATTTGGTTTTTCCATTATATCTCGAAAAAAAATAAATAACAATTTCGAAAAACTAATAGAACCAAGTGAAGGAGCTGAAAATTCGACTAAAAATTATATTAAAAGTTATTTAAAAAAAATTGTATCACCATAAAAAATTATTAAAAATAAGAAAGCGAATTTGAAAACTCGCGCCGAGCCATTGAAAACAAACTAAAGTATCTTTGCCTAAAATGTACGCAAAGAAAAAAAAAAGTTATTTAATAAAAGAATTTGTATTACTATAAAAAATTATTCAAAATAAGAAAGCAAATTCGAAAACTCTATGCGCGCCGAGCTGTTGAATACAAATATTCAGGCGAGGCGTTCGGAAAAACTAATGTATCTTTGCCTAAAATATACGCAAAGAAAAAAAAAAAAAGCGTTTTAAAGAGGAAACTCTAAGCTCTCTCAGGAAGTTATTAGTTTTTATTTTTTTTTTGTTTTCTCATAGAAAATTTGACCGGAAGTTATAATTTCTAAAATTCTCACTGATTTTTATAAAACTGAAGATATTGTTACGTACTATCTTTTGTGTAAAAGAGAAAAATTACTTTTGTTCAATATTTAATTTCGTTATTTTATTTATTTGAATTTTAGTTTTAGTACATAACCTATTAAATTACAGTTGATTTTTTTATTGCCTTCTGTCGTAATCTCAGACAGAATGTAATTATTTGTTGTTGATAATTTTGGGCGCCATCTACTTTCCAGTAGAAAATTTGAGAGTCTTAATCCCAGGTAGTGCTTCAGCTATTGGCCGCGTGATTGTAAAAATCGATAATAACGACTCAGTGAATATGAAAACATTTATTAATAATCATAAAAATAACGGTTAACCTTTTAGTTTATGTGAGAATAAGAGTTGTTTGCCAGAATAAGGTAAGAGTAATAAATTTCTTATTTATAAATCAACAATTAATACAAATCTTATAATTACTCTCTTACCTTATTCTAATCTAAATTATTTAGTTATTATTTAAAATATAATCTAACCTAATTAAATAAAATACTTGTGGCCTTTAGTTTAACAGGAACAAAGATGAAACAAATATCGGGCTTCTTCTCTTGATTTAACTTTAAGTTTCTTGATTTACAAAAATCTAACTCACTTAATTTGACAGGTAAATTTCTTTTAATTTTTATCTTCAATCAGTATTGCTTTGATTTTAAATTTCTTTTGTTTTATTACGAGCACAGAAGAGAACAGTTCAACAGGTTTTGATCAAAAGCCTCGCTTGACAGCGAAAAGTAGTTTTTATACCATCATATCGCGGCTCTCTAGATTAAAATTTGACAGTTTTTTACTATTATCAATTTTTATACAATTTTTGGTTATTACTAAATCATTCTCGAGGCAAAAAGAATGATTTTGATATAATTTATTTACAATTTCTACTTATATTAAATTTACACACAGACTTTTTAAGTTCGTCATTATTGATTTCTAAAATTCTATACAACTTTATTATTACTCCCTTTATTTTCCCGACTTATTGTATTTCCCCTGAATTTAAATTAATCATATTGATATATCATGATATTGAAATTTGAGGTTAAGTTTAAAATTTCTTTTTATTCAAACATCTAAAATAACAATGTTCTCATTGTTATTGTGATCGCAGACTTATCTGAGATTATATTACTTTAAATTTTGCTATTGAAATCTTTGCTAAATTGTTTGTAAATATCCTAAAATTGTTGGTGAAAATCTCTTATGGGATTAACGTGTTAAAATCTGACATCTGGAATTTTATATTTTCTTTTGCAATTAATATGTTAAAATTAGTTTCAAATATTATTTTCGAAATTACATTCTGTCCTGTGAATTATTGAAGTAAAATAAATAGTTATTTAATGGTATTAATAAAATTATTCGTTTAATTTTTTCTCTGCGTGTTGAACATAAGTTTTGTATTATCTTTAATTAGTTAGTTAACTTAGTCAACCGTTCAACGACCCTGTATACAATGTAATAAAATTTTCATAACTCTACCCTCAAAACATTCCAATGGAAATCCCCATCAACATCTCCCAAGACGTGCTCCGAGCGGTCAGATAAGGGATTAAATGGTCAGCGCTTATTCTAAACGTGCCTTTTAATCTGCCACATTCAATTTCATCTCCAGCACATTTTATTTGCATCGGTTTCGTTGTTGCTAATGGCTCCACAATGCTACTTTCGCGCTTACATACATATGTATCAGTTTTACTTAGGGAAATGAAGACTTGAAAGTCTCGGATTGTAATGCCACTTTGTGCTTTGCAGACACGACCATTGAATAAGAGATGAAAGAGTCAGAAAATAAAACAGATTGTTAAGATTTTTATGAAACAGCGAATTTTCGTGGCGTAAAATTAAACTTTTTATTATTCTGTTATTATTGTACTAATGTGTGACAGGCAAGAGCTCGGAATAAATTTAAGTGTATTTATATCTACTTTTCTATATTCTTTATTCTTATTTGAGATAGTCGTGTGAAAAGTATAGTATTCTACCATCGAGTTATGGCAAATACTCATTCGGTTTATGCCATTCTCCAAACTATGTGAATGAATCATGGTTATCATAACATGTTCGTTGAATGATATACCATTAAAACACCAATTATTTATCGATTACAATTTTTTCTGTCTTGTAAAAACTTGGCTTATGTATCTACCGAATCAACAATAAAAATTGCCTTTCAAACGGCGACATCAACCCAAACAAGTGTAGAGTTATCTCGACGGTTAGAGCTAAAAGAAACGCGAAAAACGCCACATAAAAGCGAGAAAATGCGGGCGATTAAAGGGTTAAACAAAATGGCCACTTACAGTGAACGTTGACCATAATCCTTTTGCTTACTGTCGGCGGGACGCCGTTAGAGGCGATGCACATGTAGGCGCCCATTTCGGTCCTCGATATCTTCCACAATTTCAATACTTCGCCTTGGTAGGATGATACTGAAACATAAAGACGCTGCTTTTAGTGGTGATAGCGGGACGACGTCAAATCGTGGGGTTTCAGATGTCATAAAATGTGTACGATTTGTAGTTAAAACGATAAGAGTAAGCTTATTTTACGGGTGTGTGTAATACTAAGTTTTACGTCGTTTATAGAAGTCAATTTTTTTATTAATTTTACTTATCTACGACTGCTTCATTTTGAAGCTATTACGCCACTCATTTTGGTCCATTTGCGTTGCGTAATAATAATAATAATAATAATTTATTCAACTTTACAAAATAAAATTTAAATACTCCCACTAATAAATTTCTTTTTGACGAGTCTTGTCAGGTCACAAACATCTAGAAACGCATTCATCATTCTTTCAAAATCTAAAATTTATTGCACAAAGGACATAAATGAGAAAATAATAAGCACAATAAAAACTATGTTAACAAGCACACATGTTAAAAGTAGTACTATTTAGATTTTAAAAACTCCTCTACTTAGTAAAAAGCATTTGAGCATGGTAACCTGCGGCATTCTGACCCACTCTTAATCGGGAATATGGTAGTCTTAATTTATTTGCCTTTATTGTATTGTGTTGATCATGTTATTTTTTTGAAATTGTAGTTCTTTCTTTTTTACGTTAAGAGTGATTGTGTATATGTACAGACAAGGAAGAGTAAGTATACCTACTGATTTAAATATATTTCTACATGATGCGCGAAAATGGGAACCCGTGAGATTTCTTATTATTTTCTTTTGTATTAGAAATACTTTTAACATATGTGGGGAATTTCCCCAAGCAGGTAGCCCATAATATGCCAGTTTCAAAACTTGAAATGAAGCTGTTTTATATAGGGTGACACAGCAACCATGTAACAGGCTACAGTATCTGTGTTTTTCAAGATAAAATTATAAAATTTTAGGGCATTAAATGGGACCTTAGTGGCCTCATTTTAGTCAGTTTGTTTCACTTTTACTACTTCCGGTTTTACCGGAAGTGATACCAACTTTTGAATTTTAAACGGGACACCCTATAGATTATTACATTTTTGGAATCTACATGACAACCTGAGTTCATCGATGTATCATACTTGGTATCTCAAGTGAATAGCTACACACAAAAATACGAAAAATCAAAATTGGCTCAAATAACATACCAAAGAAATAAACAATAAATAATATTTATTCTTCATTTGACAATTTTAATAAAAAAATACTAATCCTTAAACACACAAAAAAATATTTACAAACTAAATCAAATTTTCAAAATGTTGCCCATTATTTTCGACACGTGTATGTTCTTTTATAAACAATATTTTTTAAATGTCCCCAAATAAAAAAGTCAATTGTCGTAAGATCAGGTGATCTTGCTGGCCATCTGATAGGACCGTTATTTCCGATCCATCTATTTCCAAATCGAAAATGTAAATAATTTTGAACCAGACCAAAATTATCAGGGCCAGCCCCATCTTGTTGAAAGGTAACTCTTTCATTTACTTCATCTGGAAAATCGTCTAAAATATTCTCAATTTCATTTTGCAAAAAATTCTAAATATCTTTCTCCTGTTAAAGCTCCATCAAATATAATGGGACCAAAAATTCTTCCCTCCTATATGCCCAACCAGAAATTAAATCCAAATCTTACTTGTTGATGTCCTTGTCTTATTTGTATTAAATATTCCTAAATTCGTAAATCTAGACTCGTCAGTAAATAAAATGGAGTGATGAAAGTTATTGTTTAAATTGTAATTATTTAAATTCTTCTAGCAAAATCATTTTCATACAACTCTTGATGAATTAATTTGATACTTGAAAGATTTATATTTATATATTTTTTAAATTCTTCTAACAGATTCGTTGCTTACATCAAACTGTCTTTCTATTTCTCTCAAGGAAGATGTTGGGTCATAATTTACATATGCAAGTATATTTGTATCAACTTCTTCACTTATTATAGATTCGTCATTTTCAGCAATCGGTTCCCTTCTTAACTGAGTTTCAAGTCTCCAGAAATAATTGTTGCTTGGATGATTCCTGTTGGGAAATCTATTTCTATACAACTCAGCAGCAGCCCTTGAATTTTTTCGACATTCACCAAATATTACTAACATGTCTATTTGTTCATTACGAGTATACATTTTTATCAAAAACGATTTTAGATCATTTACTTTATTTTGCAGTTTAAATCAACAGCTCTATGATAGCTAACTGTCAAATTCACCGTCACCTAAATAAGTCAAAATAATGTCACAGTCACCGCCGCCTTGATAATATTAAAAAATTATTTAATGTAATGCTTTAAAGTATGATAGTTTTCTCATTTGAGAACATTAACTAAGAAATGTACAAAAAATGTAATTTAAAATTATGCAGTTAATTAGAATAGAATGCGTTTATTGTTTTAGGAAGAAAAAAAACAAGGGTTGCAATTTAAATAAGGTATGAAAACAGGGGGGGAAATGGGTTAAATTAAAAATCGGTTATGTTGTATTAAATTTATATATTTTTTGAATTACACTAAATAATGTAATGTAAGATTTAAGTTTTTTCCCGTTGTTTTTTTCTTTGGTATGTTATTTGAGCCAATTTTGATTTTTCGTATTTTTGTGTGTAGCTCCTTAACTATTCACTTGAGATACCAAGTATGATACATCGATGAAATCAGGTTGTCATGTAGATTCCAAAAATGTAATAATATACAGGGTGTCCCGTTTAAAATTCAAAAGTTGGTATCACTTCCGGTAAAACCGGAAGTAGTAAAAGTGAAACAAACTGACTAAAATGAGGCCACTAAGGTCCCATTTAATGCCCTAAAATTTTATAATTTTATCTTGAGAAACACAGATACTGTAGCCTGTTACATGGTTGCTGTATACCTAGTTGTCTGATTACGAAGGAGATACTGGATAATTTGGAAGCTACATTGTCAGTGTGTACCTCCCATGTGCGTTTTTGGTCCAGAGTGACTCCTAAATATCTAAAGTGTTCAACTTGTGCGATTGACTTGGAGTCGAGCATGATTAGAGGACAGAAGTCGTCCGTTATATTTTTTTGTTGAAAAGTCATATATACAGTTTTTTTTTACATTAATAATTAGCCTATTATCAGAGCACCACCTTGCAAAGTCGTTCACACTAGAGCAACTATTTGACAAGTGCCATCTGCATAAACAATCATTTTCTGTTGTTGTTTACATGTGTATACAATGTCGCTGGTGAAAATTATGAATAGGGTAGGTGCCAGAGTTGAACCTTGCGACACTACCATGGATACAAACGCAGGTTGAGATGTCGACGAGTTTAATGTTACTACTTGGCGTCTGTTATTTAAATAACTTTCTATCTGTCTCGTAAGATCATAAGATCATAAGATTAATTTTTGATTTGGCAACAGCGCAAGTGTGTCTGTCGCGGGCACTGTGCCCTACCGTTTTTTAAGAGACAAGAGAAGCTCTATTAAGAGGGGCCTTGCCACTGCCGACCTCGTTTTCAGTTGGCAATACTGAATATGCATAAAAATTTGACGATTTTTTGGAGAGTTAATCTCGAGAACGGAATTTTTGTTTGTGGAAATATTTATACCCGTTATAGCTTATACCTTGGAATAGGACATCTCCTTTTTTGAGTCAATTTTAAGGATTAATAAAAAAGATATCAGCCATTTAGTGGAGGTGTGTTTTTGACAGTTTTGACAATTTGTGATCACCAATTTTAACGTGAAAAGGAGATGTCCCAAATGAAGGATACAGAATTAATTTCCGAGAATACCAATTCGCAAAACTTTATAATTTTTGAGATTAACTCTCCAGAAATAAAAAAATTATGTAAGTTGCCTATATCCCAGTAAGATTTTCTCTTTCCATAGTTCAGGCGTTTTCCGCCTGACACTTTGAGACAGTGGCGCTTTTTGGTTTTATTTTGAACGATGTATGCAACCAGTTTTACGAATACGACATTTTAGGTTATGTTGGCTAATTTATTCGTGTGTTTTGCAACTTTTTTTAATGAGTAAATTAGTATTAACTAAAAGTTAAAGTATTTCAATTAATGCCGTATACCTCATGTAGGACATGTTTCACTTTAAAATTGGTGATCACAAATTGTCAAAAGCACACCTTCCACTAAATGATTAATATGTTTATTATTCTTTAAAATTTGTTGAAAAATGGAGATGTCCTATTCCAAGGTGTAAGCTATAACGGGTAAAAATATTTCCACGAACAAAAATTCCATTCTCGAGAGGCTGTTCAAAAAATCTTCAATTTTTATGGATATTCGAAGGAAGTGTGAAAGTGTGCAAAATTAGTGATTAGTAATATGGAGAATGTGCAATTCAACTATAACAGTTTTTTGTGATTTTTATTCGTGCATTCAAAATAGTGTCTGCATAGTTGGGAATCACAGACATTTCAGAAATTAATATTTACAGTATGTCTCACATATTAACCCGTCCATGGGACTCTTGATGTAGGTTTGTTACACATTTTATTTGCTATTATGTCTTTTGTCCATTGCTAAAAAGCAATGCAGTTTTTTCATAGTGTATTGTTTTGTTTTTGTTTTAGTGAATAACTGTAATTAGGTACTTTTAAATAAAGAAATAATTATTAATTGTTCAATTTATTTTCTTACAAAAATGATTTTATAATATTTAATGATTTACAATAAAGTTAACATTAAAGAAATGAGTTTACAATTAATACATGCAAGTATTAGAACTAAGAATCTGAAATAAATTTGTTATTAATAAATGCAAGTACTCGAACTGAAAATCTGAAATAAATTTATGATCAATAAATGCAAGTACTAGAAATAAGAATCTGAAATAAATATATGATTAATAAATGCAAGTACTAGAAATAAGAATCTGAAATAAATATATGATTAATAAATGCAAGTACTCGGTACTAGAAATAAGATTCTGAAATAAATTTATGATTAATAAATACAAGTACTCAAACTGAAAATATGAAATAAATGCAAGTACTCGAACTGAAAATCTGAAATAAATTTATGATTAATAAATGCAAGTACTAGAACATGTCGATAGCTAGCTGGCCAAGAATTTTCATTATGGTTTATAAGTCTAAAGATAGATATAATATACCCATGCATTAAAAATATTAATTCACCTAATTAGAATGCCTTGGTCAATACTGTCAACAAAACGGACACAAGAATTTCCTTGTTGTTATCTAGTTAAATTCTTCTAAATTATCAATTACTAAAAAGCTGTTTTTCACTTTTTTAAAATAAATGTACATATTATATTTTCCATTTAAAATATTTTGGAATGTAATATAAAAACGCTTTTCATATAAATTCATATCGTATATTGATAATAAAGAAATATCTAGGTAGGTATTTTCGACACTGTTCTGATGCTGTGGTAAATAAATAAAGTATAAAGTTTAGTATGGATATTAAATACGTGTCACTGGTTTTTTGTGTAAAATTTTAAAGTAGGTTTATATTTGTATATTATTCTTATAGGAAAAATCACACTGAATACATTGGTGACATTAAAAAATTTGTAAATAGCCGTCTTCATTGTTAAAAGCGATCGTTTGTGAGCATTTTAATTTTTCAACCCTATTTTTTGGACTTTTTAACGAAAATGGTGACACGGGCAAAAAAGATTTCAAGGGATGAAACATGAACAATTCATCATAACCCATGGTTTAAGACTTGCAGCGATTTTTTATCTGTAACCGTTCAATTGTTATATACAAATTAATGTTCCAACATTAACAATTTTTTTTATAAAAGGACTTGCAGATAATTTATTGTGGTTACAATGTTGCATTTTGTTCATAGAACGCAGTTTTTTGTGTCGATAACTCATGTATTCTGCAATTGTTTAAACAAATAGATATTGATAAAAACATTTTGCGTTTGGGGCTGCCAATTATTTATTAATTCATTTTTTAAAAAAATTCTTGCTTCACCCTAAAGATTATACATTTATATAATTCTCAATTTTCGTATGAATCCATTCATGTTTAAATATTTTTTTTATGTTAGAAATATTATTTTCCGAGCTCCATTCCTATCTGATGTATTTAGTGAGATTAGTCGCGTGGCAGCGCTATTCATATTAAAATAAACGGATTTATACGAAAATAATTGAAAATTAATTAAATTAATAAAATATAAACTCTATTTTGATGCTAGAAAAAAAATAGTTAACAAAAAAAATGAAATTTCCTAAAAATAAAAAATAAAATTTCTGTCGTGGCTGAAGCCGGTATCGAACTCATGACAAATGGATTATTAGCGCTCTATGCGACAAGACTAACCATGAAAATAAAGAAAATTTATTCTCTCAGATTCCTTAGATATCCCAAATAATATATTATATTTTAATACTAGCAGCGCCACCTAGCATACAGGAGATTCACTGAAGTCTTAAGATATCTATCTCTCTTCATTATTGCAGAAAGACAGTGATAAAAGATAAAGATAAAGATGGGGATTTTTGGTGTTTGTACTTTGGCATACCTGTCGCGACGCCCCTCTTAACCTAGCAGTGACATGGCGGCAGAACCAAATCGGATCTAGTAGGTCAATTGTCGCTTTTTTGTCGCTTTTTCGTTACGCTAATCCCACTTTTGTCGCTTGTACCAGTTCCGAGAAAAACGCGTTCCTGCTAGGTTAATAGGGATAATTCGTTAATCGGCGGCAAGATCAAATCGGACAGGTAGGATCAAATCGGACCTAGTAGGTCAATTGTCGTTTTTTTGTTACGCTAATCCCACTTTTGTCGCTTGTACCAGTTCCGAGAAAAACGCGTTTTTCAAAAAAACCCTATTAACCTAGCAGTGACATAGCGGCAGAACCAAATCGGACCTAGTAGGTCAATTGTCGCTTTTTTGTCGCTTTTTTGTTACGCTAATCCCACTTTTGTCGCTTGTACCAGTTCCGAGAAAAACGCGTTTTTCAAAAAAACCCTATTAACCTAGCAGTGACATAGCGGCAGAACCAAATCGGACCTAGTAGGTCAATTGTCGCTTTTTTGTCGCTTTTTTGTTACGCTAATCCCACTTTTGTCGCTTGTACCAGTTCCGAGAAAAACGCGTTTTTCAAAAAAACCCTATTAATCTAGCAGTCACATAGCGGCAGAACCAAATCGGACCTAGTAGGTCAATTGTCGCTTTTTTGTCGCTTTTTTGTTACGCTAATCCCACTTTTGTCGCTTGTACCAGTTCCGAGAAAAACGCGTTTTTCAAAAAAACCCTATTAACCTAGCAGTGACATAGCGGCAGAACCAAATAGGACCTAGTAGGTCAATTGTCGCTTTTTTGTCGCTTTTTTGTTACGCTAGTCCCACTTTTGTCGCTTGTACCAGTTCCGAGAAAAACGCGTTCCTGCTAGGTTAATAGGGATAATTCGTTAATCGGCGGCAAGATCAAATCGGACCGGTAGGATCAAATCGGACCTAGTAGGTCAATTGTCGCTTTTTTGTCGCTTTTTTGTTACGCTAATCCCACTTTTGTCGCTTGTACCAGTTCCGAGAAAAACTCGATTTTTAAAAAAAACCCTATTAACCTAGCAGTGACATAGCGGCAGAACCAAATCGGACCTAGTAGGTCAATTGTCGCTTTTTTGTCGCTTTTTTGTTACGCTAATCCCACTTTTGTCGCTTGTACCAGTTCCGAGAAAAACGCGTTTTTCAAAAAAACCCTATTAACCTAGCAGTGACATAGCGGCAGAACCAAATCGGACCTAGTAGGTCAATTGTCGCTTTTTTGTCGCTTTTTTGTTACGCTAATCCCACTTTTGTCGCTTGTACCAGTTCCGAGAAAAACGCGTTTTTCAAAAAAACCCTATTAACCTAGCAGTGACATAGCGGCAGAACCAAATAGGACCTAGTAGGTCAATTGTCGCTTTTTTGTCGCTTTTTTGTTACGCTAGTCCCACTTTTGTCGCTTGTACCAGTTCCGAGAAAAACGCGTTCCTGCTAGGTTAATAGGGATAATTCGTTAATCGGCGGCAAGATCAAATCGGACCGGTAGGATCAAATCGGACCTAGTAGGTCAATTGTCGCTTTTTTGTCGCTTTTTTGTTACGCTAATCCCACTTTTGTCGCTTGTACCAGTTCCGAGAAAAACTCGATTTTTAAAAAAAACCCTATTAACCTAGCAGTGACATAGCGGCAGAACCAAATCGGACCTAGTAGGTCAATTGTCGCTTTTTTGTTGCTTTTTTGTTACGCTAATCCCACTTTTGTCGCTTGTACCAGTTCCGAGAAAAACGCGTTTTTCAAAAAAACCCTATTAACCTAGCAGTGACATAGCGGCAGAACCAAATCGGACCTAGTAGGAAATCGAAATCGAAATCGTCCTCAGGAGGACCTGGTGCAGGCGACCTAGCTAAGAACGTCATCTTCTGGACTTTTACTGAAATTACTTATCAAATCGTTCGAAACACAGCACACGGGAATTTTTCGAGTCGCTCGTCTTAGTTTTGACATCGAAATCGTCCTCCGGAGGACCTGGTGCAGGCAATCTAGCTGAGAACGTGATCTCCTGGAGTTTTAATGAAATTACTTATCAAATCGATCAAAACACCTCGCACAGGAATTTTTCGGGTCGCTCGTCCAAGTTCTGACATCGAAATCGTCCTCCGGAGGACCTTGTGCGGGCGACCTAGCTAAGAACGTCATCTTCTGGACTTTTACTGAAATTACTTATCAAATCGTTCGAAACACCTCACACGGGAATTTTTCTGCCCAAACAGCATCAAAACACCTCAAAAAAAGTTACAAAAAACTAGTCATGCTAATATATTTTCGCGTTTTTCTCGGAACTGGTACAAGCGACAAAAGTGGGACTAGCGTAACAAAAAAGCGACAAAAAAGCGACAATTGACCTATTAGGTCCGATTTGGTTCTGCCGCTATGTCACTGCTAGGTTAATAGGGTTTTTTTGAAAAACGCGTTTTTCTCGGAACTGGTACAAGCGACAAAAGTAGGATTAGCGTAACAAAAAAGCGACAAAAAAGCTACAATTGACCTACTAGGTCCGATTTGGTTCTGCCGCTATGTCACTGCTAGGTTAATAGGGTTTTTTTGAAAAACGCGTTTTTCTCGGAACTGGTACAAGCGACAAAAGTGGGATTAGCGTAACAAAAAAGCGACAATTGACCTACTAGGTCCGATTTGGTTCTGCCGCCATGTCACTGCTAGGTTAATAGAGCTGACAAGAGATGCATTGTTTTATGTTGCAGTTAATTTGCGAGTTGTTGATTATTGGTCATCGGGAAGGACGCATGTGTTCCCTCGATGTATTGGCAAATAATAAAATAGTTTAGTTGTGATTAGACGTTTTATTTAAAAATATTAAGAAATAATAAAAGCGGGCAAAGCCCCAACACTATCCAGTCCGCAGCTTCTCCTCTAATTCCAATGCGGTATAGTTTCTCGATTAATAGGTTATGATTGACTGTGTCAAAAGCTCTAGTTAAGTCAAAAAATACAGTAATAGGATATTGCTTTTCATTTAAGTTATTAATAATACTATCGCAGAGATCTTGAATAGCTGTTAATGTTGATTTGTTTTGTTGGAAACCATGTTAACAGGCAGGAATCAGACTGAATTTGGTTATAAAGTCTCTAAGTCTTACATAGAAGCAAATCAATAATTTTTGAGTATTGTGACTGTAGACATATGTTGCGGTAGCCTTTGTTTTTGTAAATAGGTATAGATTTAGAAATTTTGAGTTGTTCTGGGTACTTTACTTCAACGAAAGTATGATAATGATGCCTTTATACCACTTGTATAGTAAATAACTATTATTTGCCAAATAGCTGCGATTATTCTTTTAAATACATCGGCTGGACCACCATCTACACAACAAAATCGAACTGCATGAGCTCTATTTTAACTGATCCTAATAATTACCGATCTGGAATAGAAAATAAAAGTTAAACGATAGCTTTCTTGATAGCCAATTTTCCCGACACTTTCTGTTTAAGCATTTTTAAATGCGGGTTTGATTCAAAAGGCCATTAAATCTAAACTGAGTATCGATTTTGTACCAGTTGACTGAATCGTATTTCCTAGGGCAGTTTTTGTCCCAAAATCAACATTCAAATGGCGTGATAGAGCCAATTCCAATCCTTTTGGAAAGACAGGAAAAGTCAGGAATCTCTTTAAAAGTTTAAATTCTAACATAAAGTCAATTGATATTTTTTTGAAAAGGTTTTTTATAAAACGTTTTATTTTTATTTTTCGCTTTAAACTAATTTTTTTATTCGAAGAATTATATTAACTTCGGCACATAATAATACAATCTGTATTTTATTTCAAACTATAAAAGAAAAAGATTTTTATATGTTGAAAACGAGACCGTAAAAGTCTTTTATAATACTTTCAAAATTTTATTGCTATATTTCGATGACATCAATAAAATGCACAAATACGCTTTCTGCCAATAAAACGTTTAAAAATGAAACTTTAAGCACATTCTCTTAATATTTTACACACAAAGTGTTTGTAATCATCCAGCTTAATAAAATTGCGCTTATTTACTGTCCTTTAATTCCCCACAAAATAATTCTTTCAGCAGTTATGTGACGTTGTCAGTTTTTGTTTATACGTATTTCATTCTTACTCTAGTGTCAGAATGTTCATTCCCTAACTGTTTAAAAAAATAAGGTTTTCTTAATATTGGTTTGTAATAGTAGTCCCGAAAGTGGTATTTTACTGGATGAGTGGGCAAATTACAGGGCGTCCTGCAAGCCTGCGAGTCCAGTAAAAGCACTTTTGGGACGTATTACGTACAATATTTTTTTTAAAATGTGCAGTGTTGTACTATAAACATCATATTATTCAGTTTACATTTATAACAAGAACTCTTTATTAACTAATTTTAACAATTGCTTGGGTCGCCGCCTTAACAATTTTGAATATCCACTTTATAATAAATGTCACGTTTTCAACTAAACGTCAAAATATGTCAAGTTATTTTATAGTTTTAAATAATACAAAACTCGGTTACTGTAGAAAACAATTGACCGCTATCTTAGACTAACTATATTATTATTTTTTTCATTAAAGATAGGCCGGAAAGTAAATAAAAATGAGTCCGGTAAAAGCTTTTACCGGACTATCACAATAATTTTCTGGCTCGGTCCAACAAAATGAGATTTTCTGACCTAAAAATAAACCGGAAAGTACTAATTTCTGGCCGGTTTCAAAAAAAAACATTTAATTTAATAAAAAGGAGTAGAATTTGAAAATATTTCTCCAGAAATAAAAAAATATGCCGATAAACATAACTCAAAATTGAGCTGGAATATAAAAATACTGCACAATGTTGAGAGATTGAGATTTCATTTTACTATATTCAATTCCTACTTTCTGTGGCCGTGGAGAAAGTACAGTCTCTTACTCTGTTACAGAATATACTATTCTAAAAAGCAAAGTGACAATTAAAAAAATAGTGACAGCTGTTCTTGAAAAATCAGGAAAGTGCATTGAAATTGATAATGGAAATCAAGTTGCTAGAAAGTCAGTTACCAATTACAAGCTGAAAAAAACGTGCAAGAAGGGGGTAAATATTTTAAAGTCTTGAAGAATTATAAAAAGTAAAGGTTAATTCAATTTTTAGCTGGTTAAAACAAAGTTTGAATTGTGAAAGTATTTACTGAAAACCGAAATAAGACAAGAAGTTTGGATCTACCTAATGACGTCACTAATGGCAGATATTTTTCAGGTGATAGATTTCCGAGTGATTTTCAAAATGTACTTTATCATCAAATTTACAAACAACTTCAGAACATACTCAAAAAAATTAAAAACATAAAAACACCTATTTTTTCTTTAAAAACAAAACATAACCTTTTTAAGAAGGCTTCTGTAGTTTATTATCAGTGTAACCAACAAGAAAAACAAAAATATGACGAAAAAACAAGAATTGACAAGAAATCTTAGAAAGAAATGCACCTTTTTTCATAAATTTGCGTTCCTGAAAAATTACAACAAAAGACCCGTTTTCTCCAAAACTACTTTTTCCATTAAAGTCAAATATTTTTTGCAAGTACATTTTACTGATATAAAAACTTGTGTGTGAAGAGGAAATTAAAAAATAATTTTTACAACTTGAAAAAAAGTCCCCATTGTACCACTGTACGAAATTAAAATGGATGAGAGAACCGGTCATTGAGAAAATGTGTCAAATGTGTCAAAATTTAAGAATTTTATAAATATAAACATATTAGAAGAAAAACTAGTTGAGAATGCTCTTCTAGCATTACTATAGACCGAACAAAATGTAATGACAGTATTAATAAAATTTTAGTTTGACAGTTCTTATTCTAATCAACACAGCCACAGTCTACTCACTTTTCGTCATTCACTGTGTGTCTACTTTAAATTCAATGTCATTTTAAACTTCAAAATTTTCATATTTTGGACCCTATTCGGAAGGTGTTCCCGAAGAGGTACAGAGGAGCACATCAAACTCTAACCCAGCAAGCACAAAAACATTACCTGTCTGTAACATAAACGTTACACCGAGACATTGAACGTCCCATGTAATGTACTTTAAATGTTCGTAGGAGCTCCCTGCAACCGCCAAATTTCCGCAACACAGAACGTTCACACTACATACCAGTAATATCGCAACGTAACTTCTATGTGATGTAGCCAAATGTAACCATGAGAAGTTATTTTTAAGGAGCAATGCAATGTAGGTACTATGTTATTAAGTGAAATGAGTGATCCTTACTATAAAATGTTCTCTCAATGTTGCTTTTCAATATTGATATTTATATTATACCTAATTAGACAGCATAAGATAAGATTGATTTTTGAGATATGTTTTTTTTGTAAGACTATTTTCCTAGTTTCTAGATTAACAAAGAAAAAATCAACTTTCAGGAAAACGGGTCTTACAAAAACGAAAGGAAAATTTCATCACACTACACCTCAAAAATCACCTCTATGCACATCTTTTCTGTTTTTCATGGAAGTCATACCAATAAAACACCACATGTAATTCATTCAAAGTCTGATTTAATCCATTACTATTTATTCTAAAGTTCTATTATTGTTACTACATTTTTATGTACATTTTATTTTGAGGCAGTTTCTCTCAATTGCCACTCACTCAAAATCTCCTCATATTCTTTCCTGGTGCACTTTGTCTTTTGATGCACTACACCTAAACAGAAAAACCTTAAATACCTTCTCTACCACTATAGTTTGCACTCAATTTCATACAGAAGATTAGGCGCTACCGCTACTAATAACTCCCGCATAACAATGACGATAACCCCATCACAAATCACATAACCCAATATAATAATCAATTCGACAGCTCAGTTCCTCCTTCCTGCTCTGTGAAGTTGGAAATATTGAAGGTACTGTTAAGTTTATTCTCTGAATTTAACTTATTTAGATCACTCAGCTTCAATAAAACACGATATTTTTATATCGAAAAACATTCATTTAGTCAGGATACAAGGCTATGGCCGCTTCTCTTGTACATCTCTCCAGCGTTGCCAATCCAAAATAATCCGTAGCTCGTTGACAGGTGTCGCGGCGCGAAAATTTAAATATAATAGCTAACAGTACGTTCAAACACGGTTGCCGGCGTACGTTCGGCATGTGTCAAACATACGAAAAAGGCACCAAAGGCTTTTAAAAGCACATTAATTAAACATTTTTTGTTTCTGTTGTAGAAACTTCACAAAAATACATTGTGGGTACATCAGGATGTTAAACAAAACATTTTCACATGTTCTGTATGACACAGGTATATTACAAACAAATGATAAATAATGATGTACATGTAATGTACTGCAGTTACGTGCAAGTGATATCAAAGTTAAATTACAAATAAATGTTTCTTTGTTATCAAAATAGAACCTCCCCAGTTATGTTATGTGCTTGCTGGGAAGCTACTTTTTGATGCTTTATCAAAATCTGAAGTCAGAATTTTAAAATTCATAAACACAAAAAAGCTATAGACACACACACAGATCAAATTCAGATAATGACTGTATCCTTTAATATGGCGTTCAGTTTATTCATGTTCAAAATTTCATTAAAATATCTTTAGGAACTGAGCTATTTGTGCCGAATGTTGGGAATTTGAACTGTGAATCGCCTTAAACTTTAACCTACTGTTAAACTTGAAAGAAATCCTTGCTAATAATTTGATATATTTTCTAAAAATTACCTCAATATGCGATTATGCTAAATATACAAAAAGCTTGACATTTTAATGCCAATCTCTTTATTTAAATTCTATTGCGACACAATTATTTTCTAAATTCGAGACATATCAGCGTTCACGATTATAATGATGCCCTGGAGAACATCGAGAGTGGTGGTTCTGATACTCTATTTCTAGTTTATGTAAAATGAAAAATATACTTCAAAAGGAAATCGTTATCTTGATAAATAGGAACATATCAGGAAGGTAAGCATCAAAATAGGGCAAACAATTTGTTAGAAGAACGTGGAGAGAAGAAGCTTTTTAGTCTTTATCGCAGGACCGGTTCGTATAGTCCTCGATTGAATAGTGACAAGATGTGTGATGTGAAAGCAATGTTGCTGTTCCCTCTTCAAATTCTTTTCATGAATCTTTATGATCTGCAGGCGTGACGTTACAGTAAATTGAATAAAAAATATATTACAACAATAATTTGTAAAAGTTTCATTCAAAATAGTAATTTTACTTTAGTGATTACATTAGAAAAATACTTTAATCCTTAGGAGAAGGATGATGCTGAAATCGCAGAAAAATAATTTCATATCATTTAAGTCAGTTTTTTAGATGACAAAATGTACTTTATCTTGCAAAACAGTTTGCTCACATGTATTTAACAATTTAATTACTGTACTATCGAAATCGAATTCTACAGATGTTACTTTGAAAACAAAGCTGCCACAAATAATCTATTACAATTGAAATCCAAAGAAAGTTATGAAATAACTTACAGGAAATTTATGGATTGGTTTAGAATAATGCTAAATTAATATCCAAAAACATCCTTACTGCTTATTTTGAGGACACATTAAAGTTGCATTCACTCTAGGCATTTTATTGAAAAACACTGTATATTAACCACAATATAACATCCAAAACTATCAACGCTACTTAAAGAAACTCAGTATCAAAATATAATAAAAAATTATAGATTTCTGCTTTCTTTATTATATCGAAGGGTTGCACCGTATTTGAACGTCAAAGATACTCGTTGGAACTCAACCGTATCGAGACAATTCAACCATTTGGTTCTGTTAAAAAAGGGGCTTGTCATTTCTGAAAGCTGTATTAAAGTATTCACGAGAAAATTATTACACAGTGCAAGAAAACGAACAACGGCATCTCGATTTTATTATTGGAATCAAAATTGCAGAAATCTAACCTAGAAAGATCAAGAAAGATAAAATTTAATGAATAGTAAGAGCGCGTTCAGGAAACACGCTCCGACTAAAAAGAGTGTGACAAATTTACTCTTGGATCGTTCAAGAACAGCAAAGCGTTCAATTTTGACATTTAGCCGCTCTCGTTCAGAAACTTGAGTCGAATTAATCAGAGTGCGTAAAAACTGGGTAAAAAAGAGTAAACTTGACAGAACGCAAAGTTCTCACAACTCACAAGTTGTTTGCATATTGTTTTATGGTTTACTGTTTTTTTTATTGGAGAAAGGCGTACAATTTACAATTTATAAAACATGGTAATTCTGTTAAAAAATATTATACAGTATAAGTACTCGCAGTGCTTGAGTAGGCATCCTACCCCACTAGAATAAAAATCTGATGTGTCCACATGAATTTTCTATAAAGTTATCAAATATATCGTTTGTGTTTACAATATGAATTAAAGACAGGGCCGTCGAGAGAAAATCTAGACCCGGGCGGAATCACAGAATTTTTTTTCATAGATAAAGCCAAGTAAATTAATAGCTAAACTTAATATAAAAATAACTAAACAAAATATAGGATTAACACTTGCACTGGAGCAGCAATATCTGCCGGTATAATTAAAATTTACAATTTAATTAGTGTTTCTGTATGTTGAACCCAAAAGTCTATGGGTATGTGTAATTTAAGCGAGACGATTATGTAACTAAATTTTCTTCAAATACAAAATTTAAATGTTCCACTTCAACAAAATTGAGACCACATTTTAGTGAGGAGACTACATAATACTGATGTAAAATATTTAACCTTAAAAATTATTGTATTTTGACGTTTACCTTCGTTAACATTTCCTTTTGTCTTTTGTACCTGTTCAGAAATTTTGGGCAAATAATAATTACTCTAGACTAACCTGGACAAACGGTCTAAGAAAATTACTCTACTCTCGTGTAAATTCATCTGAACGCGCTCGAAGTAATTGTATAAATCCAATATTTTAAAGACTATTTCCCTCGCCTTAATTTCCACCAATCACAAACGCGCAATTTTGAATTACAAATGGTTTCTAAATTAAAAAAATGTATGACAGCTCCTGTCAGCAGTTTTTTCGACTTTACCCGCGTTATAACTTGACAGCTGTTGTCGCCAAAAATTACAATACCTTTGATAGACACCAGAAAACGACGATAAACAATTTTTCTGATATTATTGTCAATAAATTTTGTAATATTGTTTTAAACAGTGTTAGTCAGCTTATGTAGTGAAAATGAGTCGCTTTGGAAGTGATTCTATGACTAATATTGATCTGGCGATTGAGAAAAGTGTACCACACAATATCGTTAAAACCCATACGTAAATATGGAAACAGTTTACGGAATTCTGCAAGGCAAAGAAATACGAGCTTTTGGAAACTACGAGTGGAATATGAAGAAAGCAAACGGTGAAAATTACAAATAACTAGTTGTGAAGGCAATGTGGAACACCGTTGCAAAAAAAAATGCAAGAGATGTATTTTATGAAGTGGAAAATTATTTTTGATCCATTTAAAGATATTATCTTCAAGTCTAGTAGGGAAGCTCGTAATGCGAAACGAAGGAATTTGCAGATGTGCGCCAATAAAGGAAAATCGAGCTCTGCTTCATCAAAATTGGAAGAATACTACGCAATGGTTTTATTATGGGACGAAGACACTCCGGCGGGACTCCAGCGAAAATTTTACTATACCGCTTCAGTAGAACTTGCCTGGAGAGGTGGAGAAGCAGTCAATTGCAGAGTTCATTATTTTAAAGAGGAAGTGGATAATTCTGAGATTAAAACAGGTAGATAACATATTTACACATTTTTTAAAATAACTGATTTTTAAAAATCGTACTTTTTAGGAAGAGGGGTATCTGCATTTTTCGGCCTTATTGAGATATTATTACCAGATTATTTGTTGCTATTTTCTGCTTGTTTTACTAAGGTTTTTGTGTCCTGAATACCAGTAGTTTATTAATAAAATCTTTATTTTGTTAGCCGTATCTGCACAAATTGTAGCTTTTGCGAAGGCTTTTTGGTTGTAAGTGACAATACTAAAATATATTGGTCGTATCTTCTGTAGATACGGCTTTTTTCCTTAGCATTATATATATTATTATGACCGAATAGCTTAGTATATCATTGGTTTTTTATATTTTATTGGTTGTAACTGCTGCTATACAATAAATAAATACAAATAAAGTGTTTGTGCGCTTTTATACATTAATTTATGTGCAGAATAAAATTACATTTACGGTAGTAATATTTTTAAAATCTTTAAACTTCAAAAAACTAAAAAGAATTAGAACTTTAAACCTCATTTTCTCAGTTTTAGCCTAAATGCAGATACCCCCTTTGTCCTTAGTAAGGCAGTATAATCCTCTCTTCAATAAAACGGCCCAGGGTGGAGAAAAAAAAATGGCCGATAGTAAATGGCTGGCCCCCAACACAAAGAACCTACCTTTTGTCCAGTCCGTCTTTTTAAAATTCTAATGGTTAAACGTTCATCTAGAAAAACAACTGATGGATTATTCTTAACAGTAAACCCATCTTGGAACAAAGAACAATCAAGTGGATGGTACAAAAACACTCCAGTGGGAAAAACGAACTTTCGAAATAGACTAAAAAAGCAGCAGAGAAGGCAGGATTAAATACAAAATAAATAATGAGCATTGTTCCAACATCATAAACACCCTTAGAAGTGACGCCTCAGAACCTCCAGCTAAAAAACAGAAAACAGAAGATCCTGCAGCCACTCTCTCGAGCTTCTCACTCTACAGCTGGACCCATCAACAACATTAACGATTTACCTACACCCAACGTTACCAATGAGTTAACAAATATTTCAAACAATACTCCTACTGTGTACCAAAATTAAGTTTGTAGTAATTTGTGATTAAATAAATTACCTGTTTTTCAGTTTTCAAATTAATACCTACCTACATATTTAATATGTAGCTTTGCATATATAATTGGTAGTATGTTTTGTAAGCTATGTGTATGCAGAATAATTACTATGAAATAGTCTTGTCAAATACCATTCGGGTATCTAATTTTTCCTGTGAAAAAAATCTAAAAAACACAATGCAAAGTAATATTTTTTTAACAAAATGCGTTCGTGACTCGGACTTTTTTTGCCACCAGCAGTCATGTTTCTTGATAAAATATTACTTAGCAACGTGTTTTTTCGATTTTTTTTGGAAAAATTAGATGCCCTTATGATATTACTTATGACAATAATTTTCAGTTGGTTATACATATCAATTTTTATCGATTATGAGAAAGTCAAAGCACTCTGTACGAAAAATTGGAGACTAGTGTGAATTGCAGGCATTTTGAGCTACTACAAGTGATCCTAGATCCTAGATTTGTAAGTGGGTCTTTTTTGGCAACTTTTAACCTCTGTTTACTAAGACTCAGTTTGTTCCAAATTTAACGAGACCTGAAACTAAAAATATGATTGACAATTTTCCTAAAAGCAGCCCTGTAGGTATCTCATCTTTATCACATTTTGGCACAAGCAGATAAGTAATTGAATATGATATTGATTTTACAGAATTTACAAATAACCGCGGGGAGCAGATACTTCCGATGAAGTGTCATTTTTTTCGAGGACAATAACAAATAACGAAGATTGCTTTTCAATCATATACATATGTTTCCGATCGTTTCAAAATGAATACCTTACAAAGAACGCTCCCGAGTCACAGGTACGTGAGTAGATAAATAAATTGGATCGCTCTTAATTTTATTTTCAATTTTGAACAACATATTTCGGAGATATTTAATGGTTATTTAACGAACAAGAGTATTACTCGCCATTTTAATTTATGAGTTCGTCGACCGTACTTTTAAAAAATAAAGATATCTTACTTTTGAATTTTAAGAAATTAAATAATGACATACAATGTACGTTGGGTTGCATATAATAAAATTGTTGATTAATAGAAAATCATTCATTAATAGGGGTCATTAATCAACGATTTTGAGTGCGTTAAATACATCATAAAGTGTCGGTCGACGGAAAAATGAAATTAGTGTACAAAAAAAGCTATTCAAGAATTTCAGAATTATATTGAAAATATGAACAAATAATGCATATGTTTTAGGGTTATTAGTACAGTGATTTTCGGACATATTGACTGTATTAATCACCGGTTACTAGAATTGATAAATATTGCTGCGAATCGCTCCTAGAATCACTCAATAACTGTAATATATAATTTTATTATACATATAAATATAGATACCTATAATAATATAGCTTGAAATAGAAAATTACACCATTTAAGCTCTCTCAGAGCCTGTCTATGGCAAACTAAGACTACAAAAATTCCTAGATGTAATAAATTTATGAAATTATAGGTAAGTTTAAATTTTCAAAGATTTTATTTCTAACAATCTGACTTTGACATCTATTAATTACTAAACTAATAACACATAAACAAACATTCCATAACAACCATCCTAAAAACCCTGTTACATTTTAATGTCCCCTAGGTACACATAATTTTTTCCATTAATTATTTTACTCTAAACCAAAAACCCAACTTCATTATAAATTTTGATTATGTATCCAAATTCTCCAAACAAACCGCATTAAGAGCAAACCGAACCCCTTGAAAAATTTTAAGAACCTTTTAAGCCTTTAGTTTTAGTCTGATTTTTGTGAAATTTTCAGAAAATACTAATAATTACAGAACTTAGGGTGGAGATACCTTGATTTTTTTGTAAACATTCGAAAAGTATTTATTTTGGTAATTTTAAATGGAAAATCACAAAAAGAAATATCCGCGCCATTCTGCATTAAATCTATAAAAATTTGCTCCTATTTGTTTTAATAAATATCAAGTAGTTTTTAAATAAAATGGTTTCCCATTTTTTTCTTAAATATCTTTGTAAAGCACTACCACATCGTTACATACATTTAAAGCTGCCGAGAAATATTCCATCGCCAAGTGTTCACAGTGGCGCGCATATAAATACAATTTTATATCAGAAAATCCTCATAAAATAGAAGTGAAATTTGCTTCTCACAAGAACTCCGGTTGCCACTTAATAACAAATTCAATTTCAATATATACTTAAACAAAACTGTGAAAACAGTGATTTTCCAAACACTGTGATAAGTTTATCTATTTTAAAACAAAATTCCCAGATGTGCCGAAAAGTTGCTTTGATGTGTCGAGAAGTTACTTTGATCGGCATTGGCATTAGGAATGTTTCACAACAAAATGAGTAGTACATCAGGTACTAAAAAATCCAGGATTACTCGCGTATCTTCAACTGCACTGGAAAATAAAATTAAAATAAAGCTACAACTTGTTTGTACAACATCGCAGTTGTGCCGGAGTTAACATTTAATTCCTTCTTCCCCTGTCGATGTCGTCAGATAAAGTTATTTTCTCTAATATTGAATTGTGACTTTAGAAGATCCTTTGATGAGATTTTAAACTAAAACTGATAATTCTCCTAAAAGCAACCCTGTCGCTCATATTCATCACATTTTGGTAGAACTAGATAAGTAATTGAATATGATATTGATTTTATAGAATTTACCAATAACCGCGGGGAGCAGATACTTCCGATGAAGTGTCATTTCTTTCTTTCGATGACAATAACATATAACCCAAATTGCTTTTCAATCATGTACATATGTTTCCGACCGTTTCAAAGCGAACAGCTTAGGATGAAACGCTCCAGAGTCACAGGTAGGTGAACAAATAAATCAATTGGATCGTTCTTCATTTAGTGGTAAAACACCTTCTCACCTAAAATTTAAGTGTTTCTAAATTAATACCTATTTGCAACGATATGTTGAACAAGAAATTTGACGCAATTTTTCTTGGGTAATAATGTTTCTTTTTTTATGCTATGGAAATAACAAAGTAATATTTTTTCTTTTTTTCTTTATATTTTCCCCAATACACTCTTTACATATTTCTTTCTAAAACGCCCACGAAAAACAATAAACTCGAAGACCATCCGCTATGAAAATAGACTGAATTGTCATCAGTAATAGCATCGTGAGAAAAAGAAGGGAATCGCTCGCGAGAAAAACTGAATGTTCCAGTGCATCATTCGAAAAAGAAAAAGAATAGGCATTTCATGATTGCGGTGGGCCACATTTGTTCCTATATGAACAGATATACGTGCTTTTGCCACTTTATATGGGACCCGGGGGAATCAAAAGAATAGGTTCGACGTAAAACTTACAGGGGTTGTACTGATGTTTTATTTTTCTTTAATCTCTTCTGTTAGAATTATTAATCTTGCTAGTCATGAGGTTTTCACTATAAACAGCAGACTGCCCATTTATACTTGGGCCACAGACCAAGAAGTGTATACAGGGTGCCGAGAAATATTTAGCTGCTGTGTTCCAGATTTCTATACATTGGTATATTTACTGTTCTATATTTGCCATTAGTACAATGTCATTTATTCTACTCTACATGTACTATTAGGTGAACTTTGTTCCTATCGTTTTTCGAGGCCTTATTATAAAATCCCCATGATTTCGTTAACAGTCACAATGCGATGCAGAAATCCCTTAAGTCTTTGCAACTGTTCACAACAAACAAGCGCTGTTCAACATCTCTCGGTGTCAACTCGTAAGGCATCCAATCTCCTTGCTTCTGATTCATTCTTCATTCGCATATCTTCGTGGCGTTTTGAAATTGCTTGTGTGACTTACACTCCCAATGATCTTGCCAATTCTTCTTGACTTTGATAAGAGTCTTCATTAAGCTTCCAATTCTGCATCTTCGAAAACCATCTACTGCGTTAATAAATAATATTTGGCTAATACTTACTTTACACAGTACTGCTTCTGTTATGAACAATTATTTGGTTAGTTGCTTCCCTATACATGCTTTTAATCATTTCTATCAGTTCCTTGTTAATTTCTTCCATTCCATATCTTTTTTCTCCAGATGGCATCGAATGCTTCATCTGTAATGTAGTTATGTAATGTCAAATATTGAATAAACTAATGATATTGTCACGTATCCCAAATATAGTTAAAATATTTACGAAAAGTCAAAATCTTCTTAGAACAGTTTATTTATCAAAACTATTTTAATACAAGTTTATTTATATAATCAATCGAAAAACCAAACATTTAACCAAACCAGGTCGCGCCGCTAAATTTCGCTGATGTGCAGAATCACGAAAGTCAAGGTTGGGTGGCTCAAGCACGAGTCTAAGCTAAACAGAAAATGTAGGGCGATCCAACCAAAATAATGATTCTGCACATTCAGCTATCTTTGGTTTTAAAAACGGTCCAAGGAGAAAGAGAGGGGTTAGTCGGTGAGTCGGTCCTTGGCTACGAAGGGGTCTCCTACCGAAAAGGTGACCGCCAGAAAATTCGGAGTGAGTAGAGAAACTCGCGTTTAAATAAATAAAGTAACAAGTTAATAGTCCGCGAGTTACGGTCCTGGTTTGGGAGCGAGAACCTTCAGCGCAATAGTCCAAATTGAGAGAAGCGTGACCAGCCCTTTACCCGACATGCTTAGGTAAGATATAATTGTTAACATTATCATTTATTAATTTGTATTTATCTGAAGGGTGACTCAATAAATTTTGTATTTGTTTTGTATTTCTCTTGTTTCATTTCTTGGAGTGAGTAGTGGCATCAATAAAATAACAACTGCTAAGTATTCAGGGTGAGACCCCGCATCTTCGTAAAGGTCGAAGAGACGTTTCGCCCGGCATACGTAGCAGTACCACGTAGGGCCCATCGGTACCAACGTGACCTAATAGCCCTAACGTGACAATCATTGTGGTCCACAATCGTTTAGATGCTTTAAAACAATTCAATAACGGTTCCTTGATGTTTTTCTTACTTCTACCCATTATTTGACTTTTAAACATTTTTTCAGTTATTATTTACCGGCTTGATATTATCGCGAAGAAGATATGAAGCATTTTAACTTAGATTCTATTTAGAAGACTATAATCTCTATATTCATGTTTT
Organism: Crepidodera aurea; assembly: GCA_949320105.2. Classification (NCBI taxonomy): domain Eukaryota; kingdom Metazoa; phylum Arthropoda; class Insecta; order Coleoptera; family Chrysomelidae; genus Crepidodera; species Crepidodera aurea. The sequence continues at coordinate 32,189,509 of OX439475.1, forward strand.
TTTAAAGTAGGGTTAGCCATACCTTCACTATATTTATGTACTGAGGGGTTTTCTAAGTCAGATATATATTGTAGTTGCAGGAATAGTTGTAGTACGGTACTACTGAATGTATGTATGCAATAAATTCTTTTTAAGAGACATTATTAGCGAATTTCAAGCCCAATTTTCTTAAATACAACGAATCCCGGCGCAACGATCAAATGCCGGAATTGTTTTACTCGCCGTTGCTTTCTTTTAATTCCTGCTTCCGGATACCCAATGAATAGATAATTTCCGCATATCCCCTGTAGAGCCGTAACTACAACGCCTTTGGGAGTACAGAACGATCGTTTTTGAATCTTACAATACCTATTATTGTGCTACTACGAACCGACCTTAAGTATATTGCTTTTTCGAAAGATCAATGGTCGTTCAGCGATAACTTTTCACAGTTATAGTTCAGCCAACGAAGTCGTTTTTCAGCGAGAAAAAATCCGATTTATATCTATCGATTCATGAATGTGAAGATTTACAACTTTTTTTTTAAATAATAATAATAATGAGGCTTGCCACTAGGTCGGAAATTCTAAATGAATTTATGCAGAAATGATAAAGAATGGGATTTAATGTTTCCAGGTAAAAATATCTCAAGATATAATTACCTGTTCCCAGAGAAATTGCAATTTAAAACACAATTAGTATTAAATATCCCGAGTAAATCTAACCAATGGCGTGGCGATCTCATGCGATTAATTTCGTCGATATTGTCAATTCTGCGTTAAATTCTCTTAGCACGTGCTTGCACTAGTCACCAGTTCGACGTATGTCTATCATAGGAACAGTTGATTACTTATTTGTTATTAAAAGAAGTTTAGTGTTAGCTAATATTACTCTTGAAGTATCTATTTCGCTCTTTCTATTAATTAGAAAAAACTTTAGAAATGTGGCAACTGGAATTATTTCATTGGTCCACGTCACAGTTCATAATACGTCACGATTCATAAAGTTAAATTTAATTTCCCAGGTCCCCTTTAATAATGAAGCAGGAAAATTTTGGAAATGCATTCTACTGGTCATATAGTTTCATATAAGCCTCATTGATGTTAGTTCCTTGCGAAATATTAGCATTAACTGATTTGTCGACACGGATCTTTGGGACATAAAACCATGTTCGTTATTTGGTACATCAGTATCATAACTAAAATATTTAAAAGTTTCCCAAGAGTTGAATATTAATTTAAAATTCATAGAAAATGAGTTACATAAAGGTACATAAACTATAATTCAATAATTCCCAATGTAAAACTGTTTTTATTTTGTAATACATAGCACAAACAAAATTGATTGCCCATTGATCTGCTCCAGTCACTGTAATTGTAAGTATTTTAAAATAGGTTCAACATCTAAACCGTTAAAACAAGCATCCTTATTAATCGGTTTGTCTCTTGCTGAAACCAGTTTATGATTTGTATGGTAAAGTAACAACCATAAAAATAATTTCCGATTAACTAATAAAAGTTCATCTCAAGATTCCAGACAAGGGGATATAAGGTATTAGAAGCCACTAAAAAACTTAAGTTTAAAGCTAAAAAACCGCTAAACATGTTTATGTTGTCATTTAAACAAAATGAAGATGTAAATAAAATCTATAGTATTACTGATATACTGGGAATCAGGGTTGAAATTAAACCAATTAAAAAAACATAATTAGTTCCCCAATGTAAGAAATGCCAGGGATATGGGCACACACAAGGTTTCTGTGCTAAAGAACCAAGATGTGTAAAATGTACTGGAAAACATTATACCAAAGATTGTACAAAGCCAGAAAATGTACAACCAAAATGCATTCATTGCGGCGGTAACCATCCTGCTAATTATCGAGGGTATATCGTTGCTAAACAAATACAAAAAAATTAGAGCTGATACTATGAAGAAATCATCTTTACCTAGACAACCAGTACGACAAGTACAACAGGTAAGAACTGACTCTTCAGCACAAAGAAGGAATAACGGAAAGCAAGTTCAAAAAAGTGAAAATAGGCTATTTCCTACAACCAAGTTGTTGCAGGACCATCAAATGCCAGTAAAAACAATAATATTGGAACACAAATTAAAGCAACTACTGACCCGACTTTACAATTTATCTTAGAACAACTTAAGAAACAGAAGCAGTTATTCCAAAAATTTGTTGAACGATTAACTCGTGCCAAAGGAGCTATTCCAAAGCAGAGGAATGGATAATTTCAAAATAATGGAATGGAACGCTAATGGTCTCTTGCAACACCAACAAGAATTGTAAGCAATCCTAGATGTAAATAAATTAGGTCTCATTTCTGAAACGCATTTTACTAATCAGTCACATATTAAATTTAGAAATTACAAAATTTATCACTAACCATCCTAACAATGCAGCGAGAGGTGGAAGTGCCATAATAATTAAGGATAATATCTTACATCATGAAGAAATAGAATATAAGACCTCCATAGGGATCTGGAAATGGACCCTGTTGACCAGACTCAAGAAATTAGCCAAGAGTCATGAAGAAAGACTTCATCATCATGTCAATGTCGAGGCTATTCAGCTCCTTGACAATACTGAGTTAGAAAGAATACTTAAGAGGATCAAACCCTTTGAGTTAGTTTATTGTTTTTTAGTGCAAAAGCAGAGCTTGTGTGTGCACGCTAAACTTTAGTGCAATCAATTCTACATAACCTAAGGAACGCTAATGAGTATACCTTAGTTTTAAGTTTAAAACTCTATTAGATTAAGTTAGAATTAAATTGCTCACTGGTCACTGTTGACCAGATTGTAATATACTAAATGCCTTTATGGGTGTTTAATAATAATAAAAAAAGATTCCAGACGAAACTCCGGGAAAACATTTATAAAACTTGGGGATTGGGGAAAATGATGTCATATTATAGAAAGCTCAAGCTCAACATATTTCCAGGCCCGTGCCCAGGGGGGAGGGGCTGGAACGCCCTCCTCAGGAGGAAAATTTCTGTATCTTTACTTGAAGTATTAGAAAAAACTTTTCTTTATGAAGAACAAACTAGAGTTCCTTCAATGTTTTTTAAAGAACCTCCCACTTGAGCGAATCCTGCGCACGAGCTTGCATATTTCTACCGTGATTTTGAGCTAAATCACTTTATTGAGATTATTTTTTTACCATAATAAATTTAATACGCTAGATTTTAAACAAAATATAAAATTAAGAAATACAAACTAAATAAATTTGGTCCTTAAATACCTTCTGTACTAGGTTATCCATTTTCAGACAAAAATTATTGTCCTATTAGCACAAATTTCTGAAATTCGAACAGATTCATCTTTTTAAAACATTCTAAAATTGATTCATAATTTTGAACTTGTAGATAAACGCTTTGGAAATTGATAATATATCTGCAAAAATGCTAAATTCGAATTTAATTGTGTCTTTCTCTCCCCTATTTTATGTCTTGAAATGAATACATCCTTAATTAAAGAAATTCCGGCCTAAATTATGCTCGAATGTTGCATCATAATTATTTTGTACCTCACAAATCTTCATTTTAATGTTTGAAGTTCAAGAATGAATTGTTGTTTGCTATAAATATATTATCAAAAATAAAATGTCTACGCAAACTCGAAATACACTGACAAAAATATATACTGGGACAGTAAATATATTTTTTTTTCACGTGAAAACATGTGAGAAATTGAAATAATTACTCATTTTCCGGGATTGTAACTAAGAAAGTAAAAGTATTAAACTTACTGTCTGCTAAATATTCAAAACAACTGTTTATTGGCTCTGGTATAAGATAAAAGTGTTGGGAAATGTCCAACATATTTAATTAATCCAATTCGAATAAATTAAGATTTAAACAAATGCACGGACATGGTCATTTACAAGCTAATAAGTTGCCGTTACATGGGCACAACTCTCCGGTCTATTATTATTCAAAAGAGTTTCGGGCAATTTTAAATAGAGCGCAAAGTCTAAACCAATAAACATTTATTTTTTGCAAGCGGCCAACAGCGATTTCCGTCCTCTCGAAAGTGAAACAAGGGAAAACAAAGCTTGCAACAAAAAGTAGCGCTAGCGGCGTTTCAGTAGCACATCGGCACTCATCACGACAGCATGTCATAATCAAGTTCTGCATTGGACAGCAACCGATCTTTTTTTATTCATTTGAGCTTTTCAAAAGTACTTTCTGCAATCAATGAAAAACAAATTCGTTTCATAGGAGTTCTTTTTTCTGAGCAATTGCTTGCTTTAGTAATAACTAAGTCTAATCCCATACAAAAAGGATGTACCAAGAGTAAACTCAGTATAAAATATATTAACAGAAAAAAAGAGATAAAAAATATTTAAGAAAAAAAAATTTTTGTGGGAATGTTTTCTATAATTACAATCTGATCATGAAGATCAATAAGCAATTTTGTTCCAACCTAACAACTAGTATTCTTAAATACTAAGGTCCTACTCACTAGTGTACCTTAGGGTCTGATAATTTTAGTAACACTACCGGTAACGTGTAACACAAATCCGCACAATGCTCTGTTTGTAACTAGCGCTGTCACTGAACTAGTTCAAAAGGTTTGGTCCTCTTGAGTCTTCTTACTAAATTGGTATTATCGAGGAGCTGGATGACCTCAACGTTCCCATGTTGGAGCAGCTGTTGTTCATGGCTGCTGGCAGATTTAGATATAGTCTTGTCCACAGTTTCTACATCCAGGTCCCTATAAAGATCACTGTTGCGACAGTACCAGGATGCATCGACGATGTTCCTTAATACTTTATTTTGAAAACGTTGGATAACTTGAATGTTACTTTTACTGGCGCAGTCCCAAAGCTGGCTACCATAAGTCCAAACGGGTTTCAATATCTGCTTGTAGAGGAGCAGTTTGTTATGTGTGGACAACTTGGAGTTTTTTCCTAATAACCAATACATCTTTTTATATTTTATACCAAGCACTTCACGTTTCTTTTTAATGTGGACTTTCCAGCGAAGTCTAGCGTCGAGTGGCAAGATATTTTGCTGTATTAGCATAGGGAATCTGAGCGTTATTTATTCTTATGGGAATGTGTTGGTTTCGTTTATTAGTAGTTAACATGAACAGATTTATTTTCATTTAACTTAATACGCCATTTTTTAATCCAGGTGTTAATCTGGTCTACAGATGTTTGTAATTTTCGGTTGGCTTCTTCATGGTCTTTTCCAACAGCCAGAATGGCAGTATCATCAGCAAATGTTGCAATAGTATCGTGCTCAAGGTTAGGAATATCACTGGTATACAGTAAGTAGAGTACTGGACCTAGTACACTACCTTGGGGTACTCCTGCCTTAATTTCTCTTAGATCAGAATATACTTTATCCTGTTTTATTCTGAAATATCTGTTTGATAAACAGGATTTTAAGAGTTCTGAATACTGACGTGGTAGTAACAAATTTAACTTGTAGTTAAGGCCCTCATGCCAGACTTTATCAAAAGCCTGTGCCACGTCTAGGAAGACGGTGGAGCAGACTTTCTTTTTCTCTAAAGACTTTTCAATTATGTCTGTGATTCTATGCACCTGGTCGATCGTTGAGTGTTTTTCTCTAAAACCAAATTGATGGGAGGGAATCAGGTCCTTTTCTTCTATTGTAGGTTTTAATCTCTTAAGAAGCAATTTTTCGTAGAGTTTCGAAATAACAGGCAACAAAGAGATTGGTCGGTATGACGTTACTTCTTGGGGAGGTTTACCTGGCTTAGGTATCATTATAACCTCTGCTACTTTCCATAGCTGAGGTACGTATCTCATCCTAAATGACGCATTGATAAGTTTGGTCAGTTTGACAACAGCTTTACGTGGGAGTTGTTTCAAGATTTCCCGGTAATGAGATCAAATCCAGGGGCTTTTTTAGGATTTATATTTGTTTCGATTTCCACATAAACTTCTTTTGGAGAAGTAGGTCTAATGACTGAATCTTCCTGTTCTGGTTCATTCCAGTCTTGGGACTCTTCACCATCGTTGGTCTGGAAAGTCTTTTCTAAGTGTTCTGCGAATCTGGTTGCTTTTTGTATATTATTTCGTGCCCAACTTCCGTCTTCCTTTCTAATTGGTGGGTTATGTGTAATAGGACTTTTTAATCGTTTGGTTGCTTTCCAGAGTGAATAATCGGTACTGCTGTCATTAGTTAATTCACTCAAGTAATCACCAATCGATTTATTTTTAATACGCTGAATTTCGCGTTTTAACTGTTGTGTTACATTATTTAAAGCTGTTTTATCAGCTGGTGCTCTGGACTGTTGCCATTTTCTTCTGATTTTTCTTTTTTCTAGTATAAGGTCTCTTATCTCTTTTGGATAATTATTTCCTTTTGTTTTGTCTTTAAAATCAGGGGTGTTCTCCCAAGCTGCTTGTTGAATATCTTTGACAAAACGTTCGACTTCCTGATCTAGTTGTTCTTCTGTTCTCAATGGAACCGAGAGATTAATTAATCGTTCAAGTTTGATTTTGAAGCTTTGCCAGTCCGTTCGTTTGTTGACTAATTTAGGTTGATTTTCTTTTTGAATCACACTATCACTCAGTGTAAGAAGTATGGGTGAGTGATCTGAGTTCATGTCCCAAGCTTCTTCTACATGTATATAATTTGAGGATATATTTCTAATTACAAAGAAAGAAAATTTGTACTGAAGAAAAAGATACAGTAACAAAAGAGACCTCGACTTTCTATGATGTTTTTGAATTTTAATTAATCAATTTTCTTTGTTTTCAGAAATTTAACGCTTTAGGTCATCTAAACTCTCTCCCTCCATATATCTACCATCCCATACCACAGTATCGTAACTATACACAGCAAACCGTAATGTAATCCAAATATTTACAATAGCATTGTCTGACCGGATTATTCAGTTACATCAGCGATCGTGTGGCAATATCGTCTAGTTTATCGAGTACTAAGGTGATGCTCAAAGACACTTTATGTTCGAATGCAGATGGTCAACCAGATTTCCCCCTATCGAGTTACATGTGTATAGTGAAGGAAAACGGGTAAGTCCGAGAAGCATAGATAAAAGGAATATGGTCAATTATACGCGCAGCTGAACCGATGTTAGTCTCGTTTAAATCAGCACGTTGAAAAAAACGTTGTTGGTTAGCAGGCAAAAGACTGGAAACAAGTAACCGGCAATATGTATTCATATTTAATCTATCTAGAACATTTTGTAAAGTGGCACAATCGTATACTGGAAACTAAACTGACTCCACTAGTGGCCTAATCTAAAGAAGCTTTAAGAGCATTCACTGCCTTGGTGAAACTTGCTATGCTTTCTCATGTCCCAGAAATTTTTTCAGTGAAAACCGTTTATCACAAAAAAAGTCCCATTTTTTGTAATTCCGGAAAGTCAAAAATTTCCTTCTACGTTAAAAAAAATGATATGAACCTACACAATCGTTTCCGGTATTCTTATATACCACCTCATTAGCTAAAAAATAACAATTTTAATGAAATCTTCATCCGATTTATGCTTCCACCTTTCCTAAGTTTTTAGAATTCAAACATTCTTGGATAGAAATGAAACGCCGCATATTGTCATTATTACTGCGCGACCTAGTTTCGAGAACAATATTTGTCGCTCTTTGTTTAAGGCCTACTCTACCCGAATTACATGATCGTCGCCGTATGTCTCGGTGTGTCTCAGATTAATATACAATCCTATTAGTTTAATTTTAATCCTTTTTCAGGGATATATCTACCTAATAGATATGGAAAAATTAGGTTTTTTTTAAATTTAAGTTCGTATGGGGATAAAAATACGTATCTAAGTGAGTTAGTGTGGTGAAGGGGATATTAGGGCAATTGTTGATTAGTGTTGTGAGTCATACAGTTGAACAAAATTAGGTATTTTTTTCATAATAATTAATTTTAATTACATTTTTTTAATACAAAAATTATTCGATATAATATAAGGATGAAATGACAATTATTTTCATCAATTTGTTACATATCGCTGTTTCTGTAAATTTCTTACAGAAAAAAATTTAACTCATAATACTGGAGCCGGAAAGGTTGTCTAGTTGAAGAGGTATATAATTTTCAAATTCAAAATGTACTTATTTCTCATGTTTTTTTTTAGATTTATAAAGTTGAAAATTTTTTTCTTCCGGAGTTAGTGGATCCAAGAACAGCAAGTGGTTGGAAATAAGGAACAATTCCCTACAACACCTGAGGATTATAGAGTGAAATTCCAATAAATCTCGATTTTTTCTACCACGTTTATTCTATTCTCCCATTTTCTATCCCATTATTTTTGGGTTACAATTTATTGATTACTATTTTAAATCAAGGGTACCTATCAATGAATAAAATTGCTTAAAAAAATTAAAAACAAGCTTTTATACAAGTGCAATAAAAATAAAAGAATTAAAAATATTTTGACAAAAATAAAATAAAATGCTTTGAAGAAAAAATAATTTCTTTAATTGTCAGACGTAGGTTTTTCTGTGAGTAACAGATTCAAAATCTTACATTTTTGTAGGTTGAATCAAAGAAAAAAAACCTCAATTCATTACCTATTTAAAAATTGGATGGTTTTGGTCACCTAATTTTTATATTCTGCACGCCACTGGCTACTGGCTACTAAGAATGTATAAATGATTTATTTATTCGGTAGCAATATCTTTTGGTAAATGTATTTTGCTGTGTTGCCAAAGTTTGGAAAAGATTTATATTTAGGCACGTCTACTTTTGCTGCGCGGGTCAAGGGGAAATATCGTATGAAATTATGTATTTCACTAGTATTTCAATACTAGGAGTGTATAAATTTGCTCTTAGAAATGTCTAATTATTAAAAATTATCGAATAATAAAAGAATTTGCTCACGAAATTCGGATCCTGTATGATTTTCTGACGAGTTTTGTTTTTATGATAGAATTGATAATTGATATGGAATCACCGGTTGTATTAAACAAAAATAAATATCGTCGATTTTAAAATGGTCGATTCAATTATGTAAAATAAATTGAATTTAACAACAACATTTTCTGTATGGGTGGGTTTATCAAAGTAAGTGTGCACGTGAAACCAAAATAATTTGATGAACAATTCTGGCAAAGTCAATATGGAATAACGACATTAAATTGAATTTTACCAGTAAATTTTAAATGCCGTTCGCAATTTGAAATAAATATTAATTAACGTTACCTCCTAAAAGGATTCCTTTCTGATAATAGAGTGTTTGCCGATAAAATTCCTATTTTATTTTAATGATAGTTATAATTATTAAAATATTTTAGTTGGTCGCTAGCAACATGATTAATTTCCCAAAAATGTATGTAGGAGGGTTTCTGCTATAAAAAATCAAGTTTACTGGGGCAACTAACTACCCCAGCAACAAAATTGCTTTCTACCTTAGAGGCGTAGGAAAAACATAAATTCTGAACATATTTCAGTTTTGAAGGTTTCATAGTTTCATAGTTTGATGTCAAATGTGTTAAAAAAATCATTGAAGTAAAAAAATGGCTAATTTTATTAAAAAATTATATATCTTACTTAATTTTCGATATTTTTTGATAATATTTTACTTAGTAACTCTTAAGAAACTACTCTTTGAGCAGAAAATTACCTACATAGTGGATTTTCCGAAAAATAAACGTAGATTTTTTCAACAAATTAATAATTGCTCCAAAAATTTCGTGGTCCAGTTTGATTAATATTGAAATTATGCTTATGGGCTAAAAGAAGGAGGCGAGGTCAAAACTGGTATGGGACTAAAGAAGAACTGATATCCCTGGCAAACCGTAATCACGTCACTCTCATAGTAGACCTTGAGATTTTAGACTCATAACCTCCCCATGAAGGGTTTTCTTCACCTCCGCAAAAAAAAAATAATGGGCTACTATGATCTACTTTTATTGATATCCAATTTATAAAGGTGAGCTGGAAAACATACAAATATTATGTATAATCAGTAGTCACAAGAGCTTCGAAAATAATCGATTATATTTCCTAGTATCTCGAGCGAGGAGGATAGTATAATATAAGTTACCTCGTATAATTTCGATAATACCTGATTGTACATAGAGTAGCTCCACCAATCGAAAATTTTACAATAATTTCATTTCCGTAGTAACCACATCGACGTCAATATACAATACACAAACTAATAGGACCGTCAAATTTTGACGTTTATCAATAATTGTTCAAATATGAGTCAATTTTAAAAACGGTACAGGTTCAAATACGTAGTATATAATAATTGTAATTTTCATTGTACCAATTTGTATTTAAATTAATAAATTGTTTATATTTACTTAATTTACTCAAAAAATAATCGTATCAAATACGATACGTACTTCAAAATAAATACGGTTATACATCTCAAACTTCCTGCATAATTACAAATCGTGTCAGTTTGACAGAACAATCCTCCCGCTTCGCGGTCGGATTATTTAAACTGTCAAACTGACACTCTTTGTAATTATGCAAAAAGTTATCGATGTATAACCTGATTATTTTGAAGTACTTATAGTATTACTACTGATCATATATGCTACGCTAGATACGGTACTCAGGTTATTTGTTTTGGTGACCACAAAATTAATACTAGATACATAAAGCATATTATATGATACAGCATTTTAAATAAACAGAAGCGCAAGATGATGGTATATTCAACCTCTCAGATTAGTCCCATTCCAAACAATTTTCGTAGACTTCCATGGTATTTTATTTATTTTCGATTCACATTATTAATTCCCATTTTACTGTAACTTACATGGAAGTCACTCATTCCTTAGAAAATGAAATTGAAATATGTGTTGTACAAATATGACAATATATATTACACTGTACTAAAATATTTCAAATGGTACGCCACTTTATCATAGTACGCTATTGCCCCTTCACCCCCTCTCGTCATTACCGCTCTAGAGCCAAACAAACACTATAGGATGCCGTATCTAGCGAAGCATATTATGTTCTAAGAGTATAATAGATTATTTTCGTAAGCTCGCGATACGATTATATAACGAATTATATAATTATATTTGTTGACGTTTGCTTATTATAAACGTCAAATGTATTGTTACTATGATAAACTTTTCAAGATCGAAGGATGCGAAATACAAAAACGATTATACCACGTCGTCAAGGGTATAATCGATTATCAATATATGGTAACTAAGTAAAAATTGCAACTGCTATTGGCTAAATTTATGATGAGTTGTATAATCATGGTAAAGCATCGTACAAAATTAATAATAATAATAGCAGGGCGCTGTACGAGAATACATTGTAATGGTTAAATAAATACTATAGATAGTTTAACAATTATAATTGAGGGTCTTCAAATACATATGTATCTTTGCTGAAAGTATAGCCATTCATTATTGTAAGGCTTAAATAAATAGAATAGATAGTTTCATAATTATAATTGAGGGTCTTCAAATACACATGTATCTTTTTGAAAGTATAGCCATTTATAGTTCCCAAATTAGGATTACCAGAAAACAGGAGTGCGATTCCACAGGATGAATTCTTGATTTAAACCAATATTTTGCAATGACAAATTTCTGATTGTCAGTAAATAAAACAAAAAATGTTTGAAATGTAATTTTACCACTGCTTCTTAAAATTGTACCTGTACCTAAGTATTGTATTTTCATTTATTTTACCATCCATAAGACAAAAAATTTACTAAAATTAAATATAAACAGAAATAAAGTATAGCTGTTATACTATTAGACTCTTTTGTATCTTACCTCCAGTTTTTGTTCCACCAGGCTCTCTGATGACGATGTCTTGCCCGTCCTCCTTTCTCCACTGCACGTGCGGCTCCGGATGACCCCGTGCCCGGCACGTTAACTTAACAGTCCCCCCTTCAGGAACCATTATGTCACCGGAGGTGTCTTCTGGGATAAAATCGGGAGGCACAGACACGTCGAGAAAACCGACCTGGAAAAATAAAATGAAGTATATACATAGAAGTAAAATGCATGAGTACGTTTTTAGATAATGTTGTATAAACAGAAAAATATTTTATTTACCTAGGATAGACGCAGGAATTCAAATTCAAATTCTTTTTTTTTTCTTAAATATAAAATTTAGAGCCAAATGGCCATTGGACAAGTCAACAATTTACATACATTGAATATACCAATAAAAAAAAGAAAGAAAAGACGATACACATGATATAGTTCTAGTTTTTAAAATGATCATAAAGTATAAGGAGTATAAGGGAAAATTAAGGGAAGAAATGTTTTTCAAATCAGTAGGTAAAGCATTATAGAGATGTGATCCTGGATAATTAAATGACTTTGCTGAAGGCGTAAGCCTTACATTTCGAATATAGGTTTCATTTTTATTTCTCGTATTATAATTATGTATATCTGATTTTGGCATTAAGTATATATAATCCCACAACTACTGTAAGTATATTGAATTGATTCAATAAAGTTCTACACGAAAATGTTGGTGGTTTATTTGCAAGAGCCCTTAATATTTTGAGCTAAAAAACATTGTAACTACTAGTAGAACACCCCCAAATTTACAGTTACATAATTTTTATGAAATTTTTACACACTTGATCGAAAAAGCAACACCTCGGATATCTTTTCATCCTGTCATAGGTGGAATACGAGAGAATCTAGTGGAATCCGGTTAAATTCGAGGGAATTCGAGAGAATCCGGAGAAATTAGAGGAACTCTGGGGGAATCCATGGTACTCCGAGGGAATCCGATGAAATTCGAAGGAATCCGGGTGAATCCAGGATATTCATGGAGAATCTACGGTAGTTCGAAGAAATCCACTGAAATTCGGAGGAATCAGAATGAATCAGGGAAAATCTAAGGAAATCTGAGGAAATACAGTAGAATTCGAGGGAATGCGGGAAAATCCGGAGGATCCAAGCTAATTTGGGATAATTTTGGTAAAGGACCCCGCACCATTTAAATGTAAAAAACGTCCCTGTCAAATTTTCTGAAACTTTGGTATGTTGTAGAACTCGATGCTCAGAAAAAAAGTGTCCATTGGCCCAAAGCGCATAGGATCGGAAATACCACTTTTTTGTAACCAGACTTCTCGCAACAGACCTGTTTTATTGGCGCTTGTTGGAGAAAACATGAATTATAGATTATTTAGCATTAATATTTTATATACAATCACCGTAGAATTTGGTTAGTTACAGGGTGGTTGGAAAATAAGTAATACGGTTTTTTTGAAGTAATCATTTTTTTATAACATCTTTAAAAATACCAGCATAATGTGCGGAAAAAATAAAGGTAAATAAAAACTCTGTATGTGTAAACGAATTAATTACTGTTTAAATGCTATTATCAAGCTGTGCAGGGAAGCAAGCTTACTAAGAAAAGTATAGTACTAACTATGTCGATTCTAAAAATGAAGTATTGCATTCCATTTGAAAAAAATTAAATAATTTGCCTAGTTTACTAATGGACCACCCTGTATACATGCAAATGTTTGCTTTTAACCACTATTAATAGAGATTTTCCAAATAAATCTGTAAGTTTTATACAATAAGAAAATAATAGAAATACGACAGATATTTACTAGTTGAAAGATGTTTTTAAATCTATGGGTACATATTTTAGGAAAACTGGTCATAGGATTACTACAAAATTTTGTTAAGTTAAATACTAAACTTTTGTTAATGTGAAAATGTATTAATTTATAAAGTTGACCGATAAACTTTTAAAATACAGGGTAGTGTACAAAACACAGCTTTTTTAATATTTAAAGTTTTTGCAATCACTTTAACACCCTGTACGACATAGAGTGGCAGATCGTACATTTGTTTAATATAATACAAAAATTTTATAATACATCGTTTATACGGGGTGACTGGTTAAAGCCTAAAAACACTATATGCCCTCTGTAACCACATTTTCTGAGTCACCCTGTATAAAATATGATTCATCACCAAGAAGTCATTACTTAAACTATATATTCATAATTACCATTATTTCCAATAATCAATTCGGATTCAGAGAAAATATGTCAACCCAAGATGCAATTTTAGCTTTAACATCAAAAATAACAGAATTTCTGAATGAAAGCAGCCCATGTTTATGCATATTCATAGATCTGTCAAAAGCGTTTGATACCGTTAGCCATGAACTCCTTTTACAGTCATTGGAAGACATTGGCGTTAGAGGTATTTGTTTAGAACTCTTCAAGAGTTACTTAAGCGAGAGAACCCAGGCTGTGAGTGTTGATGGTGTGGTTAGCTGTATCGAAACAGTTGACTATGGCATACCACAAGGAACAGTCCTCGGGCCAATTTTATTTAACATTTATATTAATGGACTATTCTCACTTAATACCAGTGGAGAAATTATCGGATTTGCCGATGACACAGCAATTTTCTTGAAGCAAAAAGCACAAACTGACTTCCAATCAATAAAAGCATGGTTGGAATATAAATTGCTCACGATCAACAAAGAGAAAACAAATTATTTACCATTATGCTGTAATATTCGTGGTCTGCCTAATTTCGACAATCTGATTATTACAACGAATAATGAACAGTTCTCTATAGAACCTGTGAAAGAAATCAAATATTTAGGTGTAATCATTGATTCCCACTTAAAATGGGACCTTCATATAAATTTTGTTATAAAAAAATTGAGATGTATATTGTATAAGTTCAAGAAACTTAAGGACCATTTACCGTTTACCTAAATGAAAACTTTATACCACGCTATGGAATTCTGGCATGGGGTGGGGCTTTGAAAACACACATGAACGCATTGGAAGTAATACAGAGACGATTTATAAAACTAATTTTTTCAAAAAATTACAGATATTCATCCGATTTACTGTATTCTGAATCCAAAATCTTCGACATAAGACAATACTTCTTCCTCACATGCACAAAATATAACAGAACAAAACATTACAATCAACTCCCAACCCACAGCTACAATACCCGAAAAAAAATCATTATGTGACACCCTTGATGGTTAAAGCTACAACACAGAGAATGTTCAGCTACTTAGCGCCAACATTGTACAATACAATTCCTGATAAGTTGAAATGTATAAATAACAACATGAAATTCAAAAAACTATTGAAAAGATATATACAGGAAAATTCTAGACATATGATACGTACCTTTTTCGATATTTTTTTTTTTTTTTATACTTATTTATTTGTATACTAGTTTGATAATTATTATGAGTTTCCTTTAATATAAAATGATATCTAGTCCTGTCTGTGGTAGATTGTTTTGAATATTGTTAATTATGTATGTGTGTATAATATGAACTTTCGATAACTATAAGTAACTTATTTATTATTATTATTATCATTATTATTACTAATGTTTATCTATATTTTTTTTTTATAACCGAAACAAGTGTCTAGGCACTTATCGGTACTTTAGGTTTTTTAATACTTATATTTATATAGCTTACAATTGTTTCCTTTTAATAAAGCGCTATTTTTTTTTTTTTTTTACTTCAGTGTCAACGGCATCGACTACTCTGGTCATTAGCCTCGTGTTCTGTGTAGGCTTTGTTACTGTTTCCCAGCGCCACTTTAGGAACAGCACTGTTAATTAGAACCCAACAGTGAATGGTCGAGTGGGGAATCACACCTGGTATATGAAAATCAATTTCTAAATTTTTAATTAATTAAAAATCAGAAAATGATTTCTGCCGTCGGTGGGATTCGAACCCACAACCCTTGGATTATGAGTCCAGTGCTCTACCACTGAGCCACCCACTCCCCTAATAAAGCGCTATTATTATTATTATTATTATTATGATTATAATACTTAATTACTCAATTATATTTTCTTCGGCGAAACAAGTGCATTAGCACTTATCGCTTATCAGCTTTATTCATTTGTATTTGTATTTATTTTATTTGTATTTATTGAATAAAGATTATTATTATTATAATGCAACGACATTTGCTCGTATTTTTAAAGCTGTTATAAGAAAAATGATTTCTTCAAAAAAACCGTATTACTTATTTTCCAACCACCCTGTAAATAACCAAATTGTGCAGTAATTGTTTATAAAATATTAATGCTAAATAATCTATAATTCATGTTTTCTACAACAAACGCCAATAAAACAGGTCTGTTACGAGAAATTTGGTTACAAAAAAGTGGTATTTCCGATGTTTAACACCCTGTACTTCGAAAACTAGCCATAGGACCGCTTGGGCCAATGGACACTTTTGTCTGAGCATCGAGTTCTACAACATACCAATGTTTCAGAAAATTTGACCGTGACGTTTTTTACATTTAAATGGTGCTCAATGTGGATCATTGGGAAGAAAAAACCAAAAATAAAAGTTTACATCCATTATTTTTTTTGTCCATATGATTAACTCTATATTATAAACAAATTTATTAAGAAGAAATATTGTTTCCAATTCATCAAAACCGCGATATCGCAGAATGTGCTGTACGCACGAAATGCAATTTTCCAGATAATTACCGAATGTATTCATGCAAAATAAACTCTGTAAAATATGTGACAAAAGACAGTCCCTTTGGTACATTCTATCCGGTAAAATAATAGATGTTGGTAGGGGGTTTGGAGTTAATTTATGGGCCGTACTCGATTATCGGAAGTTTAGCGGTCAACTGGCGCTGTTTGGGGGCCCGTCGCCTAGTCCGGCGGGTGTCAACTTCTCCACCATCAGCCCTTTCATTAACTACTGACAATGGATACCATCGTCTGTGTCTCTGGAGCTTCCTAAATCAAGTTCCTTCATTAACTCTCTTGCCGGAGATATACATTGTGTTTGGAAAGGGTGTTACAGCTTCGGATACATTGAGCGACAATGTCTAGCGGCAGACTTGATATAGTTCCGTGACTTTGTATTTCGATTGTATGTAATGAAGGAATTTCAAAAGACCTTAATCGTAATTAAACTAAAATCTCTTCGTTTAATAATTTAATTATGAAAAAGGATTTACCACATTCACACAACTACTTATACTAGCCGATATGATGATTAAAAAATTTAGTATATTGAATGATATTTTTCTTTAAAAAATCCTAGACTGATATTAGGGATTTTCGCACTAATAGTAAAATAGTAAACACCAAAAAGGTATTATGTGGAATTGATTTAGAGTTTTCTTTTCGTATTATTAGTTTGTTAGGATTCCTCCCCCAACCTGTGGATATTGGCGTACCTCAAGTATCTATCATAGGTCATTTGATGTTTATACTACAGGGTGACCCAGGGGTACGTGCATGCTCCATAACTTTCTTTCTATACAAGCTATCGGTTTGATTTTTTTTTTAAACGATAAGACCGACAATGGGGCACATTCTAAAAATATTTCTATTTGTATACAGGATGTCCCAAATAAGATACACAACTAAGTTCTGGTTTTTTAAATGACAACCCCGCATTTTTGTTACATTTTTAGATTCGCCATTTTTTTAAAATTACAAATTACAAATAGCAATAACTCGACTTTTTCAAATGCATCACCCTATATTTTATTACATCATTGTATGGCATTTTTTAAGAGCTTTTTGCTGATATAGGGTTTGTTGGGTCTATTTTGTAAAATTTGCGAGATTTATTGCAAAATAAGAAATGTTGACGGTTTATTCGAGAAAAAAAAAAGGAATCGAGTAGGCCGCTGTCTTAAAATTTGACGCATCCATATACTTTCAATAATTGTACGCATCTAATTAAAGGAAAAAAAGGAATCGTGTAGGCCGCTGTCTTAAAATTTGAAACATCCATATACTTTCAATAATTGTACGCGTCTAATTAAAAGAAAAAAAGAATCGAGTACATTCATATAATTTTGAAAAGAATATGTTTCAACAAAAGGAAATTGTAATAGAAACAGAAATATATTACAAAGTAAACAATGTTTATAATATTTACAAGAACATGAAATAATGATTAATAGGATACAATATAAATATTTTTGATTTATAACAAATGCTCGAATAGGTCACCATCATGTTCCACTCAAACTGCTAGTCTTCTAGTAAATGAGTCCCGAACTCTAGCAAGCATTGCTCCGTCAACTGAACGGAAGGCTTCCGTAATCCTGTTTTTCATATCATCTGCAGTTGTTGGACGATCTCTGAAAACCGTTTCCTTCATGTACCCCCAAAGAAAAAAATCTATAGGAGTAAGGTCTGGAGATCGTGCGGGCCAAGGAATAGTACCTCTCCCTATCCAACGATTAGGGTAGGAATTATCTAAAAATTCTCGCACCATGCTATGGTTATGCACTGAAGCACCATCGTGTTGAAACCACATTGTCCCTCTGGTATTCAAATCCACTTCTTCTTAAATATTGGGAAGATGTTCGCGAAGAAACTGTAAATACCTTTCACCATTGTCAAAAAACAATTTCCTTTTTGGTATAAGATACAATACCAGTGAGTTCAAACCGATCTCTCAACTTTAGGAATGAAGACACCCGTGGAGTTCTTGCTTCTGGATATTTTTGCAGGTAGATTCTGCTTGCTAATAAAGGATTTCTGTCAGCTTCGCTAATACAGTAGACCATATTCACTAATTCCTCGCGAGTAAAACTCATGATTAATAATTAGATGCATACAATTATTGAAAGTATATGGATGTGTCAAATTTTAAGACAGCGGCCTAGTCGATTCCTTTTTTTTTAATTAGACGCATACAATTATTGAAAGTATATGGATGTGTCAAATTTTAAGACAGCGGCCTACTCCATTCCTTTTTTTTTTCTCGAATAAACCGTCAACATTTCTTATTTTGCAATAAATCTTGCAAATTTTACAAAATAGACCCAACAAACCCTATATCACCAAAAAGCTCTTAAAAAATGCCATGCAATGATTAATAAAATATAGGTTGATGCATTTGAAAAAGTCGAGTTATTGCTATTTGTAATTTGTAATTTTAAAAAAATCGTAGTAGGCGGTAGAACGTCGACTCCGAATTTGCCTACAACTCAGAAGATGCGATGAAGCTTAAGGAATCGACTGGAAAAAAGTTGATTAAGTTATCTTGAACAGTTCTGAAGTTCTGAATTTTTTTGTGGATCTCTGCACGACGCTATTTTGACACATAAATTGACACAAGTCAAAAACTATTGCAGGTAAGTCTAAGAAACCCGGGTGCGTTATATCGACAATTTAATGGCGAATCTAAAAATGTAACAAAAATGCGGGGTTGCCATTTAAAAAACCAGAACTTAGTTGTGTATCTTATTTGGGACATCCTGTATATAAATAGAAATATTTTTAGAATGTGCCCCATTGTCGGTCTTATCGTTTAAAAAAAAATCAAACGATAGCTTGGATAGAAAAAAAGTTATGGAGCATGCACGTACCGCTGGGTCACCCTGTATATGTATATAAGTGATATGTTTTAATCGTTTGTTACTGTATTGAGATGACTATTTCACTCATCTTCGAATTTTCACAAAATCTGACCAATCACAAACCAAAGACAGCTGGTATTATCGCGATAATACCAGCTGTCTTTCAATCCTGATTGGTCTATCAGCGTGGTATTTTCACGGCGTAACCATGGATACGAATTGCAAAACAAAATTTGACATTTTGAAAAAAAGTAATTACAGCTACAGACGTCAAAATGAGACCTTTTACTTTGTATAATTACAGCTACAGACGTCAAAATGAGACCTTTTACTTTGTTTGTGAAATAGTCTAATAAAATTCCACTGAATTGAAATTGAATTCATCTCATAAGTATGTCTCTTATTTCATAAATCAACTGAGTTGCTTGAAGAAAACACCACTCGTCCTGCGGACTCGTGGTGTTTTAAAGCAACTCAATTTCGTTATGAAATGAATCGACAGACTTATCGCGAAAATTCAATCACTTGTGGTATTACTGTTGATAACACAACAACAAACGTTGGCATTAAAAGATATTTAGACTCGTTTAAAATTGACACTTTTTCATTCTCAGAAGAAATCAATTCAACCTCTTGATCGATTTATTTTGTTTAGATTTTATCTTGGAACTAATCAGCTGCGTCCAATTTATTTTTCATCGATTTCTGTAACCTCTCGAGACCTCTATCCGCCGTGATATTCGACTCAGTAGGTATATTCAAAAAGTGTTGCTTAAGAGGAGTATATACCCTTTAACAAATATCTTGGTTGGTGAAAACAGCAAAATTCAAAAAGAGACACACAAACTACCGTAGTGGTTACGATACAGAAGGTACACTCACTGCGAAAAGTTTGTCTCAATTGTTATCAGTATCGTTCGAGGAACGGTAAGGTTCACATTATATATAGTTGGGAATCTGACGCCTCCGTTTTAAAGGTGCGTTATACAAGTCGCGAAAAAACATGAAATCCTATGTAAAATTACCTGCTGGATTCGAATTTTTTGTTCGCCCTTTTATCCGAAATTTCGAAATGTGTCGAAACATAACATTTTTTAAAAAACTGAAAATTTTCATTAAAATAATATTTTTTGCAAACTAGTGCATAACTTTGTTAATTGATGTCCGATCGTTATGAATATTGGATATGATATTTTTCAGTACTTTCCTGACCTAGATTCATAACAATAAAAAATATAGGACGTCACATAAAAGCTACGTAATTTTTTTAAAAATGGTGAGTCGAGGAAAATTTTTTATCTTTTGCGATATATACCAAGTATAAGCGAGAAAAATGTTGCCAATAGAGCAAGGAACCATTTTTACTTAAACTTTTTTTATACGACGTTTAGTTTGGGCTGTATACTTTTTTGAAAATTGGCGCATCTCATCTCTTGGAATTGCCGCTGTAAGTGCGATGCAGCAAATGAAGAAAATTACGGCTGGGTCTATACTACTCTTGATATCTTCATAGACAATGGTTACAATTTTAGATAGAGCCTTAAACAATAGATTTATTTCTTGAAGAACACAAAAAATCTTTGGTGTGGTAATTTTTGTATTTATCATTTTCTATAAACAACTCATCGCACCTGCAAGCTGCAGCAATATCTATAATTGATGCAGTTTTTATGACAAGAAAATCTTCTGGTGCTGGTTCCGATTTTTCACATTTTTGGCTCACTTACTTTGGAATAATTTTGGAACAAATGCGATGAACGTGTCATACTTTGATTTATCCAACCTCCTATACAGCTGTAACTTGGTCTTCAGCATTGAATTTGCCAATATTGAAAAGAAGCAAAATTTACACTGTTAATTTATCCACTGTTGTAGATTTCGTAGGTAAAACTTATTTTTCTGCATTTTCTTTATTTATTTAATAATTGAAGCGACAAAATTGAGCTCTACTTTTATTTCATCCTGTCAGATATACTCACAATACTTTCCTTCTATATTTATAAAAATGGAATGGAATAAGGTCAGTATGAGAAAATTTTTGTTGCTCAAAAATGAAAAGCTGCATTTCACCCTATTATTTAGTAACAAAAATGTTCACCAGATAAAACTTTTGTTTTTATTTTTAAAAACTGAACAGGTATCAACTGAATTTCAATTATTTTAGATAAAGTACATCCGGAAAACTTTTTCATGAAAATTAAAACCAGGTACTGCAGACATAAATATTCCAATGTTCGTTTTAGTTTGTACAGTAACAAACGCTGTTAGCGATACAAGTTGTATTAATGTGGAAAGTGGCGTATCCAATGGTTTTTTTAGGGTTTAAATCCATTCAAAATTTTACTGATAAACGAAAATCAGGCTTTGCGTTTTATTTAAAACAATTTCTAATATGCCAAAGTTATTGAATTTTTTAAAACTCTTTCTAATAGGTAATTGAAAACAGGAATTTGGATTGAAAACTAAAGACAGGATTCAACAACAAAAATTACCCCCATATTTTATGATCAAAGTATAATATCAAAATTAAAAAAAAGAAATTAATCCTTCTGACATAGCACAAACAAAACGGATTGCTCATGCATCCCAAGACCGGTTTCTGTCATTTGGCATCGTCTGTTAAGCCTTGGAATCCAATAAATCAAATTTCAAAGACAAAACTGATACTCGTAAATGAAGCTTCGACGAATTCCCAACTTGCATTGGGGGTTGTAAGTTTTTATAATTTATAAAAAGTTTTGAAAATAATTATTTAAGAATCCCTCTAATCCCCCTCGATATTTGCCACTGCGAGTAAACAAAATTCCGTTTAATCAAATAAACAATTGATACTGATTAAAAGTTGCTCTTCGCGACGGGAAATTAGAGCTGTCAAATGTATACCGAAATTCTCTCTAAAAAAACACGAATATTTCAAATGCAGAGATGAAATGTTTGTTTTTAGTCACAGTTATTTTAGTTTGAGAGAATGCCAGATACTAGAATGACCAAAAAAAATGATAGTTATAGATCATGCGGGAACAAAAAAAAAGGGATACCGAAAAAAGGTGGTACACGGAAGTGACAGAAGCAAGGCAGAACTTTAGGATTGGAAGAGACAGAAAAGAGAATTTCTCGATTCGTTATCCTTCTATATTCTTGCTCTCCGATCTTCACTGGACCCCGAATTGTCCTTATTATATTTCGTTCGTTTATCATCAACTTATCTTCTTCTATTTTCGTCATATGTGCCTTATTATTGTTCCGTTTATGTTCATCTTAGTTTGTTTAGTCATTATTTAGATTTTTAACAGATTTTTATTAATTCTTCATTTCTCCATTTTGTCTTGTTTCTCCAAATCTCATTATTCTAGGTTTTTTCATCCCTTCTCTCAATCTTCAATCTTCTTCAATCATATTCTTCCCATGATTTTCTTTTTTTTTGTCGCTAATACTATGTCATCTGCATATGCGATTAATTGACTTCCTAGTGTTCTCAGATTTCTCTTTTGTATCTTTTTTAAAAAGAATTCTAGAGCCAGATTGAATAACGTAGCTTACAGTCTCATTGTCTTACACATTTGTTTATTTCGAATTCATTCGTTTCTCCTTTTTGTATCAGAATACTAACTTTTGATTGTCTCATTGTCTTTTGTTTTTAGAGAGTCAAATGCTTGTTAGAAGTCTCTAAATAAAATTTCTATTTCATGTTCGGATGCTTTTTCCATAATTTGTTTAAGAGGAGTATAGGCACAGCCGTAATTTTCGCAGACTCGTATCTTTTAAACTACGTTATATTAAGGATTCAAATTTGGACACAATTATATATACGTATTAGTGCCTTTAGTATCCAGAAAGGTGAATCTTTTTTGGACACCAAGATACAACAATAAAAATCTCTATAAAACGGCATTTTTCAAAATCAATACTATTAGCCATCAAGAACTCTATAATCAATATGTCTGCCAAATTTCATCTCTTTATCTTTAAAAATGTGCATTTAGAAATATTTAAAAAAAACATAATTTCCTGGCAACAAATTGCCGCATCTGGCGGAATGCGTCTATAAGCTCAAGACAGTACAGTCAGATACATAATTAAATCTGGCATATCTGAATCGCGTGTGTATTACATCCGTTGTTGATCTGCCTCTTGTACATCCACATTGATATTATCCTCTATATGCACATTATCAAAGAAATTTAGAAAAAACTGCGTCACCTGCTTTACTAATATTAAATGTAAATTTTCTTTCTTTCCACACCCAAACCGTATATTCAGCAAACAAAATTATAAAGCGAGCGGACATCTCAGAGTACAGTATTAAGATCGTATTTTGTTGAAAAATATTGGATAGAACCTAAATGTAAATATGTAAAAGTTTTGAAAACTTTCCTAAATTGATTTCGTCTCTTGAATACAAAATATGTAAACACAAAGCAGGGGTGCACAACTATAGAAATAAAGTCATGAAGTTTATTTTGAAGATGCCTAGAGATTTGATAAGATTTTATATAAACTTTAGGTGTGTTGTAAATAAAATATTCTCATTGTGTTGAGTTTAATCAGTTGTTATTTTTATATTTAATGTTACTGTGCGAAAGAATATTCATCGTTTTTTAACTACATGAACTCAAAAATGGAATAATTCAAATTTTACGATTTGGGACGAGTCTACTACATTTTGCCCCAGGGAAATCCTACTGAAATAATTATTAAAAGCAATTTCAATTTCACCAAAACTTGCCTTTTATGGTTTGAGATTTAGGACCGACTATTTCCGAAATGGTGAGAATTAGGAAAAAAAAAATATATGCATTATTATTGCAATTTTTCTGGGAGACCAGAACAGAGTAGAACTGGCCTGGGTGCCTGGACATCAAGGTATCGATGGTAATGAGAAAGCTGACCAACATGTAACTGGACAAAAACAGAACATCGAAATGCACAGTCCGAGGGGCCATAAAAACTGGATTAGGGAAAGACACCTGGCAAAATGTATTAGGACAAAAACACGGAAAATCCTTTATAGGAAGATGGTTTTAACAAACACCCACCCTTTAAACTCTAAACAGTGTACTACCATTTTTATTTCCATTATAGAGAATTACAGCAAACCAATAAGTGAAATTAAACGTCGAAAATGCTGTAGTCTAGTAGCATTATTAGAAGTTCAACCTCGCCTATAATTTCTCTTATGAACATCCAAGCACGCTGTGGAACAGTGAAACTAATAGGATCAATTTCCATTAATTACTGGTTCCTTTGTCGGATTTTCCGGTTAATCCAAATTACTTTTCTGATGTTTATTTAGTAATGAGATATCGTCGAACCATAATCAGAGTTATGGATTATTACGAATTCATCGTGGTATTAGTGATTTGTGGTTGGAAAGATAAATAAAAATAGTTGAAAGCTTTTGGGGATTATTCATTGGCTGGCCTTGATCTGTTTTCGTGTCAAATCATACTAATAAAAAGGTTATTTGAACTGGCTGTATTTTAATGGTAAAAATACAAACATAATTATCAAAATGATTGTTTAGCCTCAGAGTCACTATGAGTCTGTAAAATTTAATTAACTGTAGATGAAAGCTTAAACTCTGCTGGCTTAATATCGAAGGTAAATTAAACTTGTTTCATCTTCATATAATGTCGGACATAAACAGCTTCTAAACCTTTTACTCCCAAGTTGCCGTATGATTATAGTATAAAGCAGTGCTTTGAACCTGTGGTGGTCGCCAGTCGCAGTTACTTTCAAAATAAATCTACTCTAGTTCAAAATATGTTATTTATACGCTTCTCGGCTTAAGATGTCAGCGCCACGTCGGTGACTACCGGAAACTGTTTATGTGACATTAGTTGATTTTGTTTACATTGAAATCGTGTGTTTTTAAGTGTTATTTCTCGATTTTAGGCAAAGTTTACCTAGTTTACCTGTTTTTTTAACTGTGCAAAAATAGACTGACTCTTTTAATTAATATGATCCAAAACTCAAGGATGTCACATATATTAGTTACAGAAATTCTCGCCAGAGGGAGTGTCGTTTATGACGAGTAACGAATTGGGTGTTTAACTAATTTTCAGATTCTATTTAAAACCTTATAAATAACAAGTACTATATAAATAATTAACAACACAATAGTTTTTTTAATTTTAGTTGCATACATAATTTTTACCAGCAATTTGTTAATTTTTATAATGTGCCTTTTGAATATT
The DNA here is from genome assembly GCA_949320105.2 of Crepidodera aurea. NCBI lineage: Eukaryota > Metazoa > Arthropoda > Insecta > Coleoptera > Chrysomelidae > Crepidodera > Crepidodera aurea. The sequence goes on from OX439475.1 coordinate 32,214,977, forward strand.
GCGCAATTGTTGAAATTACGTCACTGGTTGCGTAACTGAAGTTAGATATAAGCCGAATCGAAAATTCAACGAATTCACTCGACATCAAAGTTAAAGTTGTTAAATGTCACTGTCAATAATGTCATTTCTTTGATTTTTGTTGAAGCGTGGGTTTTTGATTTTGCATTTATTTTTGATTTATTAATATTTTTTAGTTAGTATATAGTATTTTCTTTGTTTCTAAGTTAGTGTATTTGTGTTTTCCCGACTTTAAAATCATTATTCTATATTCTTCTTCTTCTTCGTCTTCGTTTTTCGAAACTAGTGATGGTCTTGGTCTGTTATGTTTCTTCTTTTTTAATCCTTTACCGTAAAGCAAATCAGTACCGTACCAGTGACGTATCTGTATTAAAAGTTGCATAAAATCTCAAATCTTTTCTTATTAGTTTTTATCTATTTTAAGCAAAAAAACATAAAAAAAACATGCAATAATGTAGAAAGTAATTAAGTATGAGTAATTAGAAATACAAAACAAATGAGGTTAGATTTGGAGTTAAACACCTAATTGTACAAATGATGTGAAATAAAATAACAGCTCCCAAGAAATACGACATTAGAATATTTTGGTCCAAAATATTTCATTTCTAATGGTTAATTAACGATTACATTCATTAATCATTAATGTGATGGTTGGGCCTGTTTCTTGTTGACCAATTTTTCCCATCGTGGATCCGTTCTAGATACGCAGAGGATTAGATCATTTTCTCAATTTATGCGATTTGTTTGTTTGTCTTTTATTTCTTCAAAGCTTCTGTGGTTAATTGTGGATATTCTGTTTTTCTGTTAAGGTATTCAAAGTGACAGACTTGAATTTCAAGTGTAACATTCCATCAGCAGATAATTCCAACAGATATTCTTTTGGGTTTGTTTCCGAAATGGCCTCGTCTGCAGCTGCATTTAAAAATGGATTTATGATCCACCTTTGCCCAGTATTTTATGAAAGTTTTTGTGTCGAGTAATAATGACACAATTCTTTTTGAAGTTTCTGCAAGACAATTTTCATGCCAGTTATATATGATTTGATGTTTATCTCAAGGCCCACTTCTCCAATATAAAAATGAGTCGAAGGGGGTCGCGAAATATTTTTCATGAAAAAGGTTGAAAAACACTGGTAAAAAGCATGTAATTCAAAAAAATACTATATTAAAGTGTTTATTCCTGACCGGGCTCTTATAAGCTTATATCATCATAGTTACGCTATCAATAAACAGGGTCATAACTCCCTTGGGATATTAGAGGTGCCTTAATTTTCTGTTATCAGGCTTAATTCCCGTTGTTAGTATATTTTGACTTTTATTGAATATTGCTGTCAGTGTTTCATTATATTTGGTGGATGTCATTGCTGTTTATTTTATTAAAATCGATCAGAAATAAAATAATCTATGTACCTCGGGAATTAATGAGCCTTAATTACCTCGGGCAATTGCAGTCCCTTGGGCCAGAGGCCCTCGGAATGCAAACTTTGCCTTCGGAAATTATTAAGGCCCTTATAATTCACTTGATACGTAAATTTCTATTTTTATACAATTTTATTATGGTTAGGCTTTGTCACATCATAAATACACATTTCTTTATTAAAATCTTAATAATTCATATGAAAAAAAAAACAAAACAATACATTGAACTATTAAAAAAATCTAACAAATTAGTATCCTAAAAATTCTTAAAGAAACAAATATATCGGGTGTCCCCACGAAAACTTTAATTGTTGTTTTTAAGATATAAACTTGAGAAACACCACAGACTAAAGGCTCGTCCATACTCATACGAATAAACGCAATTTTTCAAATCGTAAAAAAAACCGCCACATCGTTACAGCTGAAAAATGCATGTTAACATTGATAAGATGAAGATCAAGGAAAAGAATCATATTTCTCCACGGCCACTACTGAATGTAGTTATTCTGAAACCATTTATAATAACAGAAAAGAAACATTCTCGATCTTGAGATTGAAAGAAAATTCTGAAACATTTGTCTCTTATGTATTTTATATGTATTACATTCTATCACTAGAGATAGAATCTTTCTTCCGTAATTGTTTAAAAAAATAATGTTTGCCATGAATGTCAAATTAACTGTCAGTATTAGTTGACGTGGTCTTAATATTGGTTTGTAAAAACTTTTAATTTATTAAAAAGGAGAAGAAAATCAAACGATTCATATGTAGAATTTGAAAATACTCCTCCAGAAATAAAAAATATGCCGATAAATAACTCAAAATTTGCTACCGCAAAAATCCAAGCTTGAATATAAAAATAATACACAATACTACACAATGTTGATAGATTGAGGTTTCATTTTATTATATTTAATTTCTACTTTCTGTGGCCATGGAGAAAGTACAGTCTGTTACTTTGTTGGAATGAAAATCCTACACTCGTGGTTCCTCACGCTCGCATTTGCTCGCGTTCGGAATCCTCCACTCGTGTCAAATTCTCATTCCAACCTTGTTACAGAATATACTATTCTGTTGTGTAGTCTATTCTATGGATAACCTGCAACATATAACGATGTGGCGATTTTTTTCCGATTTGAAAAATTGTGTGTATTCGGATGAGTATGGACGAGCCTTAACAATTGCCATCTGTCACAAAACAGACCCCGTTTTTTGACTTTTAATGTAGGTTGACTTGATACTAGTTGATTTACCTTTCACTCGCACTGTGTCAACACATAAAGACATTGTGAATACTGTGATGCAAGTTAGTTGACTGGAGTTAATGGACTCGGATGGTGCTATATTTTTGACATGCGAGTAGAGAAATAAAATGGCGTCATCTGTGATGCAAGTGAGAAATTTAATAAAAAAAGAGGTTGACTCAGTCAGAAACTTTGCATTTCATAGAACTCTATGAAACGGAGGACGTTTTGAGGAATTTCAAAAATCCTCATTACAAAAATACCTAAAATTGAATTAATAAAAAGAAACTTGGCGACTAATTCGAAGAAAAAGAAAGTCAGTCGACTATCTTCAAAATATTATGAGCATGCGAGTTGACATTTTATAAAAGCTAACCTTACTTTTATGAAATAAAACTTCTCAAAGTCAGTGACAGCTTTATTGAACAAATTAAAATTAGGCGGCGATTAGTTTCGGCATATTTTTATTTATTAGGTATATTGTTTTGAATTTGTCAAGAAGAATGGGGACAATATATTTGTGTTTTTTGTTTCTTCAATACTATGGCGTGTGCATATTAAGGAGAATACAACTTTAGTAAATTTAAGAATCGCTTTTTCTCAGAAATGGGCAATCTTAGAGAAAAAAACGTAAGGACACTTTTTGTAGATAATAAAATGATCTACAATTATTGTCATAACTATTTTTCTCATAAAACTATCCGTTTCGCTAAAAAATCAGAGAATATGCATTTGTTTCTTTTTTTTTACTATATATCTTTAAAAATAAAAATATATTAACTAACATTTCATTTGCTTTCATACAAATTGTAGTTAAATTGAGGAACTAAACAGTATTTATATGGTCATTTTTTAACAACACTGGCCATTTTAACGATAATTGTACCACTTTTTATTTAGAAGCCACAAATAAACAATCATAAACACTATTAACAATTAGGAAACGAGAGGATATAAGACTAGACTCCAGACTGGTATGAGACTGCAAAGAGGAACTGAGATCGCTGGCAGACCGTAATCACGTCAAACTGATATGGGTGTCGGGACTCATAAGAAGAGGCTCGAAAAAACCTCCCAAACCAAAGGCAGACACTAGAAATACCAAAGCGTACAGCGAGAGTGCCTGTAATAAATTGGATTTGGGACAAATACAAAGATTACTGGGAAAACATCCCAGGAAATAAACACGGGAAAGAGTACATCAAAGGACCGTGCCACAAAAGAGCGGCGGACCTGTTAAAGATGAACAGGAGCCATCTGAAAATCGTTAATGGCCATGCGCCAGTAAAGGGGCACCTTAACAAGATGGGACTGTACAATGGTGACCTTACTTGCAGACTGTGCGGTAAGAAAACAGAAACAGTAACACATACTGTGTAGATGCGAGGCACAGGATTGCAAATTTTTGGGCAGCCAGAACTATACAACTCGCACCCAGTACAGGACCTGTACAAGCTTGTACAAGGCACTAAAGTACTGGATTAGGTATTGTAAACATAAAGAGAGACAGACAGGCCTAAGTGTCATCGGAAGCTTCGGTCAGATGGGCCCAACCAGGGGGTGAAGTTTTTTGTAAGTATGCCTGGAAAGAAGATTCTCACAGTAGACTTTGAGATTTTAGGCTCATAACCTCCCCATAAAGGGTTTTCTTCACCTCCGCAAAAAAAAAGAGTAGACTTGAACCACACCCAAACACAAATAAACACGGATGGATGTTATATTTAAAATTTAAAGAGGCAGGGGTAAAGTGACGTCACTAATTAAAATCGTTTTTTGAGAGAAATAATTTTTTTTTCATTTTTTTTTATACTGAGTAGGGATACATGTATGCATATATTTCTAATTCATACATGCAGAAAAAACTCGCCTCTTCTGTATTAGGCAAAACAGTATCCCAAAGATTCTACACGTAGTGGAACAATAGTGACAATGAAATATTTTTCGAATAAAATTATTGGATGGTAGCAAGAAAATTCCTTTCTACATTTTCCTACTAATTGGTAAGAAAATATAACATTGTTCAGAACTAATTTAAATAAGTTTTTATCGATATTCTCTTTATCATTTTATCCGTTGAATGAAGAAAACGATAAAGGCACCTCATTATAAACGTAATAACCTGCGGTAATGTAAACACGTGAAGTGTATAGGAGACAGAATATGGACAACGAATAACATTATGAGAGTAACAAGATAAATTTCAAAATGAAAATTGTTGAACGTCTGCCAGATGTCTCGTTCCCATACAATGAAATGCAAAACAGAGTTTTTGTCAGCACGATGGTTTATTAAAGGAAAATATACGGAAAGCAGATTTCCGCGTTATTTTTCCAGGTAGATTTCCATTTTCCATCGGGTTTGTTGTTATTTTGGCAAAACGATTTATTTATACCGGGATAAAATGAATATTCAAAAGTTTGGGATGTGTAATGAGTGATGTTATTGGAATTTTAAGTATGCAATAGATTTTCGACACACGATCTAATCAAAACATGAGAAATTTAGATGTTTATTTTGCCGGAAGTGGAATGTGAGACGAATCAAATAACGCTTTGTCCATTCTATAGATGTTTCTGTCAAAAGTCAAAAGCATCACCAACTTTAGCAACCAACAATCAACAATCTACACTATGCAGAATGACCCAGGGTTCAGGATCAGTTTTTCAGGAAAAAATAATATTTTTTGTTCCCATAATCATGTGTCGTAACTTGCATCGTCAATGTTTTTAGAACAAAATAGTTTTTTTTGTAATTGCTCAAAAACAATTTGGCTGATTTTGATAAGACTTGGCATGCTTTTTTGCGGCAATAAGAGGCTTCTTTTAATAGCATTATAATTAAATTATTAATTCCAGTGGCTTCCCACGAGGTCATCTAATTGATATTACGACAAATCATTGTACGCCATGTTTTTTTTATGTTCATTATGTTCGAATTCGAACCTTCCCGCGGTGATTGCTCGTTCCGGTTCCAGCGACCGCCGCGCTCCCTCCCCAAAAATCACGACGGGAAAAAATAGAGTTATAAGTAGAGTAGAATGATGGCCGCTACGTCTGAATTGATCATATCATCTCTTATTGTAAATGTGTGTTTTATGCTTAGAAGCAATTATGTGTATTGTTGTTTTTACGGATTGTTTTTTGTTGTTGGTATTTCAAAGGAAATGAAATAAATGTTAGACGGTTAAACATGGTGTGCACCCCAAAAAAGAAAAGATATTCGCGTCTGCTGCGGTACCTAGAAATTAAATCTAGGGCCTCAACACATTATTTTTCTTAGATTAAGCAATTGAAATCACAAATTATTTGCCTCTTCACTTTTATTAGTACCTCGCACCCTTTATGAGAAAAAAATTAAAAACTGTTTCCCTGCATGTAACAGAAAGAACTATCTAATAATTGACAAATATTTTTTTTCATTGATTTTTATCTGCAGAGTAACAACTGGTTTTGCAAAAAATATATGTTATCCTCCTGAGTCAGGAATAGGATAAATTGTATTTTGAAGAATAATTTTTGTTTAATTTTAAATGAAACCGCCATATTAAAAAAAAATTTCTCCAAAAGTTGACCCTACGAAAGTATCTCAAATAATTTTAATACTAAAGCAAACCCTCATCTCATCGCCCACTTAGCCTTCTGCCACCACCTAAGGTGTAAGAAAATCTTCTAGAATCTCCTATTACAGAAAACGATTTAATACCTAAACTATAACAAAGCAAAACAGCGTTGTCATATCTCATTCTTATTTTACCAATTTTTAACATAATCAAAATGTAAACGGTAAAGTTGAAGGTTGTGGCTAATTATGGATAATACACAATAAAAGTGTGATTATTATTGGAAAAAAATCATTAATCAGTAATACTTATAACTCATTTCTTCCTCATTTCAAATAACTTATTTTATTTATTGCTTATTCTTTTATAAGACTCATTGCAACGCTTTACAAATCTATATTTCTATATTTGCCTGTTTCACTGATAAGTACATTTTAACGAGCGAGTGAGTTGTAATCCGTTATCTACCTATTAATATCACGAACGTAACATAGGGTTGGTTTAGAATAAAGATTAATTTAAGGTTTTTAATTATCTACTACTTTTTCGTCAAATTTTTATTTTTATACAATAGAAAATAGAGTGTGCTTATATTATATATATGCACATACTTAGTTAAATTATAAAAAAAATGAATTTTAATGATTTTTAACAGTTTGGATTTCATTAAATTGGAGGAACCGTCCTTCATGAGTCAAAATAAAGTTCTTTTACTTAAGGCAAACCTTGGAGAAAGTCTGTATTTAAATTAAATACAGGAAGCCTGTATTTTAATAAAAGCAAAACTTAAGGAGCTGTTCACTGCGCATGCATACAGGTCAAAATAAGGGGTCCTCTAATAAAAGATCTGCCAAAAAAGAGGTTGCAATAACTCTCTATTAAATGCATTCAAGGAATTAGCTTAGACAGATAATAAGTGACAAATAGAAAGTGTCCTCAAAAGGCAGTCTTGATTGTGTAGAACAAAAACAAAAAATGTGGGACATAGACCAACGGATTGAACAAAATATTGAACCAGTCATTATCAACTTTGCTGACGATAGCGGTAGCGACAGTGCACCTGACGAATCTGAGATGGAAGATTAGACGATAGGAAAAAAGTTTTTAGTACATTGTAAAAATAATTTACTATTTACTTCGGTTAGTCCTTAACCCTTTCAAAAATTAATAAGCACGCCACTGCCTTCAATATGCCAAGGGCCAATAAAACTCTCATACATTTTTGGTACTAGTATAGTTAAACATTCGACTGTAGATGTCAGAACGGCCTAATCGAACAGGTTAACAAAACAAAAAGTACTGACCAGAGTCTTTTCTTGAGAGATAAATGCCTCACCTAATCTGTACACTCTACACTCATATTTGACTTGCAGCTTCGTTCAAATAAAACCAACAGAGGCGTTCACCACTCTGTATCCTATCAACTCTGGTGTATCCCAAGGAAGCATCCCCGTCAATAATACTGTCATAATAATTGGTTAAGAAATACTCGTACCAGGCATCTAGAGGCTACAAAATGACCGCTATATATTTGAAATAAGGTTTAAAGAGTGAAAAAGCTTCGTGGCAAAATGGGTCAGGTTTCCCCAAATAAAACCACTTGAAGTTTATTACATAAACTAGTATTTTAAAAAAGTGAAAATTTGAAATACTCTTTAAACTATATTAGCTGGACCACCCAATAACTCTCATATTGAACCTCATTTACGCTTCATAAATGAGAGAACTCTGTTCCCAATTTTGCTCTAATAATAAAATAGCACGAGTTATCTCTTCTTTTATCACATTTTGAATACTAGGCTCGTTTATTTTCCGCGCATACACTCACAATAATTATTTAGTATCAACCCCATACACGGGGTGCTTTTGTTCTACGCCGTGTGAACTCGTTCAAAACAAAGGTGGTAAAATAATGGATCTATCCCTTTCCACTCTTGCACCCTGCAGATCGTCGACAGATATTGCCTTGATTTACATTGTACCATCGAACAGGTTGATAATTGTAAAACGAGGATGTTACTTACGGTTAGAGGGGGGTCTTTTGTTAATAGTTTTTGATTTATAATAGTATAATGAACGTGTCAAGCGTCACACGGTTTGAAACAAGACCTTGGTAATTCTATACCAACTTTGTTAGGTTTTTCTTCTACGTAGCAACCTCGTTAAATAATTCTCAAATATTTGTTGTCGACTTTTTTTATCAAATATCAAAAAAACAATTATTTACGGGGATAGTTTAAACCATTTAAGGATACTTTTAGGATCCCTACACTGACAAAAATTAAAATCTATATTCAAGAAAAGCTTTGTACTCGGAAGATTATACTTCTTTAAAGTAAAGCACAGTAAGATGTAATAAACCCAATGAAAAATAACATGATACTTACTCCTTAAGAGCTATTATTTCTTTGGTGTAGTTCTTTATTTAGCTATAAATCAAAGACATACCTGACTTTTCATTGGATCCGTGTTGATCTGACACATGTATTGACCACCGTCTTCTTCCTGTACGTTTTTGATGTGAAGATTCCAAGTCGTGTGGTCATTGTGCGATACAGAAACTCTGGGATTGTGCGTTATTACGTGATCGTGGATCGCTTGGATCGCTTTTGTATCAGCTTTTACCCAGCCCACCTAGAACATAAGAATAAACCAGGTAAATCATTTACAATAATTTTATTAGTCTGTTTAAACTATAGTTCGATCACCGTGTTCGAAAGCGAACATCTACGCCTCTGATAAAAAGGGGAATAAAAATATTCAAATAAAATAAATATAGCACGCCCATGTGTTGCTGGCCTTGTATCAAAGCGCTCTCAATCAGCCAAAATCTAGAAACTTCGTTATTATATCATAAACATAAAACATAAGTTGGCTATTGAATCTTTGCACAGTGGTCCTAATAGCCAAAATATTATTTTATTTTTATGTATATGGACAGTTTGAGATGTTTTCGACATTAAAGTTTAATCCTAATGGGATAAACGATTATTTTATTAGTATTTTTAATAAATGCCTACAATTGAATTTTACTCAAATAATCTATTCAGTAACAGTAAGTTTAATTTCTCGTTAGTGAATCAAAACTCTGGGATGATGGGAATGATGGGATCTCACTTCAAATGTTAAAACAATGTTTACCTTCTATCCTAAATCATATTACTCATATAGTCAATAGTTGTTTGCTCTGTGATTATTTTCCAAGAAAAGGGCGCGAGTCAGTAGTATGTCCAATTACCAAAAATTTCTGTTCCTATTGCTGTCCAAGATTTGCGCCCCATTAGTCTATTATTAGTTATTTCTAACATACCAGACCGTGCTGTTTCATTAAATACGTTTTATTTAATTTATACATATAGTAAATTAAAAAATAATAAATTTTTCTGCCGTGGCCCCAAATAAACCTCAGCTTTTTATAGATATGTTGTGAAATATATTTTCAGCCGACATAACACAATTCACAATCTGACTCACAACAAAATCCCTTGTAATTTGAAGCGGATCAGCATTGTGGGAAAATTATTAGACATACGTGATGTTCACAAAACACAACAATGATTATTATTCCACGAATCGACCGATAATTACGAGTATCGTACGTTTCGTACAAATTGATTAACTGTAAGCGGCTTATACTGCAAAATAATCAAATATAAATTAATTAACGGTATGTCTATGTATATAGAGTAAGTTTATTGTGCAAGCAAATGCATCAGGTTAGATATTTGTTAAACAAAATTGATGAATCTGTTTTTTATTAACATTGACGGAAAATACATTTTTAGAATATATCTGCCCAAGTGTTTGTAGTGAGACACATTTTAAGTAAGCAAGTATAGACGAACACTCTATGTCCATCGGAATCAAATACTATTATTTAAAGTAGGGTTAGCCATATGTGAGTAATAATTATTGAAGTTATGGAAGAAAAAGTCCGTTTTATCTCACAAGTTATATTTATTGGTGCGACCGGTTTCGGCGATTAAAACGGACTTTTTCTTCCATACCTTCAACAAATACTATTAAACGAGCAAGGTTTGTATGTATGTATGTTTGTATGTCCTTGGGATCTTAAAATCCACTCGTCAGAATTCAATGAAACTTTCAGGGCAGACTAATTCCTATCTAAATCGGCAAAAAATGCAGGTCTCATGTCTGTGAAAATTCGATCTTCCGAGGTATTTACAAGATAATTTTTTACTAACTATTGTAACCAATCAAATTACTTAATTTAGAGTCATGTGTCAAATTTCATCCAATCAGCTATGGATTACAGCGATAACACCCTACATGTGGTGTTTTCAGTTTGGTGTTTTCAGCAAGTCAAGTTTTTGATTAAAAATTAATTAAACGTCAAACTGACAACTAGTTTAAAAATGTTTAAATCTACAAAGTAAAAAATTATCTTATCGAATACCCCTCGGGCCTTGATAAATCCTCAAAATTTTGTCATAGAGAATCCTTCAAGCGTGTTGCTTAAGGATAATAGCCCTCGGCCTTCGGCCTCGGGCCATTATCAAGCAACACGCTTTCAGCATTCTCTATGACAAAATTATCTCGGTATTATCAAGGCCCTAGGGGTATTACTACTGAAAAGTTAAGCTTTTAGTTTGTTTCCTAGCAACGGCAGACAACACAGAGAAAATATAACCTGTTTCTATAGTAAATGTTTTATATTATTTTGTTATGGAAATCACATATTTTTGTGCGAGAAGTATTCCAAAGCAACGTTCAGTAACGTAGTCCTGAGTCCCGATACAGGAAAAATTTTACTATTGGGGCTCAGCCCCAATTTTGATGGGGTATTTTTTTTTAGACTAATTTTGGGTCGCTGATCACGAATCTGCAATCAGTTTCTTGCGGTCTCATCAAACAACAAAGTTATGAATTTTTTTTAAGTAAAATGGTCACCTGAATAGCGGTCAGAACGTAAACTCTTGTCATATTTTTCGCTGTGGCTAGGGTCCCGTCCATCGGAACTCCAATTTTTTCCCGTCTAATAAACGCATGCGCATTGCGTAACATAATAAATATATTTACTTGAAATATTACTTTGTACCTCATTAATATGAGCACACCTGAACTTATCTCTTACCTGACCTCATTATTTTGCACATCATTAATCTGAGCACACCTGAACTTATCTTTTACCTGACCTCATATTATTTTGTACATCATTAATATGACCTTATCTCTTACCTGACCTCATTATTTTGTACCTCATTAATATGAGCACACCTGTACTTATCTCTTACCTGACCTCATATTAATTTGTACCTCATTAATATGAGCACACCTGAACTTATCTTTTACCTGACCTCATATTATTTTGTACATCATTAATATGAGCACACTTGAACTTATCTCTTACCTGACCTATTATTATTTTGTACCTCATTAATATGAGCACACCTGAACTTATCTTTTACCTGACCTCATATTATTTTGTACATCATTAATATGAGAACACTTAAACTTATCTCTTACCTGACCTCATATTATTTTGTACCTCATTAATATGAGCACACCTGAACTTATCATTTACCTGGCCTCATATTATTTTGTACCTCATTAATATGAGCACACCTGAACTTATCTCTTACCTGACCTTATATTATTTTGTACATCATTAATATGAGCACACCTGACCTTATCTCTTATCTGACCTTATTATTTTGTACATCGTTAATCTGATCACACCTGACCTTATTTTATCTGAACTCACCTGATCTGTTAAATTCTGGTTTATTCAGACGTCCATTGGATATTGGTTATTTTTCAAATCGTGCAAAAAAAAAAGTCAAAAAAATATTTTTTTTTGGGTCCATTCATCGTTATTTGGCCTGAAAAACGCGAAAAAATACGTATGGAACCGATCGGGTTGAGACCACTGAAATGATACAAGGATGACGCCTATTGATTTTGGAACAGGTCGGATATCTCCATACAAAAAAATTCTTGGAAAAATTTAACATTGAGGAATCCTGATAACCAATGTTGTTTATTGAGAAATAACTAATTGTCGTCTGAATAAGCCAGATTCTAGTAATTTCAAGTAATACGCAATACAGATGCGTTCATCACAGACGAGAAAAAAAATTGTGTCCCGGAAGGACGGGACGCTAGCCACAGCGAGAGTTTACGCTAATTGCAACTCAAGTGACCCTAGTATTGCCAAATGTCAGTACGTCAAATTGCTGTATGAATTTTTAGGTTATCTTTTATAATTTAGTATATTTAGCTGAAATATTACTGTGTACATCATTAATCTAACCAAACTTGACCTATCTTGTACCTTAAGTCTTTTGGTTTTAATATATATTTATATAAACCTACTTATATACATATTTTTCTGGTAAGTATTAAAGAAAAGTTGACAATTTATTTCACTTAAAAAATTCATAACTTTTTTGTTTAATGAGACCCAAGCAACTGATTGCAGATTCGTGATCAGCGACCCCAAATTAGTCTAAAAAAAATATCTCATCAAAATTGGGGCTGAGCCCCAATAGTAAAATTTTACCCCGATACATAAGAAAATAACCTATTTTTGTAAATATCAACGTCAAGGTTTGACTTTATTTAATTTCGCCATAATAACCTACAAATTTTGACAACTACTGACACGCACATCTCTGGGTAAACGTTAAGATTATGGGGCCGGCTGGGATTTTCATGAAATTTTCACAGATGTTATAAAACATAATAAATTCAATATAGCGATAAAAATTTTTGCGCGGAAAAATATTTTTCACATTTTTTTAAAAAGAAATACATATTGGGATACTCACTCCCAAGACAAACAAATTCAGTGCGTTGAAATGATTATTTAACATATTTTTCGAATACAAACGCATAGGTACATGACTTTTCTACAAGTGCCCAAGTAGCAATTTATAATCAGAATAAGCCTGAAAAGTATTAAAAAAGGGAAAAATGTTCATTTGACGGACATAAATAATTTGCTTGTCAAATGACAGCGATCTCATAAATTCAAAGTTGAAAATACAACGTTGCCAATTCAATTTCAGAAATCATGGATTTAGGGAAATATTTAATGGAACGATGAGTAACTGTTAAAATGGACACTTGTCAAAATGTGCTAAAAATATGTGTAATAGTTTTGGTTTTAATCATCTTTTTCTGAGTTAAATATTCGTATGTCTATGCTAGACTTTAATATTGAAACTCGGTTTGTTAAATTTAATAAATTTTCGGGAAAATATCGTTTTGGCGAAGAACTTTTTTTTTTAAATGAAAAATGTAAATTTTTCTTATCGTTATACAAAATGCATGGTAGAATCAAAAAATCGGATGTGGCCATGCACGTGACTTTACCATACTTTAACGGCCCTACGGGCTCATAATCCAATTACTCGTACATATTTAAGGCAGGCCATGCCTGGCAAGAGCGTACAATTGTCTCCACGAAACAGAACACTTCTACTGCGCTTGCGCTATTATACAACTATGTTATTCCATATTTTATTTGTAACTCGCTTATAATACAAAATTTGAAAAAGTTTTTAAACAAAATTTATAGTAAATTTAATTTAAAATAAATTTTTTCTCTTAATATTTTTACTTAAACTTAATAGAAACGATAATAATTGCGAAAATCTGAAAATTCTCAAGAGTAAACCACCACTTCCGGTTGTCCGATTTTGCCCAAAATCTAATCAGCTCATTAGCATGTTGTAAAAATGCTAAATATAAAATTTGGTTAGGAAATTCCGATCGCAGTTAGAGTTAGAGCGCACACAAATTTTTCCAGACTATATACTACATACTCCATACTCCATACATACATTTTCTGGAAATGGTCTTAAATGACTTAGGGGATTTCAAAACATGTATATCCACTAAAAGCTTAACTTTTTTTTTTGCGATTACAATAGGTACTTTACCACCACTTGGTATGGTAAAGTAAAAATTTTGTAGGTCCAGATATTATTAGTGGAGTGCCCTTAGATATATACCTCAAACGAAGTTGGCAGTGATCGAATTTTCGTTTTCCCTTTTGGAATGTGTTTTTAACACTACTTACTTAAATGTCTATATGATATTTTTTACCGCTTTTACTTTTCCGTCCTCCACTATACCATAGAAGAAGTTAATGTGAGGGGAGAATAAAAAAACAAAAAAAAACTCGCGTAATCGATAAATTATCGTTTTTTAGTAAATTAATTAAGTTTTTCGCGAGTTATAGGGCGTAGAAAATAACGATTTTCACCACAAAAACATTTCTAAAAGTTTTTTTTGAATATAACCGAAAATCTGTTAGTATTTCGTAAAAATTGATATTAACTAATTTTATGGCATTGAGCTAACAATTATAATGATTTTTTTTTTATTTTTCTACGATTAATACGAAGGAAGATAAGGCAATTCAAAAATGGGTATTTAAAGAAAAAGGATAATTCTAGCATAAATATCTGGAAGTAATCCACTCCAAAAACACCAAAACATTTTAATTCAAATTATCAATCCTTAATGTACTCGTTTTCAGGATTATGTTAACGCTTTAATTGGTCTTAGTTATGTTTAATACAACTAATATAATATTGTGCAAGTAAAATTACTTTTACATAAAACTGCAAACAATTGTTTTAAAATGATGCATTTCGAAAGTTTGATCTATTTTACGTAATTACAAATGTGTAATAACAAAATTGGAAAAAACTATTTTTTTCCAAAAACCGAATAATACTTATTATTAAATATAACTTGAAAAACTCTACATATCTACAGAGATTATTAATAAAACCTGAGACTCGAAATAATTTATTATTAATTAAACACTATGTGTTCTACCAAATATTCTAAATTGGAAGATCAAAAAATTGTAAAAACTGGGTATTTATTGCTATAGAAGCTTCATAACTTCACCTTAACCAAATACGTATTTTAACAAATTGTAATTTACGACTTGTGTATCTTTATGAAACATAGAACTAACTTGTGCAGTGTCCTATAGTTACTTAAACAAGTTGTTTTGTTTTTAGAAACCAAGTAAATCACATTTTTTTATCTTCATACCCTCCCTTCTTTTCCCCTCATATCTGCATCATTGAGAAAAGTAACAGTAAAAGTATTCCTAATTTTTTTAAACAAACATCTTTTGAAGTGCTGAAAGAAATAAAAAAGAATTCAATACGGCTTTTACCTCCATTTGAGAATTCATATCTTCGGGGCATTCGTTAAAAAAGACACGAAACGCTTTGCACTCAATACAAAGGAGTTGGTGGCTAAAAGTATTTATATATAATAAAAAGCAATAAGAAAATTTTTTTATAAAGATCTGTTTCACAAAAATATTCATGAAGGATGTAGGAATGAACATGGTTGTATAATTTATAGATAGATAATAAAAAAAATTATGTATATACTAGAAGATTCTTTTAGAAATAAAACCATAATTTCACTATGCTAACGTTTTTAGTAAAATTTTTTTCTTACGAGCAAAAATAAAATAATTATTAGATAGTATAAATAGTTATAGATTAAAACATATTTTCAGTTCGAGAGATTTTAAATGAGTTTTTAATTAATGTTTACAGAATATATTGGGAATATTAATTATCAGTTTTAACATACATATACGTAGTTAGTAATTAAGTAATAATAAATATAATAATAAAAGGGGATGAGTGGCTTTGCGGCAGAACAGAGCTTTTAACAACATTCATTCACTTTTGGTTAAATTTCTACACACAAAATGCCTAATTTACAAAGCATGTTTTGGAGACAATGAACTGAGTTTATTGTAATTTTGTCTGTTCACGTTTACTACAGTCTACAGTTCACGACGTTTACTATAGTTCACGTTTACTACAGTTCACGTTTGCTACAGTTCATGTTTACTACAGTTCATGTTTACTATAGTTCACATTTACGTTTACAAGAGTTCACGTTTACTACAGTTCACGTTTACTACAGTTCACGTTTACTACAGTTCACCTGTAGTTCACATTATTTACCTATAGTTCATGTTTATTACAGTTCATTTGTATTAGAATTAACACGTTTGCTACGGTTTATGTTTACTACGGTGCACGTTTAAGTTCATGTTTACTATAATTTACGTTTACTACAGTTCACGTTTAGTACAGTTTACGTTTACTACAGTTTACGTTTACTACAGTTACCGTTACAACACTTCATTTTTATTACAGTTTACGTTTACAATGTCAGAAGTTTAATACTTTCATCAATTTACAACAGTATTTAAAAACATAAAATCAATAATGCCAATTATTATGTAACGGTTATACCCGGGTTAATATTTCATTTCATTATAGAAAATAATTAAGTGTTGCTGGGTAGGAGTGATTTGATTCATAGGCGTAGCAAATATTTAAAAATGCGTAGAGGAAGCGTGATTTATGGTCTATTTTTATGCATGAGAGAGTAATAAAACAGCATTTCTAATGCAAAACTTAGTACGGTCATTTTAAATATTTTTACGGAATAATCTAAATATTTCCTAAAATTGTCATAAATGTACCTGAGCTAATACAAGTTTTGCGTCTTTTATTGGTCTTTTATAACCATAAGCTGTACAGAACAATAGAAAAAGGTTTAGACAGGCCAAAAGCCCTGTGTATTAAAGATAACATAGCCGTATCTTAAGATTATTTTCAATAAGTACCTATTTGCCAATTTTGTTTTATTTTAATTCCAAGAATTTCTTACAGTAATCGAATTATAAGTAGATAAATCCCTTACCAACAAATTTCACCGAAAATGCGATTGTAGGTTTTCCATTTAGTAAGGAGGTCCAGTTGTGTATTCTTGACAGCTTACTAAATGTCGTTTAGTTGCAACATGCAAGGTGCAGTGTGCAGTCTATTGTGAATTCTAGTGTGATCATGGAAAATTTGGAAGTACCACATAAACGACAAAAAATCGGTCCTTTAACAGTTAATGAAAAAACATTAATATTTAATTGTTTTAAATCATTTACAGACAAACATTTATGTAAAAGTGTTGATGACACAGTGGAATTAGTTAGTAGTACGCTTGGTGTTGGGAAATCTACGATTTACAGAGTTGTTAAAGAAGAGAAATGTGGCGAGTTTCAAACAGCACGTAAAGCTCCAGGAAAACCAAAATTTCAAATAGAAAATCATTTGAAAGAAAGACTTCGAAGGAAAGTGCATGCGTTCTTCTTTAACAAAGAATTTCCGACAGTAGACAAAGTTCTTGCCACGGTTCGAGATGATAAGGATTACCCTGAAATGAGTCGAAGCACACTATGGAAACTTTTAAAAGAAATAGGTTTTCTATGGAAAAAGCATTCCAGAAAGTCTATTTTAATAGAAAGAAGCGATATTGTAGTATGGATAAGAAATTACCTAAGGACTATAAAAGAAATGAGAAACCAAAGAAGAAATATATTTTATTTAGATGAAACATGGATCAACGAGGGACATACACCAAATAAATTTTGGCAAGATGAAACTGTTACAAGTCGAAGACAGGCTTTTTTAAATAATTTATCTACTGGTTTAAATCCACCATCAGGAAAGGGGCGCAGACTGATAATAGTACACATCGGTAGTTCAAACGGTTTTGTTAAAGGTGGTTTATTGACTTTTGAATCTACTCGTACCGGTGACTACCATGAGGACATGAATGCTGATGTCTTTAAAGAGTGGTTCGAACAAATGATAGATCTTCTTCCTCAGAACTGTATAATAGTAATGGATAATGCAAGTTATCACTCGAGACTTACAGAAAAAATGCCCACAACCAAGTGGTTAAAAAAAGATTTACAGAATTGGCTAAATTCAAAGAATATTAAGTTCCATCCCGGTTCTGTGAGAAGAGAACTGTATCATTTGTGTTCCCTTCATAAAGAGAAATTAAAAAAATATGAAATTGATGAAATTGCAAAAAATCGTGGGATGAGGGTTAGATCACCACCATATCATTGCGATTGAACTGATATGGGCACAGATAAAGGGAGAAGTTTCAGGAAAAAATAATTCTTTTAAAATGAGTGATGTTAAACAGTTGTTTTTGGAGGCTGTAAAAAATGTGAAGCCTGAAAACTGGGAAAAGGCAGTAAATCATACGATTAAAGAAGAAGAGAAAATGTGGAAGTTGGACAATATTACTGATGAAATGATCGAGCCATAGCCCGTTTGACACAATGTTCTTAACATACCTTGTGGAAAAATAAAATATTTTAGAAAAAATTGCACTTTTTTACCTTCAGCTGCTTAGAAGTTATAAGCAGGTTAATTAGGTGAAAATATAAGTGTACACCCGATATATTTATTATATTTATACAAAGGTTATTTCATACGAAAATACTCGAGGTATAACTTCACAAAATATTTTAACTGTCTACTAAAAGAAGTGGTACGCCTATGGATTACGAACGCTTTATTATTTTAATACTCTCTCATACATAAAAATAGACTATAGTACCAGATGAAATTGGTTGCTGCCATAAGACTCTGACATTAAGAGCAATCTGGAGAGCTTGTGAAAAGCAAATTTCACTTCTATTTTATGAGGATTTTCTAACATAAAATTGTATTTATATGCGCGCCACTGGGAACACTTGGCGATGGAATGTTTCTCGACAGCTTTAAATTTCTGAAATGATGAGGCAGCACTATGCAAAGATATTTAAGAAAAGGGTGGGAAAGCATATTATTTAAAAACTACTTGATATTTATTAAAACAAATGGGAGCAAATTTTCATAGATTTAATAAAGAATGGCGCGGACCCTTCTTTTTGTGCTTTTCCATTTAAAATTAACAAAATAAATACTTTTCGAAGGTTTACAAAAAAAATCAAAGAATCTCCACCCTTAGTTTTGTAAATTTCACAAAAATTAGACTAAAACTAAAGGCTTAGAATGATTTTAAAATTTTTCAAATGGTTCAGTTTGCTCTTAAATCTGTAAAGGTCGAGACGGAAACGGCTTTAAGCTTACAGTACCATTTCAATCTTCATCTAATTTAAGTAGCGCTCAGAAACAGTAACAAAGCTTGCACATAATAAGATGCTAATAATTATAGCATTCTATGCCGTTAAGTGTAATATATTATATAAAAATAAACATTGAATTTGCAAAAACAGGGCAGCTAGACCACAACCATCTCTAATTTTTATTTTTTTTTATTATAAATTAACGTGTCTCGGCAGCACAGGTCATAGACACGGGAACAAAAATACAAAACAATAAATGGTAACATTAGATCAAATTGTATAGTTTACAGTCTTTTATAAAGTTTATTACACTACTGAAAAGATTTGGGGATCCAAGAATGTCCTTAAGATTTCCGGTTAAATTATGTCTGCGGCGTGCATTCCCATAGGAGTAACATTCAACTAGGATGTGTTTGACAGTGAGACGTGAATTACAATGTTCACATACAGGAGGGGGTGTTGAAGCCATTAGACACGGCTGTCAGGAAGGGCGGGGAACTTTCAAAAAAATGTCGCAGCAAACTGACTATGGGAGGTTGTTTCTGGACCCGTGGGCAATCAATTGCCACCACCCGTGAACTCGAAACTGTTCCTTTTTTCAAAATGTGGCCAAAAAACTGTTTTTATTCACTCCTACCAGCAGATCTCGTGTTTCAAGTGATTTTCATACTCTTTTATGCCCAGATTTGCATAAAATATTAGCATAAAATATATTACAAGTATCCATTGTCCTTCGGCACTCACCCAGTCACCAAATGAAATGATCAAGCGGGTGTGAGGGACCTTACGCCCTCGTTGCGTAATGTAGTATTCGTTGCTTTCTATGAAATTGTCGGGAAATAAATTTTATCAGGTGGAGTGAATTCCAAGTTGGATAATTAATTCAGAAACATTTTCATTGAGTAGATCACCTTTTGTTCTTATAGTACACAAAATACGAAAAAAAAATTTTTAATGTGCAAATGAGAAAAGAACTCATGTCACCGGTTTGCGAAACAGTTTTTGATATCTTGATATCTCTGAAACACTGAAACTCCACGTGCTTACTGCTCATTTAGAACAAGGCCTAGAATTCGTGGATAATGATGGTCTTGGATTGTGGTCCGAACAAGCGGGTGAATCAATTCATCGGGAGTTCCTAAAATTCTGGGATCGACATAAAATCAACTGTTTGGAAGATTCTAGATATATAACGCGGTTATGCAAAGCAGTTGAAGTAAAATCTAGTTTTAGTACTGAAGATTTTTGTGTATTTTTTCAATCGAATTTTGGGTTAAAAAGTCATTATTAATTTTCTCATGCTCACTTCCCCTTCCGGCATTTCTTGTAGTATGAAAATTTGTCATTTAACCAATAAATATTTCTTTTCAAATTAATCATCAGACTTCGAATTTATTAAACCCTAATAGAATTTACTTCCTGGCACCTCATAGAAAGCAATGCATCCTACATTACGCAACGAGGGCGTAAAGTAACCTCACAACCGCTTGATCCCTTGTCGGGTTCATTTCATTTGGTGACTGGGTGAGTGCCGAAGGACAATGGATACTTGTAATATATTTTATGCTAATATTTTATGCAAATCTGGGCATAAAAGAGTATGAAAATCACTTGAAACACGAGATCTGCTGGTAGGAGTGAATAAAAACAGTTTTTTGGCCACATTTTGAAAAAAGGAACAGTTTTGATTTCACGGGTGGCGGCAATTGATTGCCCACGGGTCCAGAAACAACCTACCATAGTCAGTTTGCTGCGACATTTTTTTGAAAGTTCCCCGCCCTTCCTGACAGCCGTGTAGATGTTCGTAGGTCAAATGAGAGTGTCCAGTTCGAAGCCTCCGTATAACAGTTTTATCTTTTCGTACCATTGGGGGAATTCTGGGAGAGTGAATAGTGGCTTGTATCTGGCGTAGTTTTGTAGATGTTCAGTTCCAGCAGTTTTGCCATGTACTGTACATTCTTTCTTTGATTGTCAGCCTGAGATCAGTGTATAGTTAGATATGTTGGATATGTTCAGTGGAACATGCTTCTTTTGCCGCTTTGTCTGCCTTCTCATTTCCCGGGATTCCCACATGGGATGGGGTCCAAATGATGTTTATCAAAATGTATTTCTTGTACTATTGGGTTTTGTGAGTAAAAGTTTTTTATTGAGTGGATAGATGACAATGAATCTGTGCATACTGCTAGTTTTTGACTATTGCACATAGGAGATTTCAGAGCGTTCAGTATTCCAATTAGTTCAGCAGTATGTAAGCTACAGTTGGTAGATAGACGGCTTGTTGTTATGACCGTATTTTCAGAAACAACGGTACATCCAACTGTCTCCTCCCCCTTCGAAGCATCTGTGAAGAGGACTTTGTCATAACTATTAGTAAGTATGAGTTCAGAGAAAGCTAGCCTTAGAAGAGAACTGGGCGTATCGTTTTTGTTGCCATTAAAGAGACTGGTGTTGAAGTTGGGCAGTTTTTTTGTCCAAGGTGGGAGATTGGAGATTGTGATAGGATTTGTGAGTGACAGATCAATGTTATCTAATAAGGGCAACATTGATTGAGCGGTAGAAAGTATTGCTCTCGGTCGTATGTTCGCAAGTGGTTGTGAGGAGTGGATGAGAGTGAAAAGAGGATTGGTTGGGTGAGCAGAAATTTTAGCGAAGTATGAGAGAAGAAGACGTTCACGTCTGATAAAGAGAGGTGGTTCAGATGATTCAATGTAAAGACTCTCAGAGGGACTCGACTTATAAGCCCCTAGAAAAAATCGTAGAGCACTGTTTTGGATGACGTCAAGTGACTTTAAGTTGGACTTGCTGGCGTTCGATCTCTAATTTGATTTTATAACTGGCTCGAATTAGAAGAATCGGATTATTTATTTATAACATCCAGCTAGAGCAGTGAATTAACAGTTTATGGCGTTAAAAAATTTGAAAACAAACTATTGATACTAAAAATATAAATAGTAACCTATATATTTATAATATGTTTTTGTTTTGTTACCATCTACGTTTGAAAAGAAATTTATTTACTATTGAATTTGTTCCTTTGTAGCGTTAAACATATATAACGAAACTGAGCGAGACAATATTATCCGAAATTTAATGACTGTGACTAGGTTTAGCTCGGTGTGTATGTTTTCTAGTAGCGAACACATACAAACTGTTGGCATAAAGCCCACGTTACGGCAAAATGTACTCATCCGTCACAAAATAAAGCGAAAGCACATAAACGAAGCAATAACTGACGAAGTAATTTGCACCGACCATGTTGCTCTAATTTCGACAAATATTGAATTGACAAAAGTCCGCGAGATGTCCGCCAATCAGTCGGTGGATTATGCAGACGGGATGACAATGACCAGAGTCTCGGTACTGTTGATCGAACTTGAAACTATTTTGAGAATATTTTATCGCACGTTTACAATTATTATTCTATCAATAAGTTTGGAAAAAAAATTCTATTTGTATGACATGTTTCTGTTTTTAAACCGGCAATATTGTTTTTCAAACGCAAAATATTTGCTCTCAAGGTCATCTATGAATAAATTTTTTTCACCAAAATAATTTTAATATTACTAACAATTCAAGCAGAAACCTATATAAAATGTCGAAGTGTAAACCGTCATAAAATTGTAAAAAATTCGTCTTGTAGAAAAAAACAAGATTTTCTAAAATGTACCATTGAATTTTAAAAATAACAACGTTTAATTTTGTTATAATAATAGCATGGTCCATTTTTATATTCATATAAGTAATAAATTTATATATATTTTTTTATATTATATTTATATATATTATATTATATTTTGAAAACATTTTTTTTTGACCAAATTATTTTCAGTAATAATATAACACGAGAGTGAGAATAAATTGAAAATAATTTGACAGAATTTTTGAAAACTTGTTGCCAGGCAATAGTCACGAGAGCCCGCTGGGCTAGAGTGTCTATTTCCAAGTGGCAACAAATTTGAACAAAATCTGTCAAATTATTTTCTAATTTATCGGACTCGCGAGTTATATTTGACTAGATTATTTTTTGATTCACAAATTTTAACGTTAAAAGATCAATAAAACTATTGAAAAATTGAATTTAATTAATTATTACAATATACGAAAATATCGTTGGAACATTGTGAGTACATTAAAAGATTTAACAATTTAAATTAGTACAATGAAAAACGCAATTATTAAAAATATTTCGAGACTCACTATTTATTGAGGATTTGGAATTATATTATATATATTAACTCTAGAAGATTATTCATTATATTTGAATGATGTTCTTGTAGTCGAGGCAATGAATCACTAAAAATGCCCGAACCGGGGAAAAATTTCGGAGTGAACGGTTTGGAATGCGGTTTTTTGCATTGTCTTCCAAAATTTATTTGTAAAAAATGTGGCGACTTGGATTCCATGACAAATCGGAAATTGCATTACTGCAGCCAAAAATGCATTATTTGAGAGGCCTTTTGGCAAATTTAATAACTTTGTAAATAAGAGTCAGAATTAGCCCAAGTCGGGTACCCAGGGGTTTTTGAGGTCGCATCACGATTATGATGTTCAAATTGGTCCCACGAACACCTGGAGCTCAGGAACCCCGATAAACGTCATCTACGG
Organism: Crepidodera aurea; assembly: GCA_949320105.2. NCBI lineage: Eukaryota > Metazoa > Arthropoda > Insecta > Coleoptera > Chrysomelidae > Crepidodera > Crepidodera aurea. Next base: position 32,238,770 of record OX439475.1, read on the forward strand.
GGGACTATCTCAAAATTCAAGCAGGGAAGTAGAGAAACTCGGTGCCCGGGGGTTTTTTGGGTCGCTGAATCCAAATACAGCATCGGCGAACACTCCCGAACACCTGGTGCACCTGAACCTGGACGTGGACGTCATCCCCGAGAATTTTCCAGAAAATATTGACAAAAGCAAACCGAAAATCTCTATGGGGGCGTTTTTTGAGGTGCTAGATCCAAATGTCACGTCGAAAACGGCCCCCGAACACCTGGTGCACCAGCACCTGGCCCTAAACGTCGTCTCCGAGGTTTTTCCAGACATAATCGAAAAAGATGAATCGAACATCGTGAAGTGGGTTTTTTGAGGCGCTGAATCCGAATTTCGTGACGAAAACGACCCCCGACTACCTGGTGCACCGGAACCTGGCCCTGAATCTCATCTCCATGGCCTGTACAGACAAGGCAGCAAAGAACTCACCAAAAATCGGCGGATAATTTCACACATTCAGTCATTAAACTGGGGCCCTCGAAAAAGTTGATCCACTCCTATAAGAACGACGAAAATAATCTCCGGCTAGATCTCCGAACTTTTCCGAGCGGCCTTTCACTTTTCTCCCAACACTCAAAACGCTTTTGTGTCAATACACACAGCTGCTCCTGAGTCAAGGCCCCGCCCACCAACGCGTACAACGCAGCTGGGCCAATTCTGACTCTTATTTACAAAGTTATTAAATTTACCAAAAAGTCTCTCAAATAATGCATTTTTTGGATGCATTTTTGGCTGCAGTAATGCAATTTCCGATTTGTCATGGAATCCAAGTCGCCACATTTTTTAAAAATAATTTTTAGAAGACAATGCAAAAAACCGCATTCCAAACCGTTCACTCCGAAATTTTTCCCCGGTATTTTGCTTCATTGCCTCCACTATTGGTTCAATTGTAAGTATGGTTTAATCGGACTTGCAGAATTATGACCAGTGACCTTGATTAGTTCTTGTTCTCCTACACCAGCTTTTGAAAGGTTACTTACTGCACTTTATCTGGTAGAATGGTTAGTTATTTTTTTAGTAACTGTGTCTAGACCTACTTTTTCTGCTGATTCTTTCATCCATTTTGAAATGGAATTTATTCCCACAGGAACGTTTTCATACCAAGAACCATGAGTTTGCGAAGCCGGATTTGGAGTTCGGTTTTAATATTTTCTTCACGTGTACCCATTAGTTTTTCAAAAAGACGAACAGGACAAATATCTGGGTTATTTATGTTTGGAGTCAACCATTTACTATTAGCGCACCTTTGTGCTCCACCCTGTGCAGTTTTTGTAAAGATTATATTCAATGTGGCCAGTATTTAATCCCATTATGTCGGTTTCTTTTTTAAAATAATGAACTAAATATTTCGTAGCTTCTCCTCCCCTCCAAGCTAGTTCATACGATGTAACGTGAAAAAACTTTCTTTACAATCCACAAGGTGTATCTTCGTCCCAATAGTTAAAAATTTTCAACAGTTCTGGATTAGAAAGTGCCACAGAACTTTGTTTTGTGCTTTTCAGGATGTTTTTGTAAAATTTTTCTTTTTGCATCTCTTGCATTTCGACCACTTTTGAATTCTACATCATGGAAAGGATCAAAGGACCTGTTATACTTATTAAAGAAAAGTTCTTGAACTAATTTTGCCGTTTTATTCCATATTGTCTTTATTAATGCTTCTTTATAACCATTCCCGTAGCTACTATTTTTATTGCTACTAAATTTCTCGTACATTTTACAAATTGTCTCTACAATTTTGGCATTAATAATCAAAGAATAACTCCCTCGAGCTAAAGCTCTCGGGAGTTATTCATATTATTAATGCCAAAATTAAGTATCGACGAATTGATCCTAAAATAAACTCGAAAGGACCAGGCACCTTTCTTATGGAAAAATGACTTTCCGCCAAATTTTCTGAAAAGTTGGTATGATGTGGAACTCAATGCTCTGACAAAAAGTGTCCATTAGCCCAAACCGATCCTATGGCTAGTTTTCGAGTACAGGGTACAGGTACAGGGTGGAAATGCCACTTTTTTGTAACCAGATTTCTCATAACAGAACTGTTTTATCGACATTTATTGTAGAAAACATTAATTATAGATTATTTAGCATTAATATTTTATAAACAATCGCCGTAGAATTTGGTTTGAAAATAAGTAATATGGTTTTTTTGAATAAATCATTTTTTTATAACAGCTTTAAAAATTCAAGCACATGTCATTGCATCATAAATATATAGTTTAAGTAATTACTTGTTGGTGATGAATCATATTTTATACAGGGTGGCTCATAAATGTAGTTACAGAAGGCATATAATGTATTTTTAACGAATCGCCCCGTATAAACGATGTGTTATAAAAATTTTGTATTATCTGAAAGAAATGTACGACCTGTCACTCTACCACCATTCTATGTCATACAGCGTGTTAAACAGATTACAAACACTTTAAAAATTAGAAAACCTGTGTTTTGTGCACCACCCTGTATTTTAAAAGTTTCTCCGTCAACTTTATACATTAATACATTTTCACATTAACACAAGTTCAGTGTTTAACTGAGCAAAATTTTGTTGTAATCCTATGACCAGTTTTCCTAAAATGTGTACCCATTCTTCTGTTTTCATAATTAGTAACCTTTTTTTATATTATTTTAGAACAACTAGTAACTATGGGTTCACATTTTAGGAAAATTTCTAATTTTTAAAGTGTTTGTAATCAGTTTAACACGCTGTATAACATAGAATGGTGGTAGAGTGACAGGTCGTACATTTGATTAAGATAATACAAAATTTTTATAACACATTGTTTATACGGGGCGATTCGTTAAAGCTAAAATACATTATATGCCTTCTGTAACTACATTTATGAGCCACCCTGTATAAAATATGATTCATCACCAACAAGTAATTACTTAAACTATATATTTATGATGCAATGACATTTGCTTGTATTTTTAAAGTTGTTATAAAAAAAATGATTTCTTCAAAAAAACCATATTACTTATTTTCGAACCACCCTGTAACTAACCAAATTCTACTCTATAATTCATATTTTCTACAATAAATGTCGATAAAACAGTTCTGTTATGAGAAATCTGGTTACAAAAAAGTGGCATTTCCGATGTTTAACACCCTGTACCTCCAAAACTAGCCATAGGAGCGGTTTGGGTCAATGGACACTTTTTGTCAGAGAATTGAGTTCTACATCATACCAACTTTTCAGAAAACTTGACGGAAAGCCATTTTCCCATAAGAAAGGTGCCTGGTCCTTTAGATGCAATGAAAATAGTCGGCTATTTGTCAAGGTCTTGGGATATTATTGTCAATTATTCCCGAGAATAATCACAAGAGATTTATTCCCACTATAGTAATGACATAATTGGTTGAAACTTACCCTTGTGACAAATAAAGAAGCATTTCATTGGTTTTAAGAAACGTCAAAAAAGAATCTTCCTAATTTTTGTTCGGAGTCCTATTTCTTCGTATGTTCTTCCAAATCACTCTATCCATAAGCTGCATGAACTATTTTTCTACATTGAAGTTAAATAAGTGCTAATTCAGAGACAATGTGTCAGCGCTGACTGTTCATCTCATTATTCTTTTTGCTATCTCTTAGCGCCACTTTAGAAAAAACTATTTTGTTGGTTGTAAACCAATATTTTAAATTGTACCTACAACAATTATATATCCCCTCATAAGGAACAATAAAATGTCTCTTGGCTCCTCATAACATTTAATGTTTATATCTAAATTCCCCCAAATCCAATAAAACTATACCTTTCGTTTTTCAAGTCCGTATAAACACCCTAAAATGATTTACGAAATCTTCGATATTCTCCGTTAAAAGACCCTTTTGAATATAACTTTTTACGATTTTCATGACAACCCATATTCCATATACAGAATCTTTCTCCGATAGTAAAGACAGATGTCAAGTTGTATTTGGTATTCGCGAGATGTTCACTTGAACATATGTTGAACCGATGTGCCGCAAAACCGGGGAAACAAAGGAAGATAATACTGTGAGTATTATCATGACTTGGTAGCATTGGTGTGGATTTGGGGTCGATAGGAATATGTTTCGTGTGTTCCAGAAAAAGAGATACTACTACTGAACTATTAAGAATGAAATTAGTAAATGGTCTAATACGCAATAGTCCTGAACAAAGTATATCAAGTTATTTATCCTCTCGAAATAATCACTTTTGTCCAACCTTGTTTCCTTTGTAAGATTTTAGGTAGAAAAAGTCTTTGTTTTTAGACTTCTATCGATACATATATTCTTCTTGGAAGGTTGTACAACTGATAACGGCTTTACCACGATTAATAATAAAAATTGAGATCATAATTTAATTTTATTTATCTCGTGTGTCATGATAACACTACTAACAATATAAATAGTTTACCCTGAGTACTATAATATCGCTGACAGAAGTTGTTGATAATGAAAAATTGGAAACTGGTTTCTGAGCTCAAAAGAATTCGTTATACGTACGAAACATCATTCCGCAAACGCAAAGTTATTACCGTCCAAATAGTTTAGAACACCATGTCGAAAATATGAGTTATTTAATACATAAATATCTCGTTTGATCGTTTCCCGTTTCTAATGTTTTAAGTTATGTTGCGTTGCTTGTATAAATATAATTAAATTTGCTTATGGAAAAATGGCTACGCTCATGGATAGTAGTCATTTTAAATTGCGCTCCAGTAACACGAGACAAATATTCAGATGTGTGGAACAGTTTACCAAGAATTAGATAATCGATTTCAACAGTTGCTACAGGAGGAATAAATGTAGTCTTGTGCATTTTGACAATAAAAATTAATTGTGTGTCCACAATTATTTAGAAAACTATAACTGAGAATAAGAATTGCTTACTTATTCTTAGATGAGATTTTCAGACATGCCACAGAGAGGTATTGCAATTTTAAATATTCAACTGGATAATAAATACAGGAATATAACTCAAAAACCGTTTTTTTTTTCATTCATTCTGAGTCAAAAACAGGAAATAATTCTTCTGTATTATTTTAATGGATTACCCTATCTATTTACTTTGTTGTTATGGTCTATTTTTATGCATGAGAGAGTAATAAAACAGCATTTCTAATGCAAAACTTAGTACGGTCATTTTAAATATTTTTACGGAATAATCTAAATATTTCCTAAAATTGTCATAAATGTACCTGAGCTAATACAAGTTTTGCGTCTTTTATTGGTCTTTTATAACCATAAGCTGTACAGAACAATAGAAAAAGGTTTAGACAGGCCAAAAGCCCTGTGTATTAAAGATAACATAGCCGTATCTTAAGATTATTTTCAATAAGTACCTATTTGCCAATTTTGTTTTATTTTAATTCCAAGAATTTCTTACAGTAATCGAATTATAAGTAGATAAATCCCTTACCAACAAATTTCACCGAAAATGCGATTGTAGGTTTTCCATTTAGTAAGGAGGTCCAGTTATGTATTCTTGACAGCTTACTAAATGTCGTTTAGTTGCAACATGCAAGGTGCAGTGTGCAGTCTATTGTGAATTCTAGTGTGATCATGGAAAATTTGGAAGTACCGCGTAAACGACAAAAAATCGGTCCTTTAACAGTTAATGAAAAAACATTAATATTTAATTGTTTTAAATCATTTACAGACAAACATTTATGTAAAAGTGTTGATGACACAGTGGAATTAGTTAGTAGTACGCTTGGTGTTGGGAAATCTACGATTTACAGAGTTGTTAAAGAAGAGAAATGTGGCGAGATTCAAACAGCACGTAAAGCTCCAGGAAAACCAAAATTTCAAATAGAAAATCATTTGAAAGAAAGACTTCGAAGGAAAGTGCATGCGTTCTTCTTTAGAAAAGAATTTCCGACAGTAGACAAAGTTCTTGCCACGGTTCGAGATGATAAGGATTACCCTGAAATGAGTCGAAGCACACTATGGAAACTTTTAAAAGAAATAGGTTTTCTATGGAAAAAGCATTTCAGAAAGTCTATTTTAATAGAAAGAAGCGATATTGTAGTATGGAGAAGAAATTACCTAAGGACTATAAAAGAAATGAGAAACCAAAGAAGAAATATATTTTATTTAGATGAAACATGGATCAACGAGGGACATACACCAAATAAATTTTGGCAAGATGAAACTGTTACAAGTCGAAGACAGGCTTTTTTAAATAATTTATCTACTGGTTTAAATCCACCATCAGGAAAGGGGCGCAGACTGATAATAGTACACGTCGGTAGTTCAAACGGTTTTGTTAAAGGTGGTTTATTGACTTTTGAATCTACTCGTACCGGTGACTACCATGAGGCTATGAATTCTGATGTCTTTAAAGAGTGGTTCGAACAAATGATAGATCTTCTTCCTCAGAACTGTATAATAGTAATGGATAATGCAAGTTATCACTCGAGACTTACAGAAAAAATGCCCACAACCAAGTGGTTAAAAAAAGATTTACAGAATTGGCTAAATTCAAAGAATATTAAGTTCCATCCCGGTTCTGTGAGAAGAGAACTGTATCATTTGTGTTCCCTTCATAAAGAGAAATTAAAAAAATATGAAATTGATGAAATTGCAAAAAATCGTGGGATGACGGTGGTTAGGTCACCACCATATCATTGCGAAGTAAACCCGATTGAACTGATATGGGCACAGATAAAGGGAGAAGTTCCAGGAAAAAATAATTCTTTTAAAATGAGTGATGTTAAACAGTTGTTTTTGGAGGCTGTAAATAATGTGAAGCCTGAAAACTGGGAAAAGGCAGTAAATCATACGATTAAAGAAGAAGAGAAAATGTGGAAGTTGGACAATATTACTGATGAAATGATCGAGCCACTCATTGTAAATATTGGTTGCGACAGTTCATCTTCTGATTTCGATTCTGATTTGGATTTGTAGGTAAGAAGTAGTTTTTATATTAAAATTATTATTTATGAACGTAACGTTGTTTAAAAGTCAAAGTTTAAACCCTTATACCTACATAGCCCGTTTGACACAATGTTCTTAACATACCTTGTGGAAAAATAAAATATTTTAGAAAAAATTGCACTTTTTTACCTTCAGCTGCTTAGAAGTTATAAGCAGGTTAATTAGGTGAAAATATAAGTGTACACCCGATATATTTATTATATTTATAGAAAAGTTATTTCATACGAAAATACTCGAGGTATAACTTCACAAAATATTTTAACTGTCTACTAAAAGAAGTGGTACGCCTATGGATTACGAACGCTTTATTATTTTAATACTCTCTCATACATAAAAATAGACTATAATATTCCAAAATATTTTAATAAAAGTTTTACAATCTGATTACACTAAAACGTTTCGGCATTTGTACATTTAATTAAACGGTTTTAATGATGAATTTCATCGATGAAATGGCCGAATCAGTAAAAAAGTGGTCTATTAAGCAAACATGTTTATTTTGGCAATGCTTTTTTTATGGAGGAAATGACATTAAATGTTATTCTGTGATCTGGAATGTATTTAAAAGCCGATATCCAATACAAGATTTTTAATGAAGGTGATGCTCGTAAAAAAAAGAGTTTTGATAATTGGTTGTCGATCGATTTTGAAAAAAATTGGAGAATTTTATGAAGAATCTGCAATTAAACCCTGAGATATAAATATTTGGTGCTCAAAATAAAACAATATGAATACAGATGATAAATATTATAAACTTGATATTTTGTATACCAATTTAATAATAAATATATGAAAACTAAATGACTACTTTTTATATTTATTACTTTTACGTTTTAGAATTTTTTAATTAATTTTCTGCTTGTGTGTTTTGTGGTATATCCAAAACACAGTAAATATTTTTATATTCTTCTTGAATGAACTCTCCAGTTTAAAGGATTATGTGAAATTTTTTAGTACAAATTGAGGCTCGTCATCTAGACCAACTGTTACCCGCAGTAGAAGACATAGAAGAGAAACGATAATGTCAGAAACTGTATAAGATTATATAAACAGGAGTGTCTAACAAACCAAGAATACAAATAAAACCATACAAATTGCCAAGGCTTTGTTTAAGTTAAATGAATTTAGATCTCACTGAAATATCTCTAAAACTGTATATAAAACTACTTGAACACTCCCTGAAATTAGGTGAAACTTATGAGAACCTTGATTTCTCATTTAGAAAAATATACGCAAATATTTGTTTATTTGTTTATTTATTTACAGACTAACGCCCATTAAAATTACATTCGTATAATAAAATAAAATAAAATGCAATTGAAAACAAAGGTCTTAAATAGTTACAAAATATATATAATAATTGTTAAACGGTTGAAAAAAGTTACACTGTTTCTAGTAGGTCTAGTTGGTGCGGTTATCCCAATTTGAGACAAAAGAGTTGGACAATCGACAGTAGAATTGACTATGTTAAAGAGAATGCCAATATGTTTACGATTCCTTCTGGAACAAAGAGGTTCCAAATGAAATCGGAAATTAAAATACGTTGGTTGGGTTCCACATTTATAAGCAATTTTCTTTGTACTTGTTCAATGTTGTGAATATGGTAGGTATACAGGGTGACACAGCAACCATGTAACAGGCTACAGTATCTGTGTTTCTCAAGATAAAATTATAAAATTTTAGGGCATTAAATGGGACCTTAGTGGCCTCATTTTATTCAGTTTGTTTCACTTTTACTACTTCCGGTTTTACCGGAAGTGATACCAACTTTTGAATTTTAAACGGGACATCCTGTAGATTATTGAATTTTTGGAATCTAGATGACAACCTGATTTCATCGATATAACATACTTGGTATCTCAAGTGAATAGTTAAGGAGCTACACACAAAAATACGAAAAATCAAAATTGGCTCAAATAACATACCAAAGAAATAAACAACGGGAAAAAACGGCACTAACTTAAACATTATATAAACATTAAATATAAATTTAATACAACATAACTAAATCGTACGATTTTTTATTTTTTTTTTTAATTTAACCCATTTTCCCCCATGTTTTCATACCGTATTTAAATTGCAACCCTTGTTTTTTTTCTTCCTAAAACAATAAACGCATTCTATTCTAATTAACTGCATAATTTTAAATTACATTTTTTGTACATTTCTTCATTAATGTTCTCAAATGAGAAAACTATCATATTTTAAAGCAGTACGTTAAATAATTTTTTAATATTATCAAGGCGGCGGTGACTATGACATTATTTTGACTTATTTAGGTGACGGTGAATTTGACAGTTAGCTATCATAGAGCTGGTGATTTAAACTGCAAAATAAAGTAAATGATCTAAAATCGTTTTTGATAAAAATGTATACTCGTAATGAACAAATAGACATGTTACTAATATTTGGTGAATGTCGAAAAAATTCAAGGGCCGCTGCTGAGTTGTATAGAAATAGATTTCCCAACAGGAATCATCCAAGCAACAATTATTTCTGGAGACTTGAAACTCAGTTAAGAAGGGAACCGATTGCTGAAAATGACGAATCTATAATAAGTGACGAAGTTGAGACAAATGTACTTGCATATGTAAATTATGACCCAACATCTTCCTTGAGAGAAATAGAAATTGGCTTTTAAATAATTACAATTTAAACAATAACTTTCATCACTCCATTTTATTTACTGACGAGTCTAGATTTACGAATTTAGGAATATTTAATAAAAATAATACAAGGTATTGGGATACAGAAAATCCACGACTAATAAGACAAGGACATCAACAAGTAAGATTTGGATCTAATGTCTGGTTGGGCATATTAGAGGGAAGAATTTTTGGTCCGATTATATTTGATGGAGCTTTAACAGGAGAAAGATATTTAGAAATTTTACAAAATGAAATTGAGAATATTTTCGACGATTTTCCAGATGAAGTAAATGAAAGAGTTACCTTTCAACAAGATGGGGCTGACCCTCATAATTTTGGTCTGGTTCAAAATTTACATTTTCGATTTGGAAATAGATGGATCGGAAATAACGGTCCTATCAGATGGCCAGCAAGATCACCTGATCTTACGCCAATGGACTTTTTTATTTGGGGACATTTAAAAAATATTGTTTATAAAAGAATATACACTACAAGAGAACAATTGGAAATTTCTGTTCGAGATGCTATTAACAGCATAACAGCAGATCAAACAAATCGAGCCTATGAGACAACTGTTAGTAGAGCAAGACTGTGTGTCGAAAATAATGGACAACATTTTGAAAATTTGATTTAGTTTGTAAATATTTTTTTGTGTGTTTAAGGATTAGTATTTTTTTATTAAAATTGTCAAATGAAGAATAAATATTATTTATTGTTTATTTCTTTGGTATGTTATTTTTTATCAAAAACGATTTTAGATCATTTACTTTATTTTGCAGTTTAAATCACCAGCTCTATGATAGCTAACTGTCAAATTCACCGTCACCTAAATAAGTCAAAATAATGTCATAGTCACCGCCGCCTTGATAATATTAAAAAATTATTTAACGTAATGCTTTAAAGTGTGATAGTTTTCTCATTTGAGAACATTAACTAAGAAATGTACAAAAAATGTAATTTAAAATTATGCAGTTAATTAGAATAGAATGCGTTTATTGTTTTAGGAAGAAAAAAAACAAGGGTTGCAATTTAAATACGGTACGAAAACATAGGGGAAAATGGGTTAAATTAAAAAAAAATAAAAAATCGTACGATTCAGTTATGTTGTATTAAATTTATATATATTTTTAATTACATTAAATAATTTAATGTAATGTTTAAGTTAGTGCCGTTTTTTCCCGTTGTTTATTTCTTTGGTATGTTATTTGAGCCAATTTTGATTTTTCGTATTTTTGTGTGTAGCTCCTTTTAACTATTCACTTGAGATACCAAGTATGTTATATCGATGAAATCAGGTTGTCATGTAGATTCCAAAAATGCAATAATCTACAGGGTGTCCCGTTTAAAATTCAAAAGTTGGTATCACTTCCGGTAAAACCGGAAGAAGTAAAAGTGAAACAAACTGACTAAAATGAGGCCACTAAGGTCCCATTTTGCCCTAAAATTTTATAATTTTATGTTGAGAAACACAGGTACTGTAGCCTGTTACATGGTTGCTGTGTCACCCTGTAGAGGGGATTTCAAACAGAAGACGCATAATCAAGTAGAGTAGTAAAGAATTTCCAGGCATTGTAAATTACGAAAGTCCCAAGTTAACATTCTGATAAAACCAAGCATCCTCAATGCCTCATTAATTGAAGCCGATATATGGGACAGAAATGATATTGTAGAGTCAATCACAACACCAAGATCCTTAACCTCTGACACATTGTTAGCCAGATGATAAGAAGCCATACTAAAGTATGGCTGAAAAATACCCGCGGCTTAAAACAAAATCATTGGGAAGATGGTAATGATCCTAATAAGACGTTCTGAAAAGCACTGTATATTTTAAAATTGAAAGCTTAAAGCTGAATACAATTTCCATACTTTTTTCTAATATACCAAATGATATAGGAAATAGTAAACAATTTCCATACTTTTTTCTAATATACCAAATGATATAGGAAATAGTAAACTTTGATATTCCAATGAGTATTATTATTATTATATTATTTATATAAACCTCCCCTTATAATTGAAAATTATAAGACCCATATTTCAAAACTGGCGTCAGTCTGTGATAAAAGAAGATCGTTTAACACAGATAATAGTTTATTAAGCTGATTTTCAATAAGATTTAACGTCAAAACATTTGTAACAAGATGGTAGTGACTACCCGCCCAATAACATCACGCGATGTCACTGAGAACAGTGAGAGTATAGAGTGCTTTGGCACGCATCAAGGCTAACGGGATGTAATAATAGTGTAGATATGACAAATAGTCCCTGAAGCGCCACAAACTTGGGATCATTTATAATACACACAGCTGTGAGCCAGAGGTCGAGCTCGTGACCGATGTCGATGTCTTTTGGGCACCCAATCGAACGTACCGGGGGTTGTCGAACATAAACAAAGGGTAGCGATCGTTTTGTTTTTGTAAAATGGATGGTAATCATGGAGAAAATGAACAAATAAAAAACAAAAAAACAAGGTGTTTATTTACTCATGCCATATTTTTGTTTCAGGAAATAAAACATGCATAAACATTAAAAATATTATTCCATTCCAAGCTTTTATTACATATTTCGTTCTTGAGTAATTAACAAAAAGTAACTTCGACAAGTTATAAAAAGAAAACTGCTGTGCCCTTTAGTCGTAGAAATACTATTGTATCTTCTGTGTCTGCTCTATGTTTGCTATGTTAGTTCAGTTGCCAGAGAGTTTGACCTGGCACAAAATGTGATCTCGATGAAACTTGGCATTTAATTACTTGAATGGGTTTAGAAAACGATAAAAAAATCACAATTTCGAAAATAAAATCGAAAATTTGGTTTTTTTTTTATATCTCGAAAAAAAAATATTTCGAAAAACTAATAGCACCACGTGAAAGAAAGGTAAATTTTACTAAAAATTATATTATAAGTTACTTTAAAAAAAATTTTTCATGGGAGAAGGGCATTTTTACAATGCGCAATTTTCAAAACGGCATGTTAAAGCCAGATCTGCCTGAAATTCTAAAGTTTGGTTACGAACGCAAAGACAATAATTGTGTAGTGCCAAAATTAATGTCCAAAGAGGCAAAACATATATTTTTAAAAATGATTCAATTTTGCAAATGTAAATTATTTAATTGTGGTACAAGTGCAAATGCCTGAAAGCAAATGTAAGATGCAATATAAGTTGCCAGTGTGAGGGAAAGTTGCAATAAAAAATAAATATTTTTATTAGATAATAATAATATTGTGTTTTAATCCCTATAGTGTCATAATAATATTGTAATGCGCGTCATCTTTGTTGCACGTTTGAAGTGGGCTGTGGTGTTTACTCTCTCTGACACACTGATCGCTTTATTCGCTCCATAGCATCCGAACAGTGGCAATGCCAAGAGATGCTAGGCGCCGATTCAATTTCCTTCGGTTTTAAAAAAGTACACAACCCAAACTAAATAACGTGTGAAAAAGAAGCAAAAGTAAAAAGTTTCCTTGCTCCATTAACTATCTCTAAAGATAAAAAAATTACGTAGCTTTTATGAGACGTCCTAAATTTTTTATTGTTATGAAACTAGGTCAGAAAAGTACTCAAAAATATCATATCCAAAATTCATAACGATTGGACTTCATTTAACAGAGTAACGCACTAGTTTGAAATAAATATTATTTTAAGCAAATTTTTCAGTTTTTTCAAAAATGTCATGGTTTGACAAATTTCGCAATTCTGGATCAAGGGGCGAACAAAAACTTCGAATCCGGCAGGTCATTTTACATAGGATTTCAAGTTTTTTAGGTGGATGTTCGCGAGTTGTATAGAGGTGGTCGAATTCAGCACTTCATATTCCCGACTACTTTGAATTATAGTCACTTGGGCCCCTTTGAAATTTTGTTTTATTTAAAAATAGAAACATGTGAAAACAAAGAAAAAAATTCTCTATGTGTTCTGAGAAATGATTAGTTTTAACTAAATATTTTAATCAATGATACAATAGCTGAAGGCTTTATGATCAAACAATAGTAGTAGTAGCTTTACAGCTAAATTTCGATAATAACTGAGCTTGCTCTCTGATGTGAATTGGATGGATCTCACCGTTATTGTCTAAGTGTAGGTGTTGAACTGTCGGAAAGTAGGTAGCACTAGTAGCAAGGATTTAGCCAGTGACCAAGAGCCAATACTTCTCTGGCTGCACGAAGACTGGGGTCAGATGGACACCATTGACTTCTACTTGGGAGATAATATATTCTAATATTCTGAGTTCGGGCATCTACCTTCTCAACCTCGAGATTGGTTTTCTCCTCCGGAACTCATGAACATACAAGATAGACAAGCGGTTATATCTGTCTTTACAAGTGATAAGTTCGAGTACTCGAAGACAAAATAGATACTTGTAAAAGTAAAAGTTTGAAAGTTCAATTTGTAAAGAAATAAATTATTACGTTCCATAACAAATATTAAGAAAAATGTGAATCGTTACAATGATGAAAATTGTTATATATATATATATATATATATATATATATATATATATATATATATATATATATATATATATATATATGTTCTGCTTTAGGTTTCCACGGCATTATATGAATAGCTGGGCTTCCGGAATCTGCTCCGTGTTGTCACTGGTTGATTCTCAATAGAATCGTTCAACTGACAGTTGAACGATTCTATTGAGAATCAACCAGTGACAACACGGAGCAGATCCCGGAAGCCCAGCTATTCATATATATATAATAATAATAATAATAATAATAATAATATACGCCCTGCAATTCACTCCCTTACGAGTGAACCCCAGAAGCTCTGCAGCTTGTGCGGGGGAGGGACGGCTATTATTATTATTTGCCGTGGCGCTCTGGGGCGACTTACTGATGCTTGATGGCGCATTTGCTTTACAGTTGTGGAAAAACCCAGAAAAACCACACAACACCATCATCGACAACGATGGGCTCCTCCAGGATTTTTAAATCTTTGCAGCGTAAACTAACATCAAAGTAATTCATGTTAAATACGCTACAAATCATGCCCAGAAGTAGGCAATGAAAATTTTTTTTATTTAAAAATCTCATTGTCTAGACCGGGGCACGAACCAGAGCGCGGACAGACCTATTAATGGTACATATTGAAATGTAACCGTCTTTGCCAACTGAGCCACCGTCGTAGTATCTTTACCAAAATGGCAGTATTTCAGTAAAATCGCTAAATTCAAACCATCGATATGATTCAATCACACTATATCTTTCTTTATAGAAAAATACCAATAGTTATTCTACTGATTTTAGACCTCACCAGGGCACAAAGAAGCGTCTTTACCTAAATACCCTCTATTGAATCACAATCCTTTTAACTTTGTTGTGCATTTGAAGTTGTTACTTTTAGATCTTGAACTATTAATTTTAACGCCGCCACTGCTTATTCGCCGGCCGCTGCTTCTAGATATTGTTGCTTCCAGCTGCTAACATCATGTTAAACTCCATGTGGTTGACTAATGGTCTAGATTGCTTGGACAAATATAATGTAGCGCAGTCGGAAATTAATACAGGGTAAATCAGAGTCAGTCTTCCAAAACGCTGATGGGTTAATGGCGATGAACACATTTGGTATGTTACTGTATTCCATTTGATAAATAGTTTGATATTGAATCAAACACACCAAGTAAAAAATAAATTTATTCTTACACAGGAAGAGACATGCGGGAAACGCTGGAAGAAATAACAGAAGAAAATGGGTCAGCATAAGGCAACAGAAAATGAAATCACGATAAAAAATCAGGAAATACTAGAAAAACTATAAGGGGAAAAGAATAATGAGCCGTTGAGGATTACAAGAAGAGTGGGACAAGGTGGAAAGAGGAGTCGAGGATAATAAGTGGATATAAAAATGTAAAGAAGATCTGAACTTAGCAGGAATAAGAAATGCGAAGAAATTAGCGAATTGTCGAATAAAGTGCTGAAAAATAAGCTACGAAGTAGGACATAAAGAAGATGGACACTGATTAACCCCAAAAATAGGCAATCCATTTTCGGTAAATGAAATACATCTTTAAAACACACCACTAGATTTGCTGCAATGAAATAAAGAAACATTTACATCTGTTGTCAGTCAGAATTTCTTTAAATCATAATCGTATATACCATTGTATTTTAAACAATAAAGAAAAAATAACGAGTTTATTAAAACAGATGCAACTCACTGTATTAGTATCGAATCCGTTTTAGGTGGATGTTCGCGAGTTGTATAGAACATCTTTAGAACGCTTCCTAGAAGGCCTCAGATTCCCAACTAAAGTACAGGCCGATTATCGCGCTAAACGCTGTTCATTAACTAGCCTAAGTAACTTAAAATTGGCATCATTTCCATCACTAATTGTAACTAGCCAGAAGTGACTGGAAAGGTTGCAAATTGGCACTCAACGTAACTATGGGTTAAAATTTAACACCTAACACCTTACGTAAGTTATACGTTACAAGCTTATAAAAGAGGGATAGGATTACAGTTCCATAACTTACTGGCTAAGAAATAATATCAGAAATACTGCCATTTTAAATATCAGCTAAATGGCAAAGATATTTTATAAATTAAATGAGGAAGGTACTCATTTTACTTTACCATAGGTAAAGTATTGTAATCGCAAAAAAAAAAGTTCAGCTTTCAGTGGATTTACATGTTTTGAGTCATTTAAGACCATTTCCAGAAAATGTATGTATGGAGTATGGAGTATGAAGTCCGGAAAAATTTGTGTGCGCTCTAACTCCAACTGCGATCGAAATTTCCTAACCAAATTTTATATTTAGCATTTTTACAACATGCTAATGAGCTGATTAGATTTTGGGCAAAATCGGACAACCGGAAGTGGGGGTTTACTCTTGAGAATTTTCAGATTTTCGCAATCATTATCGTTTCTATTAAGTTAATGTAAAAATATTAAGAGAAAAAATTTATTTTAAATTAAATTTACTATAAATTTTGTTTAAAAACTTTTTTCAAATTTTGTATTATAAGCGAGTTAAAAATAAAATATGGAATAACATAGTTGCATAATAGCGCAAGCGCAGTAGAAGTGTTTTGTTTCATGGAGACAATCGTACGCTCTTGCCAGGCATGGCCTGCCTTAAATATGTACGAGTAATTGGATTATGAGCCGGTATGGCCGTTAAAGTATGGTGAAGTAATGTGCATGGCCACATCCGATTTTTTCTCATTTTACTAGTAGGGGCGGGACTGATACAATTTGACGTTTAAACTTTGATGCTTTCGATATTGAATAACCCCCAGGTGATAAATTAGTCACATAGTGTTCAAAATAGCCATTGCGAGCTTGTTGTAGAGGCAAGAAGACGATATGAAATTCCAGTAAGTCAGATAAAAATCAGAAAATCCATTTTTTTTACTACTGCAAGATATTTTGCTTCTCTACCACTTGACTTGAACTTAGTGTTTGTCCGTTACTCCTAGAAATGGGGTCACCGTCATAATATGCATAAAGAACGATAATAAGTGACTAGTAATTATTAACCCTTCGTCAAACTTTGTGATACGTGAAAATCAGGTAGAAAATAATCGGTGTAAAAGTAAACACCTTACTTTGAGTAGGGTCAACCCTTTGTCAGATTAGTACGGTTGAAGGAAGTTGGATTTATTGCACACCCTGTCCAACGCTGAGACTGACGCACCCCGCTGAGAATTAATTCATACATATTTTGAAAGTTTGATATAATATTGAGAAGGGATAAGAACATAAGAAGATGTGATTGTCCACTAATTTCGGTAATTAAGCAGCGTTTAATTAAACAAAATCAAAGGGTTGTTTGGTAAAGAAGAATCTAATATCTTCGGAAGGGCAATATAGAGGCTATAATTTAACTGCTCCAAAGTTTTGGAATGTAGACGAGACACAGCAGTATTAACTATTTGCAAGACAACTAAAATGGAGACAGATGACGACAACACTGAAAATATTAGCGCAAACGTAGACGATCAGGAGACGATTTCGAGAAATATTTGTCACAATCCCTGCATTCTACTTGGCGTCTCACCAAATCGTTTTCATTCGAGCAGTCTTAGATTCTCCAAATACTACTCAAATGAAACAAAAACAGTAGAAATAAATAGAAAGAAGCAATTTTAACTGATACTCCAGAAATTAATATTTTTGCTGAAGAGCAAGGAAAAAGAAACAAAGGAAAGATTTAAAAAGATTAGCAAGGCTGAACAAAAGGATAAAAAAAGTAATATTTTGTCTGAACTCTGGTAGTTTGTCTGGCCAGGATTGGATACAATGTCATACTTTTTATAATAATTAATCATTTTTTGATCTTCTACTAATAATTTTTAATTTTATTTTCCAGGTATTTGAAACTTATTGAATAAGGAAGCTGATCATTAAGTAGAAAGTCAACGTTCCATTAAGGTTTTTTTTTGAAATGGTATAAAAAGAAAGTAATTTTTTGTTGTTGTCTTTCTTGGCCAAGATGCGAAGCGTTGATTAACTATAAGTCTCTCTAATATTGTTCTGGTTCCATATTTCTTCGTTTATTCTTCCTTATTACACCATTAGTTCTCTCTGCTGAGGTTGACTTCTTGTAAGAACCATGACGTATTTGAATATTTGAGTACTGATCAAAAGTGTTATGTGTTATGTATGGTAATCTTTGCTCCTCAATGCCTTCTCGCCTGCTTCGTGGACAAAAAAAAATAAAACCAAGCTTGCCTCACAAAAAAAAAATAGTAGATGTAGAAATTTGTTACTGCTGCCAACGTTTTCGTTAGTTGATATTTACTAACAATTTTTTCTGTTTGTAGGTTCGATAAGATTAAAACGGTTTACATATTTTTTTTATTTCAGGATGATACAACTAATAATTCATCAGTGTTTAATTTGTAGTTAGTTCCCTATTCTTACCTCAATCCCGAATGTACTTGTCACAGAATAGCCTGATAAAAACAACATAGACACATTTGCAAGGAAATGATTAATTTTTCCTTGATCCTGTATTGACAAACACTAGGTTTTCTGAGCGGAAATAACTGATCGTCAATTTTTTACGATTACTCATTTGATTAAATAAATATATTTTCATTAGTATTTTAAATTTGCTATGTAACCGACGTGGTAAAATTAAAATCGTTAAAAAAATATATTGTGTCACATCCCATTTCCCTCCCATGATCATACATTTTATGTATCTATCTCACTCCATCCTTGGGCACGCACGGAATATTTGTAACTTATGAATGACTTGTTGGGGATGTGGTTTGGGCTATTAGCTATAAATACAGATCATCTTTGTAAAGAAATCCCCCAAACATAAGGGTGGAAATAGCAAAATTGGCGATTCTTAGATAAAAAACTGGGAAACAGCTCCTGCCCACACAGGCCCCAACCAACAAACACACACAAAACATAACACACCAACGCGCACAGAAACCTTAGGAAAAATTAGCTAGCTAGGTTACAAATATTGTAATCAGGGCCTCACCCTGAAAAGGAGGAAAACTCCTATAGCAGGGAATTAGGAAAATGAAATGTCCTAGAAAATGTAATATATACCAAATGAAATAAATAATAAACTAAAAAAAAAAAAAAAAAAAAAAGTAAAGAAATCACTCGACTATTATTGATCTTAGAGGTCTTTTCGTTACTGTAAGAACTCTAATATTGATACTTCGTCATCACTATAATAAATCAACAAAAGAAATATCCTAATCTAAATAATATCTATAATAAATATTTAAGGACTTGGTATGTCTTCCTTCCATGTTTTAAACTCCTGAGGTGTTTTGGCTCCCATTTTCATTTCATTTTTTGTATCTTTATACATTTTATATAGCCAGCTAATTCAATTTTCAAGGCGATGCACTTAGATGTTGTAATTTTATTAAATACTGAATAGAGGATAAAATGCATGTATATAGTGGGGACAATAATAAAAATAATATTGACCTTCAAAATTACCAACAAAATTATTTTTTGCAGGGAACCAATTCTTTAATTTCTACCACTATGCAAGAGTGAATCTAAAAAATCGTCCTTAAATTTAGTAGTTACAAAATGTTAATAAATAATTTTTACACCAAAATTTGTGCTCCAAGCTGTCTAAGCCGTCCTCTGCAACAGAAGAAGTTGGCACCGAGGCCGAAGGGCAGCATCCATCATTTCTTTTCCCAAAGGGTCTTTTTAAGCGATAAGGGCGATGTTCGACAAACTGGACAATTTTATGAGGGATTGTTCTTTATATGAATAAATTTATGGCACTCTTTTCACGACCATTTTCGGCAATCTTAGGAGTTTTATGAGAAAACGATCTCTATCAAAGTGTTGTTTTAGTTTTATTGCTTATTGTATAGATATTCGAGGTGTCTTTTTCGACGAATCTATTTTAACAAAAAAAACATTCCTAAAAAAATTAAAAATACCGATTTTTATAAATCCAAAATAGAGGATGTTTTGCGAATTTTCTAAAAATGTTTTTAGTTGTAAAAATAGTAAAAAATGCTTGGAAATAAGTTGATAAAATAGAGAAAAGATATGGAAAACTACGCCAACTCTTAAAATTGATGTTAAAATTGTTTTGCTGAAAACTAAAGGCGATTAAATGGACTATTTCCCTCGTCTTAATTTCCACAAATCACAAACGCGAAATTTTGAATTACAAATGGTTTCTAGATGAAAAAATTGTATGACAGCTCCTACAAAAAAAATGCAAGAGATGTATTTTATTAATTTTATTAATAATTGATTTTCAAAAATCCTACTTTTTAGGAAGAGTAGAATATAATCCTCTCTTCAATAAAACAGCCCAGGGTGAAAAAAAATGGCCGATAGTAAATGACTGGTCCCCAACACGAAGAAACCTACCTTTTGTCCAGTCCGTCTTTTTAAAATTCTAATGGTTAAACGTTCATCTAGAATAACAACTGATAGATTATTCTTAACACTAAACCCATCATGGAACAAAGAAGAGTGGATGGTACAAGAACACTCCAGTGGGAAAAAACGAACTTTCGAAATGCACTAAGGAAGCAGCAGAAAAGGCAGGATTAAATACGAAAGAAATAAAAATCATAAACACCTCTATGCGGTCGACACCAGTCAGTAACCTGCCTAAAGGAGAGCTGGGTGAACAACAATTAATTAAAATTATTGGCCACAGTTCAGCCAACTCAGTTAAGCTTTATCATTAGTCCAACATCATAAACACCCTTAGAAGTGACTCCTGGAGGTTCTGACTCTACAGCTGGACCCATCAACAACGTTAATGATTTACCTACACCCAACGTTATCTATCAATGAGTTAACAAAGATTTCAAACAATACTCCTACTGTGTACCAAAATTGCAATTTATATTTTAATTGTACCATAATTAATTAAGTTTGTAGTATTTTGTGATTAAATAAATTACCTGTTTTTCAGTTTTCAAATTAATACCTACATATTTATATGTATATTATATATGCATATAGGTAGTATGTTTTGCAAGCTATGTGATTTACTTTACCATAGGTAAAGTATTGTAATCGCAAAAAAAAAGTTCAGCTTTCAGTGGATTTACATGGTTTGAGACCCCCTAAGTCATTTAAGACCATTTCCAGAAAATGTATGTATGGAGTATGGAGTATGGAGTATGGAGTATGTAGTCCGGAAAAATTTGTGTGCGCTCCAACTGCGATCGGAATTTCCTAACCAAATTTTATATTTAGCATTTTTACAACATGCTAATGAGCTGATTAGATTTTGGGCAAAATCGGACAACCGGAAGTGGGGGTTTACTCTTGAGAATTTTCAGATTTTTGCAATTATTATCGTTTCTATTAAGTTTATGTAAAAATATTAAGAGAAAAAATTTATTTTAAATTAAATTTACTATAAATTTTGTTTAAAAACTTTTTCAAATTTTGTATTATAAGAGAGTTAAAAATAAAATATGGAATAACATAGTTGCATAATAGCGCAAGCGCAGTAGAAGTGTTTTGTTTCATGGAGACAATTGTACGCTCTTGCCAGGCATGGCCTGCCTTAAATATGTACGAGTAATTGGATTATGAGCCCGTAGGGCCGTTAAAGTATGGTAAAGTCATGTGCATGGCCACGTCCGATTTTTTCGGAAAAATTAGATGTCCTTACGAAAAAATGTCTGGAAATTAAATCCTAAATATTTTTTTGTGCAACAGTAATTGGGAAACATATAGAAAATAATAGATTTTTTCACGGTTTGTTTCATTTTTTACATATATATCACAACTTTTATAAGAGAAATTTCTTATACGTATGGTGAAATTGTGAAATTGATGTTGTCCTATTAACATACTCCCTCTACCAGTTCAGGGAATTGACTGATATTGTTTCGACCTTTTGACCTCGAAGACGCACAAATTAAAATAGTAAAAAATTTACACAAATTTAGGAAATTTAAAAATTACAAGTTTGACTCGAATCCAAAAAAATAAAATGTACGAGAAAAGTGATAAATGAGGTAGACAATTGAGTGACAAAATTTAAAGATTAAACGTCAAATTAATATCAATATCATGTATTTGGCTCCAAATATATAAGACTATGCGAAAGACCATTTTATTTTAAAGACCACCGCCATCAGGGCCCCGATGTTTGAAATGTGTGAGTACTACTCGTCTGCGAGAATGTACCACGTGACCATCTCGAAATCGTGTCAACGTTGCCAAATTTAAATTTAGACAGTTCAACAAATAGTAGAGCAAAACATATATTTTAGTTCACTTGAAACCTTCGTACAAGAAGAAATAGAAGAAGTGATTAGGACAGACCGCCAAATTATTGGATTCAGACCAATTAGAAGCTCTTTAGATCCGTTATGGAAATATTAATTCAAAATATAAAACATTTTTCAGAAAAATATTTATTTTTCACAGTTATACGAATTTAAATTAAGAAAAAGCTTAATTTTCAATCGAAAAAATTAGTTTATACATTTTCAATTTATAATTTTATCCAGAGCTCATTTGTTAATTATCTAATGGTATATGTCTACATAACTGCCTATCCTTAAAAATCAAATAACTCACTTATTTTTCATCTACAATTCAACATATTATACATTTTCGGAAAGGGAAAGAGTTCACCTTTCAGATAGAATAAAAATATATAGGGTGTGTCGTGACGTTATTTGCATTTTAAAAAGACCGCTTTTTTAAAACACCCTATATAAGATTTTACTAAATAAACATTTATACTGAAAAAAACTTTATATTAAAAGAAACTGTTCAGTGAAAACCGCACCTTCCTATCATTTCTGAGTTCCGAGATATTTGCAGTTAAAATGGGTCAGAAACTTCTGGGACACCCGGTATTTCAAAAATAAAGGTACTTTATTCCTGAGTAAATTTCATATTTTTTGGCAAATCTCGTACACGACTGAAAAAAATTTGATATGAGATAGTTGCATTTTAGGTTTTTAAATAAAAAACTGTAAGTTATAAAAGTCTGTTTAATATAATAATAATATAAGAGTATTTTTTTGTATGAACTTTCTGGTTACCGGTTTTGATATCTGAAATTTCATCAGAATTGATCATAAAAGTATATTACAGGAAATCTTTGAATATGTTGGCAATAAAGTACATTCAAATCTGTTTAGGATTATAATAAATAGGACCTTTTGAAATTTGTTTTAGGGTAAATCGGCGTTAGTCTACAACAGTGATGAATTAATATGGCTTATCTGCATACACGGAAATTAGTATAATAAAAATAGTCCTTGTTTCCCCTACTTTAAGAAGAAAGAAATCTGTAAATTCTCTTTTCAATAAATATTTTATTTATTCCTAAAACAAATAGTGGTTAGTGAAGTTCGCAGCCAATAAAAATTTATTTTTTTGTGTTTACCAATATTTTTCCAGTTTTATAGATTCAGTCTGCTAAGTTAAAATATTTTAATATATTTTTTATTTGGTGTTTGTTTTTCAAATAGAACTTTTTCATTTTATAGATTTTATTAATTTTAAATATTATATAATTATTCTTTTTATGACATATATAATAAAATACAAACTACAAATCACATACCAAACTATTAATATCAAAGATATAGGTTATAATTAATATAAATTTGACTTGATAGTCTCGACACTTAACCAGCATTGCCAAACTGCGGGGAATCTCAAGATGATTGGGGATTGGCATTATGCGGGGAAAATGTGGGGATTTTGAAATCTCATCGCTAAACAATATAATAAATAATCATGCAGGAATTAAAATAAAAAAACAGTTCAGATTAGGCATAGAACTCAAGACCATTTGCACAGCAGCAAATCATTTGTCCATTGTACCTACTTTTGTTATAATAAATCTTATTATAATCGGGTAAGTTCGTTTATCTCCGCGCGGTGCGAACGCGAACACATAGAGAAAACCTTTCTGTGATTCCCTTAATTTTAGACGCTTCTAATTGGCTAGCTTTGCGTTAGATAAGTTGATTTTGTATTCTGTCGCGAAATAACGATACGATTTTGTGCAAATATGGATAAATGGTTAATAAAAGGTCAAAACAAAGAAGATAATCCTAAGGTAAGGTACTTAACCTATTGAGGGGAATTTTTGGGGAATCAGCAGATTTTTGTCCCCAAATTTTGGGAATTTGACTTGTGATATTGGGGAATATGATAAATTGGCATCGGCAACACTGCACTTAACGCCTTCACGGCACTATTGCGCATGTTTCCTCTCTTACTAAACTCAACTCTACTGGTACAACCCAGTAGAGCACTTCTATGCGAAATTGTAGATGATTTCTCTTGGTTTCAAACATACCGATTTTGTGACGCTGAGAGAGTGAGGAGTGATCACTTTTTCGATTGAAAATTAGGCTTGTTCTTAATTTAAATTCGTATAAATTTGAAAATTAAATATTTTGCTTTGAAAAAATTACTACTTTAATACACAAAAAAGAACGTTTTCACCAGAGGTTTCATAAAAAAATTATTTTTGCAAGAGATAAAAATTAAAAACGAAAAACATGGTTTTATCGTATTTGTATTTTATCTTCTAAAGGCTGATGTTTTAAAACAAATTGTTATTGATGTTTATTAGTACATCAAGAAACGGTTATTTTTTTATATTTTCAATTTCAATTATAATTTTAATGTTATAACTTGTCTACTTTTTTCTCATAAGATTAAGAGACTTATTTATCGACAGCAACATTTGGAAATTCCTTTTTTGTGTTTTAAATAACCTGTAATTTTGCCAAGACAAAACATTGAATTTTCGATTTTATATTAAAAAAAATATAATTATTATACTTTTTTTAAACAATATATATATTGTTAATTATTAATTATTATTTAATTAAATTATTAATTATTATAAACTAACTTTTATTTCGATTGAAAATTAGGCTTTTTCTTCG
This sequence comes from Crepidodera aurea, assembly GCA_949320105.2. Classification (NCBI taxonomy): domain Eukaryota; kingdom Metazoa; phylum Arthropoda; class Insecta; order Coleoptera; family Chrysomelidae; genus Crepidodera; species Crepidodera aurea. Next base: position 32,263,711 of record OX439475.1, read on the forward strand.
TATAACTGAAAAATAGATATTTTGCTTTGAAAAATTGTCATTTTAATTTTTGATAATTTTTCTAAAAAATGTTTTGTATTTTTAATAAAAGAATTAATATTTCCATAACGGATCTAAAGAGCTTATAATTGGTCTGAATCCAATAATTTGGCTGTCTGTCTTAATCACTTCTTCTATTTCTTCTTGTACGAAGGTTTCAATTGAACTAAAATATATGTTTTGCTCTACTTTTTGTTGAACTGTCTAAATTTAAATTTGGCAACGTTGACCGATTTCGAGATGGTCACGTGGTACATTCTCGCAGACGAGTTGTACTCACATATTTCAAACATCGGGGCCCAGAAGAAGTTGGTGGGTGTAAGGTAGACAGTAGCTCTTGTAGACTGCAAGAAGTAGAAGTTCTTATTGGTGTTAAAAATGAGGGTCGTGGAGGTTGTGGGGGACTTCGTTATAAATAAATTCCATATTTTCAAAATTAAATAAATGTGGTTTCCAAACATGTTTCTTGTTTAAGGTATTTCATGTCCTTTTCATTGCATTGGAAAAAACGTCTCATACGCTAGAGCAGGTCTAGAAACTGTTTTGTGCAGTCATTTTTGTCTTTTTAACAAAATGTACTGATTAGGAAAAAATATTTTCTCCAAAATCTCGATGATAACAGATATTTTTGACCAGATCGTCATACTCAAATGACTGAATTAAATTACACACCTCGTACATTTCCCGCAAAGGAAATTTTCTCCAATCTAGCACCAGACTTTATAAAATACAAAAGCTATTTACCTAATAGTGTTTCTATTTTGGTGTTAGCCGCTGGAATTGTCCAAATAAACATATCTTAATGGACTGTATGCTTGGCAATGGTCCTAAGTAGATATTTTGTGGGACTTTTCACTACGTATATTGGCTGGATAAATGCAGCTGATGGCAAACCATGGTAAACAAAGTTTAGTCGTAAAAAATGTACGGAAAAAAGAAATTATCTTTGTTAGATTGTTTTTATTGGAATGCTTTTAATATGTATTTATTTTACAGCAATCGCGATTATATGCAACAACAATACGACATACTTAAAGATCTAACACTAATGGCCACTTGCATAAAATTAAGTTAACTACCAGTTCAGTTAACTTGAGGTAGTTAGTCAACAGAACCATAGTTAAATTAAGTTGGTACTTAAAATATACTATTTTCTCGAAAAAGTCACTAAAGAGTTCTAAATTAATAATTTGCTATAAGTGAAAGTAACTACACTTTAGTGTAATAGATCATTACACTAAAATAAAAATTAAAATAACAATTTTTTCCTAGCGACGATGATCTTCTTATCCATACGTAATTACGTATAGTCCCATGAAGCTTTCCAAAAAGATGAGAATCTTGATCAACGATATTAATATCACTAAAAAAGAAGAGACAAAATGATCGCTACTTAAAAGAATTGCATATAACCAAAAAAATAAAATAATGACATAAACTTTCAATCTTAAAAAAAGTGTAAACAAGTAAAGATATTGTGTGCTCGTAAAAATGAGACACGAGCACCACATACACATTTTTTTTAATTTGAGAAAGTTGGAGCATTGATTAAAAAGTATGAAACAGTGGTAGAAAATAAAAAAAAAACAGAATTTAATAGTACGCCAGCATCAGGAACATTCAGAGCGGGAACGAGTTTGAAGAATAAATATCAAAATATGAAGAAAAGCGATGCACCATGGGGACGGGTGGGGGCCCTCCGAAAACTGTAATAATTACCGATACGGAGCAGGTGATCAAAGATCTTTTGGGAAAATAAATTACTGGAAATTCCTTGAAGATAATAAAGAAAACAACAAAGCCAGGGCGATGCCGGAGCCGTGGGCAAATCTCCTTTGGTCCCCAACGTTAGTTAGTCAGGTTCTCACCAATTTGGGGTATCCTGCAGTTCGCTAACAACAGCTACTTATAATGAAGCATATAAAACTGCATTCATATGCACTAAAAGACCGTACAAAAAACTACCGTAAATCTAATATTAAGTAGAATCAGAAGACATAATCGTTCAATTTAAAAAAACCAAATTAATTTTCATTCCACAAAAATTAGCCACCCTGTATACATAAAAATATTTTAAAATTGTAGTCCGAGTGACACTGTCTAACCCTACAAAAAATCTTGTTGATATCTCTTTTAGTTTCGGTGCTAGAGATCGAGTGGAAATAATAGACGACTTAAATAAAATAATAAAGTAGAGTATAGTGTAAGACATTCTTGAATATGCCCGAAACTTATGCAAGCATCAACTAGATTTGTGTCCCTTTGAACCAAATTAATTTTCAACAACTCCCAAATCCTCAATTAATATCGTATTACAATCTTATTTTGTAAGCTACTACCCACTATTCCTCGACAACTTCACAACTCCCGAACTCCTTATAACTCGCACGTTGCTGCAACTTCTGGCATTCCCTTTGAATGGTATCTCCTTCCTTACGCCTAATCTCATTCGTCGATGATGCTATGTTATAAAGCAGGTCCTGGATCGATTTCCGGTGCAGTTTTGGCCGATAATTCTGCTTATTATTAGAAGTACATTATACACGGTGGTTGTGCATGTTATTAGACAAGCTATTATGCAATATTTGATATGGATGTAACTGGAGAATACCATATAATAATGCAAATTCAACAGAGATAATGATATTTTTCTCATGTTTTAAGATAATATTCCGACAGGTTTAATTAAATATAAAATGTATACTTTTAACGCCATAATAATAATAAAATTGCCATGTCATTAAAATAAATGTCTCGACAAACGCTGGTCTGGAAAAAACCTTTCTTTCTTTATTACAGTATGCAAGGCCCAACCTTACGAACCTGTAGCCACTACCGAGGAGGAAACCTCGTTCACTAAAAGAAAAAAAAACGCAGGAATCGATATTGTACCATCGTATTTGAAGGGGAGAAATACAACTAAAGCTATAATATCAGTTACAGAAAAAGTTATTGAAGCTGTAGATACTCAAGTAGTTCCACCAGCTACACTTTTAGATCTGTCAAAGGCGTTCGATTGTGTGAGTCATACAAAGCTTTTGCGTAAGATGGAATTTTACGGAATTCGAGGAGACACTCTTAATTTTTTTAGGTCCTACTTAAATAATAGAAAACAAATTGTTGTTCCTTCTTCAGGTGAAACTTCAAATCGTCGCTGCAGAGTGAAAACCACGTATGTAATTTTTTTATGAAAATGGTTTTATTGCTTAATAAGCTTGAAAACCTCCTAGCGCACTTCCTCACAAAACATTTTAATTCAAAAATACCTATTATGCCATCTAATAGTCTACTTGATAAACACGTTTACATTGCTAACGTATCATAAGTAAATCGGTTTTTATTGCCTCCTGTAAAATTTATCTTTTCGAACATACGTGGTTTTCACTCTGCAGCGACGAAATACACTTCCAATTAGTACCGGTGTTCCTCAAGGATGGATTATGGGACCAATCTTTTTCTTAATTTATATTAATGATCTGCCGGGTAACATTCGTTAGCCATACCACTATAATAAATTGGGGTGACTGTTTAGCCTCTTTGAGTGATAAGGAAATGGTTGATTTTGATGACGCAAATCGGTGGTTTCAGTCGAATAATCTTAGATTAAATACGGATAAAACAGATACTATTATTTTAAAGCCAAGCACAAATGAGGCTAAATATGTAAAACTTTTGGGACTTTTGAATTTGCATACACATATTGATTATCTTGCAAAAAACTCAATAAAGTTGTTTTTCATATTAAAAAGCTTTTTCAGCTAACAACAATTGATATTGCATTATCTTTTTATTATAGTAACTTTTACATTATCTATTCCGTACCATCGTCTAGCAAAAACACACCAACCCATTAGCCACATTGCAATTAAACTTTATAATAAACTTACCCTGTATCCTCCTAAATGATGAACCAAGCACCGAAACGTCGCGTCTCGTCCCAGAGGGATAGACAAGTTAACAATGGGTTCTGCGAACTCTGGGGTGTAAGCATTGGTGACCCCTGTTGACAAAAAATGTAATTAATTATGAAACCTACTAAGAATAAGAAGCTTAAGGTAAGTAACTGCATAAAGGAAAATCTTTATTGTGATATAAAAGCATGAAAATTGAAAGAGAGCAAGTTTTTGTCGAGATTTTTTTTTTTTGTAAAAAGAACAAAGTTCCGTTGAAAGGCTGAATTAAATAACAATTTTAGTTTTGTCTTAGCCCTAAGTAAGTACGAGAATATGAAATACATTTTATGAAATGTCTTGAAGGCATACACAAGAAAAAAGAAAGAAAAAATGTACGTTGAATAATAAAAAGTTTATTATTTATTTTTAGTTAAATGATATGGTTATTTCTGCGCTAGGTTACCTAACTTTATACAGGATGTCCCAACGATTTAGTCGAGTACTTTATACGTTATCAGAGACGTTTTTTCCTTGCAGTAAACTTTTTTACAAATTTGTATTATTAAAAGTTACATCATCACTTATAGAATTATCCCTAAATGCTCTGTTGAAGTAACATAATTATATTGAAACGTGAAATTTTGCATATAAACGTTTTATCGGAAAAAAATCCTTACGGAGTGTGTGACTTTTAAAAATGTTGTTTGGATTTTTCAGTTTTATTTTTGAAAAAATTATAACTTGTAAAAAAAACGCAAAAACATAAAAATCCACTATAATTCCCAGCTCATCAACCTAAATGGAATAGAACCAACTTTTATTTCCCTTGCACATACATGGTGTCCGGTAAACCTTGTACAATATTGAAACGTAATAGACCAGGTCATGTATGTTCAGAATATCAGAATTTCACCTCAGTAAAAATCTCACCGTTTTCGAGATAATGGACCTTTTCTGAATTTCTAGAAAATGGCTACCTCACCTTGGATTTTTGAGTGCCAAGTCTACAAATTAAGACTAGCTCAAATATCTGCAGATTACTGATGAGTGATGCTTTCAGACGCTTAGAACAGTTTTTCAGAAATTGATACAATTTTTCGAGAAATGTGGGTAAAATGCCAGATTTGAATCCCACCAATTTTTATTATCAAAAGTTTGATATTATTTTCTGAAAAAAACATAACCACGTGGAGGTGGACATTCATTACAAAAAAATGCCCATTTTGTCCAGACTCTACCATGGTATAAAACATACTATAATTATTTTTGAGTGATATTTCCATTGAATTAGAGCGAGGTTTTATTCTACCCTTCCATCAACTTCTATACTTTCCCCAAAAATAATATTTTATATTTTTATATTTTTACTCAATTTGTCTTTTTATACTATACTTTTATACTGTTGCTATGTACCAATTAGTCCACTCTGTAGTGTACTGCAATAAAGTAAAAAAAAAATATTTTGTTTTGATTTTATCAAGATAAAATTGAGGCATTAAAAAGTACATATGTCAAAAAAATCAACTTTTTATGTAATCAGCATAATAAAGTTATTATCGAAATGAAATTGTCGATTATCCGACATGTCGCAATTGGCCAACATCCAAATACCAACGAAGTTTCAGATATGTGTTGCTAATCATGTTTGCATTGGATTTTTTGACCTGTACCAGACTTTTTTCTTCTTTTTGTTTCTATTGTGTATTGAAGATGAAAATTATAGGTACCTATTCATTTTTTTCATCCGGCAGTATTTATTTCACCGTGGGCGTCCAGATCACCTGACTTAAATCCATTGGATTTTTTTCTACTGGGGCTATTTGAAAGAACTACTTTACGCTACATCTATAACTGACACGGAATAATTGAGACGACGCGGCGTATTCACGCTGCCGCTCAGAGAATCTCTGATTCGGGGGCTATAACGCATTTGAAAAGGTCTTTTTTGAAAAGATGTCTCTGCATAAGAGCGGTTGGGAAACAATTCGAACATTTATTGTAATATTATTCAGTGCAATGACGAATAATTGTTATTGTGGTGTTTAAAAAAACGCTGAATTAGTATTTACTTTTTTACATCTCATTGAATTGATTCCTTATTACTCATAATTATTTCATCTGGAATAAAACACATTATCGACAAAGTCGTAAGAGTACCACTCCTTCCAAAAATAATTATAGTATGTTTTATACCAGGGTAAAGCCTGGACAAAATGGGCAGTCTTTTGCAAAGCGGTTATGTATTATTCAGAAAATAATGTCAAACTTTTGTTAATAAAAATTGGTGGGATTCAAATCTGGCAATTTACCAACATTTCTCGAAAAATTGTATCAATTTCTGAAAATCAAAGATATTTGAATTAGTCTTAATTTGTAGATATGGCACTCAAAAATGCCTATTATCTCGAAAACGGTGAAATTTTTACTGAAGTGAAATTCTGATATTCTGAACAGTCATCTGGTCTATCACCAGTTTCAATATTGTACAAGGTTTACCGGACCCTGTATACCAGAAATGTCTATCCAATTCAACCACTCGCACAAATTGCATAAATTAAAAAAACATATTGCCGAAAACATTACTTGGTTAACGTACGCCATTGAGTGGCAACGTCTGGATCATTTTCCGTGCGAAGCATCTTCACAGTGCGCGTCGCACCGCCGCGGCTTGGCGGCATTTATCAAAAACGTAGCACATGACACTTCAATAATGTAATTAAATCCGCAAAATGGCCGTTCTGGTTGAAATATTGCTCGGAATATTCTAATTTAAAATCGGCCTTTCTTCCAAGGAAACCGTTTGCATTAAAAATTAATTATCCTTAAAATTTTATGATTTCCAAGGCGCGCCTTCTCCTATTATTAACTGAAACGGTTTCTAATATTGGGAAATTTATTTGGTCGTTATGCGAGCTGGTATTACTATTTGTTTTCTCATTATCTAAATCAGGAGAATATCCTTATTCCTTTCCAAAAGGATTCTTGTTAACATTAATTTTTACAGTAATTGTTATCGGGTCAAAATAAAAAGAAACAATTTTTTTATTCATTTTTATATAAAAAAACTTACGGACCAGTTGATTATCAAATGTTCGATACTTTTGAACTACAGCAACGTTTTTGGTTCAATAAACCTTCGAACGCTTCATTATTTTGGCTTTTTTCATTATTCAAATATCTTAGTAATCTTACTCAAAAGTTATCTTGCTTGATATAATGTCTACCAATCCTATCCCAAGGAGTTCCGCAAGGATCCATTCTAAAACCACTACAATTGCTGATATACAGGGTGAGTCCTGGTAGACGCGACGGTACATTTTGACTAAACGGTTATTTTGAAAATTTTGTTTATTCATGGATATGTGGGTTGATAAAGGCTACATTTTAAAATTATTTTGAAATATACAGGTTGTCCCAAAAAAGTGTTGCATATCAAAGTTATATTATTTCTTATGGAAGGCCCTATATTTTATTGCATTTATAGATTATACGTTAAAAATAAGATAAACTTTCTTAAGTATTCCCTATACCTAAGCTTTTTAGTTTTCGAGATATTTTGACATGTCTAAAAATGGAAGCACTTCAAGAAAACCAATAACTTCGAAACCTATGGAATCAACCAAATCCAATTTTAACTGAAAAAAATTAGACTAATAATTGAAAACAATAATGTATTTAGAGTTGTTTAGAATTATACAGGGCGTCCAAAATGGGGCCATTCTCTAATGTCATATTCAAACGACAATATCGTTCTTATTTTAAATAGGACATCCTGTATTTTATAATCCTATTATGTAGAAAATTCCATTATCTTTTAAAAATTATAAAGGTCTACTATGTCTAAATCTATTAATTTTGGTTTTATTTTTATTTTTGTTAAATTTTACATTATATTATATTTCAACCTGTTAGGCATATCATTTTCATTACTGATAATTTCATTATCACTTATTTCTATTTCGCTATTATTATTTGATTTTTATTTCTACCGCGTTTGTTTTATTTTCTGAGGAAAATTTTCTTTCGTAATATTCTCGCTTTTTTACTAGTTTTTACTGCTATATTTCTTTTTTGTTTGTAGTTGTGGTTGAGTTCTTCTGTTCCCTGCTGCTCTTTATAACAATCACCCCTGTTTTTCGTTGCTTCCCTCACTTCTTCATCATACCATTCTCTATAATGTGGATATATTTTTACTGTTTTTCTTTCATAAACCACATACACTGTATTGAAGAAGTCTCTATATTTTTCATTAATGTCAAATATCGTCTAGTTCCATTTTATTTCTGATAGTTTCTCATTTAGTTTATTGAAATCTAAATTACGGCCTCTACTTTCTAATTTTAGAAATTTTTTTCCATTGAGCACAATACAAGATAATATTATTGTGGCTAGATATTTTTGTCCATAACTTCTGCACCCATAAGAAATTGTTCATTGGTTGTTACTAAATCTATCAAATTTCCCCATTATCCGTTGGATGAGTTATATCATTAACAATATTCTTACATCCCATGTCAGTTACCATGCATCTTAACCTATCATTTTCCGGAGCACTTTTTTTCCAATCTATATTAAAATCCCCAGTAACCACCATCATTTTTTGGTCTCATAAATTATCCTCACACCAATTTTCGAAGAATTTTAAAAATTCTGTACAATTATTACCACTAGGTGATCTATATAGGCACACCACCAAGTAGTGTTTTCTGTTATAGAATGCTGTAACTGCACCTAACCAATATTTTTTTTGGTACAGCTAAACATTGTGTAGGTACTGATAATATTGATATAATTTCTGAAATATATGAGGACTCCCCCTGTCTGCTGTCACTATTAACCCTCAAATTATATTATAACCTGAGAAACTAATTTCTGAATCAAATATGTGGTCAGTTACATGCGTCTCTGATAGACAAACAAAGGGGAGTTTTCTGTCAAGAATTAAATTATAAATATCATAGCATGCAGGAAGACTTTGAGAATTTAATTATAACAGAAAACACTCCCGGCATGTGCCTTTGTTTACTAATGTTTTGTCATTTTTTTTGTACATTTTGAGTTTTTTTGATAATTAGGTCCCATCACTGATATATCAGGTGCTTGGCAGAGATTCTTTGAAGAACTGGTACCCATACCATTTTTGTTAAGTTTTGCATTTAACAAAAATGGTGTGGGTACTAGTTCTTCAAAGAATCTCTGTCAAGCACCTGATATATATGAGGGTATTACAGGATTTGCTTGTGACGTTCAAAAATGCCGTTAACTCATACTGTCGTCAATTGACAACATGCCACCATCGCCTTCTGGGAGCAGCTAGAGTAATTTCAAATATCTTAAAAATCATTAAAAAAATTAACAAATAGGCATTGGAATTGACATAATTTTATCTCTATTAATAATAATTTGTCAGTGAAAGGTTAATTTGCGTTATTTTAATTTTTTTCTTATATACTTACTTGTTCAAAGCAAAAATATGTCCGGTGATGATATAAAATTTGTTAGTTATATTATACAGATCTGGTCAAATTTTACCGGAACATAGCATTTTCAATGTATTTTGAAGAAGAGCTCACGTAGAAGTCGACCAGCGGGATATATAAGTAAGCTACGCGACGACGTATCAACTATTCAATTGAACCACTCTAAATTATTGTATCCCTATTCTTCGCTAGCAGAGCGCCTGTCTGCGTTAGCTTAAGCACTGACCGGCTGCAGTACGAAAATGTTAGGAGAGGAGGTGTGTATGTGAGGCTTTCAGGAACAGATTTTGCGACGCCGAAGTTCCATTTTATGCGAGAAATTATTTGTTGCAATAAATGTAACAAATAATTTCTCTTCTGGAAATAAATGCTGTGGTTCCTTCTTGCCATAAAGGCTTTGAAAATAAAATACATTCTACGATTTAAAAAACAACGGTAAAAATACATTAAAATGTAAAAAAAAAACTACGAATCTAATGTATTAAAGGTTCAAATAAACCTCCTTGTTGTGTCAAACAATAGCCAAATATGTGATACAGCGATATTCTCATATCGCTGAGAAGATTTGGCGTAATGTTGGCACAAAGTTGGATAATTTTCACCATTAATTCATCAAGATTTGTAGCTCTCTGAAATTCATGCCGATAAGTGGATTCTTTCAGATATCCCCAAAGAAAGGAATCAGATGGAGATAAATCTGGTGATCTGGGAGGCCACTTGATCGTACCATGTGTAGATATCAATCGATCAGGAAACGTATTTAGGAGAAATTGTGTCACTAGTCGTTTATTGTGACTTGAACAACCGTCCTGTTGAAACCAAATGTCCCCAAAATTAATAGGAAGTAGCTGAAGTGTTGGAATAATTTGATTTTGCAGGAGCTGTAAATATTTGTTACCATTTAGGTTACCATCGATAAAGAAGGGACCTATCATATAGTCTCCTAACATTCCTGTCCAAACATTGAGTTTTTGTGGGTATTGAGTACGCACAGGAATACTCAGATGCTGATTTTCCCGAGACCAATATCGTACAATGGATGGATTATGTTTCCAATGTAAAGAAAACGATGACTCGTCTGTAAATAAGACGTTTTTCAAAAACAAATCATTGCCATTTTGTTTATCCATCATGGCTTGACAAAATTCCATCCGTCTAATGTGGTCACGGGGAAAATTTCCTGAGTTTTTTTACTTTATAACAATGGTAACCATTCCTTCTCGAAATATGCCTAACAGTTCTGTCATTCATATTAATTTGATCTGCAATTTGTCGGCTCGTGCAAGGTTCACTGGCTTCAAAATAGGGAAATAAGTGTATGTGCCGCTGTTACATACACTTATTTCCCTATTTTGACGCTCTTCATTAATTGGCTTTACACGTGGTTCATCGAAATTTTCACACTTCCGGCAGTTCTGAACACATCCGCATTTCTCGAACTTTTTAATAATTCGAGAAATGGTGGACTGTGTCGGAATTGGCCTATTTTCAAATGCAACAATAAATAAATTTATTGTATCTCGAATTGAGTGGCCCCCAAAATACCACTTTAAAATTTGTTTCGTTTCTTACTTTGTGAACATGATCATTTTATTTTCAATCGTTATCGGCTACTAATTCTACTGCGGCGTTGACTTTCAGTAGACTGAGTGGCTAGTATCACGTGTCAGTTGCTCGAGGCAGGAAGGGGTTCAATTCAAGTGGTTCAATTGAATAGTTGATACGTCGTCGCGTAGATAACTTATATATCCCGCTGGTCGACTTCTATGTGAGCTCTTGTTCAAAATACATTGAAAATGCTATGTTCCGCTAAAATTTGACCAGATCTGTATGTATAAGACTTGCATGCGGAAGGAAAAGTGACATTTCCCTACCTAGTTAAACAAATAGTTATTTCAACCCTTGTTTTTTTTGACATGGACATTTAAGCTATTTTTATCACTTTTATTTGAGAACTCTTATTATCTTTTTTAATCCTTAAAATTTTTATTTTTAGAACCCGACGATGGCTGTAGACCGAATTACATTGATTAACATAGACGCTACAGCGATATTTTCTAGTCTACTTATAGTATCAGTACTGCCCTCTCATCTGCTGACTTATAGCTGAACTAGATGTTCAAAGTTTTATCGGTGTGCAGCGTTCGTGGTTACCCCGCAAACACGTTGCAAAGAAAAACAAAGGCGGCTCGCGTCACTGTATATTACAAAAAGTCTGGTACTGTGTACGTGAAACCGATTGTTTGTGTCAAAATAGTTCGTTGTGTGCTAGTTTGTGCTCAAGAATTTTTTGAAAACTGTTGTCAGCAATTGCTGACTGTGTGAGTCAGTGGAGTGTATTTGCTTAACGTACAGGAGAATGAAAAAACTAATCAGGAGATGCAGGAAAAAGAAGCCCAGGAGAAGGAAGCAAAAAAAAAGGAGGAAAAGTCCAAAACAAAAAAAGTAGTGATAGTTATTTTATAAATTGAAAACACATTCCCGCCTCCAAGTGGCCGTTACAAAAATTCCGTTGACTCATATTGTCGTCAATTGACGACATGCCACCACCGCCTTCTGGGAGCAGCTAGAGTAATTTCAAATATCTCAAAAATCATTAAAAAAATTAACAAATAAGCATTGGCATTGACATAATTTTATCTCTATTAATAATAATTCGTCAGTGAAAGGGTTTTTCTTATATACTTACTTGTTCAAAGCAAAAATATGTCCGGTGATGATATAAAATTTGTTAGTTATATTATATGTATATTATCCTAGATACTTTAAAAATTTGACAAAAGCGATTAATTTCCTGCCTCTTTGTGAAAATATTTTACTTTTCCTTTAAAAAAAAATTGTCTTTCACAATCCGCGCATACATTTCATCTCATTCCTGCGATCCTTTCAAAAGAAAACCTCCGCAGGATTTAAACAATTTTCAATAGAAGCGCTCACTTAGCGCTAGACAATTAAAACTTTTTATCTCTATTATCCGAAAGTCGAAATTCGAATGGAAAGGGTCTCCGAGAAACGGGAACGATCAAGAAGAAATAAAATAATGATGGGGCGTCCGCGTTCCTATGAAAAAAAGAGTTTGCATATTCAGAGAAACGTCATTTATTAAGCTAAAGTGGCTTAATTCTTCCGGTAGAAGCAGTGCCGTACTTCAATTGGTTCAAAAACTATAAATCCGCCTGATTAATAATGTTGGAGCTTCTCTAGAATATTTTGTGCCATATTTGGTCTTGTACTTTTTTGAAATTGCACTGCTGCATTAAAAAGCGCATTCTTCTTTCCAAGTGTTGAAGAAAAATTTATATCTTGCACAGAAAATATCCGACACATACGAAGTGTTTTGGGTCGCTTAACCTGTATATGATGACATCCCCTTTATATCGGCAGGTGTAGGCCAAGACTCACCGAACACGCACTCTCTCATTGACGATAACTCTGGTCGATCTAATAACTCTATACGAATATCAATATCGATATAAGGAAGGTTGACCTTAACCCGTTATATATACAAGTAATAATAATAATAATAATAATAATAATAATAATAATAAAGTGCCTTTATTTAGTATTGTGATATACAATACAGTAAACAATTTAAAGAGGCGAAGTCTAGCTACTAGCTACTCCACTTAACCCCTTTATACAAAATATACACTAAGAAAAAACATTATCAAGGAAACGATAATACATATTTAGTACACTACAATACTGTATTTTATATATCTATTTGGTTTAGTAATTGTGATTTTACATGGACTTTAAAATTTTTTAATGACTGCGATTTCAGATGCAGGGGTATGGCATTATATACCGAAACTGCACGATAAGTGAACGACCGATGAAACATGGTTAAATGATATCTAGGTAGCATCAGAGTAAAAGGATTCCTAATATCCACATTGTGTATATCCCCGCGATAAACTAGCTTTTCTTTTAGGTATTGAGGCATACCCGTTGATAATGTCTAAACAATAACGAACGTGGTAGATAGATAGATGTAAAAAGGCCTATTTCCACTGCGACCTTTGCAGTTCTATTGTGTTTCCCCTGATAATTAGATGACTTGCGCGAGTTTCGTCCTTTTAAGTATGGTTAGGATCCCTGACAGTGGCTCTTCAACGTAGCTCTCTGCCTCTGAGTATTCCGTTCCCCTCTGTGAAAACCTTGTCCTTGCTATTCCATCGCATTCGCATAGAATATGAATTGAGATTTCTTCCTCTGTCTGGCAAAACCTGCATGTGGTTTCTTCTGCCAGACCTATGTTTTTCATATGTTTGTTGAGTTTCCAGTGTCCTGTAAGCATGCCTACTATTGCTTTTACGGACCTTCTGTCCTTGCTTAGTAGGTCTGCCCTGAGTGTAGGCGATAGTTTCTTGAGAAACCTTTTTGCCTGCCTCTGTCCTGGGGATTGTTCCCACCAGCATTGGGCTTGTTTTTCCACCCATTTGCTGATTGCTTTTTAACTCTTGTTTTTGCTATACCGCAGAAGGGTTCTGGACCATAAAATGCCATTGACGAGCCTTGTCTGGCCAATTCGTCGGCTTTTTCATTTCCTCGATGCCCTTTGTGTCCTGGAACTCATGCCAGGGTCACTTTTTTGCGGTTAGCTAGTTCATTCAAGACACAGACACAGTCCTACACAAGTTTGGAGTTTACTTGGGTGGCCTTCAGTGCTTTTAGTGTTGCCTGACTGTCGGAGAATATAACAACGGATTGACCTATGCTGTCTTGTTTGTTTATTTCTCCTATGCAGAGGTGTATTGCTGCTACTTCTGCTTGAAATATTGTGTTGTCTTTTGACAGGCTGACCGGGATCATTATCCTTGGTTTTTGCCCGTATATTCCGGCTCCGACTCCTTCTTCGGTCTTTGAGTCGTCTGTGTACCACATTGTTGCTGCACTAATGGGCGTTCCTCCCTCCCAGTGTTCTCTCTCCAGTACTCTTACTTCGTATTTCCTGTTGAAATTGTATTTGGTTACCATGGTGTCGCTGGGCATTCCTGTAATTGGATCCGCCCTTAGCTCTCCTTCTAACCTTTGGTAATCCGTCCCGTGGAGTTTGGTGATGGCTCGTGACCCTTGCATAAGTTTGTAGGTGACCGCTCTCGCCTCTCCCTGTATGTATATGTTTAATGGTGGTAGGTTCAAGATGACCTCCATCGCGGCCGTGGGGGTGGTTCTCATGGCCCCTGTGGTAAGACATCAACCTTTCTATTTACACGTAATATAAATATGTACAATAATATGACCTTAAACTATTACTAACAATTATGTGAATGATTAGACTGGACGATGTGTCTCTACATGCCACAACCGGGACAACTGTTGTTTGTAATCGAAGGACTGTATTTATATGGTAATAGTGTAAGACGATATAGAGTAGGTTCGAGTTTTTACTACTTTGGTGCTGTCAAAAGTATAAATAGGTCTCTCCAAATTGGTCTCATTGGATTCAAATTTTTATTTAAAAAAAGTGATTATTCATGTCATACATATTTTTAATGCGAAGAATAAATCGAATAATTTATTACTGAAGATTTATCACAAATGTCGTCTCTGGAAAAAATATAAACTGTCAAAAAGCAGACAATACTTCCTGTCTCATAGAAACTTCTCTAACTCATTAAAAGAAACCATTAAAAGGACAAGAATGGAATATGAAGAAAATATTGCTAACTCAGACAATCACAAAAAACTACAAATACGTTCGATCAACGTTAAATACAAAGGTTGGTATATCTCGTCTAAGATATCCAGATGGTACTTTCGCCTCTTGTGACTCTGAGACTGCTGAAATGCTTGCGGATACATTTACATCAGTTTTTACAAATGAGCCTCTCGGGAATACACTCCCAGACATAAGAACCAGCAGAATCACTGATAGCCTGTCGGATATAATTTTTAATGAGGAATTAGTCAAAAATAAAATATTTAACCTAAAAAACTATTCGTCACCAGGAATCGATGGTATAAACTCATTCTTTTTGAAAAAATTCGTCAATGTATTATCTTCACCATTATCCACAATTATGTCTATGTCATTTCATCAGCTACGTTGCCAGACTGGAAAATTGCCTCAGTTACTGCAATTTACAAAAAAGGAGACAAAATGGATACGTCGACCTATAAGTTTGCTTTCCATCCCTTCAAAAATCATGGAAAGTATCATCGTGGATTCAACAACAGACTTTCTAACAACTCATGATGTGATACCTCCAGAGCAGCACGGATTTGTCAAAGGAAAGTCAACCACCACTAATCTTTTAGGCTGCATCAATGACTGGTCTCACTCTCTTGATAAGAACATGCCAATTGACGTAATATACCTTGACTTCGCCAAAGCTTTTGACAGGGTTCCTCTCGGTAGATTGCAATATAAAATTGAATCTCTTGGAATTCGTGGTAAACTCCTGTCATGGATTTAAAATTATCTTTCCAGCAGAAAGTTTCGTATACCTGCTTAAAAAAACGTTTTCAAAAGTATCCTATCAAACCTCTATCAACCTGTATAAAACCCATGTTCGACCTCTTCTAGAGAACGGGGGTGTTGTGTGGTGTCCGGTACTTGTACGAGACCAGAATCTTCTGGGGTCACAAGTTGAAATTTCTTTTCTATTGTTTCTTAATATTCTTTATTTTGTTTATTATTTGTAGTATTTTAAGACTTTTTGTGATTGTTTGAGGTTTTTGATTTGGAAATTCCCGTAATATACCTGTACATGTAAGTATTTAGACTCAATTGAACCTGTTTACTAGGTTGTAACTTCATTAGTGAATAGGGTATCATAGGTTTATGCCTCAGCCTTTAGCAATCTGTAACAATAATAATAATAATAATAATAATAACTTATGCATTGATGGGATCCTAATAAATATCAAATCATATTACTTGCTTTTCTCACCGGTCCCCACAAACCCTCCTTCTAAATCCAATTAACGTCAGACCCAAAGGAGTGTGAAATATTCGCCGGTCCACCACTGTCCCATTTCCCAGTTCCTAGTTAAATGCCAGTATTCAACGATCACTCGGAAATTATTAAGACCAAATGATAATTCATCGTCTCCGCCTATCCACTGGTCCGTTTCCTCTCCGTTTTCGTTTTCGAACCTGACAAGACGAAACGTCGCATTTGTCGACTTTTTTCTATT
Organism: Crepidodera aurea; assembly: GCA_949320105.2. Taxonomy (NCBI): domain Eukaryota; kingdom Metazoa; phylum Arthropoda; class Insecta; order Coleoptera; family Chrysomelidae; genus Crepidodera; species Crepidodera aurea. The sequence goes on from OX439475.1 coordinate 32,280,269, forward strand.
TACTTATTCCGAACTGAACTTGTAACTAGAATTTAATTTAAACTTGTATAATGACCGGAATTTACACTTTATTAAACTCTATCAATGATATTTTAATAGGAGAAATTATTTTTTGTCGAAAATAACATTTTTGGACCCTCTCCACAGTCTCAAATTACAACTAAATAATATTTTTCGATTTTGTATTGCTATAAAATCATGAATACATTTTAAAATAAATATTATTAGAACAAAATAAAACTCGGCTGGATTGATTTATTTATAGTTTATAATAAATGTACTATTTTATTTATCCATTATCTCACCAAATAAAAAACTCTCAATATCATTAACAAGACATATAAAAAATACATAATTATAGTCGAACTCAATCCTTTATGAGAATGAAAAAACAGCAAAGGATTACCGCCAATAGAACAAATGCTCATGAATTTTTGACATTTTTGATCACTTAAAGTCGAAAACACCGTACACTGTCCATATACATAAAAATAAAATAATATTTTGGCTATTAGGACCACTGTGCAAAGATTCAATAACCAACTTAGCTGGATATCGTTATAGGGAAGAATGGCGTATAATTATTAATTATGAGTTTAATATGAATTTACATTTTAATTTCTATAACGCATATTAGATTTGAATTACTAATTAAAATTTTGTCTTAAATTAATTTGACTAAACTGTAGGGTGTGAGGTTACACTCATAAGAGACGACAATGGAAGTGTGGTTATAGTTTTTACATTTTCAATTGCAGAAACAAAATTCTCAGATGTGCAGACAGGTTACTTTGGGGGCTTGTAGATGTACCGACAAGCGGCTTTGTCGGTATTAGCGGCATGTAGATGTGCCGACAAGTGGCTTTGTCGGTATTAGCGACTTGTATAAAGCGGGATCATTTTGTTCTGCAATTAAAGTAGGAAGTAGAAGTTAGACAAATATTGTCTTCAGTAGTGAGGGCTAGGAAAATATTCATACAGTGATACACTGTGCTTGTGTTCGCACTTGATTTTTGATTTAGTGAATAGTAGGTGGTAGGTGATTCGTGGCGTTAGTTTATTTCAATTAATATTATTCTTGGCTTCCATATATATACATACTTTTTTTTATTTTGAAACATTGTTACAGTGTACTTCTTATTTATTTATTCGGTGTCAATTTCAATATGTTTCGTCCTTGGGAAAATACAGTTTCTTTAAGTGGATCTAAAGAATCGGAACAATCACTAAATGATATTCCAATGGATTATATGGTATCAGGTTGTAGTCCCAAAGATTCCTGGCATCAAAAAGGGGCCACGAGGTATTGCGCCTTCCGCCCTATTTTTTTGTGTATTTAACCCCATAGAATTAATTTGGGGACAACTTAAAAAAAGAATAACGCGTCATAACGTGTTTCCCAAATTTGATGGGTTGAGAGCAAATTTGGTAAAAGAAGAAATTAACAAAATTGCAGCTGATGATTGGCAGAAAAAAAATCAAACATGTCATCAATGAAGAAAATTCTTATATAACGAGTCCGACCAAATTTATTATCAATGTTGATGACAGTGATTCCGATGGTGAGGGTTGAGATAGGGTAGGTAAGCTTAATTAATTTATAATATTTATGACTTTATTCACCGTGTTTTTAATTTTAGAATTAAAATTTGAGACAAAATTTTAATTAGCAACGTTTCTGAATCTCACAAGAGATCAGAAAATGAAGCTATAGGCCAGGTGGAGTGGTCAACCTCTATTCAAATCTAATATGCGTTATAGAAATTAAAATGTAAATTCATATTAAAGAAAGTTAATCAATATAGAGATTTTACGCAAATTACCCCTAACGATCTCCAGTAACTTGGTTATTGAATCTTTGCACAGTGGTCCTAATAGACAAAATATCATTTTATTTTTATGTATATGGACAGTGTACGGTGTTTTCGACATTAAAATACTCAAAAATGTCCAGATCAATCAGTATTCTTCTATTGGCGGTATCCTTTGCTGTTTTTATAGCGTTTTTTCTTTCTCATAAAGCGGTGGGTTCTACTATACAAGTATATAAGAAAAAATTAAAATAACGCAAATTAACCCTTTCACTGACGAATTATTATTAATAGAGATAAAATTATTTCAATTTATTTGTTAATGATTTTTAAGATATTTGAAAGTACTCTAGCTGCTCCCAGAAGGCGGTGGTGGCATGTCGTCAATTGACGACAATATGAGTCAACGGCATTTTTGTAACGGCCACTTGGAGGCGGCAATGTGTTTTCAATTTATAAAATACTTTTTTTGTTTTGGACTTTTCCTCCTTTTTTTTTGCTTCCTTCTCCTGGGCTTCTTTTTCCTGCATCTCCTGATTAGTTTTTTCATTCTCCTGTACGTTAAACAAATACACTCCACTGACTCACACAGTCATCAATTGCTGACAACAGTTTTCAAAAAATTCTTGAGCACAAACTAGCACACAACGAACTATTTTGACACAAACAATCGGTTTCACGTACACAGTACCAGACTTTTTGTAATATACAGTGACGCGAGCCACCTTTGTTTTTCTTTGCAACGTGTTTCCGGGGTAACCACGAACGCACACCGATAAAACTTTGAACATCTAGTTCTGCTACAAGTCAGCAGATAAGAGGGCAGTACTGATACTATGAGTAGACTAGAAAATATCGCTGTAGCGTCTATGTTAATCAATGTAATTCGGTCTACAGCCATCATCGGGTTTTAAAAATAAAAATTTTAAAGAGTTCTCAAATAAAAGTGATAAAAATAGCTTAAATGTTCATGTCAAAATAAACAAGGGTTAAAATAACTATTTGTTTAACTAGGTAGGGAAGTGTCAATTTTCCTTCCGCATGCAAGTCTTGCTCGTAGGGCTCGTATGGCCCAAGGAAGCAAACGCAGAATTTAAAAAAAAAATTAGATTTTTTAAAGTCTTAATTTCAGATTCATCACTTTCATCAGCGGCCTCAAAGACATTAGTTTACTATGTTTTATGAAAACCACAGAAAAAAACTTTTATATTTTGAAACGTTATCTGGGGTATCTGTATAGAAGATATTATGAGCCCAGAGTTTTTACACGAGATAAAAAAGCGATACAAAATATACCAGAAACAGAAACGTTTGTTCTAACTAATTTTATTTACCATGTACATAAATTTTTGTTATCATAAGAAACGATAAACCCAATTTTAACTCCCTTGAAGAATTCCAGACGTCCTTCTTTAATTAACCAAATTGCAAAACGACACAGTTACTGTTTGCGTTTCGGAAACGGCGGGTCGAGCAGTTCGCGTCGCTGGAGCAATAATAGCAAACATACGAAACACCTACCAAGTTTATAATTGCCGTTGACCGTCACTGTGCGAATGGTTTAGTTGTTGCAGTTGGCAGCACTGCATTCGCGCACAGGACACAATATTCATTTTGCAGCCGAATGTTCGCGCTGTTCGCTACTCCAGAGTTAATTAGTCACTTGAAATGTCCTAATTTGCCACGATGAGGTTAGGTAGTTTATTTATACAACTGATTTATACACTTTAGCATCGAAGCGCTTTAGACTTAAATTCTTTATGACAAAATTAATTTTACTACAAAATTTACCATAAAAAAACCAAATAAATAGAATTTATTTACATAGTCCTTTTAGTACAGCAGCCGCCACTTGATTTTTTTTGTGATTACTAAGGCCTACTGTCCACGGCGTCGTCATTTGACAAATGCATGCAAGCTACAAATAACGACAGCTGGTTTTTGTAGATTACATGTGTCCACGTATCGTCATACAATCGACATTCAAGCTACAAAACTTTTCAGTTTTCTTTCAAGTAGCATTCTTGGGTTGGGAAAATGTCAAGTGATGATGAAGATATGATTATAGCTTACAACTTTATTAAAAGACGACTAACCAGGCGTAGGTTGCATTGGCTTCATCCATACATTGAAAGAAATATAAATTGCAGATTGGTTATTGCTGTCAGAGAGTTATCAGAAGATGATTATTTCAATCATTTTACCGAATTACTAAAAGTTCTTACCAAAACCTAGTTTTATTTTGTAAAATAAAGACGTATTTGCGTCTTGCAATTCGCGTGGGTAGTAACATGCTGCAGCACGAGCTGCATGACGAAAGGCAGACGCGACGATGCTGCATCGTGGACACAGTTTCGCTTGTTTATACCTAAAATGCAAGCAATAGCGTGCGTATGACGTGCGGTCTACGTGGACAGTAGCCCTAATAGGCTGAATATCCTTAAGTAGCTTCGGTTTGACGAGACGCCCAACTTTTTCCTCTGCGAAAATTTTCGTTAGTGGTAGCTAATGAACTGCGCAGTTGTAAAACATGTGGATTTGGTGGGTTGTCCAAATTTTATGACTAACGCCTCAGACACATACAACGATTTTGGACGTACGGTAAAAAGTCGTGACGTCCACATTACTTTAGTGGCGTGAAGAAATGCATGGGACCTTTCACACAGCACGGCAGGATATTTTGCCGTCGATGGCAAAATATCAAAGGAATGTGTATATGACTTTTTACCTTAGGTCCAAAATCCGTTGTGTGTGTCTGAGGCGTAACAGTTAGTTTTGTATTTATATGTGACGATAATTTTATAATAAACTCGAAAAAACGTTTGTCCTACAAAATGCATGGTTTAACTGAAGCGTCCTCCACTGCCAATATGTCCAAATAACTAGGTCAAAAAAATTATTACTAACCAGCTGATTTTTTTTTCTTCAACTTCTATAATGAAATAGTCGCATAGTTCTACATACTGAGTGGTAAGTTTTCCCAGTCTAGAGCATAGTTTTTTTTATATATAGATATAAGGTTGAGCAGAGCCTATAATCTGGGTTATATTAGAATATTTCGGAAGCTAAGTGAAGCTGAAAACCATGGTTTTTTCAGGGTGTGGGGTATGTTCCGTATTCTTCGAGAAACGTCTATTTTTCTCCCGCAAAATCCGGTAATTCAATGTGAGGTAGGCGAGGCAAGCACTGGCTTACCTGAGCAGATTTCCCCTCCCCCCAATATTACCGCTAGTACTATTTCCTGACACCGAGCTTGGCCTCTGAATTATGTCAGCCGATTGCCTAATATTGCAACACATTTCATCCACGAAATTATAAATTGAAAAGTTTGGAACAAATTTTTCATCGGCTTCCAAACTCACGTCCATTGAGTTCGTCAACCGCTTTCAAAAGCTCCTGACGTGTACTTTCTAATGAACGAAACTTGATTTCAAATATTTTCTTGGAAGCCTGCTCATCTAAGTTTGTTGATAAGTCGTATAATCTCTGCAAATTCGAAAACAATGATTCCTCTTTTGCAGTCAGAACTCTGACTTGCCTCTGCGCAGCTGTAGCTGGCATTTTTTCCGCACTTAATGACTTCAAAAACAATAATCAAGGTTGAGCAAAACAAATGTCTGGGTAGGTATGCACTTTTTATTAAAAATACAGTATAATTCCAACCAATCTCCGCTGTAAATCTTTTTATTCAGAGTAATTGCTACAATCGCAACTCTAAATGCAAAAAACAGTAATACAAAATATATCGTGATAATTTAAATTTAAATAGAATAAAAATATTTCGAGCTGAAACCTTTCCAATAGATGTACCTCGCTCCGAACCGCCGAAATAAAAAACGCGATAAAACAGAAAAACAACCGTATATTTTTTTCGATCAACTTAAATCACCGCCGACTGTGATTTTATCGTTATTTCTACCGCAAATTAAAGAAAAAAAGAAAACAAAATAACTTGAGACAAATTATTAATCACAAACCTAATTTTCCGAATCCCGACTCGATAGGATCAAATTTTATGTTGAAAATATTACCCAAAAAAGGTCAAAGAATTCTCAACTTACCCAATGTATCGCTAATGTAATTTTCTGGCTAGGAGAGGATGAAGGGGGATAAGGAAAAATGCCTTTCTTAAAACAATGTCTTAAAACAAAAACTATCAGGATCCGAAATTTTAACACTCGTTTTTTAATTTAATTAAATTAAATTTTGTTCTGTTCAATGTACTCTCCGTACAAGTACTAAAGTCTTACTTGAGGAAAAAGCAACGTTGCCACGTTTTAAAATTTTGCGGGTGAAAAATAGACGTATCTCAAAGAATACGGAACACAGTCCTACCCTTGGAAATTGTCGACTCCTCGCTAATATTTTTTCATTAATAACAACCTCATTTTAATTTTTTCCTTTCGGGAATAAAGTATCGCGTGCAGGTACATTGTACGGATTCTGATATAACTGTGATAATATTGGCAAGTTTCAAAAACTTGATAGAAGCACAGGAAAGAAAAAATTGTACCTGAATATCAACGAAATTCATGCCAAGCTTGGAGAACAATTATCACGTTGGCTTGCTATATGCCATATTTTTACAGGGAACGACTATAATCCTGCTTTCTACCGCAAAGGAAAAAAGAGGCCATTTAATATTCTTAAAAAAGGCTTTTTTGCAATTATATGGTGGCCTTACCGAGTTAACAACATTTGAGTGCTATTGCGAATTCTTGAAGAGTATGTCTGTGGATTGTATTCATTAAAAACGAAAAACGATATTAACGAGTTGTTCAAAAATGGATTCGAATGCAGAAATCAAAACGAGAAAATTCTTCAAAAAAATATTAGGATATGATCCCTATGTTCTACCACCAACCAACCAAAAATTGTTGCAGCAAATTAATCGAACGTCATAGTATATGCACACATGCGCAGCCCCACCGAAAAAATTACAGAAAATTGTGGATGAACATTGATTGATGGCAAATACGAATATTATTGGTTCTCTCAAAGGCCATCTTTCGAAGAATTATCTTCTGACTTCCAAGGTACTCTAGGATTATTACTTTTCTTAGATACTTTTTGATGATTATGCTGTAATTTTTTTAATTATTTTTTTACAGAGTCAGATGATACTTATTTAGATGACACAGAAAATGAGGAAAATGTTGTTCAAAGCGATGAAGCGTCGGAATCTGATGAAGATTAATTGTATTTTTTTGTCTTCTTTTGACAGTTCTAAAGTTAATTAAAAAAGTATTGATGCCGGCTGATGTAAACCCCCAAATAGGAGTGGGTTAATTGAGACTAAGCCTATGGCGAGAAACGCTTACTGCACTACCTCTGCTGAAGGCGGTCGGCGATGTAATTGAACCCAAGTTTGTGTTTAACAAACCCTACGAAATACAAATAAAACAGAACACGGAGTTAGATGCTGCAAATGCAATACGCATATACACAGATGGCTCCAAAACCAAAGAAGGCTGAGGATGATCACTAAGCCTCAGAAATTAAGTGGGGAATGGGAAAAAATACCAGCGTGGTTCAAACAGAACTGGCTGGTATCTCAATTACCACAAAAGAACTAACCAGAAAAGGAATTTCTGGCAAAAACATAATAATCAGCACTGACAGCAGACAATCTCTACTAGCCTTGAATAGACAGCGTGTTACATCAGTATTAGAGTGCCATCAAGCTTTAGCTAATGCCTCGGTAGATAACAATATTATCCTGAGGTGGGTTAAAGGGAACGACAGGGGTAAAGGTAACCGCATTGTCGATTCCAAGGGATGCAGTTTTGCCAGTGTCACACTGGGCGACCCTAGGAAGCTGTCGTCGAAGAAATACTTGGCGATGACCAGGAAAAACCTACGTCTAGTAGTAGGATTTCTGACTGGCCACTGTCAACTAAGGAAACATCTCCATACAATGGGGCTAGTGGACACACCTCTGTGCAGGATGTGTGAACAGGAAGATGAAACGGTCAATCATATCCTATGCTATTACCCGGAGTTATCGCCAATTAGAGAGTGCGTGTTCGGTGAGTCTTGGCCTACACCTGTCGATAAAAAGGGGATATCTCCTAGTGACTTGTCTACCTTCCTGGAAAGAACAGGATGGACGACAACTCCTCGTTGGGATGTACAATGGGTCAAATGTGGGCTAAGTTCTGTGGGACTCTTTCAACCTCCCTACTCTAGAGTTACAGATTAGGAAAATGATGTTCAAAGCGATGAAGCGTCGGAATCTGATGAAGATTAGTTGTATTTTTTGTTTTGTTTTGACAGTTCTACAGTTAATTAAAAAAGTATTGATTCCGCTTACGATTACATGTGTCCGCAAAAAAAACCGCAATTGTGATATAATAGGTTATTTTCAATATTCTTGTAGGACTAGCGTTACCTACCCATTTTTGTGTAGGACACTGTTTTATTTCGGCAAATAATGCACTAACATGTATTATCTTTGTTCTACATTTATTAATGAAGAAAATATTAGCGTGGAATCGACAATTACCCAGCGTAGGACTGGAAAAACGTACCATTCAATCTGTAGGACTATGTGACCATTTCATTATACAAATATTTACTAAGTAGCAAAAAAAAAATTAGCTGGTTAGCAATAATTTTTATGACCTCGTTATTGGCAGTGGAGGACGCTTCAGTCAAACCATGCATTTTGTAGGACAAACGTTTTTTCGAGTTTACTATAAAGTTATTGTCACATATAAATACAAAACTAACTGTTAGTCATTAGCTAAATTTTCACTTATAATTTCTATAATCTATAAACTAATTTCCCGTCTCTGAATGTAATATACTATTAATAGAATGATGAGATCGATTAATAATATCGAAGATATAACTTCTTAGAAATGTATATTTTGACCTTCTTGAATGCTACATCGTATATTTAAATATTCTCGTAATAAATCACATTTTCTTCCCTTTGCATATTAAAATTAAATTTCTCCGAAGTTCACTTTGCCAACATTTGAAATTTAATGATATTCTTTCCCACATTGCATTTTCTTATGATTTTTTTTTGCTAAAATAGTGATACTACAATATCAATCTTTATGGATATGATCAAAATCTTTTTTTTTCCATCTAAATGCAGTGAAAGTATACCGTCGATCAAAATTTATATCTTTAAAAATCGTCTCTAAAAATATGCATTCACAATTGTTTGGAGGCACAAACTTTTTGACTTTCCATCCACAAATTCGCGAAATTCCCTGTGGAATATTCAAATGAGGCCGAATCTCAATATTTAATTTCGACTATTTTTGAAAATAAATCAGAAGAAAGGAGATAGGAGGAGCAAGAGCTGTTCCCTAATGAATTATCATTTGGTCTTAATAATTTTGGAGCTACCGCGTTGAACGGACGGAATTTACGGTTGCAGTGGCGTACAAAACATCTTCAGATGTTTAAACGATTTAAGAATATATAGGCGGATAGACGCATCTGAAAAATTGCTTCCTTTAAATTGTATAATATTATCCTGTGTTGGTAATTAATTACGCCAGCAGAGGGATAAAAGATTCCGTAGCAGCCACCCTTTTAACAGTTTTGTTTGAAAATTACAAGCTTAAAATGATGAAATTTGAAAACCAGACCAATATTGGAAAGGTAATTGACAGACCCTTTCTCATTAATCCAGGGAATAAAAACATGGTACTTCGGAAAAAGTAGGGGAAAGCTGAATTTTTGCATGAGGCTTCCTTTTGTGATCCTAAACAACATCTCAAAAGTCCCCGCCAATACACGTGCCGCTAAAAAAGTTATACGGGGTCAAAGGTCAAGAAAAACGGTTTTTCGCAAATATTTCGCTAACTGTAAGTTTTATCGAAAAATATTCAAACACTATTTTGTAGCTTAGGAAATGGCCTACAAAAAATATGCATAACTTTTTTTTGCAAGATTAACGGTTTTTGAGAAAATTCGATTTCTTGATGTTGTTTAGGATCACAAAAGGAAGCGTCACGCAAAAAAGAGGGCGCTAACGTTAATTCGAAATTTCATAGGAAGGTCCTTAATCGAATTGCCAAAAACGTTATCGAGGTAACGCTGATATTAAATAATTTAGTTTTCAATATTCAAAAATGAACATTATTCCTAATATCCGATGATAACGTTACAAATGTAAACGACAAATATCAAGAATAGGTTGATCGATTTCTACTCCACTTTACTTTCAGTAAAATGTAGAATAATTAATCCATAGAAAACATTCATTTATTCCTGATACAATTGATCTAAATAAAATTCATTATTTATCCTCACAAAACATTCTAAAATATGTTAAAGGATGTTAGCAGGTCAGTTGTTGATTACTTCTTTATCATTTATTAAAAAGTACAAAGCGTCTGAAAAGCATGTCACCAATCCGGATCCACCGTCCATATATTACACGACCGCAAAATTATGCCTCGCAGTTAACCCATCAAGACAAAGTCAGAATAAACACACTAAGGGTAAGTTTCTGGGTGCAAAAACCGCAAAAAGGGTTACTCAGTTTCCAGTTGAACGTTTTTGTAAATTAACCGAAGGGTCGGGAGACAAAAAACTGAGGTAGGTATTGTGATTCGCGGGAAAATTCGATGTTTACATAGGCTTTATGAAAGCTTGTAGTCATTAACACTTTTTTATTTGCTTTAATTCCCTTAAAAGTTTACAGTTTTTTGGCAGTTTGCTAATAAAAACATTAATGGATTTACGTCTAGCCTAATAAAACATTTCCTAGTCGAACTTTACACTTTTTTAATATGAAGATAAAAGCTTATGGTAAAGTGGAAATACGGAAAGTACAATAATAACGCTTCTGCTACAAATAACGTTTTACAAAAGCCCTGTTAATTTTTCTAAATACATTTGTTATCTAAAAAAAATAAATAAATCATAGGTGATCAGAAAATAGGGGTGATCTTTTTAGAACCAAAAATTAAAAGCTCCAAATTGTAAAAAACAAACTAAACTATTTTACAGGGGTAATATAAATAGATATTGGGAAAAATTAGGCCAGTAGATATAGCCAATCAATCAACATTAATTCCAAAAGTTTTGAAACTTCGATGGTATGTTAGTGCATTAATGATGATGAACGGAACATTGTTTAAATTGCATATTAACAACAATTTGATTTCGATAAAACAAATCTTTCCGTTTTGTTTGAATGGTTGCAAATTGATCAGAGGATGTAAATTGTAAAATGCTATTTTTCAGAACTTCGAAAGTTTGCAGAAATAATAATAATATTTATTCATCAACAGAGTAAATAATACAATACCACAATAACTGGATTGCCTATACTATCTGTTTTCAATAGAGTTACTAAAGTAAAAAAAGTATACAAATAAGAATAATTTTACAACCCTTTACATGAGACGCAAATCAACAATGTTAGTGTAAGTGTAATATTAGGTTCATTGGCGGATCTGGGGGGGGGGGGGGCAAGCAATAAAGCAATAAATCACGTAAAAATTAATATTTTTTCATGATTCAAAGTTCAGTTGAAAGAAGGAACCTGTAGCTATAATATCATGTTACTTCTCTTTTTATCTATTTCTCTGAATTATTGAAAAATCGGGCCAAAGTTTGTTTTTGCTCGATATTTTGACCCTCCTATAAATTTATTCATAATTTTTTTATCAAGACCCCTCGACATTTTTTTTTGAGGATTATTTTCTTTTCGTGCTAAAATTTTTTGGGGTTAGGAATTGTACTAAATAAAAGATCACATTCTGACCTTTTCATCAATATATAAGATATCGCGTATTTTATTAGGTGCACGAGAAAAAACTCTGCCTTGAAACTTTCTCAAATTGGATTTTTTTACAATAAATTTATTAATTGTTTAATTTTCAAAACAAATTAAACATAAAAACTCAAATCGACAACATCGCATCTGTTTAATTTTCAAAACAAATTAAACATAAACTCAAACAATCCGACAACACCGCGAGAGACACAGAAGTCTTAACGGTTTTGAATTACGCGGAGTTTGTCATGTAGGCCAATTTCATACCATTTCGATACAGCGCTGAAGCGCAGAATTTCTAACGGATGTTTTTTAGGAACATGCAAATAGTCACGTCCGCCATAAAACTCATAACGTTGTAACCAAATTAATCCTTGTCTTCTACAGCGTGAGAGAAAGAGACAGACATAATTGATTCGCCCACGTGATAACAACCAAATTCTAGAATACTCGGACGGGTGGGGAAAAAACTTCGAAAAGGTCCAGACTTCGCAAACTTTAAAATCAGTGCATCATCATCACTTATATACACAACACCTAAAACGCTCATTATAAATATTTTCTGAATGATGTGATTATTTTACTTCTTTACTAATATGTTTTAGTAATTGTTAAAACATACGTTTACTAATAATTTGTGCGTTGTTCGTTCATTACTTACTAAAGTAATTTTATTGTTAAGTTGTTAATTTGTGATTTATTTATTTAACATTTTTTAATAAACCGTTAAATAAAAGGTGTTTGTTGTTTTTGTTAATGGAGTTGGGAAGACAATAAATACTACAGTCCAAATAAATTATACAGTCCATTTAGATGCTACGATACAGTTTAAAAAGGTGATGATAATACATCGGTCGTCCTGGTAAACTGGTACACCATAGGGATAGTTCCAGAACCCTCAACATTAATCAAGTGCAAAAAGTGAAAAAAAGTTGGTTATTATTGCTTTATCTTTTGTCTTCAGACAAAAACGGGAGGATATTCAAGTTTTCGGACGATATTCAAATTTTCCGTTTTCACCACAATAATTTTGAGAATTATTAAATAAATTTTTGAAACGCCGTTTTTGCAAAAAATATTAGTATAGGGAAAAAAATCATAGAGACAACTTTTGTGTAATGAACTGCTCTTCATTTTTTGTCTAAACAAAAATGCTCTAAGGGTCATATATCGGCAGATATCGTCGAAAACGGATTTTCGAGAATATTTTCTCAAAGACATCCCAAATTTTTATAACTTAATCACTTTGGTTACAAATTTCTATTAACTGATGCCCCCCCCCCTCTGAAAGAATACTGAACTTGTTCAAATACTGGTCAAGGCACTTTTTAATTATTTTCTCGAATATTTTGGCCAAACTGGATATTATTGCTATTGGGCGCTAGTTTAATTGGTCTGTATGACTGCCATTTTTATAATATATATAATCTGTTTCTTAATAGGATGACCCAAAAAAGCAATAATGTTCGATGAGAAATCTTAATGATGTCTAGAGACTAAAAAGAAAAAGACCTAACCATAAAAGAAAATAAAAAAGTTGAGGAAAAAAAAACACCGACTATATAGTTCTACGTTTCTTTTTATAAATTTGCGACATGTCTCACTTTTATTCTTATTTATTGCACCTTGATCGTAAACCTGTCTCAAATATGGCATTCCAATAAAATCGGCTAATTCCTACTGATTTGTTGAGAAACAAGCAAGCGCTGGAAACCGGTAGTTAGAGCATGTTCAGAATTTACATAATTGCAGAGGCTTCCACATTATTATGAACAGGTAAAGTTTCTCCAATAATTTATAGTGACAATCATAACACCTGCTGCAATCGACTGTTTTGCTTCTCTCCACTTTGTGCTGTGTATATGGACGACCCTTCTTGCCTGGCTCTTGGAAGGGAAATTTAGGACCTGTCATGGTATTTCCCTTTCTATTATGAATAATGTTTTATGACAGTAGTTGTACAGCGTTAAAATTCTAGATTCGCTGTAGACAAGTAACTCATTTTAAAAGACTGATTCTGATGATAAAACAAACAGATTATAGGAAATGATCATTGCACTTTTGAGATTAAATTTATTATTTTCAAATCAAAATATTTCATAAAGAAATATCTGGTCGGGTTTTTTTAACGACATGCAAACCCTTGGAGATCCCAGCTTTACGTCCATAGGAACCCACAAAGTTCTTTCCCATACACATTTTACAAAAACAAGCTCCGATTTAAAAATTTCAAAGCGGACAAACTTGCCTTATCAAGGGCGGATCTACGGGGGGTACAGGGGGTAATTAATTAATTTTTAGTCCTGTGGGATAATTATTTTTTAAGTTTTGGTCTGTTAAAGTTGAGCAAAATTTTGTTTTTTATAAGACATTCTCAATTTTTTGCAGAATGTCGTAACATATGTTTTTACAATTGTCTATTTTTTAAGTTTTGGTCTGTTAAAGTTGAGCTAAATTTTTGTTTTTTATGTCATTTTCAATTTTTGGTTAATACCGTGAAAAGTATTTATTTTTGAAAAAAAATTAAAGAGACAAGACTTTGAGCAAATGTTCTTCCGAATAATTACCATTTTTTTTATCTTTGCATTTATAACCGTCAATATCATTTTTTCGGGTCAAATAATGAAAAAACGGTCATTCCAATGAAAAAGTTTGTCATGATATTTCGGCGATATCCTAAGCTTTAAAATGGATTATTGTACATTATTTAATATTATCAGCCAAAAAAAGTACATTTTTGTTTAGAAATGTACGATTGTTGTGGTGAAAATCGTAATTTTCTGCGCACTGTAACTCGGGAGGGAACATTAATTCATTAAAAAAGGTAATTTATCAATTGCGAAATTTTTTTCTTTTTTTTTCACACCCCCCCAGCCCCCACTCAAAACGCAACTAACGAAAGTTTTCTACTTCTGGACACCTTTCCTAGAAATTTTCAAAAAAATTTAAGTCGATCTGATCGGTCACTAGTTTCTGCTCGATATTACAAAAAAATTTACTAGCTTTCTTGGACTACTTGGTAAGTTTTACCCCTCCCATAAAAAAAAGCTAAATCCGCCCTTGGGCCTTATGAACATCTAATGTTAGCGCCTCCACCACCTCGATTGTGGTACCCTCATTGATACACTACTCACCGACACCTACAAATAAATATTTTCAGAATGAACTAAATACCTACCGAGCACTACTTTAAAATGCGAGCCAAATTACATTATTCATAAGGTAAAACTGTAAAGTACGTTACTACATTTTAAATTCTCTGTGAACACTATCACATAAAATATGAACACCAATGGTGCAAATGCGATTCGAAATATTTTAATTTTAAAACACTAATTTAGTAGGTACGTTGCATATTATTTGTAACTTATTCATATATTCCGTACGAAGGACAGAAGTTATGAATAAATGAAAGTTATTTTATATTTATCAAAGCTCAGTGTTGGAAATACAGAAATAATCATTGAAATCACATGGGTTTTTTTATTTGCTCATCTGATTTTCCGTATATATTACTGCTTAAAATATATTTGATGTAATATAATGTATTATACAGGGTGTTTCATTACTAATTGGAAATATTTTAACTGTAGAATCCTGAGCTTAAAATATGAAGATTTCTCCCAAATCACTTAAATAAAATGTGTCTCCTGTCTGAGTTACAGGGTGTTTTATTTAAAGATTTTAAAATGATTTTCGACCATTACCTTAAAACTATTTAACGCATTATTGTCATACTTGGCGGTAAGTCTAGGTACTATACACCCTGCTAAATTATGTTAAATAAACGTTTCTGGCTACTACCAAAGGCGTACGACAGGGGCAAGTGACTGATTGATCCTTCCCAAATTCTACGTCACTGGGGGAATTGCAATTTTATCACGATTTTTGGTTTCTCCAATACTTTCTACGTAAATATCGTACTCTTTCTTCATAACGATAAAGTCATTATTTTTCGAGATATCTTTAAATTAAACATGAAGCTGCACAATTATTTTGATTTTAATATGTATTAATTATGTCGGTGTTTTGGGTCATTGGATTGCATTTATTACACAAATGAACCTTTAATCCGTATTAACAAAAAGAAAACAATCTTATTTGTCGATATTTCTTGAAACGAATAAACACATTAAATTATTAAAAACAAATTGTGGTTCTGAAAATGTTATAATCTAAATAAAAGAACAATGTTAATAACAAGAAAATATCAAAATGCATATGAACAAAACTTAAAAAGCTTTTATAACAAATGTTCAATATGACCCCCGTTGACCTCAATAAGTTTATCCATTCTTTCGCTGAACGATCTTCTAACTTTAAAAAATATGTTTGGCTGATTGGCAATAAAATTAGCGGAATTTACCAAAGTTCCTCACGAGTATTTATTGCTTGGGAGTATACTAGTGATTTCATATGTCCCCAGAAATAGAAATCTAAGGGATTACCGTCGGGAGTTCTAGGCGGCCACGGAAATTCACTACCTCTGCCAATCCAACGATGAGGAAATAGATGATCGAGATAGTTCCGCACTATTAGACGATAATGAGGTGGTGCTCCATCCTGCGTGAACCACATATCTCTCCTTCGATTAAGTGGCAGTTCCTCTAGATAATCGAAAAGTGTAGTTTGTAAAAATTGTAAATACGAGTTACCATTCAAATTTGCTGGTAATTCATAAGGACCCAACAAATTATCTCGAAATATACCGCACCATACATTAATCTTAAATTCGTGTTGAAAATGTGATTCTCGGAATAGATGGGGATTTTCAATATCCCAATAGTGACTGTTTCTCCAGTTGAAAACTCCTCTACGTGTAAATGTGGCCTCATCAGTAAACATTATTTTTTCAATAAAATTACGATTTTCATTTTTTTTATTTATGATCCAATGAGCAAAATTAATTCGTACATGATAATCTCTAGGCAATAAATTCTGTACCGGTGTAAAGTGGTAAGGTCGTAAATTTTCTTTTTTCAGTATTCTAAAAACTGAAGTGTGGCTTAATCTAGTCATTGCTGCTAAACGCCCAGTGCTTAGTTCGGGATTATCAGCAATTCGCACTAAAATATCATCCTCCTGATCCACAGTTAATATTTTCGGTCGTCCCATACACTGTTACGCCTAAATTGTCCAGTTTCTCCTAATCGACTAAAAACATTACTGAAAGTCTGGCGATTGGGTTGAACTCTGTTTGGATACATTTCTCGATATCTTCGAGCAGCAGCAAGGCAGGAATAATTTTCGTTTACATAAACACAGAGCATGTCTCGCATTTCAAGATTAGAAAAATTATTGTGCCGCGGCATTTCCACTTAATCGACTTTTTAAATTTTACAATAATCACAATCTTAAAGTGACAGTAACAATAATTAACAGCAATGACAGCAACCTACTAGATCGAAACAATTGGGTGTTTAACTAATTTTCAGATTCTATTTAAAACCTTATAAATAACAAGTACTATATGAATAAATAACAACACAATATGTTTTTTTAATTTTAGTTGCATACATAATTTTTATCAGCAATTTGTTAATTTTTATAATGTGCCTTTTGAATATTGCGCAATTGTTGAAATTACGTCACTGGTTGCGTAACTGAAGTTAGAAATAAGCCGAATCGAAAGTTTAACGAATTCACTCGACATCAAAGTTAAAATTGTTAAATATCACTGTCAATAATGTCATTTCTTTGATTTTTGTTGAAGCGTGGGTTTTTGATTTTGCATTTATTTTTGATTTATTAATATTTTTTAGTTAGTATATAGTATTTTCTTTGTTTCTAAGTTAGTGTATTTGTGTTTTCCCGACTTTAAAATCGTTATTCTATATTCTTCTTCTTCTTCGTCTTCGTTTTTCGAAACTAGTGATGGTCTTGGTCTGTTATATTTCTTCTTTTTTAATCGTTTACCGTAAAGCAAATCAGTACCGTACCAGTGACGTATCTGTATTAAAAGTTGCATAAAATCTCAAATCTTTTCTTATTATTTTGTATCTATTTTAAGCAAAAAAAAATAAAAAAACATGCAATTATGTAGAAAGTAATTAAGTATGAGTAATTAGAAATACAAAACAAATGAGGTTAGATTTGCAGTTAAACACCTAATTGAGTCAGACCAGAGCCAACTATACAAAATCTAAGCTTATTTTCAATATGTCGTACGCACTTTAATACCACGACAGCATGTAATGTCAATGATATGGAAAAAATGATTAAAGTAATGGTCGAAAATCATTTTCAAATCTTTAAATAAAACACCCTGTAACTCAGACAGGAGACACATTTTATTTAAGTGATTTGGGAGAAATCTTCATATTTTAAGCTCAGGATTCTACAGTTAAAATATTTCCAATTAGTAATGAAACACCCTGTATAGTATTAGTAGTAGTTAGTTTAGTAGTAGTTTTAGTATTTGTAGTGTTACTTATTGGCTTATTACTACCTGTCTTGGAGGTCATGTCAGATATCGTGACATACAGAATTTTGTAATTATAATTATATGTTCATTCAGTTATATGTTTATTAAAGTATTATAAAGTATACAACCTATATTATTACATGGCGCAGTCTAGTGGAAACTGATAAATAGGTTCCAAATCTGGTAAATGTCTTTGTGAATATCAGACAGAAGGGATAAAAAGTTAAAAAATAATGGAAGTAAGACTATCCCAGCCCATGTCCTTTGAGGGAAATTTAAGTGAAAACTTTAAAAAATTCAGACAGAATCTGATACTTTAAAATTGACAGAGGCACAAAAAAGGGAATATGAAACTGTTCTTGATGAATTTGAAAAATACTTGACGCCACAGAGTAATGTCGTTTATGAGAGATATCTCAGAAAAGCAAGAGCAAAAGAGGTGCAAAGCCAAGAGGTAAAAGTTGAAATGGTTAAGAAGAAACCTATGAAAAATAGGAATGACTGCAGTGAAACAAAAAGAAGTGGGTACCAGGAGACCTTTCATTGCAGACGGTGTGATACAGAACATGGCCCTCCGGAATGCCCCGAATATGGAAGAAGGTGTAGGAGATGTTCAAGATATGGACATTATGAACAGGTCTGTCACAAAGAAAGTCGTAGTAAGTACGTAAAAGAAGTCAAAGAACATCAAGACCAAGGTGAGTACAGCTCCTCGGAAAACGAATTCCTGGTGAATACCATATGTGTAAATGAAATAAAACACCTAAATCAGTGGATAGAAAAGATATAACCAAAGTATCGGAGTGTCTTAAAAAAAATTTTCCTCTGCGAAATAGTCTACATGTTTTTGAGGGTTTAATATTTTATAATGAGAAATGCCTCGTTCCAAGCTCCTTGCGCACAAACATGTTAAAATTGCTTCATGAAAATCACTATGGTGTCATAAAAACGCAACAAAGAGCAAGAAGAAGAAGAAGAGAAGAATGATATTAGTAATTATATTTCAAAATATTCAGTATGTGAAAAATTCAGAAATAAAAATATAAAAGAGCCACTAATATTAAGAGAGTTCCCTGACCTACCTTTTCAGAAACTTGCCACAGATATATTTGAATTTGGAAATTACACTTACCTAGTTGTGATCGATTATTTTTCAAAGTGGTTAGAGGTTATAAAATTAAAAGCAAAAACTTCGGTAGACATTATAACTACACTGGAAGGTTTGTTTGCAACTCATGGCATTCCATTAGAAGTCTATGCAGACAATATGCCATTTGGATCTAAGGAATGTTTGGATTTTAGCAACAAGTGGGGCTCTAAAATTGTAACATCAAGTCCAAGATATCCAAAATCAAATGGTCTAGCAGAAAGGGCCGTACAAATAGCAAAAAACATCCTGCGCAAAACCGAAAGTCTCTAGTTATCACTTCTAGAATGTAGAAACACTCCTATAACTGGTACTGACAAATTACCTGCGAAAATGTTAATGAGCCAAATTTTAAGGTCCAAACTACCTGCAATGACAAAATCTTTCACAACTGTAACAAACGATTATAAAAATGAGAAAAGAAAGTTAGAAAAGAAAAGAGAGCTGTACAAATATTACTATGACAGAACAGCAAAAGAGAGAAAACACTTTAACGAAAATGAAAACATATTAATTAGAGATGAGAGAAGTTGGGAACCAGCAAGAATTATAGCAAAAGCAGATACTCCAAGATCCTACATTGTAGAAAAGAACAATGCTAGAATAGTCCGAAGAAACAGCAGTCAATTGCGTTCATCTCCTAACAAACCAATAATAAAATCAAATATAACTCTATGGGAGAATCCAGGTACCAGTAATTACAACAAACAGGTTACATCAGACTTCGAACAAAAGGGGTACCTTTGGATAAGTCTGTTAGTAAAAGTGACCTGAGAAGAAGCAACAGGGCTATCAGACCTCCGAACCGGTTCACTGACTATATCATGAATTAATTTGGATTTTCGCTCTAATGAAAAAGGGAAGATGTAATATAATGTATTATATAGTATTAGTAGTAGTTAGTTTAGTAGTAGTTTTAGTGTTTCTTATTGGCTTATTACTACCTGTCTTGGAGGTCATGTCAGATATAAGTGACATACAGAATTTTGTAATTATAATTATATGTTCATTCAGTTATATGTTTATTAAAGTATTATAAAGTATACAACCTATATTATTACATTTGATAAAATTTAAAAGTTGGATGATACATTCTATAAGTAAGAAGAAGATGCAAGAAACATTTTCTGTCGTTTCATTTTTAGCAAATAAAAGGGGTGAACCTCGAAATAAGAGATAATAAGCTGGAAACTCGTATACACCTTAATTATGGTGTTCTAAAAGTTGTCTCAAAAGTCACATAAAATCTCGTGTCTGCGTGGTAAGTTATTCGAGGTCAAACGTCACAAAAATCGGTCTTTTGCGATTTTCTCGGTTTCTATAGCTCCAATGATGTTAACATCTATTACAAAAATTGTAGGACATAAAATTTGCGACAAGATTTGTTTCAAATATTTTTCATGCGCTCAATCTTTTACCAAACAAGAATAATACATTGAGTTGCCCGTCTCCACATTTGTCTCTGATAATACGTATTCTATTGAGTTTTTAAAACCACTGAACACGAATCAAAAGTCATAATTGAAATAATGACAGCTGTCAATAAGCTGTCTAATGATCTGAAAAAGTAAGTAATATAAGTAAGTATTGTCCACAAAATGATCAGGAATATTTTTAAGTCGACCATTCACCATCTGACTTTAAATTTGTGCTCATTGGCCTTAAAACTCGAAGAATATATACCAAATTTCGACTTTTTCAGTATTTCAGGATTTCCGACAGCTTTCTTTTATTATCAAAAATAAAGACCTAATTTTAAATAAATTTAAGTTTTACCAGTTACTTTTTCTCTTAAATCCTAATTGTTATCTTTACTTTTTACTTCTTTGGTGTGGTTTTTAAACATTCAATGACATACCATTCTGGTCATTCTTGTTGCACTCGACTCCTCTATCTCCTAGTACCCAAATTATAAAAAAATAATTTGATATAACAAACGTAGAAAAGAAACTTTGAATTTTTTGTTTCATCTGGAAATAATTTCCAAGTTTGATGAAAACTGGGAATCGCTCAAGCAAAAATAAAAACATAAAAGAGCCCATCCCAGTTCGTTACAAGTTTTAGTTGAACATTTTGAATGCGAAGGCTTATTTCCTATGCAGCGGTCGGATTGAAAGAAATGTCTTAATAGAAAAAGCTCTGACAGCCCAAGGCTAATCCTTTAACTTATTAAAAGTTGAGTTAAAACAGTTTGTGTCTGAGGGCGACTGTCTCCTCGCGTCTCCGCATCCCCCATCTGCCGTCCACAGAACGTCTTGTACATGGAGAAGCGCATTTCGCGGTTCGAGAACTCAAAATTAACCCGACGCTTCATACAGGGGCGGTTTTTGGAAAATAAATTTTTACATATAAAATAATGTCATAAAAAATTGAAGAGCTTCATATAGGGTGAGACAATAGGGCAGTGGCTAACCAAAAATACTTATACAGAACACACAAGCATTCTGCATCAAATAGTAGAAGCTCAGAACGACAAAATACCCTTGACATACCTTCCGAAGACCTGGACACGACTGAATTGAAGATTCAACTGCTCTCATCAGAAATAGGCTTATTTGTTTTACAGACGGATCTAGGAAATATGTGGGTACTTGAAGCAGGAGTTTTATCCGTTAAACAAGTAAGGTATCGTTACTTTTATTTTATTCAGGTGAATATAAGATCAACATATTTCACGTTTAATGGAGATTTGGATATAGAAGTTTTTTAGTGATAAGATATGAAATCGTTTTTGTAAATACCTACTGAAAAAAACTGTAAATTTACTAAACAAGGACATATATTAACAAATTGGTACATGTATGGTTTAAAATATATTTACATTTTAACTCTTAAAGGGCGCTTTCACACTTGGCGACACGACATAGTAGTGGGGATGAAAGCGCCCATAGTCTAGAAATAAAAGTGCAGTTACCGATTTGACAGAGTTATCAAATTATCCCACACAAACGAGGAACCCAAAAATTAGTAAAAATAATTATCCCAAAAACTAAGAATTTGTAATTCCAAACATGGAAGTTTTTTTTAATTATTATTAAACAGCCATAAAGGCGTTTAGTATATTACAACCTGGTCAACAGTGACCAATGAGCAATTTAATTCTAGTTTAATCTAATAGAGTTTGAAACTTAAAACTAAGGTATACTCATCACCGTTCCTTAGGTTCTGTAGAATGGATTGCACTAAAGTTTAACGTGCACACACAAGCTCTGCTTTTGCACTAACAACACTAAACTAACTCAAAGGGCTTGATCCTCTTAAGTCTTCTTTCTAACCCAGTATTGTCAAGGAGCTGGATAGCCTCGACATTGACATGATGATGAAGTCTTTCTTTCTTGATGGCCTGGTCAACATTGTCCATTTCTAGATCCCTATGGAGGTCACTATTGTGTAAGGGGCATCTACTATGTTTCTCAGTACTTCGTTTTGAAATCTTTGGATGATTGCTTTGGTGGATCCCCATAGTTGGATACCTCAAGTTCATACAGGCTTAAGTATCTGCTTATAAAACATAAGCTTATTATGTAGAGACAGAGTGGAGTTTCTTTCAATTAGCCAGTACATTTTTCTATATTTCAGTCCAAGTTCTTCTCTTTTCCTTTTTAACATTCACTTTCCATCGAAGTTTGGCATCTAAGGTAATACCTAAGTATTTTGCTGTGTTTGAATATGGAATCAGGTTATTGTTTATTCTAACTTTTGTTTATAAAGTTAATGTGGAGTGATTTAGTTTCACTAAGTTTTAATTTTCCATCTCTTCGTCCAGTCATAGATAAGGTGGACAGCTGTTTGCAGCTTGTGGGTTGCTTCTTCAATATAACATGGAAATGAACGATAAAAATGTTAATTTTAACGTCCGTCGTGATTACAGAATCTCTGACATGACACTTGAAACTTTAAGAGTATACTTTGAATGGTTTTCAAATGGACATCAACCGGATTTACTTTTATCTGTAAGTTTATTGCAACAACTGCAAGTTTCTACATATGACAGAATTGGTATAGTTCCAAGTACAAAACCTTTTCGACTAGTTTTCTCTTACTTTTTGGTATTATTTTTGCTTTTGTGTATTTTCCCCCGTTTCTTCTTTTTATAAATTTATAAGCTTTCGCATCTTAATCTGATTATTGGCTATGTCTCTTTCTTATTGATTTTTTTTTGGTGTAATTGATTAGCCGAGCCGATTCTGTTTTTCTCCAACCAGCCGTCACTTGCTCAAAGATATTTTTTCCCTCTTGTGGCCTCAAAAAGGATTAACAAATCATGCAAATTTTTATTAAAATTCGATTGAAAACTTTTATCGCCTCGTAAGTCTCCCTAATTCGGTATTCCGTAATCTTCTATCGAGAAAAATATGTAAAATTTGATTGGGAAAATACACGCTTCCTTATGAGATTGCGACTTCATCAGAAATTGAAATTAAAAAAGTATCTACTTTCGTATCTTATCTGGGAATAATATTATCTGGAATATTTTAAGGACGAAGTAGAAAGGAAACTTAGTTTTTAATTCTGGAGGAGTTAGAGTAAAAGAAACAAGTTTTCGTAGAAAAAAAAAAAAGATTTTAAAATTTAAAATCATCTCTATTAATTACCCGAAGTACAGAATATGTAATGTTGTCTATTTTTAGTTCCCTTTTAGTCTATTACTTGTATTTCCAGCTCGTGCCTCTCGTTTACAAATGCGGAACGAATTTCCAGTAGTTCGAACTAATCGTGGAGAAAGTTGTTGAGAACCATCGTAGGGCATACAAAAGGATAATGAACTCCCTAAACCCTTAACGCTAAACCCTCTCTCAGCGGCCCGAATCAACGACGTACTAAAAATCGCTATAAAACAACCGTTATTCTCCCTTTTCGAGACCACAATGTTTTGGTAAATACAACATTGTTGTCGATACTCCGAATAAAAATAAAAGTAAAGCGTGAGTATTATATAAAAATCTGTTTGTGTTAAAAATTATAGAATGACACGATCATTAACAAGGATCAAACAGGATTACACCTTTAAGATGGGGAAAACATTTTCGACAGTTATTTAGTTACTGAATCACAGTGACTCCATTTATCAGCCACAAAAAAAGGAGGGATGAAATAAAAAATGACAACAATATGAAATTATATAAAGAGATAAGGAAACAAAAAAGAAACAAAAATAATATGACGACGGGTTGCCGAATTCTGCAACTATTTTGTTATGTAAGTTTAAAAAATCAAACAGGGAAGATGTAGACGGTAAGTAGAAAAAACAACAACAAATAAAGAAAAGTAGAAACCAACAGATAAGAAATGCTACCAAATAATGGAAAATCTAAAACAAAGCAGTGCCAGGACGAGATGGTAACAGAAAACTATGCCTGAAGAATAAAACACAGGAATTATATTAGATATGCCAAACAATAGATTTCTTGAACGTAGCCTATAAAATACTTATAGATGTCAAAGCTCGCCCTGAGAAATTAAGGTAAATTTGAACCAATGGAACTATCCTAACTAATGTTACTTTTAACATCTATCCTGAAAAGAAAATAAAATACTAAGGTATTGACTCACACTTTAAATGGGTTTCACACTATGTATTGTCAATAAACTCAGAACTATAAATATGTTTAAAAAACTAAAACATATCTTAAGTATATCCCACTTAACAACAGTATATTATTCACTTGTAGAAAGCCATATTCGTTATGGAATAGTAGCATGGGGAGGTACTTTAAAAACACATCTTCATTCGTTAGAAGTTATGCAAAGACGTTTTCTGAAACTTATTTACAATAAAAAAAGTAGATATCCAGACACACAAATTTTGGATATAAGACAAATGTATTTCTTATGTACCAGAGTTAAATATCACATTAACAAAAATACCGCCATTTTTCCAAGTCATCGGTATGACACACGTCAAATAAAGTCATTTGTTGTTCGCTTAATTCTGAAACAGGTTTCACAAAGATCTTACAGGTATTTTTCTCCTAAAATTTACAATACGATTCCAGAAAAGATAAAAACAATCAGTAACACGAAAACATTTAAAAAAGAATTAAAAAAATACCTATTACACAAGAAAAGAACGCATATATTAGAATTATTCGATTAAAGAAAATAATAATAATAAAGAGATATTCTTGTAAACGATATTTCCCCTTGACCCGCGCAGCAAAAGTAGGCGTGCCTAAATATAAATATTTTCCAAACTTTGGCAACACAGCAAAATACATTTACGAATAAATAAATCATTTATGCATTCTTAGTAGCCAGTAGCCAGTGGCGTGCAGAGTTTAAACATTAGGTGACCAAAACCATCCAATTTTTAAATAGGTAATGAATTGAGGTTTGTTTTCTTTGATTCAACCTACAAAAACGCAAGATTTTGAATCTGTTACTCACAGAAAAACCTACGTCTAACAATTAAAGACTTTCAAATCTTGGCTGCTTTTTTATTCAAAAATTCCATTTTTTTAACGTAGAAGGAAATCATTGTCTTTCCGGAATTACAAAAAATGAGACTTTTTTTTATGATAAACGGTTTTCACTGAAAAAATTTCTGGGACATGAGAAAGCGCAGCCAGTTTCACCAAGGTAGTGAATGCTCTTAAAGAAACAACAACATTTTCTTCTTTGCCAGTTTCGGCCAACTTAAAATGTGCTTTTAGTTGACTGAATCATAGAGATTGAGAATGAGACCGAGTTCATCCACTTCTATTGTTACTAAGTAAAAAAGGGGAGCTCCTGTCACTGCTTTTACTTGTAATAACTAGCCTATTCTGATTCTTGTTGTGTTGTACTAGTGAACCTGTAAATGTTTGTATCGCAGGACGCTCCAAATTCACGAGCTTCTTTATATTAATATTATTCAATCTTGGTATCTACTTGTCTATTCACATTAATAAATACACGTAAATTTACTCTACTATAATATTGGCAACACTGTAACTCAAAAAAAGTTATTTTGCATCTTTTCGGTTTATTTAGTTTTCATATGGATATGGCTCTTTCTCCCAGAGTTCTGAGCAAACACGAGAATTGAGTTAGGACCTTTTTAAACGTAATTGGAAGCTTTTCTGTGTTTAATTTGCATACTTTCAACAAGTGGTCAGCACCCTTTGGGCCGAATTTAAGTGGGTGTTGGGATTGAGGACTATGAGAAAATTTGGTTTTAAATAATATATAAAATAAAAATTTGCTTTTGAATTATATCATGACAGACTGATGCGCATGTAGATGTGTTATTTATTTTGTTGGTATTGGATGAACCCTTTTCCACTAATCTCGTTAATGTCAGTTAAATTTTCATCTAAAATTATCCAATCATGTGGATTTTCAAATTCGTACAAGTTTTATTGTCTTCTAACAATTTTATTTACTTTCTTTATGCCTTTTTTAGCATTTTTTTCTCGTAAATTTTGATTATCGCTTTGCCTTTATTTAATTTAATATTATTTCAATATAAAAAGCTTAAGAGTATATGGAACAAGCCTCTATTGGTCTGTAACTTACTTTTAGACGAGTAGCCTAGATTGCAAAGCCTAGGTATCCATATGCCTCCGTTGGGAAAATTAACATCTCTACTCATGACCCTACCCTTGTTGTTCTTTAGTATATTAAACGTTTGTAATTCAAATTCCATTTTCTCTTTCTTACTTAATCTCATTAATAGTCCATTACCTTGTCAGCGTCAGCAACGTTTTTCTCTTTCATTGGTTACCTATACATTAAGAACATCCTGATATCCTGTATAAGCAGGTAATAGATGTAATCCAACTCAAAGAGCATTCGAAATTAGATGTCTCGTACTCTGAACGTTGTATATTGCAATATCATTTTAATCATCATTATTAGCTAAATCGTAGGGCATGTCGTCTCATTATACGTGGAAATATTCTGGAGTTCTCAGGATGAGAATTTAGAGCTTGTAATTAATAATTACCATAAAGAGAAGGCATTTGGTTTTATTGAAAGCTACTACTATTTGCAGGTTTGTAGTTTTTTTCCAAAGAAACCAGTGCGATTTTAATAAAACAATTTAATATTTTTTATTATTATTTAAAATCAGAAACATAGCGGCAGGAACCCGGGTGAAGTTGGCACCCCCAGGTGAGAATTTGGGAAAAAAGACTATTGCATAATTTTGCACGCACGCACAAAATGGAAAAAATTGGAGAAAATGCATCATTTTAGTTTTGCCCAGTATTGCCCAACACTCAGTTTATTTCGCGCAGTCTCCGTTAACCCATGAGTCAATAGTCGAATATCTATGGTGTGGCACCCCCATAAGCGAAATCGATATCCACAACGGCGCGATAAAGTTGATATGGCGTTGATAAATTGATATGAGCCAAGTTATGCCCATTTTTGCCCAACAGTTAGTTTATTTTGCGCAGCCTCCTTTAACCCTTTCACTGCCGCCAACGCGGCTACTGCGTTGTGTTAGGTTTCAACCATGTGTTGGCATCGCGGGTCCTGTGTGTTATGCAAGATTCATTTTATGGTTTGTGTGGTAGTCTGGCTAATTTGTTATGCCAAAGCCATGAAACTAGGAAAAAAAAATGGTTTGTGCGTGAAGGCACACAATAGGGTTAATCCGTAAGTAAAAAGTCGAACATTCATAGTGTGGCACCATCCACAAGCAATACGATAAAATGAAGTGATCAATAATTTTTCCCAATTTCATTCCAATTCAGTCAAATGAGATCCCCATAGTGGGTTTTGACTTTCATTCAGTCAAAACGCATTATATAAACAAAACATCAAAAAAATACATTTTGATCTAGGACAAAACAAGAAATGCCGAGTTTGGTCATTATATAGCAATCTGAACGTCACGGATGAAATTCTGATATTGGGCAAAACTCGTTCCTCATGGAATGACTATTTAAGGCCTTATTTAGGCCATGTTAAGTGTTCCCCAGTTTTGCCCACCCTCAGATTATAACATAAACGGCATTATGCTGTTAAAAATGTGAAATTAAGTAATGTCGTCATAATCTGATCGTCGCCGAATAAATTCTGATCTTGGGCAAAACTCGTGACTCATGGAATTACTATTTGCAGCCTTTTTTCGGCCACTTTAAGAGGTGCCTAGTTTTGCCCAACCTCGGCTTCTAACTAAAACGGCATTATGCTGTTAAAAATGCGAAATTTAGTCATTTCGGCATAATCTGATCGTCGCCGAATAAATTCAGATCTTGGGTAATACTAGTGACTCATGGAGTGACTATTTAAAGCCTTATTTAGGGCAGTTTAAGAGTTCCCCAGTTTTGCCCAACCTCAGATTGTAACTTAAACGGCATTAAAAATGCTTTTTTTTTCTAGTTTCATGGCATTGGCAGAACAAATTAGCCAGACTACCACACAAACCATAAAATAAATCTTGCATAGCACGCATGACCCGCGTTGCCAACACATGGTTGAAACCTAACACAACGCAGTAGCCGCTTTGGCGGCAGTGAAAGGGTTAAAGGAGGCTGTGCAAAATAAACTAACTGTTGGGCAAAAATGGGCATAACTTGGCCAAAAGTATGGCTCACATCAATTTATCAACGCCACATCAACTTTATCGCGCCGTTGTTAAGGGAGACTGCGCGAAATAAACTGAGTGCTGGACAATACTGGGCAAAACTAAAATGATGCATTTTCTCCAATTTTTTCCATTTTGTGCGTACTCAATTTTTTTTGTTTGTAATTTTTGAAATAACAATACGCCATTTTGGTACTTTTCTATAGATGGGCAATTTTTTTTTGGTTGGGCAAAATTGGGCATAACTTGGGCACAATTCTGGGCTACTTTATTTCATGATATTCATTTATGGGGGTGCCACACCATAGAAATTCGAGGGTTGACTCATTTGTTAAGGGAGGGGTGGGCAAAAAAATGCAACTATTGGGCAATACTGGGTAAAATTATGCAATAGTTTTTTTTCCCAAATTCTCACCTGGGCGTGCCAACTTCATCCAGGTGCGGCAGGACCAGAAAATAATTTAAAGTAATTTTTTTTATTAAACACTCATAAAGGCATTTTACAATCTGGTCAACAGTGACTAATGAGCAATTTAATTCTAACTTAATCTAATAGAGTTTGAAACTTAAAACTAAGGTATACTCATCAGCGTTCCTTAGGTTCTGTGGAATGGATTGCACTAAACTTTAACGTGCACACACAAGCTCTGCTTTTGCACTAAAAACACTAAATTAACTCAAAGGGCTTGATCCTCTTAAGTCTTCTTTCTAACCCAGTATTGTCAAGGAGCTGGATAGGCTCGACATTGACATGATGATGAAGTCTTTCTTCATGACTCTTGGCTGATTTCTTGATAGTCTGGTCAACAGTGGCCATTTCCAGATCCCTATAGAGATCACTATTGCGAATGTACCAAGGGGCATCTACTATGTTCCTCAGTGCTTTGTTTTAAAATCTTTAGGTGATTGCTAAGTGGCTTGCTTTGGTGCATCCATATAGTTGGATACCATAGGTCCATACAGGCTTAAGTATCTGCTTATAAAGCATAAGCTTATTATGTAGAGACAGAGTGGAGTTTCTTCCAATTAGCCAGTACATTTTTTCTATATTTCAGTCCAAGTTCTTCTCTTTTCTTTTTAACATGCACCTTCCATCGGAGTTTGGCATCTTAATACCTAAGTATTTTGCTGTGTTTCAATATGGAATCAGGTTATTGTTTATTCTGACTTTTGTTTATAAAGTTAATGTGGAGTGATTTAGTTTCATTAAGTTTAATTTTCCATCTCTTCGTCCAGTCATAGATAAGGTGGTCAGCTGTTTGCAGCTTGCGGGTTGCTTCTTCATTGCTCTTTCCTACTGCTAGAATGGCAGTGTCGTCGGTGAAGGTGGCTATGGTATTGTTTTCTAACTTTGGAATATCACATGTTTACAGTAAGGAGACTTCCTTGTGGTACTCCAGCCTTAATTTCTTTAAGATCGGAATAGGCTTCTTCTTACCTAATTCTAAAGTATCTTTCCGATATATATGAATGGAGAATATCTGTATATTGGTTTGGAAGGAGAAGCTTGATCTTATGTATTAAGCCTTCATGCCAAACCTTATCAAACGCTTGTGCTGCATCGAGAAAGATAGTAGCACAAATGTTTTTCTCTTCTAATGATTTCTCTATAATGTTGGTTATTCTATGAACTTGGTCGATCGTCGAGTGCTTATTTCTAAATCCAAATTGGTGATCAGGGATAATTTCTCTTTCTTCGAAAAGTGGTTTTGTCTTTTGAGTAGGAGTTTCGCAAATAGTTTCGACATAACAGGCAGTAATGAGATCGGTCTGTACGACAAAGTAAAAATTAAAATTTTTTTAATATAGTTAAATTAAAAATTGATCCAAAAAAAATTTGGCACAGCGTTTTTTTAAATTACTTTATACGTTTTCCTCTGCTTTCCAAACTTTTACAACGCCAATCATTTTATCCTTTATATATATTTTTGTATAGAAGGATTTTAATTTTTCTTATCCACAAATGGAATAGATTTATGTTTTAAATTAATATGTACCCATTTATTTGTTTTCGAAAAAAAAAAATTATTCTGTGTTTGGTCTAAGAATTCATAAACGTGTCCTCGTACCAAAATTTTTAACTAGAAATCCTCCTGGATTAAATCGAACTAAACCAAACACAATAATTTATTAACTTTGAAAATAACCTTATCGAGTCCATCTCGACTGACAGTCGAGTGCTAAACTAGAAACTAATATTAAGATGTCAGATTTTGGGCAAGCAGCGTTCTGGAACTCGAAGATAGAGTATACAAACTTAATTCTGACTTGTCTTTGAATTTCTTAGTTAAACACTTGAAAGATAAATAAAGTTTATTAATAAATCCTAAATTGGAGGTGCCCAAATTAGAGAAGTTATATTTTGTAATTCGTACCAATCTGCATTTTTTTTAAAATAACACAAAAAATGTGTAGTTTGGTTAAAACCACATTTTCTGACCACTAATCGAAATCAAAATAAAATAAGTAATAAATTCTTCATAAATGTTTAGAGTGGTAATCGTAATATAAAGAGTATCCCTAAAAAAACGAATTACACTGTTCCAGAATGAGTGAATTTAAATGACTTGTATTAATATAATTTAAGATGCCTGTCGATGTACATATGCTGTATACCCCGCAAAATCCGCTGATTATAACTGTGTATTTTGTATACACCACTGCAATAACAGGTAAGCGTGTTTGAGACTCGTTGACAAAATTTAAAAATAATAGTAAATCAACAAAACAATAAAAACCTATAAAGAAACGTTATATGAGAAAGCCTAATCAAAATTGGAAATAATATATAGGGTGTTCCCTTTAAGAAATGTATGAATGGTCATCTTAGTAATATTAAACACCCTGTAACAGATAAAATTAACTTTAAATTATGTTGCTTAAGACTGCCCACACTTTTTGTAAATAACTTTTTTTTCGGCACCGCCTATATCGAATATTGACGCACTAATGACTCACCCTATATCTTATCACTCAGTTAAGAGAAATTTCAAAAATTTTGTTATGCATCCAATAAACTCTCATCGACATTTATATCCTCGACTCAGAAAAAAAGATCAATCCTCTCCACGTAAAAGCTAATGTCATAATAAAATTCCATATTCTCGAACCATATCAGAAATAACGACTGGCATATATTCCAGATGGTGCGAATGTCTTTCCTATCTTTTTATCCGTCTACCTGGACGGCAAAGAAGAAGACACGA
Organism: Crepidodera aurea; assembly: GCA_949320105.2. Classification (NCBI taxonomy): domain Eukaryota; kingdom Metazoa; phylum Arthropoda; class Insecta; order Coleoptera; family Chrysomelidae; genus Crepidodera; species Crepidodera aurea. Next base: position 32,312,125 of record OX439475.1, read on the forward strand.
CTTTTCTGCATAGAGATTTGCGGCAACGACGTCAGATGCATCGACGTTAGAAGCATCCGGCTAAAAGCAGAACAGTGTTTTCATTAGCGCCTCGGCTTCTTTTTATCCCGCTCGGAAGAGAAATCTCTCGTTATTTTGCAGGTTAAGAAGGAATTGGTTCAAGCGAAATATACATATTTTTGTATTAGTTAAAAGGGGTGGGGCAGCATGGTTGAAAACTAATTATGACGCAAAAGTGCTAGCTGAGAATTTGATATCCATGTAATATTGCAGTAGCATTTCTAAAACGCTACGAAATTTAATGTAATCGAAATATTTACTAGAGTACGATGTCACGAGGGGGTATCCCAAAAAAAACAAAGTTATTTTTTAAAAGCTAATTAATACATTTTTTTTACAAAACAACATTATCAAATTATTCTCCATTATACTTAATACTTTTGTCTAATTGGTGATTTTATTGCACTTCATCTGCAACGATGGCTGACAGATGCTTCATCGTTTTTTTCTTGCCCGCTTCCAGGTCGTCAATTCGGTGTCTTCTGATGCCCCTATTCATGTGCAAAAATCAAAAGAAATCGCACTGAGCTAGGTCAGGTGAGTGGGACAATAATTGTGACTATGAAGAAATATAGGACATTTTTCTACCGCCCTCAGCATAAGTGACGCCAAATTTTTGGTCTATTATTCATGAATAATATTTTTATTGATAACTGCAAATAAACAAAATATAAAAATAGAAATATAAGAAACATGAATCACTACTACAAATTATGGTTAAATAATGTGTGTATTGTTTTTCTCAGTGTACATATTTCTAAACCGGTAATCCTTTTGGCGTTTCTAGAATAAAATCTGAACATCAAGAAATATAATTTTTAGACTTTGACGCGATTCATACGGTTATATTTCCATCTTTATCAAATATTTCTTAAATAACAAAGACATGACAGGATTGCTGAATACACTAGTGAGTTTAAAAACATTCTCATACATACACTGAACTTATCAGGTGTGCAGCTTTCTTTTCCAACTTCATTTTCATATTCCGACGCCACAATACATTCTATTTTTCTGAAATCGCTCAAGAATGCCTACTTTCTCGGAGCAATTTCAGACCACAAAATACGCTATTCTAGTATTTTAGTCCATTGTTAAGCAACGAACTTTCCCGGATCGAAAACAGTCCGGGAATATTTTTGCGGGCCTAGGCCCTCAAAATCTATGTGCTTTCCTGAAACGTCAAAGTAACTATAATCGAAAGAAGTCAGATGTACAAATTGAAACCAGATTATATATACTAAGTGAATAAGGTACGTTTAGAATGTAAGAATTTTAAAATTACCTAGATATTTATGTAGTGTTTACTATTTAGGTTGCTTTAATATTTAGTGTTAAAATTTATAAAAATTCCTTAATTTATGATAATGTTCTATAATCTAGACATCTATCACTCGCGGTCCACCTTCAATCTAATAATCTTGTTGACGGATCTTTCTAACATGAATTATTAGAAAGGAACATGTGAAAAACCATCTTACCCCGTACCATGGGGTATGATTGTGAAAGCTAATTTTTTTCACAACGAACAAATGTGCATTTCTTCGGCGTCTTCATCATCCACACCGGCACAAACATTATTACCCCAATGTTCACAAAGCTGGCAACCTATCCAACCTTCTAGTGATTTCAGAAAAGTATTTATGTGTAAAAAAATTGTTTCTTCATCATTGTTCTTTTGCGTTTTGTCAGAAAGTTTAGTATTTTTTTTAGCAGTTTTTTGTGTAGATTATGAGGATTGGCATTTTTAAATTTTCCAGCTCATTTTTATAGTGCCCTTATATCCCTTCATACCCCACACCCATTATCTAACAAACAAACACAAGTGGTAGTGTTGTCTTATGTCCATTATTTTTATTTCAGCATATAATTGATCTGACGGATACCTCGAGTTTTGAGTATAACATTTTTAAATAACAGTTAACATTTTAAAGTCTATCCATTTTTTTATTTCTAAAAAGTTTATCTTCGCTTTCTGTTTTAGGTCTTCCCAATTATCTGCCCTATATGAAATATCAGTATCATCTGCGAGGCCAATAACGTTTTTACTGGTTTTTAAAGAAAACAAGCAGTTAATATATATGTTGAACAAAATAGGACCAAGTATGGATCCTCGCGGCACTCCATATTCAACAACTCTTGCACTGCTAAGTATATCATCTATTCTCACAGTCTGCTGTCGCTTGTTGAGATACCTTTTAAAAAGATTTAAATAATTATTTCGTATACCAATATCTTCCAAGCACTGCAGGAAAAAAAAAACTAAAGTTCGTGTGACGGGTGGTTCAGGCCGCGACTACCGCTTTCTGCATGGCTTAATGACTACAGTTACATAGCCATGACCAACGGTTTATACGTACTCACCGAGCCATGGTGGGTTGCCGATATTATGAACCACTTGATTTTCTTGGGAATCGAGCCCGGGTCGTCTCGTTGAGAAGTGTATATGCTAACGCTGAGCCATGGCACCCTCTGCAGGATAAGATGATGACTAACCGTGTCAAATGCATTTGAAAGATCCAGAAATATACACAAACAGGGCTTGCTTTCATTAAGTGATTCACTTAGGTACTTGTGAAGTTTTGTGTGGATGTTTTCTATCTAAAACCAAACTGTTGTTTTGAGAGTATTTCATATTTGTTTAGGTATGAAACTAATCTATTTTTAATTAATTTTTCAAACTTTTTTGAGAAGTGGGTGATTAACCATATGTGTTGGTAATTGCTGATGTTGTTACATCTCCCTTTTTATGTAATAGAGTAACAATTGTTCTATCTATACATTTAGATAGAGTATGTGTAAATGGTTTTAAAAGATAATCACAGTTTAATTTAATTGTTTCAGACTTTGTGTTATCTATTCCAACGATTTTCCCATTTTTTAAATCAAAATAGGTGCAATTAGGAATAGATTTTCATCGCTTTTTATTTGGTTTGCTAAAGCTCTTATTAAATTCATTAGCAATGTTAATTTTATGCTGGAAATAATTGTTAAGTGTTCTCTTACAAAGAGTATTTCTCCATTGAACATTTAGTTTTGTATTTATTTCAAGGTGTCCGTCCGGCTGTGTTTAACCCTGTTAATGAAACGCCCATGTCGGAGATAGTCTAGCTGTATTCATGGTAACAAAAAAGTGATTGAAAAATGAAAAATGTAATGTCAATAAAAAAAAATCTTAAAAAATATTTTAGAAATCAAAATAAAATCTTCTAAAAGACGCTAAATGTGTGCGTGTGTGTGTGTGTGTATCTGGGTGTGTATGACATATATCCATCATATAAACCATAAACGTAAAGAGGTGAACGCCTAACTTGCCGATAAATGCCCATATATCGAGTTCCCCCTAATAATTTTAAACTCGCGCTAGCTCGAAATCTGTACATAGGATTGAGTTGGGCCCGTGAACACTTTTGATCAAGAATAAATTTCCGAAGTTTGAGAGAAATTCACCGAAAGCCATTTTCCTATCAAAAACTGCGGGGTCCTTTAAAATTCTTAAATAAGCACTAGCGGTGACAGCACTAACCAACTTAAATATTAAAAATACAAATCCAAAGGTGACATTCTGTGTCAAGTGCTAAATAAATAAAATAACTAATATTCCCTTTCCTGCCCTCTCATCCATGTTATTATAGCTCTTTCTAGTTTTTAAGGACGAACCAAGTTGGTAGATACTTGAGAGAAACTAAAAATGTGTGATTTTGGTAAGAAATTAAGTTTTTTAGCTTCTTGAAATGTATTTTAATGTTTGCGTGATAGGGAGGTACATAACGATTTGAAAAAGGCTGAAAAGTTCCATTTAAAAACCGCGGCAGGTCTAATACCACTTATGAATGCTGCCCCAAAGTTGAATATTTATTAAAATTTGATTTACGCAGAATGGATTTTGCATAAGAAGCGAGTGGCAATATAAAAATTTAGGATATAAATGGACCTAGAATCTACAAAAAAATTAAAAAAAAATTAAAATTTGGTTTACGTAGAATGAATTTTGTCTAAGAAAAGATGGGTAATATCAAAATTACTGAAAAAAATGTTTTATCCATTTTTGAGCGAAAAAGTGAGTTTTTATGATATAAATGGACCTAGAATCTAAAAAAAAACTAAAATTTGGTTTACGCAGAATGAATTTTGTCTAAGAAATGATTGGAAATGTCATCGAAAAAAATGTTTGGCCCATTTTTGAGGGAAAAATTGAATTCTTTGGGATATAAATGGACTTAGAATCTACAAATAAAAATTAAAAAAAAAATTAAAATTTGGTTTACGCAGAATGACTTTTGTCTAAGCAACGATTGGCAATGTCAAAAATACCGAAATAAATGTTTGAGCCATTTTTGAGGGAAAAAGTGAGTTTTTTTAGGTTATGAATGGACCTACAGTCTACAAAAAAAATCACAACAATTAAAATTTGGTTTACGCAGATATGAGAAATATCATCCCATTGACGGACCATTGGAGCCGCCGTTGATGTTGCCCTCATTAGCCAAAACGCCGTATCTGCATAAAATTCACAATTGAATAAAATTAGTTCTCGGTTAGATGTATTCATGCACAGTTTTGTAGATAAGGCATAAAATGTAATGTTTTTTATGTTTTGGCTTGACTTAAGGCATTTTTGCTAAGCATATCTTGTTCAGAATGATGAAAAAGTTAATTTCAGATACGGCGCTTTGGCTAATGCGGGTACAATGGTACTGAAACTGTAACTAAGCATAGGCGAATTACCTTTCAGCCAGACACGTAATTAAAGATATTAATACAGCAAAAATTAAGAATGAAAAAATCTCCAACTTCCCCATCTTTACAATTACATACGGCAAATCAAAGTTTAAAAACCATAGCACATTTTGAGAAGTAGTTCGAAGAATAGTCGCCTTTACCATCACCCAAGGTTGCAACGAAACTAATTTGCAGATTATAAGAGGAGTTGATGGACATACATTATTATGACGTTTTCCCCGTTCAAATAGGACCAATAATAGCAGAGATAATGCTCCCTCGCTAATGCGCATGATTTTTGTTTACGTACTCGTTCCTACTTGCGTTAAACCCTACCCGCTAAATGGATTACAATCTGCTTAGTTTTAAATGGGATTACAATCCGCTTAGTTTTCCTTGGTTGGATTGCAACCGGCGTAGTTTTCGTTTACTAATATTACGCTTACGCTGGATACTTGTTAATGTTAACGGACCACAATATAGTAATTTACAGACTCTCTCTGATTTTTTTAAGCCAAAGTTATAAAATTTGAGAATTCAACGTGAGCAATCCTGTAACCGTGACCCGTAAATAGCAGGAAACTCGTATCAGCAGTGAGCGCACATAGCAATTGTAACTCTCAACTCAACGTTTTCGTTATAGCGGTGGCGGAGAGCGAGCATCTGGCACCTGGTGGAGTGCAATCCCATCACCACCACATCCTGTTTCAGTATTTCATAGCTAGCGAGCGCTTCGAGCATGGGAAATATTGCATTATACATGTACGGACCGAAATTTACAGCAGAACACCTTCTGGCGGTCTCCGGCTCCTGCCATCTGGCCAATCATAACAGATATAGACACGCGTAATGTGCCATTTTATTGCCGGAACGTTTGGTCTGGTTCCGAGATGTGTGTAGTTCCCTAACTTACCGACCGCGTCGGTTGACAGTAGTCATAATAATAACTATGCGTTCGTGGAATATATACTGCGGAAATTATGGTAATGGTCTTCCTTTTACCGTTTTCTCGTTCTTATAAGTAGTTTATTGTAGATGGGAAATTCAGTTCATTTAAGTTAATATTGTAGCGCCACCTGTGGATGTTAAACGAATTACAACTATAGTAAGATGTTTTGTATATAATCATAACATGAAAGGCTACTCCTTCTGTGAAATATTGTCACAAATCTCTTATATAATTAAAATATTAATTTCGGAAAAAACTAAGTAACAAAGTCAAAACAATTTAAGAATTATATTTACCAAAATTATTTTAGTTTAAATTTCTTTAAAATATAAACATTTAATCAAACCAGGTCTCATTACAAAATTTTTCTGACAGTTCAGAAAGACAAAAATCGATGTTAGATTGCCTAATTGAGAGACTATTACAGAGATAAATGTAGGACAATTTATTTAAACTGCATCTGTCAGCGAAATTTTCATAGAAACCCTTTGCGACGAGAACGAATAGTCAGTCAGTCGTTGGCTGGGTGGGGAAAAAGACTTCTTGAAGAGAAGAGAGCGGCCAAAGCCAAAAAAACCGCATTTTCTATACCTTGCGTAAGAAGAAGTTAAAGTTTTTAAAGAGTACAGTAAAATAATAAGTCCCTGAAGATTATAGTTCGCAGTTTGAGTAGAAGCCAAAATAAGCCCTCTAAAGAGGAAAAATTAATTGAGGAATTGTGACAGGCCCATAGCACATAATGGTTAGGTAAGCAATTGTTACTTATATAACTTCTGTATATTTAAAGGGTGTCTTGTTTCATTTCTCAAAGTGAGTGGTGGTATTGAGACCTAATAACTACTAAGTATTCGTACCCATCGTACAGACCGAAAGGGCTGTTCACCCTGGATACGTAGCAGCATTACGTATACCAAACATTGGGACCTCGTGACAATATATGTAATAGTATTGATTGCTTCAAGGTTATGCGCTGGCTCAGCGTTATCAGCTTGCTACGTATGCTTAAAGTTACGTTTATAACGTATTTAGGTATTTATATGCAATTTCCAGCATAGCTAAACATTTTATCTGCAACATATGTGTTGTATTTTTTCAATAAAATCAATATGGAGTCCAAAATTAAATGATATGTTGCCAATTGTTTTTTAAATCTTTTATTCATGCTTTTTTATTAGAGCCTGAGTTTGTGAAAATTGGTTAAGGCATATGAAAGTTACTAAAACCCTTAAATCTCGGGAATACCACCTAGGATAACTGAATATTAATTTGGCTTTAATACTATTAAACATTTTCATCATCAATTCCTAAAATATTCCCCGCATTACCCGTCAACCATCATCATCTTCAATCCCTCGCAACGGATTTTATTGCAATGTGATCCAGATATTATAGTGCACCCTATTAAGATATAAATGTGATTCGCTTTACAGTCGGCGTGCCAAACTTCGGTACTAATTTACATATAGACCAAAATCACATCCAAATTATTCCCGAGATATTATTTTATGTTGGCTAAGAACTTTCCGAAACTTTGATTTAACAATCTACTTTATTAAAACTATCTCGGCAAGTTTTTGGAGCTTTCGCGAATGACTGGGAGGAGACGTACGTTAAGTTCGAAATTTAGAAATCGGTAGAAGCACAACGGGAATTACAACCTCTAGTTTGCGTTGGCGCGGCGGTAAAAAGAGAAATTTCTAGGAGAATTCGTTACTTACATACTTTGTTACCTACTTATTATCTACATTTTCGAGACGACAAAACTTATACGTGAGGGCCAGATAATAAACTTGCCAAGTTGATTTCTGGGAGCTTGTTTAGCTTTAAACATGTATTTAAAATTATTTGAAGGTGGTAAAAGTGAAGATAATTCTCGTGTATATTTGGGGACCATTCAGTTGGAGAAAAATACCTACTAATTGGTCCGAGAGTTTAAAAAGGTCAGCGAAAACCTAGACGTACCCGATCCACTAAGACATTAATTAGATTCAACTGACTAAAGTCTAGGAATCCAACTGTCAAAACAGTCCAAGAGCTTAGAACCCACCCAACTTTAAGGACATAACGAGTTGATATCGAGTTGGCATAACAAAGTTAGTCCAGCCTGGCACTCCTTGCTAGCTCCGGATAATCCACCACAGGGTTTCAACATGCCCCGTAAAAACTGGGTTCGGTTAAACATAATCCGGACTGGCCATGGCGGAAGTGGAACGACCTTGTTCAAGTGGGGGATGGGCGTAAGTCCAGAATGCGATTGCGGTGCTGCATCTCAAACAATGCATCACATTATCTACGAATGTCCGAGAAGGGCATTTTCTGGTACAACTTTTGACTTTTTACATGCAACACCTCAGGCCATCCAATGGATTAACCAACTAGATATGGAGCTGTGATAATACCTACAAGTAATGTTGTCTGTTTTTATACATGTCCTGTGTTGTACATTTTATTTTTATGTTTTTTTTATGTATGTTTGTATACGCCATAAGCTAAATAAAAAATAACCTGCTATAATCCGTTACTGAGAAAGAGTCAAGATAATCGTATAGGTCAGTTGGTCAAATGTCGGAATAGGTAGAAAAAATAATACAAATCAACTAAATAATAATTATATTTATTCCAATGAAGTAGGTAAATAATTATTTGACAAACATTTAATAAAATTAAAACGAGATAAACAGTTAGTCTTAAATTTTATAATTATATCATCAATAAAATCTTGCCTTTTTTTCGTACACCCTTCGGGTATCTTAATTTTAGATGTACTGACTGTCTTAATTTTTATATACATATGTCTGAATTTGCATATTGTTTAAAATGTTAATAAAGTTAAAAATACCGGGTGTGAATAAAAATTTGAGTTAAATTGGGAGTGGAATGACACGCATGCATTCGTTATTCTACACATGCTGTTTGTGGTGCAAGCCCATATAAGTGGAGGAAATTTTTGATTGAACATCAATGTAGTTATCCACAATATAATCGCAAAACGAAATCACGCGTTCATCATTTGGCATTATTTGAAAAATTTCGTTGGCAAAAAAATCAGCCAAAAAATAGTTAACTAACTCATCGAGAACTTGGCTTTGCAAAGAAATAAATATTATCAATTCATTAAAACAGGTACCTATAAGTACATTAAAGGTTGGGGGTAGTTAATCTCTTGATTTTATATTTTTTTGCCCAACTGAATGGTAGGATTAGGAACTACCTGATCTTTTTGCCAAACTGACATATTATGGTATATTTCCTACATTTTAAATTATTCAGGGTGTTTTAAGTATACAGTCATTAGTTTTCAAGGGTTGTCCTAGATCTTTCAAAACAATATTTGGAAAAGAAAAGGAAATTTTGCATCTTGAAGTTCCGTAGCAGCCTCACAATAAGTATTTGACATCATTCGATGTGCCTCAACCACAGATTTCTTTAAATTGAAGCTAAAAATTAAACCCCACGCAAGTGAGGAGAATTTGGCTCGTAAATTGACATTTTCAATCGATAATAACTTTAAGGTACTGATACAAATCGAGTAACGTTTCTATGTGTCTATAAAACTAAGATTTGGAATCATTTTCATGATTCACAAGGGGTGCACACTGGGGTAAATAACCTTCAAAGTTGGCAATAAATAACAGACTCTATAAATGGGCTTCCACATTATATATTTCGCTTTAGAGACGTTATTAGTGTAAAAAAAGTCATAAACAACATTATACATGTTCCTTTATTTCAAAATAACAGTAGTAGTACTGAAGAAAACTTTCGTCTTGAAAATCTGAAATGTTGCCATCTTCGTCATCCGTATCTTCTTCTATTCTAAATGCACTCTTCCAACGTGTTTTGTAATCTGATTTGAAATGTGACAATGTTTTTACCAAGTTCCTAAGGTGTGCGTCATCACATTTTGTTTTTTCTTTATCTCTTCTGTCAAATAATTAAATTCCCCTTCAATTACACAGCTCATATCAAGAAGTTTCCTCCTCTCTATAAATATAGCGCTGAAAACAAAAGCAAAAAAATAAAAATACGATTGACTATAAAGAACTCGAGAAACGACGAAAATAGCGAATAAGTGCAAAAAATTTAACTATTTCTGACATTAACAATCAATATACAATGTAACAACTCTATAATTAACACTCGGACAATTTTGGAACCCAACTAATAATTCTAATATTTCTGAGATTAATATAAATATCAAACAATTGGAAGAAGTTATGTTAATTTATAGCTATTTTTTTAAACTAAAGTTTTATTGCCAACTTTAAATGTCGGTTCCCCAGTAAGGAGCTTGTAGGATCCGAACCTGCATTTTAAACTCCATTAAGTAAACAACTACTCAAATGAAGGACACTAATATGTAGTTTCTAGGACTGAAGCAAGCTGTCTTTCACATATTTTATTCTTCCGACTGGTGACGTTTCCTTTAATATTTCCCAAAAAATAATAAGCATTATTCGTCCTGAAATGCGCACATCCTTAAATGAAACGTCAACGAAACCAGCACGTACCCATTTAACCTACTTTTTATTATCTTTTATAAGAAAAGTGTTCTTATCAGAAGCAACAGAGGAGTAGAGGTAATTTTTCTAAAGAGGAATGAAAAAATGTATATATGGACACATAGATATCCATTTATTCTATCTAAAACAACAAATTTAATCACAAGAATCTTCTGACTCTCTTGATTAACGTGAAATAGGTGGATAGTAAAATATTTTTTCAGGTTTTTATTAAACAAATACTGGAAAACAGTACAAAAAAATGTGGCTTTAAATTCAAATTAAAATTTGAACCATTTCCTATCTTGTGCGATAGCAGCACATTAGACATAAGTAGATTATTATTTTGCTTACTTTTGTTAGGAATCATTTTTCACTTATTAGGTTACCTTTGGAAAATTGCGGAAGTCATAATGATACCCAATCCCGGGAAACCGCCACATGAGGCATCGTCATACAGACCGATCTCGTTACTGCTTGTTATGTCGAAACTATTTGAGAAACTCTTACTCAAAAGACTAAAACCACTTATCGAAGAAAGGGAAATTATCCCTTATCACCAATTTGGATTTAGAAATAAACTCTCGACGATCGACCAAGTTCATAGAATAACCAACATTATAGAGAAATCATTAGAAGAGAAAAATATTTGGGCTACTATCTTTCTTGATGTAGCACAAGCGTTTGATAAGGTTTGGCAGGAAGGCTTAATACATAAGCTCAAGCTTTTCCTTCCAAACAAATATACAGATATCCTCCATTCACATATATCGGAAAGACACTTTAGAATTAGACAAGAAGAAGCCTATTCCGATCTTAAAGAAATTAAGGCAAGAATACCACAAGGAAGTGTTCTAGAACCTGTCCTATACTTACTGTACACATGTGATATTCCAGAGTTAGAAAACAATACCATAGCCACCTTCGCCGACGACACTGCCATTCTAGCAGTAGGAAAGCGCAATGAAGAAGCAACCCACAAGCTGCAAACAGCTGACCACCTTATCTATGACTAGACGAAGAGATGGAAAATTAAACTTAATGAAACTAAATCACTCCACATTAACTTTACAAACAAAAGGATAGATCATATTCCAGTCAGAATAAACAATAACCTGATTCCATATTCAAACACAGCAAAATACTTAGGTATTACCTTAGATGCCAAAGTTCTACGTAAAGTGCATGTTAAAAAGAAAATAGAACTTGGACTGAAATATAGAAAAATGTACTGGCTAATTGGAAGAAACTCCACTCTGTCTCTACATAATAAGCTTATGCTTTATAAGCAGATACTTAAGCCTGTATGGACCTATGGTATCCAACTATGGGGATGCACCAAAGCAAGCAACTTAGCAATCATCCAAAGATTTCAAAACAAAGCACTCAGGAACATAGTAGATGCCCCATGGTACATTCGCAATAGTGGTCTCCATCAATAAATTAGCCAAGAATCATGAAGAAAGACTTCATCATCATGTTAATGTCAAGACTATCCAACTCCTTGAAAATACTGGGTTAGAAAGAAGACTTAAGAGGATCAAGCCCTTTGAGTTAGTTTAGTGTTTTTAGTGCAAAAGCGGAGCTTGTGTGTGCACGTTAAAGTTTAGTGCAATACATTCTACAGAACCTAAGGAACGCTGATGAGTATACCTTAGTTTTAAGTTTCAAACTCTATTAGAGTAAGTTAGAATTAAATTTCTCATTGGTCAGTGTTTGTAATATACTAAATGCCTATATGGGTGTTTAATAATAATAAAAAAATTAGATTACCTGATATTTATTTTTTACTTACGCCCCTGCTTCAATGAAGAAAAAATCTTATCGCCGTCAGAGCGCGCTCCCACCGCACCAACTCGACTGGTAATGCAACATTTAATTTTGTCAAGAATACGCTCAAATATAAAATATATTCCAGAATAATAAAAGTTCCAACTACAAAGAATAAAGAATGCCATATTGCAAACAGAAGGCACCTCTAAGTGCTCTTTTGACGATTCTACCATGTACAAAATCTTATCGAGCGCACGGACAACTAAAAGGAGGACGCAGCTATATTGCTGATGTAATTCTCCAAGCTTGTTTCTAAAAATTTGCATCTACGAATGATAAAAGAGGCTTAGATATACGGCATAGGTTTGATTTTAAACTGATATCAAATACTGTTATCAAAGCGATCTAGTGTAAAATGTTTTTTATATAATACATAGTTATATATCCCACAGGTTCAACGAAGTCCAGCAAAATAAATTTAAGAGATACCAAGTGCCTCAAAATAGCATTTTTTTCTTCCATTAAATATATTTCAATGAAACCTAAAAATTGCTTTAAACGTCTCAGAATATTTTTATATAGAAAATAGCTCGAACCAAGCAATTCGCTCGTAAATTAACTGGAGATCAAGCTCCTAGAAAGCAGTCAAAGCATCGATACCTTTCTGGAACCGTAACTCTCCCTGAAAGTATACCTTATCATAAAAGTACCTAATTATTCATCAGAAAGTTACCGTTCCAACATTTTAAAAATCGTTCTATCGTTCCAAATACGTAAAACGTCTTTACCAATTTTTTATCACTTTAAACTCAAAGCCAGATCTGTCTTTACTGAATAGTCTGCAAAATTTCAATACTCTCCAACTTTCCTATTGTATTTAGTCGTGTAAAACGGTAATAAACTCTAGGAATGAAGTCGACAATGAAGCTCTCAGACTATAGAACATCCCAGCCAAGATATGGAGAATATTGATGGTGTGGAACACTAAAGACGTTAATACTCGCGTCGAATTTAATTAGAAACACCTTAATTTATGGATAGTTTAGAAAGGAATCGTTAAAACATACATTATTGCAGAATGCGTTTCAAAGCTATCGTTACCATTGTCCTAGTATAATGAGAAAAGCATATTTCATTCTCGGATAGACATATGTTCGTTTTGAAGTCGTAGCGAAGGTACAATATCATGACTACTTTTCTATGTTTATTTTAAGAGAATAGAACTCCCAAGTCTGAAAAAACCGTCGTATCGATGGGTTTGAAGCTAAACCGAGGAAGGGTTTCAATTATTGTAAAGTCGGGCAAACTTAAGAATAGAACGCTAATACGGCTGCCAATCCGCAAAGGCGGAGCTTATTACTCAGTAGCGCAGGTAGAAAGCAAAGGGGGAGGATGTAACGGCAAGCCTTTGGGACTGTGATTTTTAATCGTCAGGCCGAGTGGTATAAATCCTCAAGTGACTTAGGAAACATAACACGCGAGTGACATACAATGTTTTATCCAACAAGTGGAAGAAATCGTTTTTTATAAGATAATTAATAAGCTTTGTGATAAAATCAAAGCTACTTGTGGCTCAGTACCCTATAAATGTCAGAATGCCTTGACAGTGACTTTTTTACATTTTGGTCAAAGTAGGATTGTTTGTTTGGTTGCCACGGGCATGATACATTGTTAGCAAATGTTTAAATGAATTTTGACACTTGTCAGTTTTCCGTTCAGAAAAGAGAAGCTTTTTTGAAGAAAAAAAGTATAGAAAATGGAGGAAACCGATGAAAATTACGTTCCTGAGGATATCCTGACGGAAGCGGAAGAAGCAACGATGCAGATTTTGCCAGAAAAGTCCCGAGATGCTTACGACAAGGAGTTCAAAATGTTTGGGTCTTGGATGGATTCACGGAACATAAAAGGTATCGATGAAAATGTTCTATTGGCTCATTTTTTGCATTTGCAAAAAAATTAGCCCCATCGTCGCTATGGACCAAATACTCGATGCTTTTTAAAAAGCAAATCACATGGATACAAACCAAAGAAGTCCAAGCCATTAGGACGACCTGAAATAGAAAAGTTTTTGAACGAAGCTCCCGACAAGGAGTACCTGTTGATGAAAGTGGCTTTGATAATGGGGATTAGCGGTGCTTGTAGATGCGATGAATTGGTCAATTTGAAAATAGAAAACATTCAAGACAAAGGGAAATATTTTCACGTAGTTTTACCAGACACTAAAACCAAGAAATCGAGTAGTTTCACCATACTTAAAGAAGAATTTCCAGTCAACCCGATCAATTTGTGTAAAAGATACATGTCTTTTTTACAAAAATGGGAGGTGTACCAGCCAGTGTGTGGGAATAAATACGTTGTCGAAGATACCTTCAAGAATGTTTTTGAAATTGGAGGAACAAGCGCTCTATACCGGTCACTGCCTGAAAAGGTCTTCGGCGACTCTTTTGGCCAACGCAGAGGCTAACATGACCACTTTGAAGCGTTACGGAGGATGGAAGTCCTCGACCGTAGCAGAAGGATACCTAGAAGAATCGGTGCACAACAAAATACAAATTGCAGAAAAATTACAAGGTTCTAATGCATCGGCGTCTTCCAGCACTATCAGCAGTTGTACCGATATGGGAGAGTCTGGTTCCAATGAATCAACGAATTTTACAATGACTTCAAATTCGAATAAACCATTAGCGTTTTCCTTTAATTTCAATATCAATGTGAATGCTGCTTGTAATAGTAATAAATAAATAGAATACTACTTTAAATATGAACGTGAGTTATAATCCATAACGCACTAGTGAGTTCTGAATTATAACACACTAGTGTGTTATTTGATAGTTTACTTGTCTAAAATGACATTAATAATGACAGGGATAACTGTCATGTGTTGGATAAACACTTTAATTTACTTGTTTTAAATCATAGTAGAATTTTTAACCCCCTTACATTTTTGAATAAGGAGAGACGACAGTCGTTAAAAGGGGGCAAATGTTGACAGAAGCTCATAAACTTATGTCCAAAAAGGCGGAGATAATATATAACAATGGCAGTTTGCAAAGGTTATGTTGGATGGGCCAAGCCGTTTATAAGAATGTAGTGGACAAAAAATTTGGTGTTGTCAATCAAGCTTTGTTGGTACATCGGCTACATGTGATTGGTTTATGACTAACAGACACGCAAATAATGATAGAAAATATGTTATAATGAGATAAAGTAAAATCTTCGACACCCGTCCAGTTTTTCTAAGAATACGATGAAGAGAATCGCAATTGAAGGTATAATCATCTGCACACTATTTATTAAATAAATACAATACAGGACCATCGAAATTTAAACGATAAGGTGAAACAATATTTCGTTTTTCTTCCTTAAAATAATCTTGTTGTTTCCTCCTTCATAACTTTAGTCTAATTAAATTCATGGGAAAATATTTTGCACCATAAAGTCCAATATTCATTGTTATAGGTAATGAAAGGGCCTACATAATTAGAAGGCATCTTTATGAAATTTTTCCATTACGTCCGGTACGGCTAATAATGATAAATCGTTTTATTTAAAAGCATTTTTGGATAGCTTTTGTTTTATTACGACCAACAAGTGCGAGGTGATTTGTGAATTTAATAAAAAAACCGGTGAGTATATTTATCTTTCAGAGAGGAATAAAAATGAATAAATTATTTTATAAATTGCAAATTTTTTGAACCGTTTTATAAATAAATGAATTGTAAAAATGTGAATTTGGTAAATACGTAAAATGTTTGAAATCTGGTTCGCCTTACAAAAATTCTAATTAAAGCGAAATTCTTTAAAAAAAGTTAAATCAACGAAATCTCATTGAGTGACTCAACCTGTTTGTAGTAGAGCGAATGGAATACTACCAAAAGGGTTGGTTTAAACAATCAGAAAAAAATCCAAGTCAACGAGTCTAAAACACGCTTACCTGTTACTGCATAAATGAATCTCTGGAACGATGTTGATTCTAGTAGCAGCGGTATATAAAAAATTATAATAAGCGGATCTTGCGGCATATACGGCACATGTACATTGACAGGCATCTCAAATTGTACTTATTAGTTCAAGGTCGTTTCACTGGTTTTATGCGCATGACAAATAAGCGCGAAATATTTTAATATAAGGAATTTAAATTTATTCAATTCAATCACTGTTGAATTTCTGAAAAAAACCTTTTCTCTTATTTCCGTTGGATATAGGCCGTTTATCAAAAATTGTTAGATATATTGATTTTAAATTAAGCGCTAGATGTCTCTGAGGTCGTATTTTACAGTATTTTTAATTAAAAATTACACGAGGAATTTCCTTGAATTAAAAATCTTCTAGAAGAAATTTTCGTAACGTTATTGACTTGCGGGAAATATTAAAAAATATACTAAACGAATTTAAGAAAAAGGTAAAACATTAAAGTGAATTAACGCAACACGCGTTTACTCTCTTATAGGCGAGAAACTATAGCAGAAAAATCTGGAATTTTGGTGTAGTAAGTCGGATTGAGATAAGCTTTTTTGCATTCGCTTCGTTAGCTCGTCTAGAAATTTTGTGCCATATTTTGATCTTGTACTTTTTTGAAATTGCATCGCTACATCAAAAAGTGCATTCTTCTTTCCAAGTGTTGAAGAAAACATTTATATATTGCACAGAAAACATCCGAACCATACGAATTTCAGTACGCGGAAGTGCTTTGGGTTGCTTAACCTGAATATGATGGCCAAATGAGCCCCTGTGTTCATCACCTGGAGTTCCCTGAAAACTCATCAAAAATCGATCGAAACTCTTTACCCGGGGGTTTTTCAGGTCGCTCGTTACAGTTCTGACATCGAGATCATCCTCCAGAGGACCTGGCTAAAAACATCATCATACCTGATACGAAAACACATAAAGAGTGGAGATTCACTGTTCTGGTAGGTTTTGGTATTAAACCAATCGATTTATATCGACGTTATGTGACCCTACGTCCAAAAAATAATGCATCTACAATTTCTTTTTGCATTATTTCAACGGAAAATGTTCTAGACAAGTGGTCGCAATCAACACGTTTGGCGGTATTCCCAAAAAGATAGCGATGTTCTTCAAGTTGGAAAACCCAACTAATTACACAGGACATTCATTCCGACGCAGTTCGGCAACCTTATTTGCTTACGCAGGTACTAAATTTTGCATGAATAAATTTTAAATTAACAATTCATCTTCTGTAGGTGGAGATATTACTTCATTGAAAAGGCATGGGGGGGTGGGAGTCATCAAAGGCTGCCGAATCCTACATTGAAGAATCTTCGGAAGAAAAGGTTAAGATTGCCCGAAAGGTATTTTTGAATGGCATAGACGATGTTAATATGGACATCAGCAATCGGAATTGGAGCAACATGCTAATGTAGCAACGACAATCCACTTCCCAAAAATGGAAATTATAGCAACGATGCAAGAATAACAATATTAATCCACTCTTCGGAAGTGGCAATTTCCATTTTCATAATTGTAATTTTTATTGAATAAATGTTAAATGTGGAAGCGTATTTTAAATAGCTATAAAGTACCATTGACGACGTATTTTATTGACAACTTAAAGTGATAGTTCTAATGGACCATAGTAACAGTATAAAGTGTCAAGTATTAGAAAAAATATATAAATATTTCGGCAAGAGTGCACAATGTATGTAACGCTACAAAATAATCAACTGGCGATCCAGAGAAAGACTCTGGGCAACTCGCCGAGACTGTACATATTTTATTTAAAATAAAAAATCTCACATATTTTCGGTACATTTTTATACACCCTTTAATTCCGCCTTTCTTTACCTGAGGTCTTTCCTCATTCACTTTATTTCCCTTCATCTCGCACAATATACGAGAGCCTTTTTTGAAGTGGGCCGCCATTACGAGCATGCATAAGGTCTATATTTTTCCCCGTCATGATCATGGGAACTCAAAGCGGCGGGCCCTTAATATTTGCGTAGCAATTCTGACATCACCTCGGGCTGAGGCCGTAAAGAAATCCTTCACTGTATTAAGATACCGTTTTCATAGGAAATTTTCAGCGGAAAATTGTTTTCATGAGCTTGTAATACTTAGGAAGGCTATGAATGAGATAAAATAATACGGGAACTTTTGATAAGAAATTTTAGGAGTCATTTTTCGGATGATAGTTGAGGTGATAGGTCAGTTGCTTCAATATATCACGAAGGCGGTACAATGAATGAAGTTTAAAATATGGGAGAGAAATGTAGAAGTTTTTTCTAGTAGACTGAATTTTATTATCTTAGACTTCAACTAGTGAAGGCTTAAAGTCAAAATTTGTATTTATAGAGATTTGATATGGTAGTTTTAGTTTTCCATTTTAAAACTAATCAATTTAGATATCAAAACTTTAAAAGGAGTGATGTTTTTAGTCTCAATATTCTACAGTACTTTGTTTTGAAATCTTTTAATCATTTCTGCGTATATTTTTTCTAATCTCTGTTGAATATGTTTACCTTCAGCTCAATATATAGGGTTAGTTCAAAACAGTACATGGTATGATAACGAATAAAGGATGAAAGTTAAATAAATATTGTTCCCAATGGGCCAGCCCGACATCGGTTGGCGCGACGTGAGCGCCGCTCTGCCGGCAGGGTGAAACAATAATTGTGTGTCGATTTAAATGGATCGTTTAAGTTTAATTGAAAAACTCGCTTATTTATTGTTATTAACCGTCCACAACGTCGGTTTTGCTAAGATGTGGGTTCAAGCCGGTAAATTTAACAATTTTTCGAAAGAAAAGCCTCACTAAAGGCAAGAAACTCGATGAAAGTCATCATGTTTCCGGCGTCTACGAGTTAAAAACTGATGGATCATCTGATAGTAAAGAAACTGTTTTGCGAGAAACCCCTGGTGCACTGAGCACTAAAACGAAAATAAACCTTTACAAGCCGACAATCGAGGTATGTATATAATTATTATAATTATTGTATAAGTTCTAATAACTGATAATGACAAGTTAAAGAAACGTAAACGTCACTGATCAAGTACACAGGGTCGCATTAAGGGTGTTATAAAAGTAAGTATGTAATCCATTTCATAAAAAAATATAATTTTTGATAATAATACTCTTTTCATTGTAATATGCATTATATTATGTACAGCGTGTTTACTTCAGTTACACTATATGGAAAACTTTGGTGTTAATCAAGCTTTGTTGGTACATCGGCTACATGTGATTGGTTTATGACTAACAGACACACAAATAATGATAGAAAATATGTCATAATGAGATAAAGTAAAATTACAGCACAGCCTTCTTCGACACCCGTCCAGTTTTTCTAAGAATACGATGAAGAGAATCGCAATTGAAGGTATAATCATCTGCACACTATTTATTAAATAAATACAATACAGGACTATCGAAATTTAAACGATAAGGTGAAACAATATTTCGAAAATAAACCTTTACAAGCCGACAATCGAGGTATGTATATAATTATTATAATTATTGTATAAGTTCTAATAACTGATAATGACAAGTTAAAGAAACGTAAACGTCACTGATCAAGTTAAGGTCGCATTAAGAGTGTTATAAAAGTAAGTATGTAATCCATTTCATAAAAAAATATAATTTTTGATAATAATACTCTTTTCATTGTAATATGTATTATATTATGTACAGCGTGTTTACTTCAGTTACACTATATGGAAAACTTTTTAAAAATTAATTTTACGAACAAAAGCTACTCTTTATAAAAAGTTCTGCATCGTGTAAAACCCATGACGAAATAATAAGACATTAACATTTCTAGATGTGCCGACCATATTTGTATCATTTAAAAAAAATGATATAGTTGATTGATTTTAGGTTGCTCCTGACACAAACGTTTTGGATACAAACTGCACTTGCAAAGGAGGAAGAGGATTCTGCAAGCATGCAGCAGAGGTCTGTATCTATGTCAATGAAGAAAACAACAATGGAGTTGCTGGTGTATCAGAAGGGAATATAAATGGTGAGAGCACTACTGTGGAACATGGTCCTAGACACCTTAGTCAATCGCCTCAACGATGACAGTTTCTACACTATAGCTTATGCAGACGACCTAGTGATTCTACTAACAGGAAGATTTGAAGGAATACTCTGTGCTAGAATGCAAGAGGCCCTTAATATCATAGAACAGTGGTGCACTGTCAATAAACCCAAAAAAGACAGAGATGGTTCTTTTCACCAATAAAAGGAAGCTTACAAACATCGAGGCCCCAAAACTCCTAAATACTAAATTGACTTTTCTGCAGAGGTGAAATATTTGAAGGTCACCTTTGACAGCAAGTTAACATGGAACTCTCACCTAGAAAAGAGCATACATATCTTATGAACAGTGCCGAAGAACCATTGGCCGCACCTAAGGTTACGGCCTGGATCTACACTGCAATCATAAGACCTATGCTAACGTACGGTACGATTTCCTGGGGAGTCAAAACTAGCCAGCGGACAGTCGTACGCAAATTGAATAAAATCCAAAGAATAGCATGCCTCAACATAACGGGGGGCATGAGAACCACACCAACTAGAGCAATGGAGGTGATCCTTGGTCTCACCCCCCTTGATAATATTTATTAAGGAGGCTGTTATGATGACCATGACACGGCTACGCTCTACAGGTATACAACCTGACGTAGGATCTGGTCAGTCGAGGTGTAACTTGTGGCACGAGGTCCTTGGAGAGGTCCCACTGCTACAAGCCAACACAGATTCGATTGCACCAAAATATGCCTTTCACAGTCCCTACATGGTAATAACAAAAAACGTTCAAGAGGCTACATTGGCAGCAGGTGCCTTGTGCATTTACACCGATGGGTCTAAAACAAATGAGGGGTCAGGCTGTGGAATTTATTCCAGATCCCTGAATCTCAATATAAAATGGGCAATGGGTGCTAATGCCAGTGTAAAAGCAGTAGGTGCCTTGTGCATCTACACCGATGGGTCTAAAACAAATAAGGGGTCAGGCTGTGGAATTTATTCCAGATCCCTGAATCTCAATATAAAATGGGCAATGGGTTCTAATGCCAGTGTAGCTCAAACAGAGCTCACTGCTATCTCCATCGCCGCAAAAGGGACTACCAGTAGAAACATTACTGGTAATAATATTTACATCCTCACGGACAGCAGACAGGCACTACTAGCTCTGGATAGACCACGCATTACATCAGGTCTAGTACTAGAATGTCACCAGGCCCTGATCGAAGCTTACAACAACAACGTGGTCACGTTAGCTTGAATCATAGGTCATGAAAAATCGAAAGGCAACCATGCAGCTGACTCTTTAGCTAAGAAAGCAGCCTCCCATAAACTTTTGGGACCTGGCACTTTCTTAAGCTTATCGGCATCAGCTGTGGCTGACCTACTGAAGAAACACTCCCTTGACAAGTTTAAGGGTAGATGGGACGACAAAACAGGTTGCAAGCTGGCCAAGGAACTATTACAGTATCCGAACAGCGAAACAGCCAAAAAATACATGACTATGAATAGACAGAACCTGCGCACTGCCACAGGTATCATGACTGGCCACTGTCATCTACGAAAACACCTCTACCTATGGGGTTATCTGATACTCCACTGTGTAGAGGATGTGAACAGGAAGACGAGACTGTCGAACACATTCTTTGCGAATGCCCGACACTCTCACAAATGAGACATTTTTTTTCGGCGAGCGGTGGCTAACACATGCCAACATGA
Source organism: Crepidodera aurea (assembly GCA_949320105.2). NCBI lineage: Eukaryota > Metazoa > Arthropoda > Insecta > Coleoptera > Chrysomelidae > Crepidodera > Crepidodera aurea. The sequence continues at coordinate 32,333,834 of OX439475.1, forward strand.
GTGAGCTACCTTCAGGCGACGTCATCGCCTACTTTAAACAAGTAGGCTGGCTGACGAGCTAGAAGAAAGGCTCAACCTCAGAAGGACGCACAATGGGCCAAATGTGGCCTACGTGCTGTGGGGTGACCCACCCTTCTAGATTTACAGATACAGGTACAGAAGTGGAAAATCTGTGGCCATCAAAAGTAAAGCAAATAGACGTAGTAAGGACGTCAGTGATGTTTCTTCTGATCACTTGGTGGAAAATGTTATGCTATGCAACAGAGGAAAGATGCAGAGTGGGAAATGAAGCTAGACTGGTAGAAGAGAGAGAAAAAGAAGAGATTTTATTAGCGTTGATTGAAAAATTTAACGATTTGCAAAATGTTAATTCCAAACACTACTATTATTTCATTATGGGTTTTACACCATGCAGAACTTTTTATAAAGAGTAAACTTTTTTCGTAAAACTAATAATATAATACATATTACAAAGAGAATAGAATTTAAAGTATTATTAAAAAATGAAAAATTATATTTTTTTATGAAATCGATTACATACTTATTTTTTCGCCTACCATATATAAAAATGAATCATATCAACCCTAAAAATCAGACCGAAAGTAATATTTTCTGGCCTTGTGCCGCAAAAATCATAAAGAACACGATTTTGTGGTTTTTCAATATCCATACACCTTTGACTTTGACGTTTAACATAAATGTTCATTAAACGTCACTGTAGAATTAAGAGAACTAAACTGTAAATAATAATACGTTTTGATTCTTAATAATTGTGATTGTATGAATTAGTAAAAATGAATAGTAATTCAGGCAGTGATGAAGAATTTACGAATACTCCAACAGACTTGCAAGAAGAAGGTAGGTAGTAATGTTTCTCTAAATTTGTTACTTGGTTAACAACTGGAGATAATATATAATAAATAAATTGATACATTTTTATTACTTAAATTGCTCATTAATTCTGCCTGTATTTATAAAATTAAAGATTTTTGTTATATTTTCCTATTTTTTGTTTTCTTTTTGGTAGGAGAAAAACAGTTGTGTATCACATATGCAGAAAACGCTTTAGCAGCCCTTAGATATTAGCTGCCCTGGCTTCGCTTCTCTCGCTTATGCAGCTAATAAACTCGGGCTGCTAAAGCTCATTTTCTGCCCTTGTGACACAATATACTATTTATAACACCCATAATGCGACCCTGTCACTGTCACTGTCACTTTTCTTTATCTTGGAAATATACCACACAATTTTTGTCGGCCCCGGTCGCCAGATGTCGCGTCGGGAGATGTCGGGTTGGCGTATATAAAGTAAACAGTAGACCAGATTGAGTGGAAACCAATTATTAATTACTCTGATTATAAATTACCATACATTATTTTTATTGCTATTCAGTCGTCTGGAGTTATTTATGATATGCAGAACAGTAGCATACCGTATATAATAGTTGTATAAAAATACGCAAAGTTATATTTCAAGTAAAAGCGTACCGTTTTTTTGAAGACTAAGTTTCAATATCTTAGGTTCGCCTGGTAAGGTTCCAAAATAGAAATTTGCACCTTTTTGAATCATTATTAAAATGCTTCCATGTAAGTTTTAATTAGTACTCTTTCTTAAATTGTTTTTACATATTTTAAAAATGGCCTACAATGAACTGAGAAATAAAAGTAGTGCTTCTAAAATTGTGCTGGTTTAGTTTACAGCGCTCCATAAGAATTCTCCATCTAAGTTAATAGTTAGGCGACGGGGCATCGTAGGTCATACCCCATGAACTGGAAATGTGTTTAGTCGCTACAAAATGGTTTTCCAGCCGTTCCCGGATCGTTCCAGAATACAAATGTGGGGATCCTCTCTGCGGCGTGCCTGTTAAAAACAAAAACATATTATTTCATAAATATAATCTTGCTTGTCGTACACTGTGGGAGTTAGAGCAACATTAGCCGGTTGTTATCCTTTTTGTTTTTTGCTGCGGATTTCCTATTGTTAGCGGACGTGACTGAAGCGGGAATTACAAGGGAATAAGGAAGTCGCAAATGCGAGTTTTGAAAGATTTTAAAAGTTTTAAAGCTTTTAATTTTAAATATTACGTCAGAGTGAAATAATAAAGACGAAACAAACTACCTACCTTAAAAAATATGTACTACGTTGGTAAGTTAATTTTTCTAGGTCTTTTGTTTAGAAATTTGATTGTAAAAGACTTTATCTCATCAAGAAAACATTCACTAATCCTACGCCTGAATTAGCAACGAAATTGTACACAATATATTTGAGACCTACCCTTGAATTTGCCGCACCTTGGCTCATAAGAGACATAAACCTTCTTGAAAGGATTCAAAGATCAACGACTCGTTAGACGAGATCGATACGAAACCTACCATAGAGGCACCTGTGTGTCGATTTAATACAAATGTATCGCGTTACACATCTCTTGTTTACTTCCCCTGGTAGATTGGCACACATCAACTCTGACACCCACCTCCGAGGTCATCCATGCAATATCAAGAAAGAACAATTTCGAACATCCCAGGCCTGGAACTATTAAGGTGATTAGAGAGAGAATATGCTTTATTGTCAAAGAAAAATTACAAAAAATTTATAGACAAAGCGAATTCAAAACAATTGCATTGGATATGCAATATCAGTCACTATAAATTAATGTTCAAATTAAAATTTTCAAATTAACTAAATTTAATTATTGCTCCTATATGCAACCCAAAAGTCTAAGGCACGTTATAGAATTATGAAACTGTGTAAAATGATCTTTCTTGAAGAAAAGCCCCAGTCGATCTTCTGAACTTATCATATAAATTTAAAGATGTTAACTGTATCGGGAGGTTATTATACAATTTTTTTGCATTGTAGGTAATAGAATTTTTTATTAGGTCAGAAGTGCGAATAGCTAAGTAAACATCAGTATCTAAATTTCTTGTAGGATATCTACGAGTTGGTCTTTCCGATAACTTTTGAATGTGCTTGCGAACTGAGCAGACGGATTCAAAGATAAATAGAGCAGGAAAGGTAAGAATTTTGAAATTTTTAAAGTAATTTTCACAGTTTGTCCTACTACTTAAACCAAATACATAACGAATTGCTCTTTTTCGTAATTTGAAAATAGATTGGAAGTGGTATAAGCTACAAGAACCCCAGAACGGCCAACCATAGCGAAGGTGAGATTCGAATAAAAAAAATAGGTCATTAATGCATTAGTAGTGGTTAGATCTTTAGAAACAGTTTGAATGGCAAAACATGCAGAAGATAATTTTTTTGCCAAGGGTAAGAGTGGACCGTTTCATGAATTTGTCTATATAAAGACCTAAAAACTTCGTTGAGTTCACCGTTAGAATCGGATTATTGCTTAGAGTTATAGCCTGTAAAGTACCTCTGTAAGACATTGCTACGGTTTTACTGGTGTTGAAACAAAGCCCATTGGACCAGGACCAGGACCAGGACCAGGACTTGATAGTAACTAGATCTTTGTTTATGCTAGATTGTAATGTCTCTATATCAGAACTACTGCAGGTTACACTCGTGTCATCGGCAAATAAATAATGTGAGTCTCGTATCGAGTAACACGTGCGCTGAGTTGCTGCGTTTAAAACTACAAAACCCGTTTAAAGACGGCAAATCAATAATATATCTTTACAATAAATAAGCAAGTAGTGTAGTGCAATCCATTGAGTAAACTGCAATTTGAAAACTGTGTGTCACAAGCCTGTAAGTTTTGCTTTTTATTCCTTTTTATAATGGAAAGTAGATCTCGAAAGAATTCAAGCAAGGGCGAGGACGAACTGCACACACAAATAAAGTCCTTAGTCACGACTTTATGTACATCTGATGAGTTTATTAATAAAATATCAAAAACCATAACCGATAATATTAGTAAGAGATTCAAAGATGACTTTCAGAAGTTGAAAGATGAAAACACACGTATAATGAAAAAACTTGAAGAACAAGAAAGGGTTATACAAAGTTTAGTAAAACAGAAGGAAAGACAAGATGAAACTTTCAGAAGTCACAATGTTATTATCTATGGAGTGAAGGAAAATAATGGGGAAAACTGTAATGAGGTGATAATGGATATAATTACAGGAAAAATGAAGTTGAACGTTAAAAAAGAAAATATTGAATCGTGCTTTAGGATTGGAAAAGCAGACATCAACAGGACCAGGCCAGTATTGATACAATTTTCCACCAGATACCACAAGGAAATGGTTTATTATAATACAAAATTGCTAAAAGGGACAAAATGCATCATTAGAGAGGACCTAACGCCCGGCAAAGTTAAACTGTTGAAAGCAGCATTGGAGAAAATAGCGAAGATGGGAAAGGTATGGACAAATCGTGGGAACGTATTTGTGAAGCGTTATAATTCTGATCGCATCATAAAAATCGTGAAGGCTGAGGATATTGATGAACTTTAGCAATTCTCCTCTCACAAATCATGCTCCTTTTATCTTCGCTTTGTTTTTTTTTCTCTCTCTTTACATTCTTATTTTTGAAATACAAATTTTTTTTAGTTTATTTTATTTTTGTATTTGTACGTCAAGTGAATTTCAAATGAGATTGATGTCGCAGTAACACGTGCAATTGACCTGTTCCCTGGTGATTCTTTTTGCCAGATTTATTTCTGCTATTATTTGATACTATTTAGGTTTTTTTTTTCTTAAGTGTAAATAGAAGTATATTGTTGATTATTGTGAATGCATTCTTTAAAAATTGGTTTTGCTAATGCTAGATCACTACTTCCCTCAATACACGATGCCACACAAGTTATTTTACAAAATGATTTTGACATATTTTTAATCTGCGAATCCTGGTTAAAAAGTTCCATTGAAAATTGTTTTTTGAATATTAGAAACTATAATCTAATTAGAGCCGACAGAAATCGTAATGGTAAAGGTTTATGTATTTATAGTAAAAATAAAATCCACAGCGAGGTAATCGTTAGCAGGAAGGATTGTATTTGGGAACAACTGTGGATAAAGGTCAATCTAAATAAAAAGTCGTACGCCATAGGAGTTGTTTACAAACCTCATGAACAAAATACGAGTAGTTTCTTGGATGAGTTCGAAGATAGCCTTATATCTATATATCCTACAGTTGACAATGTTATCTGTATGGGTGATTTTAACCTGAATTTACTCGATTTTGAAAATGCAAACGTTAATAAGCTTAATTCTGTCTTAGAGTCACTGAATTTGCGTCAATTAATTGATGAACCTACCAGAATTACGGCAACATCTGCAACACTTTTGGATTATGTAATAGTCCCAGAGGGTTTTGAATGTGAAAAAGGCATCATGCAGCCGGTGATCTCGGATCATTCTATGGTATTTTGCAAATTCCAAACTAATATTAATATGCAGGTAGGTCCAAAAATTATAACTTACAGGAACTTCAAAAATTTCGATGGAGACAGTTTTCAACATGATCTCTTCAGCACATCATTTTTTAGGATATATGATCAGGAATCTGTAGATGATAAAGTTTCTTACTTAGTGAACTGTTTGAATAATTTGTTCGATAGGCACGCCCCTATTGTTACATCGAGAGTAACAAAACCTAAAGCACCCTGGCTAACGTATCCTATAAAAATGATGATGGCTGAGAGGGACAAAGCACTAAATAAATATAAACGAACAAAATCAGCCGTTCATTTACAAGCCTATAAAGATTTACGCAATTATACAACTCAATCAATCAAGAGAGAGAAAAAAGCATATTTCACTTACCAATTTAGTAGCAATGTTGCTCCAAAAGATATGTGGAAAACCCTAAGATATAATAAATTTCTTCCTGAGAAAAAATTTGACATACCTGATACGATAAACGATCCGAATGATGTTAATAGATTTTTTATCGAGTCTATTCCCCAAACCCAACCATCTGAAGAAACCATGAATTTTTATAAATCTAACAGGCTAACCGACTCAGAGTTTATTTTTCATGAAGTTAATGATTTGTTTATCTACGAAACAATTTGTGGCATAAAGACTAGATCCAAGGGGTTTGATGGATTAGGTATTGATATGGTTAAATTGTGTTGCCCACATATTATTACCTATATAACTCATATAGTCAATTTTTGCATAACCGAAAATGTAATTCCGAATGCTTGGAGGAAAGCAATTGTAAGGGTTTTACCAAAAAAAAAGGCTCCCACCGAATTTAAAGACCTGCGTGCAATAAGTATTTTGCCGGTTCTGTCAAAAATTTTGGAAAGGGCCCTAGAATCCCAAATTAAGGATTATCTGTACAACCACTCCCTACTTCCTACAATTCAATCAGGTTTTCGTAAATTCTTCAGCTGCACCACTGCCTTACTACACATCACTGATGATATTATAAAAGCTACAGATGAAGGTCAGATTACTATGCTAGTACTATTAGATTTTAGTCGAGCTTTTGACACCATTAACTATGGGTTACTAGTCGGTATGCTGAAATATATGGGCTTTTCCGACAACGCTTCTACCTTGATCAAAAATTATCTCGATAATCGACAGCAGCAAGTTTGTATGAATGGTGTCTGCTCGGATTATATGTCACTAAGATCTGGACTCCCACAAGGGTCTATACTTGGTCCATTACTGTTCTCTATATACTCTTCTCATATTCTTGTCAAAATTCAAAACTGCAAGGCGCATCTCTACGCTGACGATACTCAGCTCTATTATAGTTTTAAGCCTCACGAATTAGAAAATGCCTGTGCAATTATCAACGAGGACTTGAAAGCTTTAATTAATTATGCCACCGATCACTGCCTACTCATCAATTCAACAAAATCTAAAGTCATGCTGTTTGGAAGTAAATATCATAGACAAAACTTACCTATTGAAATTAATATTAATATAAATAATGAGAAAATAGCGTTAGAGAATGAAACAAAAAATCTAGGCGTAGTAGTGGATTCTGACTTGAGGTTTGAAAAGCATATCAAAACATTGATACAGCGTGCTTACTCTAACATTAAATTGATATATGGTAACCGACACCTATTTCCCGTCAATATAAAAAAGGCACTTTGTGAAACATTAGTTTTATCTCTATTTAATTATGCGGATGCTCTGTATGGACCTAACTTAACTGTACAATACAAAAACAAAATTCAGAAAGTTCAGAATTCATGTCTACGTCTAATTTTTGGAGTAAGGAGGCGACAAAGAATATCGCATAAACTGAGTGAAATTAGATGGCTGAATATGGAGAACAGAAGGAAGCTACATCTTGCTAATCTGTGTCATAGCGTAATTGTGAATAAAACACCTCCGTATTTGCACTGTAAAATTACTTATCGCACTGATGTGCACAACATAAACATTAGAAATAGGGGGTTACTGAGTGTCCCTCCTTTTAAAACTGAAATTTTCAGACGCTCGTTCAGTTACCAAATATATATCCTTTACAACTCGATTTCATCGGAACTTAAAAGCTTAAGTGTTAAAAAATTTAAAGAAAACTTCAAGATAAATCTTTTGAATTATCAGCATTAACTAGCTTATACTAGAAATAGGATTTATTATTATTATTATACATCATGCTTATTTTTTATGCATTTTTTTTTCTCTTGCCAACTTTTTTTATTTATTTTATTTAACAATAAGGAATTTTGTGAGGGATGCATTCGCAATAACTTAGACTTTATACTTTTGTAGATTTCTAAATGAAACACGTCTCTGTTTTTGGGTTAAGTGGAAGAATATTTTTGGTTGAGTCCAGTACCCAACCAAAAATAAACTTCGCCCTTTATTTTCAACAAATCTATGTTTTTTTTTATATGATTATGTATATACTTTATTTGAAAATAATAAAGACGTTTATTATTATTATTATTATTAAGTAATTCTTCCACTTATTTTTGAGTCTGTGATATCGTTGATGAATAATAAAAATAAAATTGGACCTAATACAGAACCTTGAAGTACTGCACTGCTAATTAGCAGATTTAAAGAATCCTCACCATTAGGATGCACATGCTGATTTCTATTTTCTAAGTAAGTTTTAAACCATTGCAAAGGAGAACCCCGTACGCCATAAATTTGTAGTTTCTTAATTAAGATTTCATGATTAACACTATCAAAGGCCTTTGCGAAGTCACAAAATACTGAAGCTGTGAAAAGTGTATCATTAAGTGATGTATATATTTCATTAAGAACGGAAAATCTTGTGTCACTAGTGCATTTTTTAGGAAGGAAACGATACTGATGAGGTGTTTTGCTTGGAAAGAAAGGGCAGTAGGCAGTAGGATTTTTCATGAGCCTTTCTAATATCTTCGATAAGGTGGGTAATAAAGCAATAGTCTGTATTTACAGGTTTCGGTTTGGTCGCCACTCTTATGAATCGGGTAGCTGTTTTTAGACAGTTCAGAAAGATACCAGATTCGAAGGATTCATTAATCAGCGAAGTTAACATGTTAATTAATACATCAGGTGTATTTGAAAATATAATAATAGGGCTGGAACAGCTGCGTTCCCATCTAATCCCCGATAATAGGTACATTTTCAAGCTCTGTAGATAGTAGGTTTGTAGGTTATATTGTCTTCCCAGGTTTGTTGGGGAATGTACTACAACTTCGGTGTACTAAATGCTAATCTGTAGCTTTTTATGTTGATGACAAAATAGTTACATTTTTTAAAGTGGTTTATAGATCTCTGATCATTTTAGGATAACAACAGTCAAATGAAAGTATATGCTCCTGATTCGATGACATTGTATACTCTCCCGATATATTCACTTTTGTCTTTGTGAGCTCTAAATGTTTAGGTAAAAACAGTGTTTGTTTCTCAAACTTCAAACGATATAAAGATCTTTCTTGGGAAGTGGTGCATTATTAGTAATTATGTTTTCCGGAATTAAATTTCTGCACGATTCTCCAACAAAGCCTCTAGTGCTTTCAGAAATCTTAAATAGCCCTTTGTAATAGACCAAAATCACTGAGACCGTTTGAAAAGGACATTTTTTTCCAAATCACTCATTTTCCTTTGAGCGGCATAAATTGTTTTCTTTATTTTCCTGTATAATTTCTTTTTGCTGCCTCTTACGTCTCTGCATTATATTTTCTAGGATTGTTGGTAAATATTTCCGATGAAATATTTACATAAAAAATATATATGGAAAATAATCCGAGTTAAACCTTATCGAGTTAATATATCTTGTCCATATTTGTCTTTAGTTTTAATCACTAATTCCTAAATTTCTTATTTAACTAGTCTGCATTAAAATGAAGCGAGTATAAGCGAGGCAAAACTAAATTTAAGCTATGATTAATTCGTAAATTATATCAAGTAAAAGCAAATTGAAATTAGGACAGAATTATTCAACTACAAGCGGAAAACTTAATTTGAAAAGTTTAAGTGAATCCTTATCAAAAATCTTGATAGTACAAGGAAATTTTACAGTTCATCGTAATTAATATTGATCAAATTAGGGAGTCCGTTACTGAGAATTTGTCCTGGAATCAATGGGATTAATTATTAATAAGAGGCTCGTAAAAAAGGTTGAAAAAAAATGGTTCGTAAAAAATAGGGTCGGCAGCAACAGGATTAAACGTTGACTCAAAAGGATTGAGGTAAATATATCAAAGACTGTTCTGAAAAGGGAAGAATAATTAATTACCAAAAATCGTTGGGTATTTATACATATAAAATATATAGTGATTTTTATTTACAAATATTGCAGTTCTGAAATTGTTTTATAAGCAAAAAAATACAAAAAATGTATTATTAAATTGAAGTAGTCATATTTTTATTAAAATATTTCACATATTTTTCAATCAAATTTTGAGCGCTTTTAAAATCAAAATTATGAAGAACCGACAAGTTGATAAAACAATGTTTTATAATTATTTCTACTCGATATTTTCATATGGTAATAAAACACTGAATTTTGATGAGTTATTCTGAAAAATAAAATGAAACAATTTTATATTGAATATTCCAATAAATTTGCAACAACAAATTAAGGTATGAGAATTTAACAAATATTTGTTAAATGCTATTATTATTAATATATTTATTGTGTGTATTGGGTAAATATACAAGGTTTTGAGTAAATTGTAATTTACACACATAGACACACTCAATTACAATATAAATTAATTATAATTAATTTTAAAATAATATATCAATATATCTCCCCGGAACCTGACCGTTACTTTCTGATGTCCAGAAACAGGAGCAGTGGTCACAAAAAGAGCGGCATGGCCGACATCACCATCTGTCAAAGAATGGCAAATGCACTAGTATGCAAGTCATGACCGAAGAAAGAAGAAGAAGAATATTGTGTTTTTGCACAATCTGACACATAGACTGCTGACAGCCTTCAAAGTGGGTTTTAAATTGTCGTGCGACTGTATCTCTATCTAAGTTGTCTTGTTTGACCTTCCTTCAGAAGGAAACACGCTCCGACTAAAAAGAGTGTGACAAATTTTCTCTTGGATCTTTCGAGAACAGCAAAGCGTTGAATTTTGACATTTAGTCCATTCTCGTTCAGAAACTTGGGTCAAATTAATCAGAATGTGCTCTTTTTTACCTAGTTTGGACTGGGTAAAAAAGAGTAAACTTGACATATCGCAAAGTTCGCATAAAGTCGTTCGCATAAAGTCGTTCGCATATGTTATTTCATGACTTGTTGTTGTTTTTTTTATTTGAGAAAGGCGTACAATTTATAACACATGGTAATTATATAAATAAATAAATAAATAAATAAATAAATAAACTGGTCTTTATTAATAATATGTATGTAATACCTTTTTTAAGAGGGGGTTCTAGAGGCGAAGTTTAGCATCTGGCTATTCTACCACTTAACCTCCAGACTACTATTAAATTCGTGGTGTTAACAACAGCAACAAACGAAAACAAATTGTAATGAATTAATTAATTAATTAATTAATTCTTTTAAATATTGTTAGTTCTAAAACCAGGACCAAAAAACCATACAAATTCTAGACGAACCTGGACTAACGGTTTAAGAAAATTACTCGACTGCCCTGTAAAAGCATCTGCAGGCGCTTTCATGCTTCAGGATCAGGTAATCAACAGTAACAACTGTCACCATCTATCAAACATAGATAAAGATGTGTCCAACAGATGGCTAAGTATGGGACAGCTTTGCCCCGAAACAGCAAGTTTCATGCTTGAAATTCAAGATCAGGTAATCAACAGTAACAACTATCACCATCTGTCAAACATAGATAAAGATGCGTCCAACAGATGGCTAAGTATCGGGAAACAGTAGTAGGTTTCAGGCTTGCAAATCAGGATCAGGCCACCATCTGTCAAACATAGATAAAGATGAGTCCAACAGATGGATAAGTATCACACAGCTTCTTCCGGAACAGTAGATTTCAGGCTTGCAAATCAGGATCAGGACACAAACAGAAATAACTGTCACCATCTGTTAAACATAGATAAAGATGCGTCCAACAGTCGGCTATGTATCGGACAGCTTTTGCTCGAAACATAGTCTCCATCGAGAGGGATTCCTTCGTTCCAATGCTTCTCTAACATTGTATCTTAGGGCTGAAAATAGGCTTCAATTTCTTTGGAGCCACATCTCTTTTCCTGGAGCATCTTTTTAGGACTTCAAACAAGTAGTAGTAGCTGGGAAGCAGATCAAGACAATACGTTAGATCGGGAAGCAATTAAAAGTGTAATTCGTACACTTTTATCATTGTTATGATTGACTTTCAGGCGTTTATACTTGTTTAATCGCAAGATCTTCCTTTAAACCCACCAATACATTGCCTTCTGATATCTTTAAGTAAATAAGACACGAGAAGTAGACTTTTTTATCGTCAACATTTTTCTAAAAATTGCGATAGTTTTGAGCATGCTTGAGATGAATTGTTCGTCCAACTTGTCAACACTTTCAATTAGCTTTAATACTATATTTAACTGTAGTAGTTTCTCCTCACTTTTGTCCTGATCGACAATGTTTTTCATTATACTTTGATAACAGTTCGTCAAAGCTTTGTTAAAAATTTATTTATTGTAAATTTTTAAATTTTAACCCTCCTGGGGCTTAATCTGATATTTTGTACGGCTTTTCCGATGAACTAAAACTGGTCGCTGACGATGAAATAGTTTTCTCTATGCTTTTATATATAATTTACGATTTTTGACCAGTGTTCTCTTAGAATTGTATACGACGCCGTCTGTAGTAATTAATATCTTTTAGATTTATCTTTTAATCCGTTTCTTGACTAGGATCTAGCGTCACTAGATGGAGATAACTTGGGTCGGCCTTATATTCACAAAAGTGAGGTTAGAAGCACGACTTATTAGTGAGTTAGCTACCCACCAAATGTCAGGTCAGGTTTCGAATAGTTTTTGGAAATCAATAATTTATCTGAAAACAATTTGTGGTGAGTTATTGGAGGTAAATATCTCTTTGTACCACCAATGTTATGGGCACAGTGGATCTAGTCAATTCTTCATGAATATAGTTTTGTTTTGGTAATAAAAACTTTAACTCTATAAATTTAAAAAATTGCTGAAAGCAAAAACTAGGTTTTAAAATGGCATTCTCGCATTTAACCCTGCACCTCATATTTTTATGACATAATGGAATCCTACAGATGTAATTTTAAAAGCAGCTTTAAGGCGTTATAAAGTTTTATATTTTCAAGTGATGGTAATATGTTTTTTATTCTTATACATTGCTTTCAGTTCCGCAGTTCCTTTGCATTTAAATTTATGGGTAATCCCGAGTTTGTATATAGATTAAAACAGAAAAATACAAAAAAAAAAGAGACAGAAAAAGAGTGCAACAAATCTAAGACAAATTTTATGAAATGAAATTTGATTTTTAGGAAGAAGAAACATATTATTGCACTCATAATAACGAATTGTTAAGAACTAATTTTTCGTTTTCTAACAGTTAAGGGTTGCTTTTAAGGAGTTTTATAAATATAAATATTTTCTAAACTTTGGCAAAATACATTTACCAAAAGATATTGCCACCGAATAAATAAATCATTTATGCATTCTTAGTAGCCAGTGGCCAGTGGCGTGCAGAACATAAAAATTAGGTTTCAACTTTATATATCCAAAAAAAAACTTGAAAAATAAGTAATTTTGAATTTGAAAAATAATGTATGTCACCTCTTCAACTAGAGAACCTTTCGGGCTCCATATGACGAAGAAGCATTTCTTATGTATTATGAGTTAACAATTTGTTATATTCTGACCAACATTTTTTTCTGTAAGTAATTTACAGAAACAGCGATATGTAACAAATTGCTGAAAAAAATTGTCTTTAATAATTCCATTTCATCCTTATATTATATCGAATAATTTTTGGATTAAAAAAAAATGTAATTCAAATTAATTATTATGAAAAAATAAAAATATAGTTATTGTATAAAAATTTTGAAAATAGAGCCGATGAAATTTGATCAGAACATCTATTTATTTTTAAATAAACATTAGCAGCACTTAAAATTAAAAACTGTTTTTAGCGATTTTCTCGATGATTTTGAGGTTGTATTTATTTTAAATTAATTAAAGTCAATATGTTCGAGACTTTCTCCAACATATGTTCGAGACTTTCTCCAACATATATATAATTAAAAAAAGTTTAAAAACTAATAAATTTCAAAAAAGTACTAACTTTAAAACCTTAAATAAAGTTAAAACAAAAAAGTAAGAAAGTTTTACCACACCGATCAATAAAATCAAAAATAATTTGTGGGACGCCCCTGAAAAATGATTAAAATTAAACTAATAGGATTGTATATTAATCTGAGACACACCGAGACATACGGCGACGATCATGTAATTCGGGTAGAGTAGGCCTTAAACAAAGACAGCGACAAATATTGATATTGTTCTCGAAACTAGGTCGCGTAATAATAATGACAATATGCGGCGTTTCATTTCTATCCAAGGATGTTTGAATTCTACAAACTTAGGAAAGGAGGCAGCATAAATCGGATGAAGATTTTCAAATCTTGGCTGCGTTTTTATTCAAAAACAGAAAAGATTTCATGAAAATTGTTATTTTTTAGCTAATCAGGTGTAATATAAGAATACCGGAAAATCATTATTTTTACGATTGTGCAGGTTCATTCAATTTTTTTTAATGTAGAAGGAAATCATTGACTTTCCGGAATTACAAAAAATGAGACTTTTTTTGTGATAAACGGTTTTCACTGAAAAAATTTCTGGTACATGAGAAAGCACAGCCAGTTTCACCAAGGTAGTGAATGCTTTTAAGAATTTTGATATTTTTCAAAGTCATAACCTCCAAATAAATACACTTTTAGTGAAGTAAACAATAAAAAATAAGAATAAGAGACCGAAGTCCTTCAGCCAGTTACAGTATTATTACTTTCACAGCTTTTTACTTAACTAATTTAAAAAATAGTAAAATAAACATTGTTTTTTTTAACTTTAAAATTTGTATTGATGAATAATATACTATTTCTATAAATGTATGTTGTTAACTTATTTGTGAATTAATATAAATTTTTCTATTATAATTTTAAAATTTTCACTATCTTTCAGAAAATAAACTAATCAAATATCTATAAACCGTTGGATTTTAACATTCACCAATCACTCGCAACTAGATGATCGCCTAAGAGGCTAAATTTAACCACTCTGGGCATTCAATACAGTTAAGGCTTTGTTCTGACACTTCGACCACTATTCGACGACTGCAAACACCATATAATGGCATATCTGAGAGCACACAAAGCAAACCTAATTACGTCCACAATTTCCTTCGTCTCTCAAACGATTACTGCCCCCTATAGATAAAGGATATCTCAGAAAGGAACATCCTCTATCTCCATTCTCAGATAACCGCATCTAGACTGAGATGCAAACGCAGTCTGTTTATTTCGGAGGCATCCAGCGTAGGCCGAGAGCCATCAGTCTCCTGGGTTTGTGTCCTGGGTAGCGACGAGAATAATGAATGCAATGATCCCGATTTCGAACCAAATGGGACATGAATAGATGAATAGATGAACAATGAGGTGGCACTCGATGAACAAATAAACCTGGGAATTATATTAGTGACGGAAGGTTTCCTAGTCTAGATTTGATTGTTTCACTTTCCGTTTACGCGACTATTTTTTCAATATTGATTAGAAAGTTGTAATGTTTTTATGTTATGTATATCTTCAAGATAAAGACAAGTGACAGTTCTAGTACACAGGGTCGCATCATGAGTGATATAAAGATAAGTATGTAGTCGATTTCATAAAAAAATATTATTTTTTATTAGTCTTACGAAAAAAATTTACTCTTTATAAAAAGTTCTACATGATGTAAAACACATGATGAAATAATAGTAGTGTTTGGCATTAATATTGTGCAAGTCGTATAAATTTTTCAATAACGCTAATAGAATATCTTCTTTGTGTCTCTCTTCTACCAGTCTAGCTTCTTTTCCCACTCAGAAGAAACATTACCGACATCCTTACTACCTCTGTTTGCTTTTCTTTTGATGGCCATAGATTTGCCACTTCTATTCCCCTCTGATACACCTGCAACTGCATTGTTGTTCTCTTCATTGACGTATATACAGTCCACTGGCGCATGCTTGCAGAATCCTCTTCCTCCTTTGCAAGTGCAGTTTGAATCCAAAACGTTTCTGTCAGGATCAACCTAAAATCAATGAACTATATGATTTTTTTTTAAATTATACATTTATGGTCGGCACTTCTAGAAATGTTAATGTCTTATTATTTCATTATGGGTTTTACAGGATGCAGAACTTTTTATAAAGAGTAACTTTTTTTCGTAAAATTAATTTTAAAAAAGTTTTCCATATGGTGTAACTGAAGTAAACACGCTGTACATAATATAATACATATTACAATGAAAATAGTATTATTAAAAATTCAAAAATTATATTTTTTTATGAAATCGATTACATACTTATTTTTATAACACCCTTAATGCGACCCTGTGTACTTGATCAGTGACGTTTACGTTTCTTTAACTTAAAGGAGGGTATCGTTTTTTGGGTTTTTTGCGACCCCGTACGAAATTTTTCTCACTAAAAGATATTAGAAAAAAAATGTATTTCTCAAAATTTTTTTCTTTAAAACGTCCCGGAACATACTTTTTTTTAATTTTGAAATGACAAGGAAGATTTGGCAACATGGCGGCCGGCTGTCATTTGACATAACCTTGTTTTTGTGTGTTTTGTGAGTTCGGGTTGAGTCTTGATAGGAGGCATGTGTTTATCAAATGATTTTCACAATTTGTACATGTAAGCAACAGAGAAATGTAAACTTGTTAACAAAAAACTATTCGTCCTAAATCTAGTGTTCAAATTAACGTTAAATAAAAGCTTCAGCAGGTCCTGCCAGTATTGAGATACAAATGTATCAGTATTTTATATAGTTCTACAGTTATTTTTAATTAAGTACTTAGATACTTAACACTGTCTTGAGGTGAGTAATGAATACATCTTTTTTTTAATTTGACATTTGTTAGCAAGCTTGCAAGTTATAATTTATATAGTGAAAACAACTAGAGAAATCATGAAAACATTTTCATTAACTTAATAACTACTAGTGACTCTTTTTATCTTTCTTTTTTAGGAAGTTATACACGATGATATTAAAAAAGTCGTTTTCAGATGAGCAATAACGAAAGTTTTTTGTTAATCATAATAATAAGTTACTTTGCTACTGTAAAACATGAGAGCTGAGTACTCCAAGATTGATTATTCCTAGACAAATGGCCCCAAATCATTTCAATTTTCGTACTAAGCCGTCATTATTGTCGATATAAATAGGCAACGCATTATAAGAATATTTCAACTATTTATTTATTTTCGTTTTATAAAAAAATAGAAGCCATAATTTAAAATTGTATTCCTATAAACGTGTAATTTATACATTTTCATTCATGCCTCTTTTAATTTCAGACTGATAGCTTGTACCGTTTTCAAACAAAATTGGGATTTCAAAAGCCTTGCATAATCGGCGATATACTTATAAAAACCTAGGATAGTAGACAAATTATAAATAAATAAATAAAACATTTTTTTAGTTTTTATACATTATTAATTTTGTTTTTGGCATTTTAATACTTTCATTATCTTTCAAATTGGGCTCTAAGAATATTTTGACTTTGTAAAATGTGTTGCCTATGTTTTACACGAATTAAGGGCGAGCTGGAAAACATATAAGTCGTAGTTCTGTCACAATATAACGCTTTGATGGATATGTACTTTGGTTCTGTGATAAAGTTGCGTTGTTGCCATATTTAATATTTAGTTTAACAACTTAGATTTTAATAATAAATGTCAAACTTTTCCAGTTCTTAGATTTTTCAGTTAAAAATTATTAAATATTCGGGCCTTTTCAGTCGGATTGAATAGTTTTAAAAATAATAGTGATTTATTTTACGTATTTTTTTTTTTTTTTCAAAGAGATTTCTTGCATTAAATATGTTTTATTTATTAATAATTTTAGTAGTCCGTATACGCCCTAAATATCAGGTAATTTAGAATTTCACGCATTTTAAGCTTCAATATAAAAACAAATGTTCGTTTTCATTTCTTAGATTTTCAAGTTTTTGAAACATAAAAATTTTTTTCATGAGAAACCCAAAACACCCATTTAAAACGATACCCTCCTTTATACTTTGCATATTATAGTTTGCTTTAAAAAAAATGAGTTGTTAGCACTGTTGTAGAATCTTTGACACATTTGAAATTTAATTTCAATAGACAAATGTCAATTCATGTCATTTGTTGATTCATATTACCAACCGTATAATACAAAAAGTTGTGTACTCTAATGAAACATTAGAGTTCTCAAATGCGTATCATAATGTAAAATATTACAGATGCAAAATATAAAAAGGTTTGTTTCCGTTTTAGTGCTTAGTGCACCAGGGGTTTCTCGCAAAACAGTTCCTTTAAACTTAGATGATCCGTCAGTTTGTAACTCGTAGACGCCGGAAACATGATGGCTTTCGACGAGTTTCTTGCCTTTAGTGAGGTTTTTCTTTCGAAAAATTGTTAAATTTACCGGCTTGAACCCACATCTTAGCAAAACCGACATTGTGGACGGTTAATAACAATAAATAAGCGATTTTTTCAATTAAACTTAAACGAACGATTTAAGTCGACACACAATTATTGTATCACCCGGCCGGTAGTATGGCGCTCGCGTCGCGCCAGCCGATGTCGGGCTGGCCCATATGCCATTCACGGTGGGCTTGAACATGATTTAAATGCGAAGTTCTAGCACCACCGATTTTCTTTCGGCATTCGATTCCCGGAGTCATAAGAAGGCTGGAAAAAAAAATTCCACCGCAAGCCTTAGAGCCGATTTTGAAAAAATCGACTTTTTTCAATGAATAATGCAAAGAGAAAAATAGGCATTTTTGGACTTGGAACACGCTCAATTTGGTAAAAATGTGATATCCAAAAACTCCCAAATGGAAGATCAAAGACAGACAAACCTTTTCCTGGATCCACACCAAAAAAAACTCTGCACGCACCTTTTGACGGGAAAAGGAATGATGAAAAATTGAAATGTTGATCATTGAACTAATAATTTTAATGAAAAAAATGTTTAAATAATGATTGTACAAGAATGAATAGTTCGATAATTGTGAATTAATGTCTGAAGTAAAGAACAGTAATACAGAAAACGAAATTCTTGGCTTTTTAAACAAATCATCTATTGAGTCACAAGTTATAAATGAACACTATTATATTCTCGGATTGCGGTCAGTAATTTACTTCCATAATCTGGATGACATTTTTTTACTTTAAATTTGTCCCACGTTATCCCAAAGTCATGGTGGACAGATTCCATAGCCTGCTCGCTAAAAAACCCCAACCCTTGTTTTGTTTTAGCGCAAAACTCTGGTACATGGAAAAACACAGCATGGACCTTTGGAGTAACACTGATCTGTAGATCTAGATAACTTCTTTTAAATCTGTCTATTGCTTCTCTGTAGTTAGGTTCCAGAGTTATTGAAAAACAAGATTCCACCACTGCTCGAAATTCTCGGAAACATTTAACATAATTCAGACAACCAGGCCTGCATTTTTTGCACTTGTTGCTCTTCTTCTTTTTGTTCTTGTCATTTTTTTTTGGTGAAGTTATATGGACCTGGATCTCGTACCAATTCACACAATGTTCCACTGCACAGCGATTTTGACCATTTGATTCTTCTTCTGCAGACAGAGAAAACATATGCGCGCCCGATTTTCTTGATGGGTCCCTGCATGATCCTTTGATCTTGTGTCCATACTTTCACAAGAAATTGAAATTTCGAAGAGAACAATTACAACTTCACCTCGAAGGGTCGAAGACTATCTGAAGTTTTAACTAATTGCACAAATAACATTGATCATTCGATTTACAGTATAACAAAACGTAAACAAAGAATCGGAGGTGGGAGTTGGTGATAGTTCGATGACCCCGCAAATCAGACAAGGATGGAAATAAAGGATATGATTCTCGCTTGTTGACATACTAGCGCAAAACTCATGCGAATGAAAAATCATTCTTTCAAATTTTTTCTATTTTAACCTGTTTCTGAGAATCCTCAAAGAGTATCTCCGGTCTTAGTAAAAGGAGCAATTTCAAAACTATGCTTTGTAAATGTTTGTGTCCTAGTGTAAAACTGATAGGAAAACATCATTTATGCCAAGTTGGGGATGTTTGGCTACTAGAAGTGAGCAAAAGGTACAAAAATCTCAATATCTCGAATACTGAATCTTTCCTCGTGAAAAAAGGCGTTTTTTTCGAAAACGGCTCTAAGGCTTACGGTGGATTTTTTCCCTAGCCTTCTTATGACTCCAGGAATCGAATGCCGAAAGAAAATCGGTGGTGCTAAAACTTCGCATTTAAATCATGTTCAAGCCCACCGTGCATTTGTTCGAGAAATTTTTTTCTCGTTATAGAATGAATTCTTGCATCAAAAATGATGGGCGACAATTTGAACAACTAGGCAGCTACAATTGCTTCCTATCTAGCCATCTAGCGATCGTTTAGCGATTGTCTAAATAATTTCTATCATTGCCACGTTAATCACTGAATTTGTTTCCGTGAAGCTCTAATAAACAGCCGAAAGCAATTCTTATTGGGCCACGCGGTACATTAATAAAACGTAAAAATTATAAATTCGAAAAATTTTAAATCAGAAACAAAGGAGAAAGAAAATAATTAATCATTTACGTGCTCCTCATGCACAGACTGTTAATATTTACTTAGTAAATTAAATGTTTGTTCCATACTTGCGGCATGTGAGTTTTTGTAGTAATCGAAAAAGTTTGTACGTGTACAGCAAAGTATAAATGTTGTTGTTACCAACAAGTTTGTACTTTTAGAAGGTAGGATATATTTCCAAAAAGACAAGTCCCGAAATGAACGTAGGTTAGGGAAACAGGAAACATAAATCCTAAAACTACCAGTAAACTTTCCGAATGAAATAAAGGTCGAAACTCACCTATCAGCACAGCACATGATTTGACTGTCATTTGCGGAATTTCTTTCTTTGACTTTATTAGCGTAAAGGTCAATGGCATCTCTTATAAATAGAATTCAAAGGTCGTTATGGAGGGTTATGTTGGAGACGTACCATGAAGCGTTAGTTATCATTCTACATTATTTGCTGACATGTTTTCTGAATTTCTGAATTTTATTCAAAAATGTCGAATATTCAAACTTATAGATGTAGGGAAAGATATATAAATAAAATGTAATTTTCAAGCTTTCATCTCCTAAATGAAATTATTTATCTTTTCTCTGTGAATTTTTGATTTTTTTAGTATATCATCAAGACCGTTTCAATTATTCAAAAGGCCTTTTCATAAATTTTGTTTATCCCAGGTGGCTTTGTCGTATAATCTCCTTTCAAGAGAATGGAGTTTCTCTGATTTTCTTTTTAAACAAAATGGAAGAAGGAAATGAACTCGAAAAGTATTTTCTCCTAAGATAATTGAGCTCATGTTTCATATTTTCGGGTGTTTATTGCTTGTTGTTTCGTCTTTTTTTATTTATTAACCACTATATAACGAGCATTTTTCATTTTCAGCAACCTGTATGAACAGTATAAATCTGTGTGGCGTTGAAAAATTATTTTTAAAATCGTTATAGTGCAGTGAGAATGAATCGCGTGAAAATATACATTAATCTTCTGAAAGTATTCCATTTAAATTAGAAGTAGAAGTTTTTATTTTATTCTCTAGGATACACAAAAAGAAGAATCATATTTAAAAATTTAGACATGCCACCGAGTTTGTTTTTTCAACAATTCACAACGAATTACGATAAAACTCGTTGTGAACAAGAAACTAAGGATGGCTTCACTGTTGTTTCCCTTAAAAAAAACGTAAATGTGGACTTGAGGAACAAGAAGGGGAAGAGACGAAACTTGAAGATTCTAAACCTACTCAGCAAGTAGCTCTAGAAGCTGCAGAGCTCCGTTACTCCCACAAACCGACAATGCCTCATATAGTGGTGACAAAAACCGACAACCCTCTAATAGAGGCATTGATAACTAAAACAACAAAGCTATCCCGCTTTATTCAAAGTTCACCTTAAAGATAATAGAGTAGGAAACAAAGAAGCTTCAATGCCTCCAACTTCTGGAAATTTGCCAATCTACAATAATCAACAGGTCAAATTTCAAAATGATCTGATCCGGAAAAAACTAAATTAATATTATATACCGGCAAAAAAACACCATATTTAGCAGCGACTATATTGAGGAGTATGCGTTGTTCGGGTGACTAGTGAAGTAGTGAGCGCACGATAGGCAATCTGTCGCCTGCGTAAAATGAAGTATGACGGCTGTCCTGCAAGTGGACCAGCTACCAATATTCGTCTTCATGGATGTAGTAAAACAAAACGGAAGAGAGACAGCAGCTGGCGGCTGATATCCACTGGGACAACTTACTCTTATTTCATGAAGCTCCAAGAGAAGACGCCTCGTTTAGAAAAAATGGCAGGCTGCCTTTGGAGCACAATTATTGTAAGAATAGTGGAGACATCGACAAGCTCTTAGGCAGGAGCTCCGAAATAGCAGTCAAGAATGTTTCATGGGCTTAGAGGGAGACCTTATTTTTTTCTAACGAAGATGTTGCCTAATGGAGCCTAATGGAGACGCTACATAAATCAACCTGCAACATCTTGGATTATAATATATTATAATGGTATGTGATTTTTCTTTTTATATTTATTATTAAATTTTTTTTTTATTTAATTTACCTTCTTCCGTAAATTTAGACAGAACGTGTTTTGTAAATATTGTTATTGTAGTTGGGCGCCATCTGTCTAATTACATAGGAAATTATAGCCAATATCTATCTCAGGTTCTAGGGTTCTCTAAGAGGTTGACAACGAACGTAATGAAAAATTATAAACATTTATTAAAGGAAAAAAATTAACGATCAACTTTATCTGTACAGGAACAATTGTTTGGTGTAATACGGTAAGTGTAGTTTTTATAAAATAATATTTGTTAAGTGTGATATGAAATTTTCTTAAACTTCTAACCTAACATAATTAAACTTTTATAAGTTTAGATTGTTTTCAATATAACTTTATTATTATGGCCTTTTATAGTTTAAACTTTTTAAATATCGATATTTAGTAATTAAAATGGTACCTTTTATTCAATTTATGCTTTTCGTTCTTATTTTAGCTGTTCAAAATATATGGGATTTTATAAAATCGTTTTTCCAAATAACACCAAAATCAGGAAACAGGATGGATATTTTTATGCCGAATATAGTTCGATCTGGATACTTTTATACAAGAATACAGCTGGGATTGGAGATGTCCAAACAGGAACACAGGATAGGTAGGATAATTTTGGATAAAGCCACCTTTTAAGATTGTTGTTCTTCTTGAATTATCAACATTTCTTAACCTCACTTTTTCTGACAGGTAACAAATTTTTCTTTTAAATCGCGTTGCTTTGGGTTTTTCTTTTGTTTTTATGATACGGAGCGATGTGAACTCTTCAAAAGATTTTGGTCAAAAGCCTGGCTTTGACACACGAATTGCTTTTTATAAAGTACAATGTCACAGCTCACTAGATAAAAATTTGACACTTTTTAACCTAAATTTTTACAAAATTAAAAAAATTATTGATTTTATTGCAAATTTTGACTAATAACATCTTATTCTATAGATTAAAAGAAAATTTTTAATATACTTTTTATATCATTTCGAATTATATTAACATCTTACAAAGACACTTTTGTTCGTCATCATTGATTCTCTAAATATCATTAGACTTCATTATTGTTGTACTTTTTTGCTATATTTCTTTAATTTTATAAGTCCTAAACTCTTTTTCGTTTAATTTACTAATTATGTTGAATTCTTATTAGATTGAATTTTAAGGTTAACTTTTATAAGTAATATTTTCTTCCTGTCTAAGTTATACGTTAAAAAGAGGCTTTATATTCAATACCATTACAATATACATATTCTTAAGAAAATACAAACTTTTCTACTACTCCAACAGTGTTGCAACAGTCTAGCTATACTAGCTAGAGGGGGTGAGAATACCCCTCCTTGTGGACATCCCCTCATGACCATCCCTCTCACTTTGATGTCCTCTACACTGATACTTATTGCTCTACTAGAGAGAATCTTGAATATCCATTCGCTCACTGGAATTGAGTTGCTGGGTAATTGTTGGAAAGGTTGTTTTATCAAACGCTCCCTCAATATCTATGAATATACCCAGGGTAGATTCTTTATTGTTCAATGATCTTTCAATTCTGCCAACCACTAGGTGAAGAGCCGAATCTGTGGATCTTCCCGGAATATATGCATGCTGGTTTGGATGAAGTGGGTTGTGAACTAGCACCTCATCTCCTATATATCTCTCACGTAGCCTTTCCATTGTTTTTAAAAAGAATGATGTGAGACTAATTGGTCGGAATGCTTTTGGTAAGGTGTCATCTATCCTTCCTGGTTTGGGTATGAATACCACTCGTACTTCTCTCCACTTTCTGGGAATATACCTCCGAGCTAGAGAGGCTCTGAATATTCCAACCAGGTGCGGCATAAGGATATCCATTCCCCACTGAAGTAGGGCTGGTCTTATACCGTCAGGTCCTGGTGACTTGAAAGGGGAAAAGCCCGATACGGCCGACCTTATCTTATCCTCATCAATTACTGCACTAGCAAATTGCCAGTGGTACTGGGAGGGTGTTGCTGGTTCTTCCGTCCAGTTAGTCGTTCCAGGAAAGACATAACCTGGAAAGTGAGTTTCTATAAGGATCTCGGTGCACTCTTGGAGGTTGGCGGCTTTGTCGCCATTTTCCCTCTTTAGGGTGCCGATTCTCTTATTGTGGTCGTTTGAGAGTGCATTCTGTTGTTGTTGTCTACAGACTCTTTTGAACTCTAAGGTTGGCTTGGTATATTTCCCAGTCCTCTTTGAGTTTTGTTCGTTTTGCCTTGTTAAAGATCGTTCTCGCTGTCCTTCTGAGGTGTTCCAGTTCCCGGCACCACTAGGTATTGGTATTGCCATCTATCTGGATCATCCTCATTGGAAAGGATTCCTTATAGGCCATGTCTATTTTGTTTTGGATAGATACCATGTACCTTTCTAGTTCCTCATTATTACCAGGAGTCAGTGCTACTATCTATAAATGAAGATTAGAAGTTAGGTTTGACAATTTTACAAAGCGAAAAATTCTCAATTTGCATTCGTGGATTCGGAAGCCAAACTGACGAAGCCGAAAGGCAGAAACCAGTCTTATAATGCCAAGTCGAATAAACTAACGTTCACTAACATATTTTCAATCATCATTTTCCCTACAAATACTATTTCAAGTTAAAGTCAAAACATGGTGTAATCTAAATAAAAGCAATGTGCTGGTAATTTAGTAAATCTTAATTGGCTTTCAGAAATTAGGAAAGTTATGCAAGTTACTCGTATACAAGAGGGAGTTATACTTTGAATTGTGTTATCGTTATTAGAACTGGAATTCCCTTTTGCAGTTTACTTGTTATTCGAACTAAGAATATGTTTTGCTTTCGATGTAATATTAACATTAAACATTATATCAACTAATTGGAATGTTATTTATGTTATATTAAAAACTTTATAACTATATATAGAGTTGCCAATAATAGCATCAAAGTTCGATTTTTATTTTATTTATTTATTTTTAAATGGCACTTGCACAATATATTAGATTTTTAAATTCTTCTGACTTTATTTTAAATAAATTAATATTATATTGGCTATTTAAAATAGAAGAACCATTTTAATCTCAAAATAGAAATCTTTTCAACACCCTGTATCTAGATGTGCTACCATCTATGGTAAGAAGAGAGTATTGACATTAAATTTTGACTGAATCTAGTCAAGATGTCACTCTCTTCTTTTTTATCCCTTTCAGAGATTAATACAAAGTGAGTAAATCAGTAAGGAATTTTAATTTATTTATGACATCTTGACTAGATTCAGTCAAAATTTAATGTCAATACTCTCTTCTTACCATAGATGCCACATTTGTTGCATTAGTTTTCTTTTTCTCTTATTTATTTCTGACCTTGTTATTAGACACAGACAAAAATAAAGTAGTACAGTTCCCTTATTCACTGATAGGGAATTGCAACAATAAAACCTTAAATCCAAAAGGTTATCAATGTCTCAAATGTGGTCCAAAGTTTTAAGAAATAAAACACAGGAAATCATGTACCAAAATTTTTATATAAAAAGAACCTTATTTTGAGAAAAAACTGTCCCATACTTACCCATCTGTTGGACGCATCTTTATCTATGTTTGACACATGGAGACATTTTTTACTGTTGATAACCTGCTCCTGAATTTCAAGCATGGAACTTGCTGTTTCGGGGTAAAGCTGTCCTATACCACAGATTAGAGAGTTACAGATAATAATAATAATAATAAATCCCACTTTGAAGGCTGTCAGCAGTCTATGTGTCAGATTGAATATTTATTCGGATAATTCAGAACACTATGACAGCAAAAACAGAATATTCTTCTTCTTTCTTCGGTTGACTTGCACACTAGTGCATTTGCCAGTTCATAAAATCATTGTATTAACAGTTTACTTTGATTTTAAGTTTCTAATGTTTATTTATGCCAGAAATATTATCTTTTAGAACACTATGACGGCAAAAACACAATATTTTATAAATATATTTCTTATTTCTGACTCTAATGGCAATTGATGAATCAAATTTATACGTTATATGAACATGCAACACTGTACCCGGGATGTTCCTTTCAGAACTGGCAACATGGGTGCACTCCAATTTAAAGGTCCAAGGTCAGAGAAACCGGCAATCGAAACATCAAAGGAAATGGGCGGAGCTTCATATCTGTATATTGCTAATCTGTGCCTATTCTTAGCCATCTGGTGGACGCATCTTTATCTATGTTTGACAGATGGTAATGTCGGCACTTTTTGTGATCACTGCTTCAGTTTATGGGCATCAGAAAGAACTATGTTATCAGAAGCAAGGTTATTTCAATTATGCCAAACTGTAACAGGAGGGCTTTTTGAATATTTGATGTAGTAATATTCACATTGAATTTTAATTTTGAGTTCTGCTTGTTTGGTAATTAGGTTTAACGAAAATTAAGCTGATTGCAAAATATTGTTTTATTTAAAAAAGAGGAAAATTCTTTCTGAATATTGATGTAGGTACCTTTGTAAATTTTGTAAAAATAAAAATAGTAATTATAAATCCCACTGCGCTTTCAGTTGCAATTGAAATTGTTATTGTGTATAACATTCCCAATTAGATACAGGGTGAGTAAACCAGTAAGGAATTTTAATTTATTAGATTCGACATCCTAAGACCGGTTTCTGCCTCTCGGCTTCATCAGTTAGGCTTTTCGAATCCAATAAATAAAAATTCCAAACTCGTACAAGTCAATAGCTATATCCGCTATAAGATAACATTTTTAGATGTGCTACCATCTATGGTAAGAAGAGAGTATTGACATTAAATTTTGACTGAATCTAGTCAAGATGTCACTCTCTTCTTTTTTATCCCTTTCAGAGATTAATACAAAGTGAGTAAATCAGTAAGGAATTTTAATTTATTTATGACATCTTGACTAGATTCAGTCAAAATTTAATGTCAATACTCTCTTCTTACCATAGATGGTAGCACATCTAAAAATGTTATTTTATAGCGGATATAGCTATTGACTTGTACGAGTTTGGAATTTTTATTTATTGGATTCGAAAAGCCTAACTGATGAAGCCGAGAGGCAGAAACCGGTCTTAGGATGTCGAATCTAATAAATTAAAATTCCTTACTGGTTTACTCACCCTGTATCTAATTGGGAATGTTATACACAATAACAATTTCAATTGCAACTGAAAGCGCAGTGGGATTTCTAATTACTATTTTTATTTTTACAAAATTTACAAAGGTACCTACATCAATATTCAGAAAGAATTTTCCTCTTTTTTAAATAAAACAATATTTTGCAATCAGCTTAATTTTCGTTAAACCTAATTACCAAACAAGCAGAACTCAAAATTAAAATTCAATGTGAATATTACTACATCAAATATTCAAAAAGCCCTCCTGTTACAGTTTGGCATAATTGAAATAACCTTGCTTCTGATAACATAGTTCTTTCTGATGCCCATAAACTGAAGCAGTGATCACAAAAAGTGCCGACATTACCATCTGTCAAACATAGATAAAGATGCGTCCACCAGATGGCTAAGAATAGGCACAGATTAGCAATATACAGATATGAAGCTCCGCCCATTTCCTTTGATGTTTCGATTGCCGGTTTCTCTGACCTTGGACCTTTAAATTGGAGTGCACCTATGTTGCCAGTTCTGAAAGGAACATCCCGGGTACAGTGTTGCATGTTCATATAACGTATAAATTTGATTCATCAATTGCCATTAGAGTCAGAAATAAGAAATATATTTATAAAATATTGTGTTTTTGCCGTCATAGTGTTCTAAAAGATAATATTTCTGGCATAAATAAACATTAGAAACTTAAAATCAAAGTAAACTGTTAATACAATGATTTTATGAACTGGCAAATGCACTAGTGTGCAAGTCAACCGAAGAAAGAAGAAGAATATTCTGTTTTTGCTGTCATAGTGTTCTGAATTATCCGAATAAATATTCAATCTGACACATAGACTGCTGACAGCCTTCAAAGTGGGATTTATTATTATTATTATCTGTAACTCTCTAATCTGTGGTATAGGACAGCTTTACCCCGAAACAGCAAGTTCCATGCTTGAAATTCAGGAGCAGGTTATCAACAGTAAAAAATGTCTCCATGTGTCAAACATAGATAAAGATGCGTCCAACAGATGGGTAAGTATGGGACAGTTTTTTCTCAAAATAAGGTTCTTTTTATATAAAAATTTTGGTACATGATTTCCTGTGTTTTATTTCTTAAAACTTTGGACCACATTTGAGACATTGATAACCTTTTGGATTTAAGGTTTTATTGTTGCAATTTCCTATCAGTGAATAAGGGAACTGTACTACTTTATTTTTGTCTGTGTCTAATAACAAGGTCAGAAATAAATAAGAGAAAAAGAAAACTAATGCAACAAATGTGGCACTGGTTGAAAAAAACATCCTCTACCTCATCGGCCATTATAAATTTAAATATACTTTAGAATTAGTATGTTCCACGACATCACGCATAATCCCGATATATTTTTAGTTAGTTTTTTGTTGCTCACAAACTTGAATATATCTAGAACATAATTTCTACTAGCCTAAAAAGAATTTCATAGTTCTCATTACTAAAACTTCGTCTCTTTGTCGAACGCCGAGTTTTTACTTTTACCTGAACGTTCGTTAATTGAAAATCTTGTAGAAGAAAGTCATCAAACGAGTTGGCGAGCTCTCTACGAATCCAAGCATTTTATTTTTTATACATTTCTCTCTTTTAATAAGCTTACGTTAAATAAAACCTACTCGAAAACTTTGACTCTCAAGACAAACATCTCTAAGTCACTAGTTGACTTCGACCTGTTCTGGTTTTGTGAAAAATATCTTTTATTGAATTCGCTTTTCTCGTTTAGTAAAGAGAATTTGTTGTTTTACCTCGTCGTTTGACTGGAGAAAACTTCGGTATGGAACGTAAGGTATTGTTTTAAAAATGTTTTATTTGTATTTTACGTATAAGCAGGGAAAACTAAGATAATATATCATTCAGAGAACAAAATATAGAATAACCGCTATATTCAAGAGCAAAATAAAAAACCAAATAGAGCAAGTCAATGAGGCTGATCAGTACTACCCATGATAAAAATCTTTTTCTACTAAAGCTGGAGAAGGAAGGAATAAAACATATATAAGAACTTGAAAAGAAAGTTGAAATAAAGTACCATTGAACAAAATAATAATCGTTTAGAATATAAAAAACAGATATTGAAATGTTAAAAACTCACATCTATGGGACCGCGAATAGGGCCTGTGATTAGCCAAAAGATCGGGGGACTTGTCCAACGGCTTGCATTTCGAATATATCAGAATTATAAAATCAGTAGAACTTCTCTCTCCGCGTGAATAGGTCGTTGACGATGGACCGTTCAAGCGTAATTAAATACAGTAGAAACTTTTCGCTCCGAGTAAACAGGTCGATTATAACCTTATAAAACTTG
Organism: Crepidodera aurea; assembly: GCA_949320105.2. Lineage (NCBI taxonomy): Eukaryota > Metazoa > Arthropoda > Insecta > Coleoptera > Chrysomelidae > Crepidodera > Crepidodera aurea. Next base: position 32,363,424 of record OX439475.1, read on the forward strand.
CATGATACCAAAATGCATACTTTTCTTTAATCAAAACATTTTCTTGAGCAATTTCACTACAGTTCTAAATTATTGTTAACCATATACCGTTGTTAAAAGTGTTATCAAAAGTTATTGTTAATAGAAAATTACCAATTAACCAGTGCATACTTTTATTACAAATCTTCGTACATTCTACAAATAACTAACAACCCACAAAAATACAGTTCACATCTTCACTGCCAGCTTAAGCTACAATAAGCTGGAACAGACGTGTCGTCTAAAAAGTTTGGGTCTCCAAATAATTGATAAAAATTGGATCCGCCCAAAACATGTATTTTTGTAGTTTAAAAGCTATATCGTTAAATCCCATTTACTTTTTGCCTCTCTCTGTGTCCACTGCTAGGGGGTAGATTATTCTAGAAATTAATTCGTCCTGACGAATCAGGCTTCACGCTTCGACGTCGGAAGTTGAGGAATGTGTTGTGCTGAAATTCTATTGGTTGCATTTTCCCGCGCAAAGTGGCATATGTGCACTTCCTCGGGTATGCGTGTCCGGGCGATGCGAGATTTATAGGAATAGTTTGTTATTTTTGTCTTACTTTGTTACAGAATTTCCCCCTCTATCACATTAAATGTGATTTAATTGAATATATATTTTGTCACGTAGGCGCTTATTTGGATAAGTTTTGAAAAGTTATTACGTCTTGTTTGCCTCAGTGTTGGCGTGAAAGGTTTTATTATTACTACAGTGTGACGAAATATGTGAAAATTCCATTGTAATTTGAATAAATTGTAAAAGTGTGGTTGCCTCTAATAAAGACTACATAATAATGCTGCATGTTTCTCATCATTTCAGACTACTAAGAAACCTTCTAAATTCGTTGAATCTAATAATACTGGACATAGTACACCAAAGTTCACATACATTTTGACTCATTTTCCGGAATACTTTGTAAGCAAATTTACTTTATTTTCCTTTCTTTTACCTTCTGGTGCTTTTTTTTTAAAGACAGCTGAAATGTGACATATGACATAACCTATTTTATTGCAGCGTCAACACACCTGTGTATCAAACCTTTTATACCGATTAAACATACTATATTTCTTCGATGTACGTGAGAAGTTCACCTTTTCACCTCTTAACAAATAAAGTCACCTGTGCTCTCTTTACACCTTTCGCCAAACATTCAGCTACCTTATTATGGCGTGCAAAATCCCAAAACTCTTCAAGCAAACTTCTGAAGTAGACGTAATAAAGTCGAGAATCTCTCCCTTGTAAATAGCCATCTTATTTCCGACAATGGCCGGGACCGTTTATCTACAAATTAAATGCTATGTGAAATTGTGAAATGTTGGGTATATTACAACTGCACCTGGGTTCCTATAGTAAAGAAAAAATGTTTGTGGAAATTTAAAAAAAAAATCGGTGCACGTTGCCTGTCATTTTTCTTTGAATTTCTATGTGCATCCTTCTGCAAAAATGTAATAATAGACTGGCTAACAATAAAACAATGAAATTTTAATCCTTAAATATCATAAATTCAAATTTATAACCCCATATAATAAAATACCACCTCAAAAACCAAATTTCCATGTTATTAAAAGCTATTCTGGATCCTCTTTGTGCTTCAACTCCTTCATAAAACCGTTAGGTAATATTAAATGTTATATGTTAAGTGCAATTGTCACGTTCCCTTCATGTTGTCGGTGCAAGGACTATCCCTTTTTACTTCTCAAAGGCTGTAGACTTTCTTTTCTTCGAGAATCACTTTGTACCTTGCTATCTCTATTTTCTATTCACATTTTCTTTCACTCCGGTTTATCTGGTATCAGTGTTTCGTGTCTATTTCATATTACTTTGTCGATTAGGGTATTGGGTATAGACTACTTGCACCATCATGGTAAATAGTATTTTATTTGTAAAGCGGAAATTTATTTTGTTAGGGCAACGTTCAATAAAGCTTTATATGTTTTACAATTGATGATGTATTATTACTAAAGCTCTCGTGTCTCGATTAGTTCTGCACTTGTTATATTTATTGGTACGTTACTATGGTGATGTCCTAAAAAACTGGCAGGATCGCCATGTGAGGTCCTAAAGAACTGGCAGGATCGCCATTTGATGCCCTAAAGAACTGGCAGGATCGCCATGTGAGGTCCTAAAGAACTGGCAGGGTCGCCATGTGATGTCCTAAAGAACTGGCAGGATCGCCATTTGATGCCCTAAAGAACTGGCAGGATCGCCTTGTTATGTCCTAAAGAACTGGCAGGATCGCCATGTGATGTCCTGGTTTAGGGCGCTGCTAATTGGGAGTAGGGAATAAACAATAATGAACGTGGTAAGACATCAACCTTCCTATTTACACGTAATATTAATAAGTACCTTAAACTATTACTAACAATTATGTGAATGATTATACTGGGCGATGTGTCTCTACATGCCACACTATTGTACAACTGCTAAGTCAGTTGTCACTAGTCTTCCTTTGTTGTCGCTTCTGCTTTCGCCATTTTATAACTTCGTGAGATCGTGTAGTTGGATTTTTTTTGTCCAGAATTTTTAATTTGGGTTTGAGTATGGGGTTCAACGATTTTATTTTATATGGGTAATCCAAAAAAATCATGTCTCCGTCCATGAATTTTTACTTCAACATTGACAAATACTCCAAAAATTTTCTCATTACCGTGTGTCAAATATTCAATTCTAAACAAACAATATTTTACTTTTAAATATTAATTAATTATTTAATTAATTAATTTACAAAAACGACATTATGATCACCACAACTCATATTTTATTCGGTTATTCGTTCTATTTATTGGTTTATTAGTCACCAATATAATTCTCGTTTATTTCGAAAATAATGAATTTCACATAAATTTAATGTTTTATTGTATCGTTAAGTTTATTACAATAGTTAGAAGAAAAATTAATTAATGGATGAAATAAAGAGCATTTGGGAAAAGCAGATACAGTGGATGATGATATCGAAATACATTTTGATAATTTATCTGAGAGCATCAAACTTAAAAAACATAAAATTAAAAGAGATCGAGATTTGCTAACTTTGGAAGGATACAAGTTTCTCAGACGCAGAGGAAGAAGTATAATGAAGAATTTGTTTATATCGATGAGTCTTAGACTACCTTTGGTACTTCGCTCAAGAAATACTTCAGTTAAAAATCTACGCGATGCTTTTATAAAAGCTACTGGACTAAAAGCTCCAACTTGTAGAGGATCTCATACTGTTTGAGCATATACGAAAGAACAGCGGAGAGCTCTCTCCATGATTAAAAACTTGCATTCAAAAAAGACGGCGGAAATAATATCGATCTTTTCTACAAAAGCATTGGAAAATCTCTAAAAAATAGTGGCCAGACCTACAAGACCAGGCAAAGCATCAGGAATGACTTCACTAACATCAATTTTCACTAAAATCTAGTTATCTATTTATTTGCCCCCTCTTACAAGGAAAGCTTCTGGATGTTATTATCCCTTATAAAGCTGAAAAGAAAATTGAACTGAAATGTTGACCGCATAAAAAATTCACGAAACTTCTTATGGTCTTCACGTAGATGATGTTTTACCAATTTCTAAAAGAATCGCTCTTCAATTCTAACGAGTATTTCATATTTCAAACAATTCCTCATTAAACATTTCATCTAGCATGTTTCTTACTCACATTCATTTCTTCGTTCTAACATCAGAGCTAGTATTAGAAAGCCATCAAGCTTTAGCTAACGCCTCGGTAGATAACAATATTATCCTGAGGTGGGTTAAAGGGCACGACAGAAGTAAAGGTAACCGCATTGCCGATTCCTTAGCCAGGGAAGCGGCTGGACTAAGACCTTTAAGACCCAGCGACACCTACGGCTTGACGACTTCGGCAATTGAGGAACTAGCTAAACGTTACACCCATGCTCAATCTCTAAAGAGATGGGATGAAGTCAAGGGATGCTGTTTTGCCAGAGTCACACTGGGCGACCCAGGGAAGCTGGTCGAAGAAATACTTGGCGATGACAAGGAAAAACCTACGTCTAGCAGTAGGATTTCTGACTGGCCACTGTCAACTAAGGAAACACCTCATATACTGGGGCTAGTGAACACACCTATATGCAGGATGTGTGAATAGGAAGACGAAACAGTCAATCATGTCCTATGCGATTGCCCGGAGTTATCGTCAATGAGAGAGTGCGTGTTCGGTGAGTATTGGCCTATACCAGCCGCTATAAAGGAGATGTCTCCTAGTGACTTGTCCACCTTCCTGCAAAGGACAGGATGGACGATGACCTAGGAGAACAACTCCTCGGAAGGATATACAATGGGTCAAATGTGGTCTAAGTGCTGTGGGCCTAACTCACCCTCCCTACTCTACAGATACAGATAAACATTTCATCTAGCATGTTTCTTACTGACATTCATTTCTTCCTTCTAGCAAACTCAACTTTGTGAACCGCTTGGTATAAAAAACCAACAGAAAAGACGCTCATAGGCGATAATCGCAAAAGTCGCTGCTTGCAAAACGTACCTTTACCAAAAAGGTTAAAATGAAGTACACTAGGCAACCGTAAATAATTTTGACATACTTCTGAAACTTAGTTTTGCACTGAATGTCACTTTAAATAATTATAGAATATACTGAAATTTTATAAGGCAAAATGACCGATGTTTTCAAATTGACTTACTTCAATATTACCGCTCTTGGGGAACCAATAAGGCTGCTTTTGACTTATGGAAAAATCGATTTTGAAGATAACCGCATTACATTCGAAGAATGGCCCTCCATCAAAGAAACAATGCCCTATGGTCAGTTGCCAATTCTAGAACATAACGGAAAAACGGCTCATCAATCTTTAGCGATTTGCAGATATCTTGCGAAAAAAGTTAAACTAGATGGCAAAGATGATTGGGAAAATCTGGAAATTGACTCAGCAGCTGAGACACTTTGTGATTTAAAAGCAAAGATTGCTATCTACTATTATGAGAAAGACCCATTTGTGAAAGAGATAAAGAAGAAGCAAACCTTAGAGGAAATTTTGCCATTTTATTTAAAAAGACTAGAATCACAAATAGAAAAAAACGATGGATTCCTTGCATGTGGAAAGTTAACTTGGGCTGATTTTTATTTAGTTGGTCTTTTAGATTATTTAAATACTATGTTAGATGAAGACTTGACTGAGAAGTATCCAGGAATTAAGGGAATCCAAGAAAAGTTGTATAATATTCCTGAGATACAAAAGTGGGTCAGTCTGCATCCTAAATCTGAAATTTAAAAATTTTTGCGTGTATATTTAATTCAGTGAAATGTTGTATTATTTTATTGTTGCTAAAAACGTACTTTCATCTTTGTATTTACATAAATAAAGGTATCGAAATATATTAATTAGTTTTCCTACATTTTACACTGAAGATAAATAATTTCGGGTTTCTCTCGAATTTCTGCAGCTGTCATATTGATTCTCTTACCATTCTATGGAATTAATGGGCACCATAGACTGTTTTATATGACCCGAAACCAAATTACAGGGATTTAAGTCTGGGTCCATACCTACCAATCCATCTCTGAGGGAAATGCTCAGTTAGAAACTGCCGTACACGTAAATGAAAATGAGGAAAGGCACCGTCGAGTAAATACCATCCCAAAAGATACTTCTTCTAAAAGAATAAGCAATTTTTCCATGGAGAAACTAAGATACTGGGGCACATATAGACGATTTGGAAGGATATAGGGTCCGAGAAGATGGTTACTAATTATGCCAGCCCAAACATTTATTGAAAATGGAGAGCATGAGGATTTTCATCACTCCATATATGAGTGTCATCAGTAAATAAAATATTGTTGAAGAATTCTTCCATATCAGCGATTCTTTTTAATATCCATTGACAAAACTCAATTCTTCTTTCTCGTCCCCTGGATATACTGTATTTTATGAACGTGTTAAGGATGTAAACCTTGTTGTTTTAGAGTTCACCAAACAACAATCAACAATGGGATACTCCTATTTCAGAAAAAAGTCTTCTACAAATTGCTTTGTTTGAAGTACTTCTATATATTTTAAATTGTAGAGTTTGACTCGCTTTTTACCCTTTTTTCCTGTAGCAGACACCACGGTTTTAGTTTTCACACTGTATATTTTTTAATCTATTATTCTCTACAAGTGATTATTTGGTTTTTAGACTACAAATCCAAAAATTCCTACGATATTAAATTCAAAATAAACTAAAACAAACGACAAATAAAAAAATGGCAATTCTATTGAACCCATTGTCAACGCTCAGCTGATTTTCAAACAATAACAATCGCTAACAACGCATCCATCAAAATCCAACATAATTCACTCCATTAGGTCCTCATGCATTTTTTGATCTCAAAAAGAAGAAGTTAACAAAAAGTGTTTCCATCGGCAGAGACGTGGCTTCTCTTTTATTTTTGCTCTTAGCGGGATGAAATAAATGATAGTAATAATAGAGCAGCGAATAAAGAAGATGGTGTTAAGATAACGGTTCCTATCTAGGATCCGGATAAAATAAAGAACTGTCGGAATTCGGATCTATGCAGTCATTTAAAATGAAAGCAACAGTAATTTCGATTAATACTTTTAATGTATTTATTCAGTTTTGGCTATAAAAGTGAACAGTTAGACGGTTGTATTTGGAGATAAGAAATCTCGATAACGAGTTTTGTCACAAGAATTGTCGGACAAGTGAAATACAAATGAGTAATATAACAGTTATTTATGTTGAAAATAAGGAAACATAACACGCGAGTGGCATACAATGTTTTATCGAACAAGTGGAAGAAATCGTTTTTTATGAGCTTTGTGATCAAATCAAAGCTACCTGCGTCTCTGTACCCTATAAATGTCAGAATGACTTGACAGTGACTTTTTTACATTTTGGTCAAAGTAGGTTGTTTGTTTGGTTGCCACGGGCATCATACATTGTTAGCAAATTTTTAAATAAATTTTGACACTTGTCAGTTTTCCTTTCTGAAAAGGGAAGCTTTTTTGAAGAAAAAAAAGTATAGAAAATGGAGGAAACCGATGAAAATTACGTTCCTGAAGATATCCGAAAGAAGCAGCGATGCAGATTTTGCCAGAAAAGTCCCGAGATGCTTACGACAAGGAGTTCAAAAGGTTTGGTTCTTGGATGAATTCACGGAAGATAAAAGGTATCGATGAAAATGTTCTATTGGCTTATTTTTTACATTTGTAAAAAAATTAGCCCCCTCGTCGCTATGGACCAAATAATACATGCTTCGCTCGACTATTCACCTTTATAAAAAAAACGACATTTCAAAATATGGCAAACTAACGAGCTTTTTGAAAAGCAAATCACAGGGATACAAACCAAAGAAGTTCAAGACATTAGAACGACCTGAAATAGAGAAGTTTTTAATCAAATGTCAAACTACGAAAAGTATGACTTATCATTTTCTCCAAATTTTTGTAATTTAAATCTATGTTGAGCAACACCAAAGGACTGGAACGGAAATTCAAGTATGCGGGAACGACTTGCCTGAATGGATATTTTTGGAAAATAAAAGGTAAAGAAAAAACCTGCTTAATTAACGCTTTTGAGTCCTCTGGAGAAAAGGAAATACTTAATTGGAAAGAAGATCGGTCAAGGTTCATACAGATGTCTGGTCTTTGGGTATAAATCGATTTATAATGTTGATGATGTTCTATGATGTCTTTAATGCGAAACAAGTGCAGTAGCACTTATCGCTTATCATTGTATTTATTGAATAAATAATAAATAAAATAATAATAAATAATAACGAAGCTCCCGACAAGGAGTACCCGTTGATGAAAGTGGCTTTCATAATGGGGATTAGCGGTGCTTGTAGATGCGATGAATTGGTCAATTTGAAAATAGAAAACATTCAAGACAAAGGGAGATATTTTCACGTAGTTTTGCAAGACACTAAAACCGAGAAATCGAGAAGTTTCACCATACTTGAAGAAGGATTTCCAGTCAACCCGATCAATTTGTGTAAAAAATACATGTCTTTGAGACCAAAAAATACTAGTTCTAGCCGCTTTTTTGTTTTTTACAAAAATGGGAGGTGTATCACCCAGTGTGTGGGAATAAATACGTTGTCGAAGATACCTTCAAGAATGTTTTTGAAATTGGAGTAACAACTCTATACCGGTCACTCCCTGAAAAGGTCTTCGGCGACTCTTTTGGCCAATGTAGGGGCTAACATGACTACTTTGAACCGTCACGGAGGATGGAAGTCCTCGACCGTAGCAGAAGGATACCTAGAAGAATCGATGCACAACAAAATACAAATTGCAGAAAAATTACAAGGTTCTAATGCGTCGGCGTCTTTCAGCACTATCAGCAGCTGTACCGATATGAGAGCGTCTGGTTCCAATGAACCAACGAATTTTACAATGACTTCATATTCGAATAAACCGTTAGCGTTTTCCTTTAATTTCAATATGTGAATTCTGCTTGTAATAGTAATAAATAAATAGAATACTACTTTAAATATGAACGTGAGTTATAATCCATAATTCACTAGTGAGTTATGAATTATAACACTAATGTCACTATCATAAAAGAAGAATTTGAAAAATAACAATAAATAGTACAAGGTCTTTAATATTCAGATTCAACACAAACAAGAGGAATAAATGAATAAAAACACAGCTAAAAAAGTCTGACAAAGGATAAACAAAAAGGAAACGAGCACTAGCCAATCAGAAGGATTGTTAGAAGACAACCAATCATTCAATCTTACCAAAACTAAACAAATATGATTTAATGTTGGATAAAAGGACGATGATCATAGCATACAAGAAAAATGAAACCAAAAAATAATTAAACGAAGATATTAGCAGAAGAAGTGGAACAAACGGAATAAATATCTTAACGGAAATAGGGAATACGAAATGTCTTATACACGGAAGGAAGTAGAGGTGATATATAAATGTAGATTATTTGAGAATAACGCAGAAGCAAAAAAGAAAAAATAAGGATGATTTGGTCTGAACCAAACAAGAAGGAAAATGGAAAGTGGGGGTAGCACTCAGAAGAAAAGAAGAATATCTATTAATAGTACAATAGGGGTAGAATGAAGATGCAAGAAAAAAAGATTGAGAAGAAATTTTTACAAAATGAAATCAAGGAAATTACAATCAAAATCTGGAATGGTGTTTAGGAAAGCGAAATTTGTGGAATAAAATAAAAAACGTAAAGATAGAAAAATAAGCACTGAAAACCAAACCCTACAAAATGCAAATAACAATAATTCTAGTAGAATTAATGAAATACTACCAAATGAGCTGGTTTTAAACAATCAGAAAAAATCCGTGTCAACGAGTCTCAAACATGCTTACCTGTTATGCATAAATCCGTCTATGGAACAATGTAAATTATAATTAGCGAATTTTGCTGCATATACGGCACATTTACATCGACAGGCATCTTATTAATTCAAGGTCACTTCACTGGTTTTAGAGCATGAGTGGGCCGGAGTTCAAAATAAGTGCAAAAGCAGAAACGAACTATGAAAAATATTAAAAAAACAGATAGATTGAGGACAAACAATATATTTTAAATGCAATGTAAATAATAAAGACATTTTGAATTTAAATTATCAACCTTTCTTGTTTCTAACCTGCTGATATTTTTGTTTATCTGAGATGTTTAAGCATTTCTTTTGCATCTAATGGTTTAAATAATTTTTTTTATGTCTACCTTTAGCTCACAAACTCACTCAGACATGAAATGAGAATCCTTTTGACCTTAGAGAATGATATATTTTATGGAGCATCATGTTTCGTTATTTAATTAAAGCAGCAACCTGCTCATTTTTTATTCAGTGTCTTTTGTTCCTTCAAGAAATACCAAAAAGTCGGCAATAGATCCCTTTCGTTTACTTTTTAGAGGACTAGAGATGGAACAGACGAAATTTCAAATGCTTAAAACGGTTCATTTCCAAAGTGGGGGAGTAATAACACAGGCGTAGTTGGCGGTAAAAGTGACATTTCTAAATTTTGATACCTTGACCATAAAGTAAAAATCCAATTTGTGGAATATATCTGATTAAATAAATTTCGGTTTCTAACGAATGAGTTTAAATAAAATAGTATACAAACCTCGGCAGAAAGTTTCATTCCTCTCTTGAGATAAAGTTGAGCTCGACATTTCGCATCACTGCAAAGTTTCTTATCTTTCTACAGTGATGAAACATTTTCTCTCTGTCTCTCTCTCTCATATGTATATAAGGATAAATTATTTTAATCATTTTGAATCAGATTTGCATATTTAGTGTAGTATTTTCAATGAGAAAAATACCCTTTGCAACTTTTTCCAAGGTCGGCCGATGCAAGTTTGCGTTAAAATGCCGCCTTTTTAAACATTACACTACGAACACTTGTATTTTTATAACATTTTGTGAAAGACGATATATATGGTTAGGTTATATGGTCTAACGGAGATGCGGTCAGTTTAACTATCAAAACTGCACTCTTGTAATTTGCTGCACTGTCGGAGCACTTGAATTTACTAATTATTGATCATTTATTATCCCGATTACAACCACTTGGACCTAGCATGGTGCCAAAGGGAGATGTTTCACCATAGAAATCATCTAGAGTTTCTCTTTATGTATACATCCATTTTCAGAATAATTTTCGTCTAATTTCAATCCACCAATATAAAAGTTCAGACTGTGCAAGCGCATTGTATGAATCAAAAGCTAAACTGTTGCTTCTTAATGGAGGACCAAATAGCCTCATAAAATCTCCATTTAGGACAAATCACGTGCTCACTTTTGATAACGACTTCTAAGCTTTGGTGTTGCCAATCTTCTTCTGGGCTTCTTAAACGCTTCTTTTTATTTTATAGAAGAGTCATGCATCAAAAAGCTTCCATAGGATTTTTCTAACCAAGTAAACACTAGTGTTTAGATCATTTCCATGTATACGTGGAACAAAGGGGATGATAGAGGCACATTTTATTTCTTTCTTGTCATAATATTTCCATGCCGTTGACAAACTAAAACACGCATTTTCTCACCCCCCCTTAAAAGTTTCCTTAACACTCCCACCTCTATTTCGACAAGATGCTCCCGATTCAGAAAACAACCCTCACTCAGCCCTCTCAAATATCCTCAGGTTGCCGTGATAGACGACATTATACGGTATAACGCGGCGACGGTAGTTGCGGTGGGCGACTGGGGGGCGGTGGCGGCCCAAGGGGCGGCCCACGATGTCCCGAAACTTCCCGCTACATGTCACTTTCATGCACATTGCCTTTTACGTTCTTGAGCCGCTTCCACCATACATATATTTATGATTCTCTCTTATTCATAGTTATTCAAATGTGAAGGATATTTCAAACGTACTGTGAGGCTTTCTAGGCCCGCATTGCTTTATAGGGTGGATAATGGAAATTTTTAAACAAATCAATTTAAAATATGTTTCACTAGACAATAAATTGCGTGGCCCTTTATTTAATTGAGTTTTGGTTATCTGAAGAAATATATACGTTTTCTTTCAACATACCACCAAAAATAGTACATCATTAGAGAAAAGCCTATCTCGACTATGTCCGCTGCAAATTTATCTGATTCAACTTTTAAATTATTAAAGATATGCTGCAACATGAACTTCTGTACTTGAGTTATACAAGTCCGTGGAAGATGTCATCTCGAAATTAATCGTAAAATCTAGACGGCTTGTTTAAGTTTCTAGCAAGAAATTTTCTAAACTTTTGTTTGGATCTCGAAAAGTACGAAGTTCATCTTAATTAAATGATAAATTTGTAAAACTTAATTTAACTCTTTTATATAGCCCTATTAAATAATAGTGAATATGCAGCCGACGCCGGTCTTTTATGGCGTCCATTCATAAATATTGCGCGTTCTTTGTAAGTTTCTTATTGTGCTATACAGTACTCACTCTAGAAGAAAGCGACAGACAGGATCGTTCACTATTTATAAATTGTGTTAAGTGGATATTTTCGTGACTGTTCAATAGTAATTTATGTAGATATAATTAGTGGGAAGCAGTCAATAGTACATAAGTTTCTTCGTTTTTATGTCGAACTTTCGAAAACGTTTATTTTCTTTATCAAGACAAATAACATGAAATTCAGGTAAAAAATTTTATACAAAAAGAAACATCGGTCTTAAAATTTAAAATGACGAAATGACAATTCCTAATACAATTTTACGATTAATTTCGAGATGACATCTTCCACGGACTTGTATAACCAAGTACAGAAGTTCATGTTGCAGCATATCTTTAATAATTAAGGGATGAGTGTCTGAAAGAACTTCAAAACAGTCTTTTAGAAAACTCATATCCCAAATCTTTAATGAATAAAATTCTATTTAGTACCTCTATTTCTGTTTCAAATTCAAACCATCCACCAACAACTGAACAAATTTCAATTTTTAAATCTTTACCATATATATATGGTTTGACATCAAAACTCATACATTTGTTCAAAAATGAAGACAATATTAAAATAGCTAAAACCAATTTGAAAACTATATCACAAATACATTCTAAATAAATCAAATATAATCTATAAAATCCCTGGCAGTAGCTGTGATGAAGTATACATTGGTCAAACAAGTAGAATGCTTAAAGATAGAATAACCTTAATGTGTCTTAATATTTGTTCTACTTATACTGCATGTATACCTATTATAAGCATCTTACAATCAATGCGTATAGAAGCAAACAGTCAAAAATAAAAGATCAGTCCACAAAATGATTAATTATATTACAATTTCTAAAATCTAAAATCTTTGTGGTAAAACTAACAACCCGAAATACAAATCCATTTAGCATTTGAACGGGGTAGTTTAGAGAGCCTAGAACAACTTTTATGTACCCACATCAAACATGAGTCACACCTCACACTTGGCTGAATGCTATCAATGCATAAATCACACCATGCAAAACCATTTTTCTTTTATTTTTTTCTTTCGTGTATAAGCATTTCAAGCAGTAGAAATGCAGAGTCCTCAAAAAAAATTCTATTATTTTAATATCATCTTCTTTTTAGGTAAAATTTCAACCACCAATTCATGCTTGTTAAAAATTGCAAGCAATATTTTTTTGCCTTGAAACTAAGTAATGACTGGTTCAAAAATCCAGTTTTATTTTTTTTATTTAACTTTGGATTTTCGCAGTGGTGTACACTTACACCCGGCAATCAAATGATGTAAATTTATTAATATTTTCATCCATAAAGGGCCAAAACAGCATATTTTTCAGAGGCATATCCATATACAATAATACGTTAACGAATCTATAAAACTTCACATAGGTTATGTTTCGCCCATCTCCCGCCGCCAGGTAACCATAGATGCGGATACAGATTACTAATTAATTTAGGTCCGCAAATTGCCCTTTTAATTTGTATTTGCGGAACTGCATTAATTAGTAATAGGGGTCCGCAATTTGCGGACCCCCAGACTCTTTCCTTATAATTTTCTATGTATTTTCTAAACTAAAACATTTTCTTTTTCCATTACATGAAGATAATCATTTTTTAACTTTAACGCCAAGACTATTATCTTTTTAAAACTTTTTTTAATACCGGATAGTTTCTAATATTAAGCCATTATACAGCAACACTATCGCGGGAAATTTCAAATAAACTTTTGTTTGCACTAGAGCTGCTCTCTGTATACTGAAGTGTCACCCGAGTCGAAGATAAGAGCCAGAGTGAGGACTTGAGCTGTTGGCTTATCACTTATAATGCTCTCTAAAGATTTCTGGATACATATCTGTTGTTTCAATTAACTCAAACAACTCGTTATGTACATATAAATCTGGCAAACTGGCAATCCCATTTTACCGACTGGATCTCCGGAGATTTTGCTATGAAACAAAATTGATTCCCTTCGGATTTTGATATAACCAAAGTCTGAATCGATCGCTTTATGAATATTTACATGGAATATCGAAAACCGGAAGATTTATAAATATAACATTCGAAAATAGGTGATTGAAAATTTCTCAATTTCATTATGGACTAGAGATTCAAGAGTTTGATTTGATTTTAAGAATTTTATTTGAGTTTGATTTGAAATCAAATCAAACTCAAATCAAGTCTAGCAGTGCTTGGAATCAAATCAAACTATAAAATTTTAAAGTTTGAAATATCAAATACTTTGATCAAACTGAATAATTAAATCGTTTGTTGGTTCACAAGTATTTTATTATTATACCTTCCTAAGTACAAAAAAAGCGGCTTAATACATGGAAAAAAACGAAATGTTTACATAATAAATGAAAGAGAGTTGTAAATCATTTTCCTGTTAGTGTTGGATATTATAAATGCTAATTTACAATCTCTTTTTCATTTTTTTCTTCATATTTTAATGTTGAAATAAAGTCCGTTAACTCTATTAGCCAACCAGGAATTTAATGACATTAATCATCTGACAGATTTATTCTTTAGTCTTTTCCTTCGTTTGGTAATTATTAGAGAAGCCCTGAAAAAATCCTCTCTATTGATCCTGATGTAGCAGTTATCTCTAGAAAATCTCTAGCCATTTTAGATAGTATAGGAAATGCAGTCTCATGATTATTTCACCATTTTAATGCATTTTCAGAACTATCAGCCTTTCATTCCGATAAATATTTTGTAATTTCATATTTCCAGGAATTTTCAACGACTGGGACTGGGTTTTTACTTCTAGATGTTTGAAAGAAAACTAGTACATCTATATAAAAATTTTCGGAATCTTTACATTGGTTTTTTAGAGTTGATTTTGTTAATAATTCGTTTTGATTGTCCGTGACCTTAGCTCAGTGCAATGGTACACAAGGAGGGTTCGAAGTGAATAATTCTGGTGTAATTGTTTTTAGTGTTTTATTTTATGTTTTTTGGGGTACTGAACACGAATCTGAAGATGTCCAAGAAAATTTTTTTTCGCAAATATGAGAAATCATCAAAAAACAACAAAAAAAAAGTTTTTTTAGTGATTTTCAGCTTATAACTTGTAGTAAAGTAAAGAGGGAAAAATTACCTACAAGTTATATCTCTTAACATTTTTTCTACGTCGTATGGTTTCCACGCAAAAGAGTGTTGAAATATCAGGAGAATAAATAGTTTTTGGCAAATAGTAAGTTATGTCAAGTCACTTGTCATTCGGTCTGGATATTCTCATTTTTAAGTGTTTCGTTAAGATACAATGCAAAAACTCGGTCGCAATGTCCAGTGATAACTGTTTTATTTGGGAAAAAGATTTAAGTTATTCTAGTAAAAAAACAAATGATAGAAAGGGAGCTGTATTGGCGGGTAAAATATCTGTCACATAAATGAAAGAATGATAGCTGCTCACATGAAGAAAACTGCTCAACCAGGCACATCTTCAGCAGAACTAAGATCATCCTCTGAGTTTTATTTCAAAACACATTGTTTTGTGTGTGGAACAGTTATTCCTGAAGATTACGCAAGGTCACAATAACGACTGCCTTCTCATAAACGTAATTTGATATATCAGGTGACGAAAATAGATATGAAAGATACAGTTTTCAAACAGGCTCAACTACGTGGAGATGATTTCGGTGCAGCAGTTATCAATAGGATCGGGCCGATGGCTGCTGATTGTCAGTACCATGATAAATGCTTAAAAAAACTGTACATTAGTACGCCCAAGGTTGATAAAAACAAAGGTTGGCTCTTATGCCGAAGAGATCGAGAGGACTATGAATGACATTTTTACTTTTATGGAAAGCAATGATGAGGAATGTCAGTTTTCATTAGACCCAGATAGAGGGCAACTACATTTCTGAAAGAAAAACTGTAACACAACATGTATTGGAGAGATATGGGGAAGATGTTATCATATCAAAGGTCAAACAGAATATAACTGTATGTTTTAAACATACTGATCATAAGATTTTAACAGATGCATACCGTATGCGATGAATGATTATTCATATTTATTTAATAAATTGCAAACACTTGGAATTAAGTCAATGATTATTTGTAGGCGTAGAAGAACTGGAAGGCTGCCTTGGATAAATCATGGAAACCATGTCTAAGAGGGCTCGTATACATAAAATTCACAGCTTTTATTAGCCTATAGAATGAATGGTGTTTTTGCTATTTTTCCAAAATTATTGAATTTTGCAAGGAAACCATAGGATGTACAAAATTTTTTTTATAGAGTTAAATTTTAGATAATTTTCTCTTCTTTATTTTACAACGAGACCACTGTGACCGCAATAGCTTGCTTTGCAAGTTATAAACTGAAAATCACTAAAAAACATTTTTTTTGTTGATTTTTGATGATTTATTATATTTTCGGGAAAAATTTTTGTTGGACAACTTCAGATTCGTGTTCAGCACCCCAAAAAACATAAAATAAACCCTAAACAATTACACCAAAATGTTCCACATTAAACTACCGTTTGATCGTTTTACCTTTTCGCTAAAATTATCATAATATTCTAAATCTAAGGCCCATTGTTTCAGTTTATCCAACAACATACTTATTCCTATAATGACCATTAGGTGAGTACAGTACTGATCTGTATTGGACATTCCAAAGAACAAAATACTCTTAGTATTGATGAACCCTACTCCTACTACGGTTCATTGCATAACCTTGACAAATTAAAAGCACGATAGGTAACACTTTTTAACTATTTTAAACAGTTTGAAAGTTGAAATCATAATAATTGTATATCAAATTCAAAGAAAAATCAAAACCTCGAAGTACCACAAAAAATCTAATATAAAATTAGGTATTAGTTGCACCACGATTGGACTGAAAACAACTACTCCTTGGGCAAATACCCCTACAGGCGGTGAATTACAACAGTCCAAACGCGTGTCGGAGGCTATAGTAGCATAACCAACCCTTTGATTTTCTTTTTTCAAGGAGCCGTCAGCTTAGACCCGTTTCGGCATTACTGTGCCTCATCAGTAAGAATATCTAACTTTATATTAGATATTTTTTTGGGGTACTGACTTCGAGGTTTTGATTTTTCTTTAAAAAATTAGGCCACATTTGAGATTTGGATAATTTATTGTTAAAAAAAACGATTGTTCAAGTCAAATCAAACATTACTTGACAAATCAAACTAGTTTGATTTGATACATCTCTACTATGGACAAAGGTTTGGCATTACTGTTGATACAATGAAAAGTCGCTTTTTAGAATTCATGTACATTTATAAATCAGAGCGTACTTTAAATTATTTAAATTTCCCGACTACTGAGGCGAATGTGGTCAGAGAACGATTGTAATAAATCGCTATCATTTATTTAAACCGCCGGAGAGCATTGTTATACATTCTAAACTCTATTTGTAGACTTTGTTGCAATAAAACTGAATGAAATAGGGGTATTTGCGCTAACGTTTGACTCCTGCGAAACATGCTCTATTGTGAAAGTATCTAAGTGATATCTTAGTTTTGGTGAATAGAGCTTTGGGTTAGGATTACATTGAGGTTATGTGTAATATGAGAGAAGCTTTTTGTACGGGATAACTGGATAACACATTCCCCAATAGAGTAACAATGGTAGTTGTAATATTGAATCTAGAATAAAGGTGCTTTATCTTGGTTTTATCTAAATTGGTTTTATTTTCCAGTATTATACTGAGGAAGCAGAAAGACAGAAACCTGTTTTAGCAGTCATTATGCCCCAATGTAAATATAGTTGATTAAAAATAGAATTCAATTACATACAGTGCCTAAGTAAGCAGATGTTAGAATAATAAAGTTCCACAAAAAGGCTACAATGACCAATAAGGTGGATACATTTGTTTTCTCATATATTAAATAAAAAATAGCGTAAAAATATGTTTAAGTTGATGTATTGTTACTGTTTTTGCTGTGTAGGGTTTAAATAAAGTCTTGTAAAAGTGATTATATTAAAAAAAGAAGCAGCCAAAAGTACCCAGATGTGTTTAAAGCACAAAGCACGGGTCAGACTAGGTTGGTTACCAGCCGCGAATTAAAGAAGCCCCTACTATCGCTTGTTGTGATCACAGAATCCGCAGCTGACACTGCCAGCCGACGAGTATTTGGTGAAGTTGGACATGCTCAACTTTTGGTAGCAGGTAGCGGGTCACGTGATTCACTCGCGCTCGCTTTCGCCAGCAGGTAGCGTAGTCAGACCACCCTAGTAGCACAGCGAGCAACCTACACGAGTTTTGGTGTTTGCCGTTTTTATATTGTTTTACTAAGATAAAAATGGCTGAGTTGAAGTGGTCGGGGAATCAAATCAATGTTGCCAGAATAACAAAGTAAAAAGTCGCTACAGCTTTTTTGAGATATTGGGGTCAGGAAACTGTCAATATTAAATAAAAAAATTTGTTTTTAGGGAATAAAGCAAAATAAACTTTATTAAGAATAAAAAGTCGTCACAAGTAAATAAATACACATGTAAAACGTATAAAATAAAATGTTCCTTAATTCAGTCCAGGTACAATTCGTGGCGCATTTATTCTGTTTGAGAAATCTTTCGGATCACCAGCGGCTGATAACCAGCCTAGTCTGACCCGTGCTTTAGAGTAAAAACACAGTAGAGCAGGACAGGTCGCTGGTAGCCTAGCTGGTCGCTTACTCGCATACAGCGATGTAAAATTAAAGCGTGATTCCTTACAGGCGTGTACACGGTGGAGCATAGCAGCTAGCTGGGAAAGTAGCAGTCAGCTTAGCTGTAAGCTGACATAATTGCCAAGTCGATTGTTTACATAGCTTAGAGCGAGGATGCCCCGGTTCGCGCACGCGCATTGTCATTGTGTATTTTAATTCTGCCGAAGACTAAAAGTATGCAGCAAAAAGTTTATTATACCATGTTTTTACTGTTAATAAATAAAATAAAATAAACTCTCCATCTTTAACGCGCCGACAAGCGACTGACTGAATCTCCAGTGTGTGTGTTTACAGGTTCCTGTCAAGTAACCAGCGAGTATGCGAGTAAGCCACCAGCGACTTGCCATGCTCCACTGTGTTTTTACCCTTAGCAAAGTTGGACATGTTCAACTTTTGGTAGCAGGCAGCCGCTTCTGCCAGCCGCTGATCAGCAGCAGCTGATAACCAGCCTAGTCCGACCCGTGCTTTAGGGCCACACTATGGACCGGTCTGGCCCAATAGGCGCTCTGGTCTGTGCAAGGGTGTATTGCATTGGTGAAAAACATTCTGCCACAATGTGCATCGGTATGGTGTGCGTAAGGGTGATGAGAAATATTATTTCACATTGTACCTGTAAATGTTTTATTAAAAAATATTTATAAAGCGTTTTTAATGTAATTTTATAAACATTTTTTTCTTATGATGAAAAATAATTTATTGTCCGTTTTATTTTTGCCTTAAAAAAATTAAAAATTACCTATTCGGATAATTAGGCATTTGCATTGTTTAAATTTATAATTTCGTATGTAGTTTTCACACCTTTTTAGAGTAAGAAAATATAAAAGTTTTTAACCAACCCAGACATGCGATGAGAATCAGATGAGATTTAAGACACTGGTAAATAATAAAAGACGAATAAAAGGGTTTGAAGATAAGGGAGCAAAGCAGTTAGAATGTAGAATTTGCGCTGTATTTCTCTTTACCGCAGCATCACCGATCACTGAGATAATATTCTTGTTTTGTCTAGAAAGTTTATAACGCCTTTAGGGTTTTTGAGATAAGATGGAAACGTAATAGTGGAATCCGTTGCAATATACGCGAAATTAAGATTTCAATTAAAAAGTGCCCGTCTAAAGAAGTTTAAATAAATGTTTAATATGTGCAACTTCTCGATTCTTAATTTAAAAACTTATTTATCATACGGTTGTGTAGGGTAAAACTTATATTTTATATAGCTCCATAAGAAAAAACTAATATCGGAAAAACTAGCAGGCCACTTTATTGAACCTAATCCGTCTATTAGGATTTTTAATGTATTCCTGCTGAGGGTATTAAGAATAATAGACAATATTATCATTCTTCTTCTAAATCAACTTTTTATTTAGCCACAATGCCCGCTTACACCTTTACTTTTTGTAACCATGAGGTTTATAAAAGTGGTGAGAATTTGACAACATTGCTATCCATTCGAAATTACAATGTTTGTTGAGGATAAACAAAGGAGTCTATATAAAATCATTTGTAAAAGTGTCATTAACGAAGGCAATTACTAAGAATGCATATGCATTCAATGAAGAATATTTGCCGAAGCTTTTCATAGATGCATCCGACATTATGTATTTATTTTTGAAGGTGGTAGCTATTTGCGGAATTTTTGGGTCTTGTGGATGTGAATTATGCGATAAATAAAAAAACGTTTACAAAAACTTTAGACAGCCTTAAGCTTTATATGTATTATAAAATACATCAAGGTTGTGTTTTTAAATCAAACAACTTGTAGACAATATAAGATGTATTTTTTATTTTTCTATAAAGCTAAAAGTGAACTTTCCTGAAAATGAGCCACCCTGTATCTGTATCTGTAAAGTAGGGAGGGAGAGTTAGACCCACAGCACATTTGACCCATTGTACATCCTCCAGAGGAGTTGTTCTCCTAGGTCATGGTCCATCCTGTCCTTTCCAGGAAAGTGGACAAGTCACTAGGAGACATCTCCTTTATATCGGCAGGTGTAATAACTCTGGGCAATAGTATATGACATGATTGACCATTTCGTCTTCCTGTTCACACATCCTACCTAGAGGTATCTCCACTAGCCCCATTGTATGGAGGTGTTTCCTTAGTTGACAGTGGCCAGTCAGAAATCCTACTGCTAGACGTAGGTTTTTCCTTGTCATCGCCAAGTATTTCTTCGACGCCAGCTTCCCAGGGTCGCCCAGGGTGACCCTGGCAAAACTGCATCCCTCGATTTCATCCCATCTCTTTAAAGAATGAGCATGGGTGTAATGTTTAGCTAGTTCCGCAATTGCCGAAGTCCTCATGCCGTAGATGTCGCTAGGTCCTAAAAGTCTTAGTCCAGCTGCTTCCCTCGATAAGGAATCGGCAATGCGGCTACCTTTACTCCTGTCGTGCCCTTTAATCCACCTCAGGATAATATTGTTATCTACCGAGGCGTTAGCTAAAGCTTGATGGCACTCTAATGCTAGCCCTGATGTAACACGCTGTCTGGTGTCTGGTGTCAGTGCAGATTATTATGTTTTTGCCAGAAACTCCTTTTCTGGTTAGTTCTTTTGTGGCAATTGAGATAACAGCCAGTTCTATCTGAACCACGCTGGTATTTTTTCCGATTCCCCACTCAATTCTTACGCTTAGTGATCTGGAGTAGACACCACATCCTGAGCCTTCTTTGGTTTTGGAGCCGTCTGTGTATATGCGTATTGCATTTACAGCATCTGACTCAGTGTTCTGTTTTATTTGTATTTTGTAGGGTTTGTTAAACACAAACTTGGGTTCAATTGAGCCACCCTGTATAATATTTCCAACGAACAATAGGGCTGGCATTACTGCTGGTCATAAGATGATTCATTAAAACGTGAAAGTGCACTATAAAGTTGAAATTCTCCATTACCTCCTAGATACCCAATCCTTAACCCGAAAGTCAGTCAAACTTTTTGTTTATCCTCTGAAATTGGAAACTCGCGGTGAACGCACCGCTGAAAATCTGGCGCTGCAAGCGAGTTTAATTAATATAACAAGTGTCGATTTCATCCCAACCAAGAGAAAGAGGAGAAGACGTCGGTGTATAATCCTTGAGGAAATCCTTTGAATTGTATTGTATTTTGCTTACGATGGTGTAATACGCAGCTGAGATATGAAAAACTTGGCTTTTGTGCAACCAGTATGAAAACTTTCCGCAATAACTTTAAGACAAAGCTGGAATTCGGATTAGTGATTTTTGGATTTTAATATGAATTCTCAGTAATTCCGAAGTGTTTAAAGGGTATTTGATGTGTATACGGAAATTTATTATTATTTGCAGGAAGTTGCAATTGTTTTGGATTGTCCACTGTAACGTTTCTTTGACAGATAAATTAATTTTGCAGCTTACTCGATTGTTTGCTCTTCAGTGAAACACAATATTTATACAGATTGCAGAACCATGAATGTGTCCTTCTTTGGAACCTTTAAGTTTTACCACGATCGATCAGCGGATGAATGGAAGATTACTCACCCAGGTACACCATTAACAAATTATAGTAAAAGTAATTGTTAGACTTAGAATCTAAGTTTATGAATTATTAAAATGTTTTTCTATATTTCTTTTATTCTATGAGTTAAGAACACTTTAGATTTCTTCGTGCTTTTAACCTAGTAATCTAAAAAGCATTCAGCACTGAATTGTTACACAGCGCACCAAGCAGAACAAAAACAAATCAACTCATGTTACTTTTCTAAAAAGTAAGATTTTTGAAAATCAGTTGTTTTAAAAAATATGTAACTATGTTATCTACCTGTTTTAATTCCAGAATTATCCACTTCCTCTTTAAAATAATGAACTCTGCAGTTGACTGCTACTACACCTCTCCAGGCAAGTTCTACTGAAGCGATATGGTAAAATTTTC
Organism: Crepidodera aurea; assembly: GCA_949320105.2. Taxonomy (NCBI): domain Eukaryota; kingdom Metazoa; phylum Arthropoda; class Insecta; order Coleoptera; family Chrysomelidae; genus Crepidodera; species Crepidodera aurea. The sequence continues at coordinate 32,385,879 of OX439475.1, forward strand.
GCTGGAGTCCCGCCGGAGTGTCTTCGTCCCACAATAAAACCATTGCGTAGTATTTTTAATGAAGCAGAGCTCGATTTCCTTTTATTGGCGTACATCTGCAAATTCCTTCGTTTCGCATTACGAGCTTCCCTACCATTTTCCACTTCATAAAATACATCTCTTGCAACGGTTTCCACATTGTCTTCACAACTAGTTTGTAATATTCACCGTTTTCTTTCTTGATATTCCACGCCCAATCTTTCAGGATTAGGTTTAGTTGCTCTGAACTTGTAGTTTCCAAAAGTTCGTATTTCTTTGCCTTGCAGAATTCCGTAAACTATTTCCATATTGACGTATGGGTTTTAACGGTATTGTACGGTACACTTTTCTCAATCGCCAGATCAATATTAGTCATAGAATCACTTCCAAAGTGACTCATTTTCACTACATAAGCTGACTAGCACTGTTTAAAAACAATATTACAAAATTTATTGATAATAAAATCAGAAAAATTGTTTAGCGTCGTTTTCTGGTGTCCCAGGAGACCATAATTACTTGTTATCAAAGGTATTATAATTTTTGGTGACAACAGCTGTCAAGTTTTGCCGCGGGTAAACTGGAAAAAAGTACTGACAGGAGCTGTCATACAGTTTTTTCATCTAGAAACCATTTGTAATTCAAAATTGCGCATTTGTGATTAGTGGAAATTAAGCCGAGGGAAATAGTTTATATTAACCTTATTTCCACGTCTCAAAATAACGAAAACAAATACCAGATTCTCCTTGTAAATCCAAATCAAACTTGACTCAATTTCCTTAGTCGATTTCGCTGATGTTGATTCATCATTTATTCAAAATGCTCCGTATAGTGATTAAAAGTTAAATTACAAAAACCGGTAAACCAGTTTGTATCCGGCAAACAATCCACTCCCGATACGAGATATGGAGAATGCAAATGGCATGGCATAGTGCAAAGTTACGCCATTTTCCGGCGAAAATTCCCTAAAGAATAGTTATTTTCGCGATGTTGGGTAACACTGTTTAGAAGCTCTATCAAAGACGTACATAGATTTTTACAGGGCAGGTCAAGGAGAGTTGTTGAAAATAAAAAAAATAATTTTACAAAAGCACCTGAGGATTTTTTAGGTTCAACAAATATACTTTAGGAAAGGCATTTGTTAAAATATATGTCCTATTGTCGATAGATTTATTAGCGGTCTAGCTTAACTTGACCAATCAATTCAAAACAAGGCAAATTTAACGCAACATTTCTTCTGAAGAAGGGACTATATAAAATTAATCAACCTGTCGGTTTTTCCCTTGCCCTTAAAACAATATTCTTGAAAATATTGAGTTAACTTTGTAACCTGCCTCATAATTTCTTGCTGTCTGAAGGCCCCCGTCGAGTAACAATATTGCAACTGTGTTGAACAAAGATTGATTGAAGACATGAACGTCGCGATAAGCCTACAGGAAGTTTACTGTAGTCGTAAATTCAGAACTTTTCAATAAAAGTGTATGAACTCCGCCTGTTTATTGTACATCCTGAATCTCTTCGCATAACGACAGGTTTAGAGGAAGGTGATATTATGTTGCAGGCACATTATGTAACGCTAGTTTAGGGCAATGCGAACAGATTGCGGAAATAGAAATATAACCTATTCTTGATGTATGTGCATCCACTGCAAAAATATTTTATTACTTTTTATACTTCAAAAATAAAAGATAATAAGAATAGAATACGTGCAATAGATGATGGTATACATATCTACGGGACTCTAGATAGGTAGTAAAATTAAGGCAGTTCCTTTTCGGCAAGGCCAGTAAAGTTATAATAGTTATTCATAAACTAACCGTTTCATACAGACCCAGGAAAGATACTTTAGAATTAGGCAAGAAGAGGCCTATTCCGATCTTAAAGAAATTAAGGCTGGAGTACCACAAGGAAGCGTCCTAGGACCTGTCCTATACTTACTGTACACAAGTGATATTCCAGAGTTAGAAAACAATACCATAGCCACCTTCGCCGACGCCACTGCCGTTCTATCAGTAGGAAAGAGCAATGAAGAAGCAACCCACAAGCTTCAAACAGCTGTCCACCGTATCTATGACTGGACCAAGAGATGGAAAATTAAACTTAATGAAACTAAATCACTTCTCATTAACTTTACAAACAGTCAGAATAAACAATAACGTGATTCCATATTCAACTACAGCAAAATACTTAGGTATTACCTTAGATGCCAAACTTCGATGGAAAGTGCATGTTAAAAAGAAAAGAGAAGAACTTGGACTGAAATATAGAAAAATGTACTGGCTAACTGGAAGACACTCCGCTCTGTCTCACTACATAATAAGCTCATGCTTTATAAGCAGATTTCAAAACAAAGCACTGAGGAACATAGTAGATGCCCCTTGGTACATTCGCAATAGTGACCTCCATAGGGATCTGGAAATGGACACTGTTGACTAGACCATCAAGAAATTAGCCAAAATTCATGAAGAGGCTTTCAATGTCGAGGCTGTCCAGCTCATTGACAATACTGGGTTAGAAAGTCCTTTGAGTTAGTTTAGTGTTTTTAGTGCAAAAGCAGAGCTTGTGGGTGCACGTTAAACTTTAGTGCAATCCATTTTGCAGAACCTAAGGAACGCTGATAAGTATACCTTAGTTTTAAGTTTCAAACTCTATTAGATTAAGTTAGAATCCACCTCTCAACTACAGCAACCTATGCGGTCGACACAGCAATCGTAGCGTCATATCCTAATCATAACACAGCTTCTAGTATTCTGCAAGAGAATCTAAATAAAATCCAACATTCCTGTAAAAAATGGCACCTCAAAATCAACTAATTTAAGTCGCTGCATATGACATTCACTTTAAGAAGAGGAACAATTAATAATTGCAAAATCCCACAAGCTAATGATGCAAAATACCTTGGTATACACCTTGATAGGCGAGTTACCTGGAAAAAGCACATTTATTCAAAACGTAAGCAATTGGGTATAAAGTTTAGCAAAATGTACTGGCTGATCGGAACAAGGTCACAACTATCGCCAGAAAATAAAATCCTCTTGTATCAAACCAGTGTGGTGCTATGGGATTCAACTCTGAGGAACAGCCAGCAACAGCAATCTCGAAATTTTGCAATGATTTCAAAATAAGGTACTACGCAGCATGGTCAGCGCTCCCTACTATGTGCCTAATAGTGTAATTCAGCGAGTTATTCAAATTGATTCAGTCCAGGAAGTGATTACACAGTGCAGAAGACTGAAAAGTTTATTACCTCCAACTTTAGCAAGTAGATACAAGTAGTAATTAGTATGTAAAGAAGATATGTCTTAATTTAAATTTGGCTCGGCTTGATGGATGACATCTTTCTATCTATCGTCGTGAGCGTTGGCCTGTCATGTCATGTGCCTGATGTTTGATAAAAGAAGGGAAGTTGAGGTTAAGAAGAATAACCGCATGTTTAATTTTCAATTAATAATTATCAATAAAATAATTCTTACTAATATTTTGGTTAAAAAGTTAAGGTTGTAAAAGGGAGTTGACGGAATGAACTTTAAATGTAGTTTCTTGTATTTTTAGGTAAGAGTTTTGTGGGTGATAATTGTACATAATAATAAAATCTTGTATTTTTATTGATTGGTTTATTTCAACTCAAAAAAAAATCCTAATTAACAATCAAACCTTATAGTACAGTAAGAATTCAGCGTTTAGTCCGAAAAACGCTACACTTGACGAGACCACTTGTCCCCTACGTATTTTGGGGCGCTGATTACGAAAATGAGGGTTACAAGTTGCAGCAATTGTTGGAACACCCCTAAAATTGCAAAATGGGGGTGTTTTTCGACTTTACTTGTTGTTATGCAAATTTAACCATTTTATATGTTTTTTGGGATGCTGATTACGAAAATGGAGGTTAAAACTTGCGGTAATGGTCGAACCACCCCTAAAATTGCACAAAACACCCCTAAATAGGGGTGTTTTTCGACTTTACTTGTTGTTTTGCAAACTAACTCATCTCATATGTTTTTTGGGGCGCTGATGACGAAAATGGAGGTTAAAACTTGCTGCAATGGTTTAACCACCCCTAAAATTGTTCTTGCAAAAAAGTGGGATTGCGTTTCACCCAATTCTGCAAAGGATGTAAAGGCAGAGACTGCCAGAATAGTGAAAACACATTGACTATGCAAGATTTTGATGGAGACAAAGATTTTGAAGATGAAATAGAACTAGAACTTGAGCCTGAAATATTGATTCACGAAACTGAAAAGGATACAAGCGATATTTGCGAGTCGCAGATTAGTTCAGAAGTTGATTGGTCCGAAACAACAACAGATTTTGGCGAGGATGAAGAAATTACTCCTTGCAAATTACCAAGACTAGATACAACTGAATAGTGATATCTTGTAAGAAGTTTGATAGTTGTCATATGTCATATCAATTAATAAAAATATAATCCATTTTGAGTTTTTGTATTTTATATTTCATTTTCACCAAAAATCACCGGTTGGGAGGGGTGTTTCATGCATGTGGGGCGTGTAACACCAATTTTCCAGTCTCGGCACCCTAATTTTCGTAAGCAGGTCCCCAAAAATAATATGAGATGAGTTAGTTCGCAAAACAACAACTACAGTCGAAAAACACCCCTATTTAGGGGTGTTTTGTGCAATTTTAGGGGTGGTTAAACCATTGCAGCAAGTTTTAACCTCCATTTTTGTCATCAGCGCCCCAAAAAACATATGAGATGAGTTAGTTTGCAAAACAACAAGTAAAGTCGAAAAACAATTGCAATTTTAGGGGTGGTTCGACCATTACCGCAAGTTTTAACCTCCATTTTCGTAATCAGCATCCCAAAAAACATATAAAATGGTTAAATTTGCATAACAACAAGTAAAAATACCCCCATTTTGCAATTTTAGGGGTGTTCCAACAATTGCTGCAACTTGTAACCCTCATTTTCGTAATCAGCGCCCCAAAATACGTAGGGGACAAGTGGTCTCGTCAAGTGTAGCGTTTTTCGGACTAAACGCTGAATTCTTACTGTACTATTATAAGTATTTAGTTATAGGTCACGCTAACTAGTTTTATGTAATATAAGTAGGAACTATTGTATGTAGTAAATTCCGATTGCTGTAAATTGGACTTAAAAAAAAGAAAACATTGAGAAATTACAAAATTATTAATGATTACTGATATTCTTCTTGACTGAAAGTTCTAACGTAACAAAATATGATTAAAGATACATGAAAGTATACAATTCTACACCATTCACCTCAGAATAAACATTTCTATTTATTTACAGGCTCATCTTTCCTGCAGTATTTATTTAAAAATCTATTCCCCGCTCAAAAGATGCAACCGAATATATTCCTCGAGACCTCCGCGGCGAAATACAAATTGAAATTTTTCAAATACAACCTTCGCACTTATTTACGACCGAAATTCTTACCTGCTTTTCATCTCCCATCATGTTTTCCGTTCGTTCAACACCGAAAGAAAATCGTAATGTATTGTGTGAATCTAAAGGTAGGGAGACAAAAGGGAGAACATTGTTTCCTTTGTTTTTATCCAAATGAGGATCAAAATACGAGGGTCCGATTTGTAGATCACTGTTTTTTGGAAAAGGGGAATTTTTATTTTTCTTTTTAAAAAAATTTCAATATCAAAATTTCTCAAATTCACATTTTTCTATTTATTTTCGTAGATCAAAAATTGTGAATTTTTGTTTGAATGTGCAATATTTCTAGCTCGCTTATTTAGGTGTTCAATAGAAAAAGATCAATTTTATGTTTTAGTTTTAGTTGCTCCTTATAAACTGCAACACCCTGTATCTTAAACCACGGTTAGAATTAGGTAAAACTTTAAAATATGTGTTTTTTATTTTTTTTTCTTTTGTATATTAATCAAAACTCAATTTTATAGCCATATCTCCATTGTTTTCTTTTATTTCTCCATTCTATTTTAGTCCTGTAGCAGTAAAATTCCTTCTTAGTGAGTTCTAATAAATAATATTATTTCTTCAAATAACCCCAGCGTAGATTCTTTTAATCCACGGGCCAAACCGGAGCTACCAAAACTTTATTCCTAAAAAAGGACCTAACTGGAGTCCGAAAATAGACTACTAACCTTTGGATGACCCAAAAAAGCCAATAACCGCGGCAAAAGGACCCAAGAACTTCCAAATCCGAGCTGTCGAAACATTACCCCTAAAAAGGGCAGAATAATATTGAATGAGCTTCGATAATTCACTTTTAAACGCATAATGCAGTGAAAGATACGCCCCCCTAGATACATTGTAGTTCAATGGAGTGATCTACCACGTGGTTCTGCAGGCTTTTTGGAAGGTCTCTCAGGTAACGTGGACTATTTTCGGTTAGCGGCTTTTTAGAAGGTCTTGGAGGCTTTTTGGCGGCCCGCAGGGTCCTTTAATTAAAGGGTAAAGGCCATTCGGTCTCCTTTTAGGTCCTTTTTTAGGAATAAAGTTTCGACAGCTCCGGTTTGGCCCGTGGAGTGTGGGCGACAGCTCTGGTTTATCCCGTGGAGTGTGGAGTCGTTTGTCCCGTGGAGTGTGGACAGATAATGCTCGAATACTAGAAATCAACGTTGAAGGATGAAGTTCGCGAAAGTGATCTAACTATCAAAGGAACCACAATCGATCTGCAAAGGAGGAAATAGGTCGCAGGGCCACCCTTTTTACATATCTATCTAAAGTTTATGCAAAAAATCTTTTTCTTGCATAATTATTGCATCGCTATTTGCTTTTTGGATAGATGAACTGCAGCTCTGCGACTGAGCCCTAAAATCCAATATCAACATTCTTCCAACAGGGTCCCAGGCTAAAGAGCTGTGAGCAATATACCTCCCTCAGTTGGGTGAAGCAATGCCACAAGTTATCTTATCAAAGATATTCTTCTTTTTCCTTTAAAATGAATACTTAAGAAAGCATGCGTAAAAGGTTTAAAAAAAATTAAAATACGAACAATAGGAGATATTTGTGGTCGACACTCTTGATTTATTTTACCGTCCGCGAGAGCTTTCAAGGTCGTATAAAACTTACTACTCGCCCCTATAAATCGCTATAAACCAAGACAAAAAGGTATGAATAACTAATTAAACCAGTAAAAGTTCTAAAGCCGAATTTAAACGTTACAGCAAATAAAGACGTATATAAAGATTTTGAAGATGAAAATAAAGTAATAATTAACAGAAGCGAGAAATACAAAATATATTCTAAAAATTTTTATTCACAAAGTGAATGTATTTTGTCATTATAAAACCAACATTTTACGCTATTGAGCGTTCTCTAATCATCGGAATTGTAATGACCACTTCCCTTACCTCATTAGTTTTTTGTCCCTGGTCAAACAGTGGTTTTGTTTATTGTAAAAAATTTTTTATAATGGAAAATTTATGTTAAAAATAAAAATTAGATTAATAGAAAATCAAGCCAGAAAACTGATTACACATGCTCTGTAACATGCGGCACAGCTTGTGCGATCATAACAAAGCAAAATACTCTTTGTCATCTATGAAATAAAACAGTCAGAGAGCGAAGTAGAGAGGACAAGAGACAGCTTGCCTTCAACTAAACTTCATTCGCCGTCTTCCCCCGTCTGTCATTTCACTACCGTTACCTGCTCAAACGGCTCTAATGCGGTTCTGGCTGCACTTCAGAAAAACTTCCTGCATTCAAATGGCAATGAAGGCAAATAACACGCTGCCAACCGAGGCTTTATTAAATTTTACTGTTCTTTTGCTTACATCAAAGAGTCTCTTAAACCGTAGGATATCCAAAAAGTTTTCTTCTTAATAATTACTTATTTTAATTTGATTTTCCATGAGACAGTTGCAGTAATAGTAGAAGAATTTAAAATAATGAACTTTTTAAGGATCGATGCTGAAATATTAACATCGATGCTGAAATATTAGCGTTCTGTGTTGCTAAAAAATCGGAAATCGGATTACTAGTTTTGCACGATTTATATATTGGTAAATTTTGGATTTTTAGCTTTTTTGACATACCTGAAACCACTTCTGATCCTCTTGTACCTATTACACAATTAATGTAGAGCTGAAATTGTATTTTTAATATCGGCTTTATTACGCTATATTCCAAATATCATATGTTGTTTGTAGCACTCACTCACGGATCATCAAAACCTGTTGGATAATTCCAATATAGCCAGAATTCCGAAAATTACAACGAAGTGGTTGTCAATCAATGATAATTTGAAAACAATTATTTACACTTGCTGGTCCAATTTGAAATTATTTGCGTTAGTATAAAAAATACTCCAACATACGCATAAGGAGTAGATCAAACATATGGAATGCGAAGTTAGAGAAACATTTTCTAACCCAATTTCTCTCGGGTCTCAGTTCCTATAAAACCTATACGTACAAAACTGGGAAGTTATTGAAAATACATTTATTGCGAGAACCACAGTTGATAAGAATACGCCCACTACGAGAATTTTTATTCAAGCCTAATTCGATAGATTTACACAAATACAATAAGATTTTCCCATGGCAAAAAATTCTACAGTTATACGGTGGTTTTGTAAACAATTTTCCTTCTGAAAAAAAATATCGTTTCTTTGTTATTCCCACACGTCAGTTTACTATTATTAAATATTAAAAACAGGCATGAAATCACGACAAACTGAAGTTTTACACAACACATAATTGCAACAATAGATATTAAAGTTGCAGGAAAAAAGGATCTAAAAAAGTTACAACCACAACATTTTCTACCGCACGCAGCTACATTCTCTGACTCGGACTCGGACGTTTTCGAGGATGCTGAACACGATGGAGTGGGTTAAAATCTTTTCGAGTTGGCCCCACCCCCCAAATGGACAAAAACCACCCGCAAAAGGGTGAATCGCGTCTTTTACCTTCAAAACTAACGGGAGTGGTTTTTGGCCGTTTGGGGGGTGGCGTCGATTCTGGGAGAAGATCCTCAAAAATGGGAGTTGACGCGGGTTTTCTCGTTTAACTCGGTCAACTCTAGAAAAAATGTAAGCACCGCCATAGTGTTCAGCATCCTCGAAAACGGAGGGTAACATTAGTTTTGCCGGTGAAAGAAGCGATTTTTGGCCGTTTGGGGATGGGACCAACTCAAAATGAATTTTAACCCCTGCCATGGTGTTCAGCATCCTCTAAAACGTACTTTGAGGCGTCAAAAATTATTTGTATTTTTCGTGGTTATTTCCAACTCACAGAACGTACTAAATGCATCAATACATACGACGGAAAACCAGTTTGCTTACACGGGGGTGGTTTAAATGTCAGTTCCAATTTTTTACAACTTTTTCATAATAAAAATCAATACCTCAAGTAGAGAACTGCCTTGTGGCGATAACAAAATCAGCCCCAACAAATAAACATATTACAAAGTCAATAAGTCATAAGTGCGCCAATGAAAATGTCTGTTCACATTTTTTCATAGTCTAGAATTATATAAAACAACAACAGAACTGACATATGGTGGTGACAAAATTTTCAACCTGTGGGTTATTTTCCAATTTTAATCCATTAGAACCTGGCGTGTGACTCAAAATGTCATTTCTCAATGTTTTCTCAACACATTTACTTCCCTCTATTAAAAAAACAATAAAACTGACGTGTGGTGATGACAAAAATAGATAACTTTTTTTACATGTTTAAAGATCAATTCCAACCTTTCCGGTGAATAAAAAAATTCGTCAGCTTTTTTTCTCAATTTTTTTCTCAGCCGTAAACACTGTAGCACGCAGTGATCACGTATCAAGGACGTGGTTATGCAGAGACGTTCTCCCTACTCTCGCTTACAGACATGGTGTTCCTCGCGCTGTGACCAATAGAAGAGTATTTCAAATATGATCACGCATTAATCAGTTTGTTTACGCTGGCCTCTCGGATTTGGAAACACTATAGTATGAGACAGGAGGACTAGGAAAAGAAATCATCTGGAAGCAGATACTACCATATACTACCAGTAATGAGCCAAGACCCTACAGAGTGGAGGGGAGGAAACGCAGCTTTACAATATTACATAATATGTGGACCCACCACTGACGCAATGTTTTATTCTTAAGAAGGATGGTTCCGCGAAGCTGGCTAGATGAGGAGGTGGTTGAGAGTTTCACTTTTTTAGTGATATGTATATTGCCAAATCTTGAATAATATTTTCTGTGGTATATACATTTTCCTTGCAAAACAATTTGGAAAAACTCTCGAAAAAAAAATTATTTTGATAATTAAACATATAAAAGAATTGGAAAAAAATAAACCAAAAATACAATTAAATTCTTCAGTATTTTCACCGCATTTATTTTCAACTGTTGAAACGCTCAAATCAGTAAACGATTATTCACCGTTGACGCGACAATTATAGAATAAAAAGACGAAAAAAGAAACGTAAAATTGATAGCGGTGCAATTTACAGTAGGGTGATCACCTCTCCACCTCTCCGCCAGGGGGCACTAGAAGGTTAGTCCATAATAACTGGATCTCTGCCGGCATCGTTCTCCTGCTTTACCGGCTGGGCGATATATTTATGCCCGAGATCGTGACACTGCATTTGTCTTGGATGTCAGTGCCGGTCGTCGGGCCAATTCAGGACCAATTCAGGACCATCTAGAGGCACTTTTATGCTTCGCCAGCTATTCCTATTAAAGGATTTTCTCGTTTGATTTGTTCGTATAGTGGAGTTCGCGCGACTTCTTAATTCGCTGGCTGGACAAATTATGGGAAAAACTTTAGGCGCTATATTAAGAGATGGGCGAAAAAATAATTGGGTTCTAGAATTGAGAACGCGAGGTAGCAGGAAAGTGGAGATTTGATTTAACCGACCAAAGTTTTAAAATATTTTTAACTAAGAAAGAAACCATCATAATAAATCGCTGCGCTGGCCGTAAAGTAAAGCATTGTGATGTGAAACAAAGTATTGTTTAATTTTCAACAATAAAATTAAACATAATCTCAATCCGACAACACCGCACCAAATACGTTCAAACATATCCAACACGCGACATGATATAGGTCACGTAGCCCACAAATTTTCGACAACAAAATGGCAACATCGCAAGATATGTACGCCACAACTTAAAAACTTTAATAAATTCAACTTCGTTTTCTCCAACGTAAAAGAGAAAGACGGACACAACACAGCCATTGCCGTTACAGGGATTGTCACGTACGACTTTGATATACACAGGCGTGACGCGAATTTTTCAGTTAGTGTTGCACTGCCACTCATAGACAAAACATCTCAAACGCGCATTATGAATTACATATTTTCTGAATGATGTGATTACTTTAATTTTTTACTAATATGGTTTAGTGATTTTTAACACATACTTTTATTGATAATTTGTGCGTTGTTCGTTCGTTATTTACTAATATGGGTTAGTAAAATACCCAAGTACTTTTATTGTTAATTTGTGAGTTATTTCTTCATCATTTTAATAAACCGTTAAATACAAGGTGTTTGTTTTTGTTCTTGGAGTTGGGAAGACACAAAAAATCAAATTACAGTCCATTCAGAAGCTACGATGCACAATAGGGTCTCTTCATCTGATCCCTCAACATGGTCCTTCGAGCCGGATTGAGATTATGTTTAATTTTATTGTTGAAAATTAAACAAGTATACACATCAAATTTTATGAAAAAACAAATAAGAATGCTCTCAATTTTTTTTTAACTTGTGTCATAATTTCGTATTTAAATTTTTATTTCGAACTGGTGATATTGAAAAGGTGGAGTCACAATCCCCTTATTTGAAGGATCGCAATTTAATATTCTTATTCTTATTAAATGAAACTCATAAGTTTGCATCAGGACATTTATTGATATTTTCAAATATGCACACTATTTGTAGAAGTTTCGTTATATGTATTGTCCGAATCTCTCATGTAATATGTTCGTTGATTATAACGTTGATTTGGGAATCGTCCTGCAGTACCGGAAAATCCTCGTCCTCGATTTATAAAATGGTTTGGTCTCGGTCGACCCCTAAATATATTATGAAAAGTACGACCATTATTAAAACGATTCTGCTTTTTCATTTCTCGCTATTATTTATGTTGTGGTTGTGGATTTACTCTAGAAAGTTCTTCTTCCTTCGCACCTACTATCACATCTTTTAAAGTAACATAATTTCTAGCTTTTACTATCATTCTTACAATAGTATCGCCTAAACCGTTTGCTAAGCATTAATGGCTAGTTTTTCGTTCGTAGAAGTTAAAATAATCGCTTGGTCATCAGTACTAGCTTCAGCTAATGTCAAATTTACCATTAGATCTTCAATGCACCCAGCAAATTATTCAATTGTCCTGTTATTCTGTTTGTGTTTAGTAGTATCTAATTGTACAGAAAGGGCAGCAGAAGATTTCTTTGTCAATAAATGTGATTTCATGTCCCTAATCATGTCATCGTTGTTGTTGTAAAGTGTCCTTAGTCTGAGCTTTGCTAATTTTCACCATTGTACATTAAAGGCAATAAGCTTGCCGCCGTTTTTAAGTCAAAGTCACTCGCGGATTCTTTTACATCTAACTTATTTTCTTCAATTTTATTGTTATCAATACTGTTTTTTGTTGTTGTTTCCCTAGTCCTTGTTGCACAATTAACATTTTTCACCATGACACAACTTAACGCACTTAGCACTAATTATATTCTTCTTTACACATGTTCATGATGATTTTATCCTTTGATTCGTCCTACAGCTATATATTTTCTCTCGCTACTATGGCTGCTCTAGCTGCTGCAGCTCTTCACTACCTTTATGGGTTTGCCATCCACTATTACCTGCTTGTGCTTTAATAACTTCTTCATTAACTTCCTTTGATTGATTGCTTCCACACATTTTAATCTCTATTATTTTCACTGTCTCTGTATAATTTAACCCAACTTTTTCTCAGTTTCCATGAGATCCTGGTAAGATCGCCATTTAGTCATACATAATTTTATTTATATTATGAAATATTGACTTGATACTGACATTACACCCTCTCTAAATGTGAGCTTTCATATATTAACTTAATTTCATACTTTATCTGTTGCAACCATCTGAAAAGTAGTTTCCTTAAATGCAACTACTTGGCTTTCGGAATTCCTTCCGCTACCATTAAATTCTTGTGCAGTGGTAGATCAAAGCGTTTGTATCTCCCACCTACCGCAAGTGCATTAGAACTCGGCGTTAGTCGGGCTGTTGACTAGCGAAAAGCAACGTGTAAAAACGGTCATCAGTCCCGCGTGTTCGGGACCTGCTTGTACAGACGTGACTGTGTAACTTTGGCAATCAGACCGCCGCATTAATCATATGTCTCCGTTGCCGTTTGTCGGTCGCTTTTCGAGCCGGCTCAATTTTATATCGCTTTATTAACAGAAAGCTCTCTCCCCGCTTTTCCTTTCGACGAGCTTGCTAACGCTTTCAATCCGCCTCTATAGGGATTTAGTCGGTTTACTGCGGGTATTTTAACATTTTGTTTGACTGTTTTAAATACCGTTCCTTAATGTTTTTCTGTACGTTTTTAAATCTATTGAATAGAAGATTTACTCTGACCGTATTTTGCATAATCTCTACTATTTCTGTAATATTTGAATTTTTTATGTTTAAAGCTCACTGTTTACGAAAACATTTTATCACGAATCAAAGCGGGAATTAGGTAGGAAAACCAGATATTTTTATTATCCGGGAAATGGCAGTTTTTAAAAGCAAAAAACTAAATTACTAAACGGCTTTAATTCCTACTTGTTTTAAAGAATTATCACCACTTAAGAACAAACCGAACCACTTGAAAAATTTTAAAGTTTTACTCTGATTTTTGTGAAATTTTCAGGAAATACTAAAAATTACAAAACTTAGGGTTATCCCCTTTGATCTTTTTGTAAACCTTCCAAAAGTATTTATTTTGTTAAGTTTAAATGGAAAATCACAAAAAGGAGTGTCCGCGCCATTCTGTATTAAATCTATGAAAATTTGCTCCCATTTGTTATAAATATCAAGTAGTTTTTAAATAATATGCTTTCCCATCCTTTTCTTAAATATCTTTGCATAGTGCTGCCTCATCGTTTCAGAAATTTAAAGCTGTCGAGAAACTTTCCATCGCCAAGTGTTCCCAGTGGCGCGCATATAAGTACTGTCACGAATCCCAAATATATATAAAATAATAATTTCCGAAAAAATAAAGTTAAAAACATTTGGGAATTTTATTTATCAAAATTATTTTACTTTAAATTTATTTACTCAATGGAGAACAAAAAATATAAACATTTAATTAAACCAGGTCGTTGCAAAATTTCGCTGATGTGCAGAAACCCGAAAATCGATATTAGATTGCCTAATTGAGAGACGATAGTAGAAGTAAATGTAGGGCAATCTATCGAAATTACGGACTCTGCCATGTCAGCGATGTTTGCCTAAAAACTATTCGCGACGGGAAAAATTAGGCAGTCGGTCATCGGCTGCAGAGTTGATTTGTCGGCTGAAGAGTCAAGGGTTGGTTAAAAGTTAAGTTCCTCTGAAAAATTATTAGAGTCTGGCATCAGAGCCAAAGCGAAAGTACTTTAAATGAGAAGAGCCAATAAGGGAATGGTGCCAAGTCCCTAGGTCCGGTATGCTTAGGTAAGCGTTTATTGTTGATTTATATTTACTATATGTATATTTGAAGGGTGACCCAATAAAAGTGTATTTGTTTTGTAATTCTCTTGTTTTATTTCTTAGAGTGAGTGGTGTATTAAAACCTAATAACTGCTAAGTATTCGGGGAGAGACCTCCTTAACTTCGTAAAGGCAGAAAAAGCAACAATTTGCTCATTACAAAAACAACGGAACAAATAAAGAAGTTTAAGAAATGTAACATAATATAAAGTAACCCACAAATGTCACTTGGTTTTGTTTAAAAACAAAAAGCATAGCAAGTCAATATGTTATTCCAATAAGAAAAGCACAAATTACATAATAGTTATTTATGTGCCAAGGACGAAAAACTGTCTATTATAGTCGAGTCTGCAAATCGATAGCCGAGGCTAGCAAGCAAGCGAGACAATAGACAGTTTTTCGCCGACCTGTACAAAAACGTACTAAGTTCCGAAAGAAAAATCGACCATTTTTGAAGGTAAGCAAAGGTCCGCAAACACTTTTAGTCCGCAAACACTTTTCGTCCGCTGTGTGCACTAGGATACGGCACGGTGCTCGCTGCAGTCACTAGGATTCGGCACGGTGCGAGTCATTTGAGGACGAAAAGTACTTGCCTTCAAAAATAGTTGACTTTTCATTCGGAAATTAGTACGTAAAATGTCATTTTTTGTAGAGCTCGACGAAAAAGGTTTTTTTTACACCACTCGACAGAAATACATTTACAGGGTGGGAAATTACAGATACAAATGAAATTTATAAATAAGTAAATACAAAAAATATTAAAATCTGATTTTTTTTTAATGAAGCAACCCTGCAAGAGAAGATGTCACACCTACGATTGATAGCATTGTAGTTGTTGCTAATTCTGAAAAAGGATGAGGTTTTCTGTACATAGGGGCTTCGAGGCAAAATAGATTGTTCTGTCTTGAATTTACTGTTGGAACATGAAAATTGAGCTTATTTAAAACAGCATTACTTTCGATTTGGCCATGAATTACCTAATAAATAAAAATCAAAACAGTTGTGTTTCTCCTACTTGCAAGAGAAGTAAAGTTATGTCCCTCTAATAAAGCTGTATTGGGTATTCCTATAGCAGTGTAAAATACACAAATATTATTGAACGAAACTATTAAAAAAAGTACTTTTTCCACACAACTATTAAAAAAAAGTACTTTTTCCACACAACTATTAAAAACAAGTACTTTTTCGGACGTGGACCTGAAAAGTTCTTCTTCTTGTTACTGTGTACTGAATTTGACGTTTCTTGACATATTCGAATAAAAATAAATTTTCTTAAACCAGTCTCATTGGCGTCATTTATTTCTTGATATTTAAACTTGCTTGCCTAAATATTGAATAGAAGGAACTTTTGAAAGACTCTTCGTCAAAAGAGCACTAAAATACAGAAGAGTAGACAGACTCAGTTGCTGGCTACAAGAAAAAAAGTTCAGACCACGAGTCTTCATAAATTAAATGTCTCTTGTTGTTTTTGACAGAGAAAAGTTGCCGTAAGTGTTAACAAGAAAGCTGCGTGCTTCAGCTAAAGATGTTTTTTTGTGGTAATGCCATCTGTTGGAAAACAGCGAGAACTTCTTCAACATCTTTGGCTTTTGTCACTTTAGACTTATAGTAGTACTTTTTAAATTAGTATCTCTATAATGTCCCATCTGAAGTCAATTTCAAGCCAGGAAGTGACGTCTAAACTGGTATTGGAATGCATCGAAGAACTGAAAGTCCTAGGAGACCAGAACAG